>JAPDNY010000003.1:153172494-154372494 GCA_029375565.1 Gekko gecko
TTGTTGTATAGTGGGTTAGACGCATAAAGAAACCACAGACAGCGATGTAGTGATCAGCATGGTTCGCTATTATACAACACGAGACGCTGATAACCGGCCCGGAGGCCAACTATATACATTGGGGAGGGGCCGCCCCCTGGTACCATTGGCGGGTTTGAATTCCCGCCGCCGTTCCCATTGGTCCCCCTACGCGGGAGCCAGGAACCTCAGTCCCATTGTTCTCAGGTACTCAAGCTCTGGCTCTACGTTGATGGCACTATGTTGACTGCATACACAACACCCCTCCCCCCATAGTCCCGATCCTGTCTAGGTGACATAGTCCTTCAGGTATGCGGGGGCTCTGCGTTCCCTGATGGACCGTCGTGGTGTAGGCGTTGGGGTTTCTCCGCAGCCAAGTCTTGGTGGTGTGGCGGGGCCTGCCCCCTCACCTCCTTCCGCTGGGGAAGGGTACGCCGTCTGGCCCTCGGCTGATGAGGCCTCGGGCATACTGAGCTGGCCGTCGCTGGGGTCCGCCTCTCTGCAGTCTCGTTCCGCCTCGGGCTCTCCCTCAGCTTCTCGTGGGGCCTGCTCCACCTCCCCTTGGTTACCCCGGTCTCCTACCGTTGGAAGTAGGCGCCGCCTCAGCTGGTCCACGTGGCGCCGCAGGACCTGCCCGTCATTTGTCGACACCTCATAAGAGACCGGGCCGGTGGGGCGGATTACTTTTCCTGCTATCCACTCCGGGCCTCGGCCGTAGTTCCTTGCGAACACCGGGTCCTCTGGGAAGAAGCCCCGTGGTGCCTCCCGGTCCTCGACCCAGTTCCGTCCTGTTGGAGCCCTGTCGGGGTGCAGGCGGTCCAGGAGGATGGCGGGTCGCCGGCCCATGAGAAGCTCCGCGGGGCAGTGGCCACTGACCGGGTTGGGTGTTGTCCGGTTCGCCAGCAAGAACCGGGCTATGCGTGACTCCCAGTCTCCCTCGGTCAGGCGGCTTAAAGCTTCCTTAGCCGTGCGTACCATGCGTTCCGCTTGGCCGTTCGTGGCAGGGTGGAAGGGTGCTGACCTGATATGCCGGATCAAGTTGTCCCGCAGGAACCGCTGGAATTCCTCGGATGTGAACGCCGGGCCGTTGTCGGAGACGATGGTGTCCGGCAAGCCATGCGTGGCAAATATCTTCCGGAGGGCTCGGATGGTGGCGCTTGCGGAGGTGGAGGAGACTGGACTCACCTCCAGCCACTTGGAGTATGCGTCCACGGTGACCAGGAATGTTAACCCGTGGAAGGGTCCGGCGAAGTCGATGTGGAGCCGGGACCACGGGGTCCTTGTTGACTCCCATGCCTGGGGGGTGCACATGGTGGGCTTGGCCGGACCTCTTGACAGATCTGGCAACGCTTCACCCAGGCCTCTATTTCCCCATCGATGCCTGGCCACCAGACGTAGCTCCTGGCGAGGGCTTTCATCCACACGATGCCGGGGTGTGCCTCGTGCAGAGCCTGCAGGACCTGTTGCTGGAGTGCGCTGGGGACTACGACCCGGTCCCCCCACAGCAGGCAGCCCTTGTGTGCCGATAGTTCCTCGCGCCGTGTTGTAAATGCGCTGAACTCAGGGCCCGCCGAGGCCGTAGGCCACCCCCTCACCACCCAGCCGAGAACCCGGGATATGATGGGGTCACGGGCTGAGCGGCGGGCGATGTCCGTGGCCTGGAGAGGGGCGTCTGGAAGACCCTCCAACTGGAGGACATGATGAGCTGGGGCCGGGTCCTCCCCTTCGTCTGGCAGGGGGAGGCGGCTCAGCGCGTCTGCATGTCCCATTGCCTTGCCTGGCCGGTGCTGGAGCGTGTAGTTGTAGCCCGCCAAGAAGATGGACCACCGCAAGACCCGAGGGGAGAGTACCTGTGGCGTCCGGCGGTCCGCCGCGAAGAGGCCCAGCAGCGGCCGGTGGTCTGTGACGACTGTGAAGGGACGGCCATAGACGAAGTCGTGGAACTTCTTCACCCCGGCCACGACTGCCAGTCCCTCGCGGTCTATCTGGGCGTAGTTCCGCTCGGCCGCAGACAGGGTCCGCGAGTAGTACGCGACCGGGACCTCCCGGCCGTCCGGGAGACGGTGCGCCAGCACGGCTCCCACCCCATATGGAGACGCATCGCAAGCCAAGACCACGGGCAGGGTCTCGTCGAAATGTGCCAGGACCGCGTTCGAAATGAGCAGGGCCTTGACGGCCCGGAACGCAGCAGCCTGATGCGGGCCCCAGACCCAGGGTGCCTTTTTGTCGAGCAACCTGTGGAGGGGCTCGGCTACCGCCGCCTTGTGGGGGAGAAAGGCGTGGTAAAAGTTCAAGAGTCCGAGAAAAGCCTGGAGCTCGGCTTTGGAGGTCGGGGGCGGCGCTTCTACGATGGCCTTCACCTTGTCCCGGGCCGGGTGGAGTCCCTCTGCGTTCACCGTGAAGCCCAAGAAGTCGACGGATGACACGCCGAGCTGGCACTTCTCGCGCTTGACCTTGAGGCCGGCGTCCCGGAAACGGCTGAGGACCATGCGGAGGCGGGAGGCGAACTCGTCGGGCGTGGCGGCGGCGATCATCACATCATCGAAGAATGGTGTGACGCCGGGGATCCCTTTGAGGAGAGAGTCCATCAGTTGCTGGAAAATTCCGGGTGCCACGCTCACCCCGAATTGCAGGCGATTGACCCTGAAGGCCCCCCGGTGCGTTACAATTGTTTGGGCCTCTGCGGTCGGCCCGTCGACAGGCAGCTGCTGGTACGCTTGGGCCAGATCTAGTTTGCCGAAGATCTTGGCCCCAGCCAAGGTGGCCAGAACATGGCTCACCACCGGGACCGGGTAGGCATGGTCCTGCAATGCCCGATTTATCGTGCATTTATAATCCGCGCAGATGCGGACATCCCCGTTAGGTTTAATGGGGGTCACGATCGGGGTTTCCCACACTGCGTGAGAGACCGGCTCCAAAACCCCTTGCGCCACCAGTCGGTCCAGTTCCGCGTCTATTTTTGGTTTTAAGGCAAACGGAACGGACCTGGCACGCATGCGGATAGGGGCCACTGTGGGGTTGAGTTGTAGCGAGACCGGGGGGCCCGTATATCGGCCCAGGGACCCATCGAAAACGGATGGGAACTCGCGGCACACTTCCTGGAAGTCGCGGGTTGCGCAATGCTGGACCCCCTCTATCGCGATTCCTAGGGGTCCAAACCAAGCCCTCCCCAGGAGGCTAACTAGGTCGCCCTCGACTACGAGCAAGTCCAAGTGACCCTTGAAGCCCCGGTACTGCACCCTGAAACTCCCTACCCCCTTCACTGGCACTTGGTTTCTCTGAAAGTCCATGAGCGTCACGGGTGATGGCCGCAAGCGGGGGCCCCCTTTGGGCAAATCTGTCTTAATGTGGCCTCCGAAATGATGGAACAGGCGGAGCCCGAATCGAGTTCCATTTGTAAGGGGGCCCCCTCTACTTTGATCCGTACGTATATTTTTGGGGTAGAGGCCTGACTGGGGAGTTTCAGTACCTGTGTTCGGGCGGCCGGCGCGTTGGTCAATTGGTATAGGTCTGCCTCCGGGGCCGCGCAGTCCTCGAAATGCGCCTCAGACCTGCGGCGGGGCGGTTTTTGTGCTGCGCGTGATGGCTTGGACCGGCAAACCCTTGCGATGTGGCCCGTGCGGCCGCAGTCCCGACATGTGGCGTCCCGGAACCGGCACGATCTCCTCTCATGCTGCCCTCCGCAGCTGGCACACTCCTGCGCCGCCGAGCCGGGTTGCTTGCGTGCGGAGCTAGCGGACGGTGCTGGCGGGCGATGCTGGGCTAGTGTGCGGTGTACCTCGGGGTCGTCGATGTCGCTGTTTCCGGGGGAGGCCACACGATGCGTCGCGGTGGTGGTGGTCGGATGTGACCTCTCCCATGCAGTGGCGGTGGCTAACGCTGAGGTGATGGTCACCTTCTCGCCCTCCATTATTCGGCGCTGGAGTTTCTCGTCCCTGAGGCCAGCGACGAAACGGTCGCGGAGAGCCATCTCCAAGTGCTCTCCGAAAGCGCAGTCGGCCGCCAGGCGGCGGAGCTCTCCGAGGAACTCCGCGGCGGTTTCTTTGCCCTGCTGGTTCCTATGCTGGAAAACCACGTGGCAGGTCATCTCCGACGGCTTTGGGGAGTAGTAGTTCTGCACGGCCTTCACAATCTCGTCGACCGTGCACTCCTCCACATTCTTGGGAGAGAGAAGGTATTGGGCCAGATCCACGATCACGGGGCCGCAAGAGCAGAGCAGCAGTCCTCTCTTACGGTCTTCGTCCGTGATCTGGTAGAACACGAAGGCTTGCCGCAAACCCGTGACCCAGGCTCCCCATCGTCGGGGCTGGGAAGCGTCGAACGGCGGTATCAGCCCGGATCCTGGAGCGATGGCCATTGTGCTAGTCGGCGGCAACGACGCGGCTCTGGATTCACCCTCGGAGGCGCTCATGGAGGATGCCCGTGGAGTGGTGGAGCGAGTCTTCGGTAGCGTTGTCCGACAGCCCGGCTGGAGCGCTCAACAGGATCCCATCCTCGTCGCCATTGTTGTATAGTGGGTTAGACGCATAAAGAAACCACAGACAGCGATGTAGTGATCAGCATGGTTCGCTATTATACAACACGAGACGCTGATAACCGGCCCGGAGGCCAACTATATACATTGGGGAGGGGCCGCCCCCTGGTACCATTGGCGGGTTTGAATTCCCGCCGCCGTTCCCATTGGTCCCCCTACGCGGGAGCCAGGAACCTCAGTCCCATTGTTCTCAGGTACTCAAGCTCTGGCTCTACGTTGATGGCACTATGTTGACTGCATACACAACACCCCTACTACCCCCAGGGGCTCTCATTCCACTCTAGGGCCTGTAATTCCAGTCCCAGAACACTCCTGCTACCCCCAGGGGCTGTCATTCCACTCTAGGGCCTGTCATTCCAGTCCCAGAACACTCCTCCTACCCCAAGGGGCTGTCATTCCACTCCCTGGTCTCTCATTCCATTCCCAGAACAGTCCTGCTCCAACTTGGGGCTGTCATTCCACTGAGTGGTCCCTCATTCCAGTCCCAGAACACTCCTGCAGCACCCTGGGGCTGTCATTCCACTCTGGGACATGTCATTCCAGTCCCAGAACTCTCCTGCTGCACCCTAGGGCTGTCATTCCACTCTGGGACATGTCATTCCAGTCCCAGAACACTCCTGGAGCACCCTGGGGCTGTCATTCCACTCTGGGACATGTCATTCCAGTCCCAGAACACTCCTGGAACACCCTGGGGCTCTCATTCCACTCTGGGACATGTCATTCCAGTCCCCGAACACTCCTGCAGCACCCTGGGGCTGTCATTCCACTCCGTGGCCTCTCATTCCTGTCCCTGCACACTCCTGCTGCACCCTGGGGCTGTCATTCCACTCCGTGGCCTCTCATTCCTGTCCCTACACTCTCCTGTTGCACCCTGGGGCTGTCATTCCACTCCGTGGCCTCTCATTCCAGTCCCAGAACACTCCTGGAGCACCCTGAGGCTGTCATTCCACTCTGGGACATGTCATTCCAGTCCCAGAACACTTCTGGAGCACCCTGGGGCTGTCATTCCACTCCGTGGCCTCTCATTCCTGTTCCAGAACACTCCTGGAGCACCCTGGGGCTGTCATTCCACTCTTGGACATGTCATTCCACTCCCAGAACACTTCTGGAGCACCCTGAGGCTGTCATTCCACTCCGTGGCCTCTCATTCCTGTCCCTACACTCTCCTGTTGCAACCTGGGGCTGTCATTCCACTCCGTGGCCTCTCATTCCAGTCCCAGAACACTCCTGCTGCAGCCTGGGGCTGTCATTCCACTCTGGGACATGTCATTCCAGTCCCAGAACACTTCTGGAGCACCCTGGGGCTGTCATTCCACTCCGTGGCCTCTCATTCCTGTCCCAGAACACTCCTGGAGCACCCTGGGGCTGTCATTCCACTCCGTGGCCTCTCATTCCTGTCCCAGAACACTCCTGGAGCACCCTGGGGCTGTCATTCCACTCTTAGACATGTCATTCCACTCCCAGAACACTTCTGGAGCAGCCTGGGGCTGTCATTCCACTCGGTGGCCTCTCATTCCTGTCCCTACACTCTCCTGTTGCACCCTGGGGCTGTCATTCAACTCCGTGGCCTCTCATTCCAGTCCCAGAACACTCCTGCTGCATCCTGGGGCTGTCATTCCACTCTGGGACATGTCATTCCAGTCCCAGAACACTCCTGGAGCACCCTGGGGCTGTCATTCCACTCTGGGACATGTCATTCCAGTCCCAGAACACTCCTGGCGCACCCTGGGGCTGTCATTCCACTCCGTGGCCTCTCATTCCTGTCCCAGAACACTCCTGGAGCACCCTGGGGCTGTCATTCCACTCTGGGACATGTCATTCCAGTCCCAGAACACTTCTGGAGCACCCTGAGGCTGTCATTCCACTTCGTGGCCTCTCCTTCCTGTCCCTGCACTCTCCTGCTGCACCCTGGGGCTGTCATTCCACTCCGTGGCCTCTCATTCCTGTCCCTGCACTCTCCTGCTGCACCCTGGGGCTGTCATTCCACTCCGTGGCCTCCCCTTCCTGTCCCTGCTCTCTCCTGCTGCACCCTGGGGCTGTCATTCCACTCCGTGGCCTCTCATTCCTCTCCCTGCACTCTCCTGCTGCACCCTGGGGCTGTCATTCCACTCCGTGGCCTCTCATTCCTCTCCCTGCACACTCCTGCTACACCCTGGGGCTGTCATTCCACTCCGTGGCCTCTCATTCCTGTCCCTGCACTCTCCTGCTGCACCCTGGGGCTCTCATTCCACTCCGTTGCCTCTCATTCCTGTCCCTGCACACTCCTGCTGCACCCTGGGGCTGTCATTCCACTCTGGGACATGTCATTCCAGTCCCAGAACACTTCTGGAACACCCTGGGGCTGTCATTCCACTCTGGGACATGTCATTCCAGTCCTAGAACACTCCTGGAGCACCCTGGGGCTTTCATTCCACTCTGGGACATGTCATTCCAGTCTCCAGAAACTCCTGCAGCACCCTGGGGCTGTCATTCCACTCCGTGGCCTCTCATTGCTGTCCCTGCACACTCCTGCTGCAGCCTGGGGCTGTCATTCCACTCTGGGACATGTCATTCCAGTCCCAGAACACTTCTGGAGCACCCTGGGGCTGTCATTCCACTCCGTGGCCTCTCATTCCTGTCCCAGAACACTCCTGGAGCACCCTGGGGCTGTCATTCCACTCCGTGGCCTCTCATTCCTGTCCCAGAACACTCCTGGAGCACCCTGGGGCTGTCATTCCACTCTTAGACATGTCATTCCACTCCCAGAACACTTCTGGAGCAGCCTGGGGCTGTCATTCCACTCCGTGGCCTCTCATTCCTGTCCCTACACTCTCCTGTTGCACCCTGGGGCTGTCATTCAACTCCGTGGCCTCTCATTCCAGTCCCAGAACACTCCTGCTGCATCCTGGGGCTGTCATTCCACTCTGGGACATGTCATTCCAGTCCCAGAACACTCCTGGAGCACCCTGGGGCTGTCATTCCACTCTGGGACATGTCATTCCAGTCCCAGAACACTCCTGGAGCACCCTGGGGCTGTCATTCCACTCCGTGGCCTCTCATTCCTGTCCCAGAACACTCCTGGAGCACCCTGGGGCTGTCATTCCACTCTGGGACATGTCATTCCAGTCCCAGAACACTTCTGGAGCACCCTGAGGCTGTCATTCCACTTCGTGGCCTCTCCTTCCTGTCCCTGCACTCTCCTGCTGCACCCTGGGGCTGTCATTCCACTCCGTGGCCTCTCATTCCTGTCCCTGCACTCTCCTGCTGCACCCTGGGGCTGTCATTCCACTCCGTGGCCTCCCCTTCCTGTCCCTGCTCTCTCCTGCTGCACCCTGGGGCTGTCATTCCACTCCGTGGCCTCTCATTCCTCTCCCTGCACTCTCCTGCTGCACCCTGGGGCTGTCATTCCACTCCGTGGCCTCTCATTCCTCTCCCTGCACACTCCTGCTACACCCTGGGGCTGTCATTCCACTCCGTGGCCTCTCATTCCTGTCCCTGCACTCTCCTGCTGCACCCTGGGGCTCTCATTCCACTCCGTTGCCTCTCATTCTTGTCCCTGCACACTCCTGCTGCACCCTGGGGCTGTCATTCCACTCTGGGACATGTCATTCCAGTCCCAGAACACTTCTGGAACACCCTGGGGCTGTCATTCCACTCTGGGACATGTCATTCCAGTCCTAGAACACTCCTGGAGCACCCTGGGGCTTTCATTCCACTCTGGGACATGTCATTCCAGTCTCCAGAAACTCCTGCAGCACCCTGGGGCTGTCATTCCACTCCGTGGCCTCTCATTGCTGTCCCTGCACACTCCTGCTGCACCCTGGGGCTGTCATTCCACTCTGGGACATGTAATTCCAGTCCCAGAACACTCCTGGAGCACCCTGGGGCTGTCATTCCACTCTGGGACATGTCATTCCAGTCCCAGAACACTCCTGGAGCACCCTGGGGCTGTCATTCCACTCTGGGGCATGTCATTCCAGTCCCAGAACACTCCTGCTGCACCCTGGGGCTGTCATTCCACTCCGTGGCCTCTCATTCCTTTCCCTGCACTCTCCTGCTGTACCCTGGGGCTGTCATTCCACTCTGGGACATGTCATTCCGGTCCCCGAACACTCCTGGAACACCCTGGGGCCGTCATTCCACTCTGGGACATGTCATTCCAGTCCCAGAACTCTCCTGCTGCACCCTGGGGCTGTCATTCCACTCTGGGACATGTCATTCCAGTCCCAGAACTCTCCTGCTGCACCCTGGGGCTGTCATTCCACTCTGGGACATGTCATTACAGTCCAAGAACACTCCTGGAGCACCCTGGGGCTGTCATTCCACTCTGGGACATGTCATTCCAGTCCCAGAACTCTCCTGCTGCACCCTGGGGCTGTCATTCCACTCTGGGACATGTCATTACAGTCCAAGAACACTCCTGGAGCACCCTGGGGCTGTCATTCCACTCTGGGACATGTCATTCCAGTCCCAGAACACTCGTGCTGCACCCTGAGGGTGTCATTCCACTCTGGGACATGTCATTCCAGTCCCAGAACACTCCTGCTGCACCCTGGGGCTGTCATTCCACTCCGTGGCCTCTCCTTCCTGTCCCTGCACTCTCCTTCTGCACCCTGGGGCTGTCATTCCACTCTGGGACATGTCATTCCAGTCCCAGAACACTCCTGGAACACCCTGGGGCTGTCATTCCACTCTGGGACATGTCATTCCAGTCCCCGAATACTCCTGCAGCACCCTGGGGCTGTCATTCCACTCCGTGGCCTCTCATTCCTGTCCCTGCACTCTCCTGCTGCACCCTGGGGCTGTCATTCCACTCCGTTGCCTCTTATTCCTGTCCCTGCACACTCCTGCTGCACCTTGGGGCTGTCATTCCACTCTGGGACATGTAATTCCAGTCCCAGAACACTCCTGGAGCACCCTGGGGCTGTCATTCCACTCTGGGACATGTCATTCCAGTCCCAGAACACTCCTGGAGCACCCTGCGCTGTCATTCCACTCTGGGACATGTCATTCCAGTCCCGGAACACTCCTGCAGCACCCTGGGGCTGTCATTCCACTCCGTGGCCTCTCATTCCTGTCCCTGCACACTCCTGCTGCACCCTGGGGCTGTCATTCCACTCCGTGGCCTCTCATTCCTGTCCCTGAACTCTCCTGCTGCACCCTGGGGCTGTCATTCCACTCCGTGGCCTCTCATTCCTGTGCCTGCACACTCCTGCTGCACCCTGGGGCTGTCATTCCACTCCGTGGCCTCTCCTTCCTGTCCCTGCACTCTCCTGCTGCACCCTGGGGCTGTCATTCCACTCTGGGACATGTCATTCCAGTCCCAGAACTCTCCTGGAGCACCCAGGGGCTGTCATTCCACTCTGGGACATGTCATTCCAGTCCCAGAACACTTCTGGAGCATCCTGGGGCTGTCATTCCACTCCGGGACATGTCATTCCAGTCCCAGAACACTCCTGCTGCACCCTGGGGCTGTCATTCCACTCCGTGGCCTCTCATTCCTGTCCCTGCACTCTCCTGCTGTACCCTGGGGCTTTCATTCCACTCTGGGACATGCCATTCCGGTCCCCGAACACTCCTGGAACACCCTGGGGCCGTCATTCTACTCTGGGACATGTCATTCCATTCTCCGGAAACTCCTGCAGCACCCTGGGGCTGTCATTCCACTCTGGGACATGTCATTCCAGTCCCAGAACTCTCCTGCTGCACCCTGGGGCTGTCATTCCACTCTGGGACATGTCATTACAGTCCCAGAACACTCCTGGAGCACCCTGGGGCTGTCATTCCACTCTGGGACATGTCATTCCAGTCCCAGAACACTCGTGCTGCACCCTGGGGGTGTCATTCCACTCTGGGACATGTCATTCCAGTCCCAGAACACTCCTGCTGCACCCTGGGGCTGTCATTCCACTCTGTGGCCTCTCATTCCTGTCCCTGCACTCTCCTGCTGCACGCTGGGGCTGTCATTCCACTCCGTGGCCTCTCCTTTCTGTCCCTGCACTCTCCTTCTGCACCCTGGGGCTGTCATTCCACTCTGTGGCCTCTCATTCCTGTCCCTGCACTCTCCTGTTGCACCCTGGGGCTGTCATTCCACTCTGGGATGTGTCATTCCAGTCTCCAGAAACTCCTGCTGCACCCTGGGGCTGTCATTCCACTCCGTGGCCTCTCCTTCCTGTCCCTGCACTCTCCTGTTGCACCCTGGGGCTGTCATTCCACTCCGTGGCCTCTCCTTCCTGTCCCTGCACTCTCCTGCTGCACCCTGGGGCTGTCATTCCACTCCGTGGCCTCTCCTTCCTGTCCCTGCACTCTCCTGCTGCACCCTGGGTCTGTCATTCCACTCCGGGGCCTTTCATTCCTGTCCCTGCACTCTCCTGCTGCACCCTGGGGCTTTCATTCCACTCCGTGGCCTCTCCTTCCTGTCCCTGCACTCTCCTGCTGCACCCTGGGGCTGTCATTCCACCCCGTGGCCTCTCCTTCCTGTCCCTGCACTCTCCTGCTGCACCCTGGGGCTGTCATTCCACTCAGTGGCCTCTCCTTCCTGTCCCTGCACTCTCCTGCTGCACCCTGGGGCTTTGATTCCACTCCGTGGCCTCTCCTTCCTGTCCCTGCACTCTCCTGCTGCACCCTGGGGCTGTCATTCCACTCCGTGGCCTCTCCTTCCTGTCCCTGCACTCTCCTGCTGCACCCTGGGTCTGTCATTCCACTCCGGGGCCTTTCATTCCTGTCCCTGCACTCTCCTGCTGCACCCTGGGGTTTTCATTCCACTCCGTGGCCTCTCCTTCCTGTCCCTGCACTCTCCTGCTGCAGCCTGGGGCTGTCATTCCACTCAGTGGCCTCTCCTTTCTGTCCCTGGACTCTCCTGCTGCACCCTGGGGCTTTTATTCCACTCCGTGGCCTCTCCTTCCTGTCCCTGCACTCTCCTGCTGCACCCTGGGGCTGTCATTCCACTCCGTGGCCTCTCCTTCCTGTCCCTGCACTCTCCTGCTGCACCCCGGGGCTGTCATTCCACTCTGGGGCCTCTCATTCCATTCCCAGAGTAGTGTATTTTTGCCAAGAGACCGTAATGGAAAATCCATTCCACCTTTTTTTTCCAACTCTATTTGTGCTGCAATGTATTTCAATGGAGCCCATGGAAGTCAATTGGCATTCCTGGCTCCCATTATTTCCAATGGTCTTTCAAGTCTTTCCCATTGTTTCCAATGGGCAATCCAGTCCTTCCTTTTAGTACATCCCGTGCCTTGAAACGTTTTAAAGGTACGCACAGTGTCTCAGGGTGAGGATCTGCTCCAGTCCAGTAGCACCTTAGAGACCAACAAGATCTGGAGGCGCGGGGAAGTATTTTTAAAGATTTCTTTCTTTCAAAAAACAGAAAACAGAACAAGAAAAAAAGATGTAAAATCCAGTAACTAAATAAGATTTTTGAAAGGAAAGGAAAAAATATAATGGCAAAATATAACAACAGTGGAGGCAAATGTACACATACATTTCTATAAAGGGTTTCCAATTCTCTAAAAAATAAGTCCATGTAGATGTGGTAAAATCCTGGGGGTATAAACTATTGAGAAATAAAGTTCCCTCCAACAGACTTCTGAAAGCTTAACCCCCCCCCCCGCCCATCTTGTTGGTCTGTAAGGGGCTACTGGAGTTGAATCTGGCTGTTCTACTGCAGACCAACATGGCTACCTGCTAAAACTATAAGGAAAACTGAATTCAGGGATTTAAGCCCAGCAGTTGGATGCAATGAAGCTGAGAGAAACCGACTTGCCTTAAGGATGCAACAGCAAATTCATGACTGAATACAAATTCACTGCACCTCTTCAGCTCTGAGCACAGATCATAATATTAATACACAAAGGCACCTTGTTAGTAATACACACTCCCAAATATAGTCAATCCACAAATTTGTTTAAATTGTAATCCCTAGCTCTTGCAAATCCAGTAGGTCATAACCAAGATCCCAGATTAAAAATGCACCATTTAGTGCCTGTAATATATACAGCTCAAGTGAATGCTTCTACTTAGCATTTCAATAGCACTTTTTAAGAGCCCAGAGCTTTTTATATTCATTATCTCAGTAACTGTTATTGCAACACTGTACAATTGGTATTATTCTCCCCATATTGCAATGGGCTAGATGATTATGAATTGTCTCCCTAGGGCATTCACAGCTGGGGCTGCTGCCTTACAACTGACATGCTTACTAGCCACTCTGCTCTGCCAGTGGACTGAGGTCACGCTCAGGAAGGACAGATTTGAACAGGGAGATCTCACGGTGCGTTCCTCCAACACCTACCTGCTAAGCTATAGCTGCTTTCAGGGAATTGGGCTCCATTGTTCATATAAATGTCCTGAAAAGATTCTTCCTTGATAGTCTTGACTTGAGCAAAGATGGGGGGAAAAGTAATTTATGTTGGATTTTTTAATTATGCCAGATGTCAGCCAGAGTGAAATGGGGTGAATTTAGATGAATGCCTTGCTTTTTTAATCCCAACAGAGCTCATGCAGCCTCCAGAGAAGCAGGCAACCCATTGTTCCCTCCTTCCCCAGCCTTTAATTAACACGGAAATTATTTTATGGCATGCTTCAGGTCAGGGATCCTGATAAGCAAGGCATGAACAAAGAAATGCATTTAAAGCACTAATATAAAGAACACATGTTTCTTTATTAGAATATATTGCTCAAAATAAAACAGTAAGTAAATACAAGGCCACAACCACCATCTTTTCCAAATGAAGTTAATTAAAAGGCAAGTTGACATTTCCAGGGGTGAAGAGTTCTTCTGTTTATCAAGTGAGACTATGTGGCAGAGGGAGGAGCCCACCAGAGGCCAACGCCTGTCAAGCAACTCTATGGTTTCCACTGTTGTGGCACTCTCAAGAACATGTAGCTAAAGCAGGACCATAAGGGAGACAGCAGAACAGAACTATCATTCTATGGCCAGGCTCTGAAATTTTATGCATTTGTTCCCAATAGCATGTTAAAAGTGTGTGTGTGTGTGTTCTCCTGAACACAATGTTACAAATTATTCCAGACCTAATGGCATTTTAGAAATGATGACTGCAATCCTAAGAACCCTTTTCTGGGTGTAAGCCCTTCTGAATAAAATGCAAAGCTACTAAGGCTTACTCCCAATAACATATAATTCCAGGTACAGGGGAAAAAATACTATATAAATTGTAAAGCATTGGGACGTTTAGAATATTTCTGTTTATTTTAGACTATTTTGTGTCCTATTTAAGCATTGCTCTGAATTGTTAGGGATTTATCCCATATTGCTTTTGGAGGCAATAACCACAGATCCTTCAGACTCCCCTTACAATCAAAACCAAATCTGGGCACAAGGACAAATACCAGAAGACTAATCATGTTTAGTCTACACAAAGAACCTTGTAGCACTTTAAATGTACTTATTTATTCTTCAAATTTCTATCCCGCCCTCCAAGCTAAGGCCGGCTCAGGGCGGTTTACATAAAATCAACATACGATTACATAAAATCAACATACAATTACAATAAAACAACTGAACCATTTAAGACAGTACTAAAACCAGTCAATAATTTCATAATAAGTGCTAGTAATAAATGTGTTAGTCTTTATAGTGGCTATACCTGCAAGGCATTCAGAGGTCCCCTGACAACCATTTGGAATGTCTCCAAGGAGATACTATAGAAAACAAAACAGATATACTGGAGGGAGGGGGAGTCCTGTCCTTTGAATGGAGGCTTAATATGTGGAAACCGCAAATGAAGGAGATAAATAACATCACCTAGAAAAAAGCATCCTATTAAGTCTCTATTAAAGAGACAAGACAGTTTTTTCTTCACTTTTTCTAAGTGGTAGCTCTTGGGACAGATTTATTTCTCAACAACCAAGGGAATTCCTTAAGTTCTTATACCAGTGACAGTGTTATTATGCTGAAACTTATGTGCTGCTGTTTCCACACAGCAGAACATAATATTGTTCTGT
This sequence comes from Gekko gecko, assembly GCA_029375565.1. NCBI lineage: Eukaryota > Metazoa > Chordata > Lepidosauria > Squamata > Gekkonidae > Gekko > Gekko gecko. The sequence continues at coordinate 153,186,992 of JAPDNY010000003.1, forward strand.
TAGCAAGATGCTGGAATCAAGCACTCTTACTAAATCACAATAGCAAAGGGTTACCCTCTCAGCTGATTATGCACATATATATAATTTAGTGAATGCTGACTTTAACCAGATTTCTTAAGATTTTAAAGGCCAGTTTGGAAATGTCAGAAAATTCTGACATTTACTAGAAAATGTGAAAGGTAAATGAATGCCTTAAGTAAATCCAAATACCATACTCATTTCCATTATTTACCAGTAGAGATTATTTACAGTGTTCCAAGATATGAAAATCAAAAGCAAGCCTCTTGACACTGACATTTCTGACACCTCCCTCTTAGCCTCCTCTTAGGAATTAACATTATATATCACTGTTCTTCACTAGAAGTTTATCATTCACCATAAAATATATTTCATTTATTTTCATATTTTACATACTAGACAATGCTTGAATTATGAAGAAAAAGAGAAATGAAATCCACAAGCCCCATCCCTTGACCTCTCTCAATGTTAGCCCCTCCTCCAACTTCATAAGACATATTCCCAGCTTTGTTCCTAAAAGGTGCCAGCCATACAAATTATTCATGTAATTCTGGGATCATTGTGAGCCAGGTTTTTAGGGCTGCCAGCTCTGAGTTGGGAAATTCCTGGAGATTTGGGGGTGGGGCTTGGACTGGAAAGGGTTTAGGGAGGGACCTCAGTGGGGTGTGATGCCATACAGTCCTCCCTCCAAAGCAGCCATTTCTCCAGGAAAACTCATCTCTGTAGTCTGAAGATCTGTTGTAATTCTGAGAGATCTCCAGGCCTCACCTGGAGGATGGCAACCCTGTGACAAAGGGTAACATTTAGGGATGTGGTAGCAAATTCTATTCTTTCTCCTGTCCAGGTTACAGACTACACAAATCCAACAATGTCTTAGTCCTGCTTAAGTGAACTGAAATGAGAAAGCTCAGTCAATATACTCCCCACATCATGGCAGAACAACATTCACGCGTGTCTCATCTTGTTTTGAGTTGAAACCTCTCTTCCTGCTACACTCAAATTTCCAGAAGAAAATTTGCAGAAATTGATTCATTTCTTCATTCCTTATTCTGGGTCTTCACAAAGTCAAGAGACCAACTAGGCTTCAGCATTTCTTCTAAGGCAGAGGTTCGACCCATCCCTCCTCTAGCAGACATGCAGACCAAATAGACAGAGCCCAGACCTCTTCTGTGTGGCTTCTAACCCTAACCCTCCCCCATCTATCTACAACTCAATGGAATTCAGTAATGTGTACCACTCACCTTGAGGCAAAGCCCAGGTTCTTTCAGATCCTGACATTGCTCCAGATGGAGGGGAAGCTTTAAAGCACTTAATGAAGCATATCTCCATTGCTGGAAAGATCTCTCAGCCAGTCTATTCAATTGACTCTGAGGCAGCTGGGACTCTTGGGAAGGGACTGGAGGCTGTAGCTGGTTACCAGTTCCTTATTTGTTCCTTATTCGTGAATAAGGATATTGAGGATAGTTTAAAAACCTGAACACCCCCAAAAGGGTTTGGACTACCACAAATCATACACTGCCACATTCAGGGGACTCTGTCCTCTGAGACAATATATGGCATTTCCTGGTCCAAAGCCCAGTTCTTGTTCCAGCTGCTCCAAAGTAGGGTGCCCCAGGACAATCACACAGGCAGACACTGGGGCCTAGCTGCACCCCAAAACAATCTTTGGACCACCCCAAATCATACATCTCCACGCTCCAGAGACTGTCCCCAGCAAAAAGACATACAATGGTGCCCACTCCAAACACTTGTTCTGGCACCACAAGCTTCTATTTGGGTTGCCACCAAGAAGCCTACATTGCAAAGAAGTTTTAAATAAGAAACTGAAACAACTGCACACCTCTGCAGCCCAAAATAACATTTGGGCCACCACATATAATACACCCCCACATTCAGGACACTCTGCCCTCTGAGAGGACATATGCTGTTTTCTGGTCCAAAGCCCACTTCTTTTGCCACCTGTTCCAAAGTGGAGTTCCCAGAGACAATCACACAACAGGCACTGCAGCCAAATTCATTCAATTGCAGACTGAGGAGTAGCACTCCTCAGAGAAGCTTCAAGGAGAGATTACAACATGGGATTGCTGATTCTAAATTGATTTCCAGATTCAGAAAAATGACCCACCAGGGCTGAATGAATACTCATCTCACTACAAATGCTAATATTCTACACCCAAGCATTTCCCTTCTGTCCTAATCAAGCTGATTACAGTGTGCATTGCATATTTGCATCCTGACTTCTTTCTCTGAAACACCCCTCCCTCCATCTGACTGGATTATAATGACTCAGAAATTTCCATTTCAACTCTTATCAGACCAAGTGAGCTTTGACTCTTAAAGATTCTTTTAGGGTGTAGCTTGGCCCCAGTTTCTGCACGTGTATTTATCCTGGGGCACCCCACGTTGGAACAGCTGGCACAAGAGCTGGACTGTGGATCAGGAAGCAGCAAAGGTTCCCTTGGATGGTGGAGTCCTCTGAATTGGGTGCAAAGGGCATGCAGCATTCTAGTTCCTTATTCAAATCTTCTTTGCAGTAGAGGCTTCTTCATGGCACTCCAGATAAAAGGTCATGGTGCCAGAACCAGTGTTTGGACCAGGAACCATTGTATGTATTCTTGCAGGGGTCGGTGTCTGGAGTGTGGAGATATATGATTTGGGATGGTCCAAAGATTGTTTTGGGGTGCAGCTTGGTCACAATGTCTGCTTGTGTGATTGTCCTAGGGTACTCCACTTTAGAGCAGCTGACACAAGAACTGGGCTTTGGATCAGGAAACAGCATATGTCTTCTCAGAGGGCAGAGTCCCCTGAATATGGGGGTGTATGATGTGGGTGGTCCAAACCTTATTTTGGGGTTCAAAGATTTTACACTATCTCCCCATATAATAATTGTCATTTGGGGTGGCACTTTCCAGCTCTCCCATTGGCTGTGCAATGTGCTCCCTCAGCCATTGGCCTGTCAGCCACCACTCAAGAGTACTCACGTGCAATTGACCGGGTGATAGGTCTGCTCCTCTTCCCCACCCACTTCCCCTTCAGCCACTGTACCCTGTCAGAATTACTGGCAAATGGTTTTCTCTCTTGACGAAGATGCTTCTCCTGCTTGCCTCCTGTGTGGGACTAACTTTCTCCTCAGTGGCTGTTGTGAGGAACTCATTGGGGCCGATCCTGACTAGAGTTGCCAGCTCCAGGTTGGAAAATTCTTGGCTATTCTGTGTCTAAGGAAGCTAGTGTAAGGAAGCCAGAGTTTGGGGAGGGTAGAGGAGAGGTCTCAGCTGAATAGAATGCCATAGAGGCCACCATCCAAAGCAGTTATTTTCTCCAGGAGGGGAAGAGATCTGTTGTCTGGAGTTCAGCTGTGATACCCAGTGATCTTCAGGCTCCACTTGGGGGTTGGCTACCCTACGCATGGCAATTAGTGCTTCAGAGCAGGGTCTGCCAGATCCAGGTTCTTTCTGTGGAAGCTGCGATTTCGGACCACTCACAGACTAGCAGTTACCTGTGTTTGTAAGATGGCTGCCATCTGCAGTTGTTTGTTTAAAATATTCCCCCATAAGGTTTAATTGAGCTGTAGTTTCAGAGAGGGGCCTGCAGGGGTATCACTCAATGGGTTGAATGGGGCTTCCTCATCTGCTGGCCTACATTTCCCAGCTGCCCCAAGGCCAAAAAGTGTGGGGAAACAAGGAGTGTCCCAAGGGGCTGGACAGCATCAATACAGACTCCAGCCCAGCCAGGGAGGAGGCAGTATTTGGCCCTGGGAGGCAGCAGAGATTCAGCCACTCCATACTCGGCTGGGCTGAGGAATGAATGGAAGTTTCCCTGCTCTCTTGGGCAAGAGAAGAGACTGAAACAGAGCCAGAGGCCGGTCCAAGGAGAGATCCTATCCTGAGCCCACAACTGTCAGGTTAAAATCAAGTAGATCCAGGCATTCTTGCACAAAGAAAGGTTTATTGGATTATCTTGCTATAAACCCACAGTAGGAGGTCATTGTCAGGAATAGGGGGCAAAGCAAAGCAAGCTAACTTATAGTGTGATGCAATGAAGCGCCTAGCGAATAAAACTTGAGCACTCGCGCGGGAACTCCCGGCGGGAGAAATACTTGATAAGCGGGAGACTACTCCCCCCTCCCCTTGCCTTCCCAGGACTGGAAAATTCTCAGCGAAACAAGAATAGTCCAAAGCCTACATTCAAGGCCACCGTGATAAGGAAAAGCGGCAGGGAAGAAGCTCCCACGTTTCTGCCTGCATACCTACGCAAGCGCATAGCGGGGTAGGAACACATACAACAATGGATTCAGTGAGAAACATCAAATGCATTTTTCTGACATTCTGCCCTTCCCAAAATACCACCCACCCACCACTCAGGAAGGAGAGAATGTGGGCCCCCAGGCTTGTTAGGGTACCGAGTGTGAAAGCTTCTCAGGTGATCAGGTGCGTCGATATCTGAAACTTTCACCCATTCCCTATGTTGGGGCCCAAAGTGTACCCATTGAACCAGGTACAGGAGTTGTCCACGTAGAAACTTAGAGTCTAGAATATCCGCAATTTCATAGTGCTCCTCACCGTCAACCATCAGAGGGGGGGGAGGCTCCGGCATCGCAGGTTGCCATTTAGTCGGGGGTAACGCTGGTTTGAGGAGGCTGTAATGGAAAATTGGATGTATTGCTTTAAGAGATTTAGGCAGATCTAGCTGTACAGTCACTGGGTTTATACATCTTAGCACCTTGAAAGGACCAATATATTTCCAAGCAAGTTTTTTGGACTGCTGCGTCAGCTTCAGATTCTTGGTTGACAGATAGACAGAGTCCCCTGGTTTCAGATTCCAGCCCCCTGCCCTTTTTTTGTCTGCTTGTTTTTTGTACTGTACCTTGGCCTCATTCAACGTCTCAACAATTAGGGGCCAAGAATCGCGGAAAGTCTTACACCATGCCGAAGCTTTTCCCACGTTTTCACCAGGTTTCAAGAAGGGGAGAGGGGGGCTGTCATAACCCATGGCAGCTTTGAATGGTGACATTTTTGTTGAAGCGTGCCAAGAATTGTTGTATGCAAACTCCGCTAATGGCAATAAGTCAACCCAATTGTCTTGTTGATAATTAGAAAAACATCTCAGATATTGCTCTAATGTCTGGTTTACTCTCTCTGTTTGCCCATCGGTTTCAGGGTGATAGGCAGTACTAAGAGCACGCTCAATACCCATTAGGGTCATTAGCTCCGACCACAACTTAGAAACAAATTGACTTCCCCTATCGGATATTATTTTGATCGGCAAAGTATGTAGTCTGGCAATGTGTTGAAGGAATGCTTTGGCTAACGCCTTGGCGGTTGGCAACCCGGGGAACGGTATAAAGTGGGCTTGTTTTGAGAACAAGTCCACTACCACCCAAATGACCGTCATATGTTTAGAGGGGGGAAGATCAGTGATAAAGTCCATCGAAATTACTTCCCAGGGTCGGCTTGGGGTGGGTAGAGGCTGTAAGAGACCTGGAGGTTTCCCCGGCCTGGCTTTACACCGGTTGCATGTTGGGCATGATTGTATATAGAGCGATAAATCCTGTTTCATTCGGGGCCACCAAAACCCACGTTGCAGAAGTCTTAAGGATTTCACAAAGCCAAAATGTCCTGCAGATTTAGAGTCATGGACTGTCTGCAACATTTGGGACCGGGTAGCTTCAGGAACAAACATTTTATTTCCCTTAAACCAGCAGCCGTTTGGGCCACATCTCACATCGCCCCTGACTTGTAACTCACTTGTTTCCTGTGAGGTGATGTCAGTGAGAAATTGTTTTTCCCAGGGGAATGTCTGGATAGGGTTCTTTGATGTTTGCTTGGCTTTACGGGTTACAACTGCACCAACCAGTTGTTCTGGGGTGAACATAGATTCTTGTACCTCCACTCTCTTAGAGATATGTTGGGGAAGGCGGGAAAGAGCATCAGCCAAATGATTAGCCTTCCCTGGGAAATGGTGAAGAGTGAATTGGAATTTGGAGAAAAACTCAGCCCACCTGAATTGTTTAGCATTTAGATTCCGGGGTTTTCGCAGTACCTCAAGATTTTTATGATCAGTCCATATTTCAAAAGGTACTTGGGACCCCTCTAACCAGTGTCTCCACGTGATTAATGCCAAACGTATAGACGCAGCTTCTTTGTCCCAAATGGGCCAGAATCTCTCAGTATCATTGAATTTTCTAGATACATAAGCTAGGGGTTGTAGTTGTCCCTTAGAGTTCTCTTGCAAAATCACCCCACCCATAGCAGTATCCGATGCGTCTACTTGAACCACAAATTTTTTTGTCTCATCGGGGTGTGCTAGTATCGGCTCCGACGTGAACAGCCGTTTTAATTGTTCAAACGCGAACTGACATTGCGGGGTCCAGTTCAAAGGAGCCCCTGGCACTGAAGCCTTGGATCCCCTCCCCTTAGTCTTTAGCAGCTCAGTGAGTGGTAGGGCTACTTGGGCAAAATGTGGCAAGAATTGACGGTAAAAGTTAGCGAAACCGAGAAAACTTTGGAGCTGTCGTCTGGTTTTGGGGGGCTCCCACATTACAACATCCTGGACCTTTTTTGGGTCCATTTCCAACCCCTCAGAGGATATGCGGTACCCCAGAAAGTCAATACACTCCTGGTGAAATTCACATTTTGACAGTTTAACAAACAGTTTGTGATCTAATAGCCTTTCCAATACTTTTCGCAAGAGAATGGTGTGGGATTTTAGGTCCGGGGTATAGACCAAGATATCATCCAAGTAAACGACCACCCCCTTGAACAAGTAGGGGTGTAGGACCTCGTTGATTAAGTTCATGAATACCCCTGGCGCCCCCTGCAAACCGAAAGGCATAACCCGGTATTCAAATTGCCCTAGCGGGGTATTAAATGCAGTTTTGTATTCATCCCCCTCTCTGATGCGAACTCGAAAATAGGCATCCCTCAAATCCAGTTTAGAAAACACTTTCCCTTTTGCCACCTCTGCTAATAAGTCTTTGATAAGAGGCATCGGGTAGGCATTGGTTGCAGACACTGCGTTGAGTCCCCGGTAATCCGTGCATAGTCTGAGCCCACCATCCTTCTTTTTACAAAACAATACAGGTGCTGCAAAAGGGGATGATGCTGGCCTAATAAATCCACGAGCCAGGTTTTTATCAATAAAGCGGCGTAGTTCCTCCTTCTCACTGGGACTCATGGCATAAATTTTCCCTTTTGGCAATTTCTGTCCCGGAAGAATCTCAATAGCGCAGTCAGAGTTACGGTGGGGAGGTAATTCATCAGCCTCCTCCTCCTCAAAAACCCTACTCAAATACTGATAATCCTTAGGGATGCGGTTAAGGTCCTCCATTGCTAAACAAGCGCGTGGAGGTTCATTGCAGGGAGGATTTCCCCACTCTGGGTCCCATTTGTGTACTGTACATTTAGGTGAGATAAATTGAACATTCCCTTCCTCCCATAGAATGTAAGGGTTATGTCCATGTAACCAAGGGCTCCCCAACACTAAGGGAAATTGGGCTTGAGGCGCTATCACAAACGAACGCAGCTCCCAGTGGTCACCAATGCCTATTCTTAAAGGAACAGTCTCAAATCGGCATGGTTCTTTCATTGGAGACCCATCCATTTGTGTAAAAGTTATTGGGTCTTTCAGGTGGACCACGGCTGCCTCCAACCCTACAACCATAGAAGGGTTGATGAGGTCCCTCCCACACCCTGAGTCAATGAGGGCTCGAACCCGAATGTGTGTCATCATTGCTGGGTTCATTACTAGGACAGTCACAAAGAAAAGAGAGGGGTAATTGCTCACCAATTTAGGCGCCTCAGGTGTTGGGTCCTGATGTGTAGCGCCATTCACAAACAGGACCATTTCATTTCCCTGCATCTCATTCTCTTCCTCCAGCAACAAAGTATCCACTTGGTCAGGACCCGCGAAAAGAGCCCGTGTATTGCGTGTTTTTGCAGTGCCTTTCTTTGGGGTAGGGCTTGACCACCTCCTGGGCTCTTCTGGTGGGAGAGCCCGGTTGGGGTCTCCTTTCGGGCAGGCGGCGGCGAAGTGCCCTTTCTCCCCACACCGCAGGCAGAGGCCCTGTCGCATACGTTGATCTCTCATTCCACTTGGGGTAGATACTGGTTTGGGTCTGGCTTGGCCCGCCGCCGAACTTGGACGATTGTTACTGGTGCAGTTGTAACCCGTAGTAGTAGTCACTGGAACAACGGTGGTGGTCGGGAGGGTGACCACTGCAGCCGCCACAGTAGTAACAGGTACCGTGGCTCCTGAAGTAGCTGTCGCTGCACTCGTGGCTCCTGGAGTGGCCGTCGCCGCTGCTGCACCCGTGGCCCCTGGAACAGTTGCTGCTGCCGCTGCGCCCGTGGCCCCCGGAGCGGTTGCTGCTGCCACTGCACCCGAAGGAGTAGTCGCTGGGGCTGCGCCCGTAGCTCCCGTACCCGCTCCGCTCATCTTGGTAGACGGCGGAAACTGACGGTAGTGGGAATGATGGATTCCTGACAATTTCTGTCAGGTTAAAATCAAGTAGATCCAGGCATTCTTGCACAAAGAAAGGTTTATTGGATTATCTTGCTATAAACCCACAGTAGGAGGTCATTGTCAGGAATAGGGGGCAAAGCAAAGCAAGCTAACTTATAGTGTGATGCAATGAAGCGCCTAGCGAATAAAACTTGAGCACTCGCGCGGGAACTCCCGGCGGGAGAAATACTTGATAAGCGGGAGACTACTCCCCCCTCCCCTTGCCTTCCCAGGACTGGAAAATTCTCAGCGAAACAAGAATAGTCCAAAGCCTACATTCAAGGCCACCGTGATAAGGAAAAGCGGCAGGGAAGAAGCTCCCACGTTTCTGCCTGCATACCTACGCAAGCGCATAGCGGGGTAGGAACACATACAACAATGGATTCAGTGAGAAACATCAAATGCATTTTTCTGACATTAACCTCCAGAGGTAGAGAGTAGATTGTGTTTAACCCCTGTTGATTTATGCCCTGTTGGTCCATAGTGTGTGGTTACTCCTACAGTTGTCCCTTATTCATTTACTGTGCTCCATAATTGTGTAAATACATTCTTTTATTTGGGCTACTAATCTGTGTTGTGCTCTGACCACATACTCTCCCCCACTCTGCACAATACCAAAGGGAGGGGGTAGCCCAGGGAAGCAAGGAAAGGACAGACCCTTGGGTTGCCAGCTTTCCAGGGATCCCCCAAAGATTGGGGATTCCATCTTCAAATAGGAAGATTCGGCCAAAGGGGTCTTACTGTCCCTCTAAAAAGGCAGTGATGATTCCATGAGTGGTGGCAGTGAACTTAAGGAGTGAGATACGCCCATGGGATGAGGGTGGGAGGCAAACAGCTGAGTTGTAAACTGGAGCCCGTTTCGCCACAGTAGGCAACCAAGCTTGGTTCAGACAAAGGAAGGAAACCTTTCTCAGGCCTTTGTGACTTATTGGGACCAATCCTGAGTCTAGGGTTGCCACCTCCAGGTAGGGAGATTCCTGGAGATTTTCTGGTAGAGTCTATGGAAGCTAGGGTTTGGGGAGGGGAGAGGCCTCAGCTGAACAGCCATAAAGCCCACCTTCCAAAGCAGTTATTTTTTCGGGGGGGGAGCTTTGTTGTCTGGAGTTCAATTGTGGTACCTGGTGATCTTTGGGCTCCACCTGGAGGTTGACTACCCTAGGCGTAGCAGTCAGTGCTTCAGAGCAGAGTCTGCTCTGCTAGTTCCAGGTTCTTGCTGTAGAAGCTGAGTGGGTGATTTTGGACCGGTCACAGACTTTCAGCCTAACCTACCTCACAGGGTTGTTGTGCAAGTCAAAAGGGGGAGAGGAGAATAATGTAAGCTGCTTTGATCCCCATTGCAGAGAAAGACTACTTTTCCTCCTGAGAAACCATTGTTGCCAATCTCCAGGTGAGGGCTAGAGATCACTCAGAATTACAACTGCTCTCCAGATGGCAGAGATCAGTTCCTCTGGAGAAAATGGTGGACACTGTGTCCTTAATACCCTGCTGAGATAGCCCCCCCCATGACAGTCAATGTGACGTGGCAGTCAGGGCTTCAGAGCACGGAAGAGGCTGCAGGCACAGGGGGGAGATGGAAAGCTGAAGAGTGAGGGGGAAATAAAGGTAGGTGGCTGGGAAGGTGATAGAGTTGCCAACTCCAGGTGGGAAATTCCTGGAGATTTGAGGGATGGAACCTGGGGAGGGTGAAGTTTGAGGAGGGGTGGGACCTCAAACAGGTACAATGCCATAGACTCCACCCTCCCAACCAGCCATTCACTTCTAGGGAACCACTGTTGCTAGTCTCCAGGTGAGGGGTAGAGATAATTCAGAATTACAACTGATCTCCAGGAGGGAGGGGGGAAGAGATGGAAGCTGAAATCAGAGGGGCAGATAATGGCAGGTTGATGCTTGGCTGGGAAGGAGACAGGATTGCCAACTCCACGTCCTGGAGATTTGAGGGGTAGAGCCTGGAGAGGGTGAGGTTTGAGGAGGGGTGGGACTTCAGACAGGTACAATGCCATAGACTCCACCCTCCAAACCAGCCATTTCCTCCTGGGGGAACAATTGTTGCCAATGTCCAGGTGAGGGGTGGAGATCACTCAAAATTATAACTGCTCTTCAGGTAGCAGAGATCAGTTCCTCTGGAAAAAATGGTGGACTCTGTGTCATTATACCCTGCTGCGGTTGCTATAGCAAATTGACGCTGAGTGTCCAAGGCATTGGCACTCTCCCAGAGGCTTTTTCTAGAGTTTGTTGTATTTATTTCCACAATGGGCTTTGCTGCTAGTCCTCAATATTTGTGGCTGTATTGAAGGATACAGAACAAATAAGGAACTTGGAACCAACTTCAGCCTTGTGGGAGAGACTGATGGTTGAGAGGGAGTGGTTTACCCAACCAAATGTGTATGGGGAGGGTTGCCACCGAGGGATCCCCCAATATCATGGGCTCCTGCCCACCACCAGCCAGCTGGTCGGCAGGGGGAAGCCATGACCCCAACAGCCAAGCACTGGTGTGATATCCCCGACATGATGGTGTCACATGGAAGTAATGCTATCACACTGGGGACTTCGCACATGGCAATGTTGCGGGGGGGCCCATTTCTGGAAAGCTCCTTTCCCTACACCTGCAAGGAGGTAAAGCCTGACAACCCTAGTGGGGAGAAAGGCAGCTAGACAGTTAGCTGGCTAAATGAATGATACTATCTGAGCCCCTAACATGGGTGGATCTGGATTGGGTGAATGATGCATTGTAGAGCTGGAGACCAGACTGCCCTCCTCAGCCAGGCACATAGCCAGAAGGAAACATGGAGGGGAGATGCAGGCAATAGGACTCCTGGGCTACAGAACCATGACCTTCCCCCAAATCATCAAGGCACCCTGTAATTCAAGCAATACTATCTGGGTTATATTTTCAACCAATGGGCACAATTTAACCAAAATAAAGCATTTTCAAGGCCTATTGATTTACATAGAGGGTTATAGGTCGAATCTGCATTTGCATTTTTAAATCAGTTTCGTGCTGCTGTATGCTCAAGCATACAGAAAGACAGCATCACAGTGGCATGAAATTGATTTAAAAATGCAAATGCAGATTCGACCAATATAGTCACAGTTTGATTTACATCATTTGAACTACTGTAGTTTTCTACTTGGTCTGGATTTTGTCCAATATTATTTTCCAAAGGCTCTCAAACCACAACTACTTGAATAATTAGTGCTTTCAGTGATGGGATCCATTTTTTTCCCATGTCTACATTACAGCAAGGGCAGTCAACACAGCAGGGGGAAAAATCAGCAGATGCTTTGCTTTGGCATCTGACCTGATTCACCTTTCTATTACTGATACTTTCATTTTGAATGATTGCATCCCATAGCATAACTCAGTTTGGAGAGGGGCAGAAGACATTATTCACATTCATATGGCACATACATTATTTATACACTTCTTGGTGCATGTGAAACATTGGCCTGATAGGAAAACCTCTAGACAGTACAGTCTTGTTGATTGGAATAATTCTCAAACACTCAAGCACACTCAATTTTCTCAATAGAAGGGTCAATGATAAGGATTTTACCTTATTTAAAGTGCCAGGACAATACACGTCTGTACAGATATTGGCATGTCAAGAAATCGTTTCCTTGCCAAACCATCATGTATGAAACATAGGCTTGCTATACAGCCTAAAATTTCAAGACAGTAATGACAAATTCTAGAGGGGTTGCTGTTCTCAGGGCCAGCGCCTTCATAAGGCATGGTAAGGCAGCTGCCTGAGGACGCCAGCTTAGAAGGGCGCTGCACTGCCCTGCTGCCCTGCCCCCTTCCCCCCTCATTGGAGCCCTACTCCCTTGGCCCTTGACCTGGCGCCCTGCCGAGGCCATTGGTGCCCTTTCCTCACTTGGCGCTGGGAGGCGGGAGAGGCGGCCAGCCACATCCAGTGAATGAGCGAGGCAGAATGTGCAAGAGGGCGGAGTGCATGGGCCTGGCGGGGGCCACCTAGTCAAATGCCAGCCAGGGGTTTCCTCCTTCCTGGCTTTGGCATGGGGGCGCTGGGCTTTGCGAGTGGAGCAAGACTGGGCCTCTGTCTCCTTCCTTCTGTCCTGCCCCTGCAAGTGAGGCCAGGCAGAGCCCAGTGCCACAGCTCTTACACTTTCGAGTGCCAGCCAGGGGCTTCCTCCTTCCTCACGCTCTCCTTCCCCGGGCAGCCAGGCTTCATTGTGCGTGCAGGGCACTGCAAGTGATCAGGAAAACAGATCCCAAGAGGCTCTAACTGTTTACCTGGCTGGGGGCCTTGCACGTCCAGAGAGCATTTCCCGTGGCCGCTGCAAAATGGCACTCAATCGTTGGCAACAATCTCAGCCAAGCCTCCGGTCCCTTCCCGCCTCTGGATCTCACTTCTCCACAGAGACGCTTGGGGATCGCACCACCCAGCTCAGCAAGCTGTGGAGGAAACTCATGCCCTCTGCTCTAGAGGAAGCCAGTTGGCATCCTACTTAATGGAGGAGGAAGGGGGGAGATCTTCCCCAGCGTCGCTTCTCGGCTGGGGCACACCAGGCCAGCCCAGGTTCTGCTTTGCAGCCTCGACACCAGTGCACCACGGTTGCTGCCCCAAGGGCGCTGGGAAGCAGCCTTTTCCAGAGGTGACCCAATTTCAGTGGAGTTGCTGATGTGGCTTTTAAAATTGCATCCTTAGTTTGTCTTCTTGAGAATCTGACTGATATCTCTCCAGGCAGGCTATTTTTTGTGGTGTAATTAGAATATACCCTGTATGCTGATTCCACATCATTCATAATTTCCTCCACTTTCAAGCCTGTTACTGGTGTGATAAGCTCACTGAGTAGCTTCTTCAAATCCTCATTTGGAGATTCAGGAACTCCCTGGAATCTGAGGACCATATTTGCTTTTTCCATTTGTAGAAATAACAGTCTGTTTTCTTGGTGATTCTGTTTATTTGTTAATTCGTCCACCCTTTTCTTCAAAATCTTGTTCTCGGTGTGTATCTCTTTCACTACTTCTACCGTTTGCCCCGTCTTTTTAACCGTTTCCACCAGCTGGAGCTGTTGTGCTGCAAAGTTTTGATTGAGAGCGGTTAACTGCTGGTTAATACCAGTGAGTTGGTCCATCATGGGCTTGAGCATATCTGCTAGGAGTCTCATGACATCCACTCCCTCTTCTTCCAGCCTTGGGCTTTGGCCGCCCATAAGTTTCAGTTTTGTTCCTTCCCTCCCTGCACCCGACATCTTTGCAGATTGTTTACAAAAGCCAACCACTATTTCACAATCTCTGAAAATCACTTATGATTTAAATCCACTCTGGTAAGTCTCTCAAAACAAGCCAAATGTTCTGTTTTTCCCTTCCCCCCTCTCTTCTCCGCTAATCTTTCTCACTCACGGGAGGTGTCCCTCCTCTCTCAGCTTGCCGATGTGGGCGGGGATTGATGGATTTTCCGGTTATTTCAAAGTTCGCTTACATCAAACTCACGTTCATTGTTGGCCACTCTCGACCTCGCTTATATTTCTGTTCAGCGCTCAATCTCCAGCGCTTGATCTGGCCAGCCCAGCTAGTGCCCAAAGTTAAGTGCCCATCAGGGCGGAGGGGTGCCTCAATTCTCCGGCATTACGCCATCGAAGAGGCTACCCCTCAAAAGCCCTATGGCTAGGATCCTTACCCTCAGGTTCCGTGGGGAAACTGCTTCAGCAGCCTCCCTCCATACTGCTGGTGCGTGTGTCAGTCCCCCAAGCGAAGGGGAGAGTGACTGCCATTGTTGAGCCAAAAACCGGAAGCTGCGATAAAAATAAAAATGTTATGTAAAAAAAAGGAATGAACATAAGGCAAGCCAATGCTGGATCAGGCCAATGGCCCATCCAGTACAATACTCTGTCACACAGTGGCCAAAAATACCCGGCCAGGAAACTAGAAGCTCTCCCACTGTTGCCCCCCCAAGCACCAGGAATGCAGAACGTCACTTGCCCAAAAGTTCCTATCTATACCTTGTGGCTAATAGCCGCTGATGGATCTCTGTTCCATATGTTTATCTAATTCGCTCTTGAAGCTGTCCATGCTTGTAGCCACCGCCACCTCCTGTGGCAGTGAATTCTGTGTGGTAATCACTCTTTGGGTTAAGAAGTACTTCCTTTTATCTGTTCTAATCTAACTGCTCAACAATTTCATTGAATGCCCACGAGTTCTTGTATTGTGATAAAGGGAGAAAAGTCCTTTTTTGTCTACCTGCTCTATCACATGCATAGTCTTATAATCAGGGCCGGCTCTCCCACTAGGCCAACAAGGCGACCCTCAGGCGGAGATCCCAGAAGGGTGCAGAACTGCCTATGGGCCCACCTTTCCCCTCCCCACCCACTTCCCGCCTGGCCACCAGCTGGATTGGATGGAGAGGGAGTCAGGGCTGGCACTGCTCCTCAGGTGCCCTTCCTGCTGCTGTACATGCTAGTGGCAGCATCAGCCTTGGCAGCAGATGCCCCCTGTCACCCGCATCTCATGCCCCTTCGCTGACACTGGTAAGCTGGTGAGGCAGAAGCAGAGGAGGAGGTGGCAGAGGACGGCAAGGGGGCACCCCCAGATGGGCGCTGGTCCCTACTTCTGGGCTCAGCCAGGCTGGGCTGCTGCTGCCTCCTGGCTGCCTCAGGAGAAGGAGGGGTGAAGAAAGGACCCGGCGGCAGCTCCAGCCTCCTGCTTTGGAGATGCAGTGGATCTTCCTCGGGGAGTGCAGCAGCTGCCTGTGCCCGCCCGCTGCATTCCTCCTGAGTAGCCCCATTGGGAGCTGCAGAGGGCAGCCTGAACGACACTCCTCCTGGTGGGGAAGGTGGGATGGGTGCCTTTTTCCCTTCCTCTGCAGGCCTGAAGGGGTTAAGCCCAGCGAGCCCTTTGCCAGAGAGGCTGAGTGTGGGGGGGTGTCGGGAAGGGGAGAGAGGGGCTCTTTTGCATGGTGGAGGAAGGGTCCACTCAGAGGAAGGGACGCTGAGGAGCCATGAGCCGCATGGAAGAGCCGCGCAGCTGCAGCAGCCAGAGGGTGGTGGGAGTGGGGTCTTTGGAGGTGAGTCACTGGCCAAGGAATCCAAAGCTCAGAGATTGTGGGAGGGAGGGATGGATGGAGGGAAGAAAGGGGGATCATGCTCAGCCATGGTTGCCAACTCCTGGTGGAGAATTCCTGCACCTTTGGTGGGTGCATTTCGGGAAAGGCCTGCTTTGGGGACAGGGGAGGGGCAGAACCCAGACATGGGGGAGCAGTGCCAGAGAGCCCTCCCTCCACCATCACAAATCAATTTTCTCTTTCGGGTGGGGGTGGGTGGTAGTTGGGGAAGGGGCACCAGAAGGTATCCTTACCTAGTGTGCAAAAACCTTGGGGCTGGCCCTGCTTATAATCCTTGATCATGTCACCCCTCAGTCATTATTTCTCCAAGCTAAAGAGCCCCTAGCATTTTAACATTTCTTCATAGGGAAAGTGTTCCAACCCTTTTGTCATTCCACACTTTTTACAATGCTATAATATTCTTTTTGAGATGTGGTAACCAGAACTGTACACAGTATTCCAAATGAGGTTGTACCATTGATTTATATAGGGGCATTATGATACTGGATGATTTGCTTTCAGTTCCCTTCCTAATAATCCCCAGCATAGCACTGGCCTTTTTTATTGCAGTCGCACACTGTCTCAACATTTTCATTGAGTTATCTACTACGTGGATTATCTATTACAACTCCAAGATCTCTCTCTTGGTCAGTCTTCTGACAGTTCGGACCCCATTCAGAATGTTGTTTCCATTACAGAACTGTTACAGTCAAAACGAAGAGAAAAGCAACCTTTGTGCCTCAGACTTGTAGTATGAATGGGAATATAAAGATTTTTTATATAGGTTTTTTCTTCTTGATTATTCATATTCATATTTTTTCTTGGTTTTATGGATTTCTCTTTTAAGTAATATTTTATCAGGATGGTAGAAAGGCCTGTTATATAGAAGGCTTTTCTCTTGTAGGTCTGATATTGTTAGCAGACAACATAATAGGTACAAAGTTCATGATTCTGTAGTTCTTAATGGCAACACTTTGCAATGTCTGGGTTAGATAAGATTTTGGTTGCATATCAGGAACAATGAACACTTTTGTTTAGGATATGAAGAATCCTTGCCCATTATCATTTAGGTTAGGTTAAATAAACACTTAGGTTTTACGTAGATTTGGTGTAGATATATGTTTCTTTACATCTGACAAATCAGAGGCTTATTATTCAAATGACCACTGTCTTTTGTAACCAATTATGCTTTTTGAATATTGTTTTTTTGATGATGTCAGTCCATGTATAAAATATCATGTATTTCCTGAATGTGCTCAGAATATGTTCAAGAAGAAGATGAAGAAAAAAAGAAGAAAGTAGTCATTTTTTTGATAAGTTATTTGGTCCAATTGTTTTCCTGTTAATTGAAGCATATCTCCCAAATATGCTGAGAAGAAAGTAGTCAATTTTGGATGGACTATTTGGTCTGTTTTCCTGTTAACTGAAATAAAACATAGGTCTTCCTCCTCATTTGACTTCATTTTTGACATGGAATCAAATATGTACAACAGACTGAAATCCATCAGGAGTGGACATAGATGTTCAAAACATAAACATGGCATGCCTTTCTGGAATGAATGCTGTTTCATAGATTCCTTTTTCAAAACTTCATTAGAATGACAATTTTTCTTTTCCTATACACACCCATTTCTTTTAAAAATCCTTAATAAATGATCACCCTTATACCTCGGCATGAGCCTGTTCTCCACCTTGTATGCAAAATGCTGTTCTTGAAGGGCTCTACTCTCCTCATTGAGTTAATGCAAAGTGTTTACCCTGTAGTGCTAAGTGCCTTTTCTGTGCTTTTCCCACTACCAAAGTGCCTCACTGCTTGCTCTAAGTCTGCATGGCAGGGAACTCTGAGACAGAGTCCCGTGCCACGTGCCCTAATTACTGAGTTGTAAGATGTCCTGGCTGAGGTTTTTGTCAAGTGGAGGGGGCCATGAGTGGGTGTCAGGGAGGGGGCTTGGCCACCCCTGGGGAGGGAGGTGATTGGTTGAACTTTTAATAGGCATCCTGAGCTCCTCTGGGCCCAATGGCTGGGGCCACAGCAGTGGGTAGTACTTGATTTTTCAGTTCAATTGGTGCCATGTTTTTCATTGGTGTCATTTTCCACTTCTGATAGGTATTCCCAGACTAAAAGGACTCAGGGAGCCAACTAACTCTGGCCACACTCTTGAAACTGCCCACAACCACGCCAGCTCAGGGGCTTAAGCCCTGGTTGCACTACTGGGTGGCAGTCGCAGGGCTTTGCCAGCACCTGGGGGCCATGGAGAGGCACTGGGGGCCTGTGCCATCATAACTGGCCCTTATAACAGCCTATCTTGGAGATACACTGGTATATGGGGCAGTTGGCTCCCTGAGCACTTTCAGCACCCCCTTTAGGATTGCACTGTAAAAGTAGGAAATGTCTCTTTACTTGATTCAGCATTGGCTCTGTAATTACAAGCTTTCTCTCAGAGCATGCAAGAAAACAGAGTGTCATGGGCATAGATGAGGATGAGCTGACAGAACCTGCAGAAACCACAGCTGGCCCTTCTGAAGCAGCAGAGGAGGAGAGCTGGCAAGTGCCTGTAACATCAGTCTTCACACCTGGCCCAGATAAGAAGGAAGAACTGTGTAATGTATCCATCTCCGACCACGTGGGATGGTCTGGATGCAAGCATTGGCTAGGAGCTATGTCTGGTGACTGGGGCTAGATCAGGACATCGAGGACGTGGTCAAGAGATGCCAGCCCTGCCAGGTATGCAGACCCGAACCTCCCAGGGCCCCCGCCCAGGCCTGGGAGTCATCCCACAGACCCTGGTCCAGGCTACACTTGGACTTCGCGGGCCCGTTCCAGAGTCAGCTGTTCTTCATCCTGGTGGACACAGTAAGTGTCTGGAAGTGGTCCCAGTGCTGTCCATCTCCTCAATACGGGCCATGTGGAGGATCTTCAGTGTCCAGGGCATTCCCGACACACTGGTCACTGAGAACGGCATGGCATGGCATTCACATCCAGCGAGTTCCAGGACTTCACCCAGTACTACGGGATCTGTCAGGTCGGCCCCCTTCCACCCTGCAACCAATGGCCAAGCCGAACACATGATCTGGATGACCAAGGAAGCTCTCCGCCGCCTGGATAGTAAGGACTGGGACTACAAGCTGGCCACCTTTCTCTTCGGCCAGCGAACAACACCCCACACCATGATGGGATGCAGCCCAGCAGAGCTACTCCTGGGCAGACGCCTGATGACCCAGCTGGATTGTTTTCACCCCAATCATGCACCAGAAGAGGAACCAGACACCGAGTCACTGGAGGCGGCCAGAGGATTTTCCCCAAGGATCCTGTATACACCAGGAACTATGCGCAAGGCCCACCATGGATTTCAGCCTGGGTGGCGAGAGTCACCCCCTCCCCCCGATCATACGAGGTTTCCAGCAAGGATGGCCAAGTACTCCACCACCACATTGACCAGCTGCATAGGCGGGTGCTGCGATACGACCCTGAGGACTTCGAGGAACCGGGCTCCTCTGCTACCAGATACTCCAGCTCCCCCCAACACGGCATTCGACCTGTCACCAGCCTCCTTGCCAACAGACAGCATGGTCGCACCCAGCAGGACAACACAGAACATGCTACCTCAGCCAACACCAGCCAGCCCGCAGCCGAGTGCATCAGCATCAGCTCCCGTCAGTGTGCCCATACTTCATCACTCCATGAGAGCGTGAAAAGCACCCACTTATCTCCAGGACTTTGTATGTGGGTGTCTTTCGGACCAAGGGGGGGAGGGGTGTAATGTATCCATCTCCGACCACGTGTGAGGCGAGGTCTCCACATGGTCATGCGAAGCGCCCGAGCTTCGCTGCCAGAGACAATGGCCAAGCAGATTCTAGCCCGAGCCACTCAGAGGGCTAGGCCCCGGCTGTAAGCCTATAGAACTCTCAGCCACTATATAAAGCCTATCACAAGTGTGGGGTGTGTTTTATTGCACATATAAACTGGCCTGTGAGCTGGGAAGTTTGTCTTGTTCTGCAATGAAAATAAAGTATGAGAGCTGAGATCATTAGTAAGCCTCAGTACTTTTCAAACTGCAAGTTGAAAGTCCTCCTGACTCACCCCCACGTGTGACTCGTTTAAGGGAGCGACTGTGGCAAAACTTAGCAACCAGGCAATGAGAGGCCAGGCTACAAGGGAGACGCTCAGCCAGCCCAGAGTTCTAACAGGAGCCTGGCCGACCATGCAGCTGGCTAATTGGTAGCAGCATTTAACTCCACATTCTGGGCAGTACTCTTTCTGGAAGCAACAAGTCAGCTTCATGCTGCTAGTATCACTCCAGCTTGGCTCTTGCACCTAGACCTTTGGACTCCTTGACTTTGGACTTGGCTCTGTGTTCCTGGCTCCTGACCCCGGCTTGGCTTTGGACTAAAATTTCTGGTTAGTGATTTGCACTTGGACCTGTGTTTCTGGCTCCTGACCCTGGCTTGGCTTTTTGGACTTTGCACTGTCTTCTTGGCTTCTGATCTTGGCCTGTTCTAGACTCCCTTTGACTGGCACCCCAGCCCATGACACAGAGCATTGTCTGTTTTCTGGGAGTTCTCTCCCAGTCTGTAATGATGGTGCTTACATGCTGGTCACATTGGACACATGTACATTATTATATTACTGTCTGGATTTCCCCTGTACAAAATGTACTCTTCTTGGAATGGGTGGGGCTTCTCCCTTCTAGAATTCATTGCTGTTGGGAAGCCTGGGAACTGTAACTATCAATTACATCTCCAGCTAGTTTGATCTACTGAGCAATGGAGGCTCCTGGGCATTCTTGGAAACATTCATTGGCACTGAGAATCTTATAAACATAAGGAAGTGGGCTCTGCCATCATCGTTCCTCCATTACAGAAGGCTTTCTACCTCTCCTTGCTGGAAAAGTTTGGGAAAGGAGCAAAGGGCTGGCAACAGAAAAGAACTGTTTCTCTAAAATGACCTGGAAGATTTAAGCCAACTATGATGTTTTGTTCAACATCCTTATCAATGATTTGGATGAATGGATAGAAGGAATGCTTGTTAAATTTGCAGATGATACTAAATTGGGAGGGGTAGCAAATATGGTAGAAGACAGAGTCAGGATACAGTGTAATCTTGACAGGCTGCAAAACTGGGCTAAAACAAATAAAATGAGTTTCAATGGGAATAAATGTAAAGTTCTGCATTTAGGTAGGAAAAATCAAATGCATAATTATAGGATGGGGGAGACTTGGCAGTAGTGTGTGTGAAAAGAATCTAATATTGAGATATGGATCTGAATGTGAGAGGTAGCAAGCAGTTACTATAGATGAGTTTGATCTAACTGTCAAACCTAGCTGTCAGACTAGCAGTCAAGTAACTACAAACAGGTGCTTCCTCCAGGTGTTGTTCATTCAGGTCAGGGATTGCATCACCTTGTTAGGGATTGGCTAGAGTTCAGCATAATAGCTGTATGCTTAGTCAGCTATGGGGGGGATTCAGCTCTCAAAGACTAAGGCGTGCCGTGCTGTTGAAATGACTAGGTAACTCTCTGTATATATTTTGTATCTATTCACCTTTATAAACTCTTTGTGCACCTCCATATCTGGGCAGTCTCCTGCTTCTTATTTTTACAACCCAATATCTAGGGGGTCTTAGTAGACCATACACTGAACATGAATCAGCAGTGTGATGCAGTTGCTAAAAAGGCAAATGTGATTTTGGACTGTATCAACAGAAGCATAGTGTCCAGATCACGCAAAGTGATGGTACCAATTTACTCTGCTGTGGTTAGACCTCACCTAGAATATTATGTTCAGTACTGGGCACCACAATTTAAGAAGGATGTAGACAAGGTGGAATGTGTCCAGAGGAGGGCAATGAACATGATGAGGGGTCTGGAGAATAAGTCCTATGGGGAAAGGTTGAAGAAGCTGAGTATGTTTAGCCTGGAGAGGAGATGACTGAGAGGTGATATAACTATCTTCAAGAACTTGAAGGGGTGTCATACAGAGAATGGTACGGAGTTGTTTTCTGTTGCCCCAGAAGGTTGGACCAGAACCAATAGGTTGAAATTAAATCAGAAGAGTTTTCGGCTAAACATTAGGAAGAACTTCCTGACAGAGCAGTTCTTCAGTGGAACAGGCTTCCTCAGGAGGTGGTGGGCTCTCC
Source organism: Gekko gecko (assembly GCA_029375565.1). NCBI lineage: Eukaryota > Metazoa > Chordata > Lepidosauria > Squamata > Gekkonidae > Gekko > Gekko gecko. The sequence continues at coordinate 153,208,709 of JAPDNY010000003.1, forward strand.
TTCTTTGGACGTTTTCAAACAGAGGCTAGACAGCCATCTGACAGCAATGAGGATTCTGTGAACTTAGGCAGATCATGAGAGGGAGGGCAGGAAGGGTTGTCTCAGTGCTTAGTTCTTGTGGCCTTTTCTTACATGACAGGGAAATGCTGATTGCCACTTTGGGGTCAGAAAGCAATTTTTCTCCAGGCCAGTTTGGCCAGGGATCCTGGAGGTTTTTTGTCATTTTCTGGATGTGAAACAGCGGTCACTGGGGGTGTGGAGGGGGAGGTATTTGTGAATTTCCTGCCTTGTGCAGGGGGGTTGGACTAGATGACCTTGGAGATCCCTTCCAACTCTATGATTCTAAGCAATCTGTGTGAAAAAGAGCATGCCATCACCAACTGAAATGGACTTTATTCTGAAATGGAGAAATGAACTGATTGAGCTTGATTCCTCTGTTTCCAGCATATATAATATTCAGCTTCCCATGACTATATATGGATGGAAGAGAAATTATGTATCTTGTTATCGATGTACTTGTTTTTAATTAGCTTTGTAAGCATATTAATATATTGTAGGATGGGGAGTTCTCTACAAAGAATTCAGACATCGCTCTCTTTTCCTCATTAGGGAACAAGGAAATAGAGCCAGCAGTAAGACTTTTGCAAGATCCAAGTGGAATTAAGACTACAGGAAAACATAGCCTATTTCATTCACTAACATTCTACAAATGCAGGGCAGTAGCTCAGGCTGATAATTTCTTTGAGAAGGAAAGAATGATCAAGTGTTAAGTGGCACATACAAAAAGATTCTTCCACAATGAAAGCCCTTCAGTCACTTCAGGTACATCATAGTTTAACAAAAAGCCCTTTGTACTGGGATTGTTTGCAGGGATCAGTTCTTGGTAGCTTGTGTGTTACCAATGGCTGACAAGAAATGGAAAAGCAATACGAATGACAATAACAAGTGCTATTTAGAAGCACATAACCCACGGGGCTTGAACTTGGCATATAACAAAGGGGTACAAACTATGCTTCTATTGCAACTGGAATTCTGCTGAGCAGTCGATTAACTTGTTCAATTGCATTTGCAAGAGCAAACATCATGACCTTAGATCCTTCCCCACCCAAAAAGGAGTCTCTGAAAGAGAATATATAATTGTGTACCTATGAAATAGTCTAGATCCTCATTGTGACTCAGTAATTGTTCCCTTGCAGTATGTAACATGATGAAGGATTTGGGCTTCCCTAAATGCAGTCGCATGGAGTACACTGCTGATTTTTCTTTCACTTACACTAGTAGGCAGGGCCGGCTCACCCACTAGGCGAGCTAGGCGCTCACCTAGGGCACCGGCCCTGCAGGGGCGCCAAAATGCCCCCCCTCCCGTGAAAAGCCCCCCAGGCCGCCTAGCACCGGCAGCACCGGCTTTCCAGCTGCGAGGCGCCCAGAAAAGCCGGTGACGCCGCTGGGAGGGAAGGGGCAGGCGGGCATTCTAATCCTGCCTGGCGCCTCTTCCCCGGCTCTCCCGGGTGCCTCGCGGCTGTGAGGCACCCGGGAGAGCCTCTCCACTGCCGCTGGAAGGGAAGGGGCGGGCTTAGAATGGCCGCCCCTTCCCCAGCTCTCCTGGGCGTCTTGCGCTTGCGAGGCACCCGGGAGAGCCACGCCACCGCTGCTGGGAGGGAAGAGGCGGGCTTAGAATGCCCGCCCCTTCCCCGACTCTCCTGGGTGCCTCGCAGCTGCGAGGTGCACGGGAGAGCCACGCCACCGCCGCTGGAAGGGATGGAGCAGGCATTCTAAGCCCGCCCCTTCCCTGGCTCTCCAGGCCCCACCGGGAGGATGCATCCCCGATGGGGTGGGCGCCCCAGGCTGTCCTGCCTAGGGCACCCAGACACCTGGGGCCGGCCCTGCTAGTAGGGGCCAGTAAGGTACAGCAGCTCACTGGATGGAGCTTACCATTTTCACCAATGCTCCCTCTAAGCTATGGAGTCCTGTGAGCAAAAATTCTACTTTGTGAGCTACTGGCATTAAAGTTGTGAGCAGGTGATTTGGCTACTGCATAAATTAGTTTGCTCTTAGACAAAAATGTGTGAGCTGGAGGATAAAAAACTGTGAGCTAGCTCACACTAACTCAGCTTGGAGGGATCACTGGCTTTCACCACACTGCTACAAATCATTCTAAGCCCCCTGTGTGGTTATTCTTGCCACTTCAATCCACCTTTAATGGACACTCTATAGAAGTAATGGAACAGAGAGGTATTTTGTCATGCTATTGCTCTTCCCCCACCCACTTCCCTTTCTTGTGTCTGGAAGAGAAGATGACAGTTATCCTTTCATGCATCACTGCAGAGATAATCCCAGGCTCAGGCTATTGTGTGCCCTCATTATGTCCTTCAAATATGGCAAAGTCAAACCAAAATACAGTAGCTAATCAAGTGGAAATATAACAATGGAACTGTTCAAGAATGGGGAGAAAGAAAGCTACTTTAAAAAAAAAGAAAAAAAAAGAAAGCCATACAGAGTGGATTGTTCTGATTGGATTACAAATTTGTTTCAGGGCTGCAATGACAATGAAAAATAAATAGGGCAAAAGTGGAAATCTTTATTTTTACATCTGATCAGGTTTAAAATGTCAAACTAAGGACTGATATAGTCAAAGGATCAGCACTTCAGGCTTCTTTTACATAGATCTTGGTATGGTTGCTCAGTCCATGTTACTGCTTCCACCCCTGGATCCTCTACTAGCATGTATGAGATACATATATAAGCAATTCATTAACTACATCTAGTTTTCACCAGTCAAGACCATCAAATCAGATAACTTCTTTAGGAACCACAATGACCTCCATATAGCAATGCCACTCTGCTCTCACACCCATCGAAACAAGCAATGAAAAAGGATATCCCCCCACCAATTTTAATACTTTTATGCAGTTCACGCCAGTACTGAAGGATTTAACAGCTGCTACTTAGATGGGTTTGTGAGTTTCCCAAATTATAGCAAAGAATTAAGCACCACACAAATGGGTAGCTGGCTGGCTTTTTTATCCAGATCTCTCTGAAAGTGAAGTGTAACCAGGACTGCAGCCAGGTGCACAGTCCAAAAACAGCAACCAGAACCAGAAAAGGCCAAAGTCACAGTCAAGATCAGCAGATGAAACCAGTTCAAGGACTGGAAACTGAGAACACAGACTGGAAAAGGCAAAGGCATGTTGCTTAGGAAAAAAGATCTGGGGCAGGCCCCATCTTGAACCATTTATAGTCAGGTCAAAGGAAGAAAGAAGAACAATGGAACTGAGAAAGTAGAACTACTCTTTTATTCACTCTTTTATATGCTTTCTCCAGTGGGTCACTGCAAGAAGCCACAATACACAATTAGGGATGTTCAATGGGCAAGCATAACATAGAGCCATAATCTCCTGTGAGCTGAACTTCCATTGTGTTCTCCTGTCTACTACCTGCCTGGAATGGCTATCAAACTGCCTTGCAACTGCCCAGTAACTGCCCTGTCTTAATGGTTTTTTTCCTATCTGTACAGTAGGTAAAATGTTTCTCTCCGGGGTCATGAATGACTGGATCAGGTCATTAAATGACACGAGGGAGAAGCTATGCCTCCAATTAAGCTGTGCAAAAATGTGCACATAGAAAATAATGTTGATAACTGAAATTAAATGAGAACAAAATGGTAAGGCTTTTTTTAATGCAGTATTTATTTATAATCACCAGCTGACTGGTTGATTTGCTCACTGTTTATTTATATGATTGGCTGCCAAGTGACACGTAGCAGTAACAGATCTGTGGGAGAGGGTGGAGGGGGAAAATAGGACTCCCATCAGGCTGGTATGAGAATTGTGTGCCTGAACCACTGCCAACTCTACTGTGTGGTTGAGAAGACATAAACAGGATGAAACTGTTCACAAATAGTTAAACCAATGAATAATTGGCTCCCTGTTCATGACCAGCAAACAGACTGCAAACTGAATCAGCAGGTGTTCAAAGCATCCCTACACACAATCCTAAAGGCCACTGGTTCAAAACCTGGCTGTCCTTGATTAAAGACATGGGCAAGACATGGGAGCAAGACCAAAGTAGCATAATATTCTGAGGATAAGCACTGGTATTCAGCTTTGAGATTAAACTGATAATCACTGTAAACAATGGCTGGTTGCACTAAAGGGCACAAAATGCTGCCCCAACTGTGGAAGCAGTGGAAGGTGGGGTGGAGAAGCACAGGGACAGCATCCATATGCCCCATCCTTCCAGTGGCAGTTTCTATTTCAGACTTTGTAATTCATTACTTTATTACAACCATGGTCGATCTTTCATTTATCTCCTTTTTTAAAAGGATGATTTATCCCATGAGATGCTCCAGACCTTACCAATATACAATGCAATATACCTGTAACTTTTTAGCTGTTGCATATAATTTGTGTCTAAAATTAAAATGGGCCAGGACAGATATCTGTCTGTCTGATGTATTTATCAACTCACCTTTCTCCATGCAGGTAGCACCAGTAACCTTTTATGAGTCAGATTCAGCTGGGTATCTGAGTTGGTCTGAAGCAATGGAACAAAGTTTGAGTCCAGTGGCAGACTTTAAATAAGGTAAAATCCAGTGGCAGACCGACAAAGTTTAATTTGTTGGTCTGCCACAAATTTGGGAAGGAGGAGGAGAAGGAGATTGGAATTTATACCCCACCCTTCACTCTGAGTCTCAGAGCGGCTTACAATCTCCTTTCCTTTTTTTAAAAAAAATGAAAATTTTAAATGGTAAAAAAGTCAATAAAACTGTACAAAACATAATTCTTAAAAATAACAAAATGAAAACAGTCATAAGAAAAATTAAATTCCCAGGCACTCTCAGGGCAATCATTTTGAAGAGCCAAGGGCACTTTTAAAAAGTTCCATCTTCCAGGCCCTCCAAAATTCTGAAAGAGATGCAGGTCTTCTAATTTCCTTTGGAAGGCTTTTCCAGAACCACAACATAAGAGCAGCTACCTGAAAAGCCTGCAAGCAGGTAGCAGCAGAAAGTACCTTTAAATGGGTCAGAACAACTAAAAGACATTGCTATGAGGGGCTCATGTTAGAAGAGGCAGTCTTTACTGTAGCCTTTACTGGCTACTGAGGGGATCCACACAACCTCTTATGATTTTGGGTTTGTTTTAAACTGTAAACCTTACCCTCAGTTATCAGATGTTCTTAAGGAAGCAAAAGGAAGCCTTTGGACCCACTGCCATGAGGTAAGCTTTGAGGCAAGCAAGTAGAACATGGAGATCACTGAGGGAGGAGTTGTATTTAAATAACAAAGAAGATTTGCTTATTTACAGGTTGGTTTCAAAGAACAGATCAGCGGCAAGAGTCTTCTGGTAGTCAAAGAAGAAACCTGCCTGAGGCACATAAGTTAGCTTCAGAGTGTGATTGGAATTATCTTTTTACTACTTACAGGTACATTGGCATTTAGTGACCAGCCACGAAGTTGGATCCTCTCTCACACACAGGATTCCATCCACACCAGCCTGACCTTTCCCAAGAGTCAGGCTAAATGGTACAAGGTCAGTTTATTACCACAAACAGGCCTAACAATCAGGCACTCTATTGTCTCCTAGAAGCAGAGCTCTACCACTCTGCCACAGGTCTTTTGCTGAGCCAGACCTGAAATCTCACTACTCACTAGAACTCCTCCCTCAATGATCTCCATGTTCTACTTGCTCACCTGGAGGTTTACCTCATGGCATACCCAAACTAACTCTTGTTGTGTTTCCCTCCAACATTCCATCTGTTAGCCCCGACGCCATTATGGGGCTTTGCTATGAACTGCTTGCTGTTCCCACATGATCTGTGTACTTGCTAGACTGTAAAATGGATGCCAAAGGAGAAGCCCATAGAAAAGGGAAAAAGCTGTCTTTTTACTCTGAGGGACTCCATTGCATACCTGCCACATGTCACATACACCGATTAAGGGCCATACAGCAGACAAAGGACTTTTCCTCTGCCAGTCGTTTGCATGAAGGGATTAAGTGCCTTCCCCACCCAAGCCATACATTTGAACAATAGGAGAGCCATCAGCTACCTGGAGAAACCATCTGCCTGCCAGCCAGCTTCCTCTGTCCAGCCCCCAGGTATCCAACGGACAGTGTAGCCAATAAGATTTGAAATTGACACTGACACAGCCGGCTGGGAGGGTCAGTAGGTGTACACCGCCTGGCCTTCCACGCCCAGCACCCAAGACGCTATAATAACGCGATCTCTGGGTTAGCTCAGGTCGCTTGCTGCCCTCCTCCTAAACCAACGCTCTCAAACCACGACCTCTGTCTGTCTGCTTTATCCTCTTAAGCCCCCATCCTGTACCTGAACCCTTGCCTCGCTTCGTTCCAGTCGGCCGCTGGAATTATACACGTGCGTTGTTAGCTGGTCTAGACCATGTGTCCCTTCTTCCATCCTTCCTACCCTACCTAACCCCACTTGCTGGAAGATTTAGGAGCCGCGCCTTGGAGGTAAATATCGCCCTCTTCGAACCAACGATAACCTGCTCATGCAACTGTGCTTTGTCTATCTTTTGATTCTTAGACCTTGAATGTATGTGTGTGTGACTTGATATTGTTGAGTGTGACTGGAACTGTGTATTTAAGTAAACTGAAATATTATTCTGAGTCCTGTCTCTCGCCTCTTCACTGGGAAGTTTCCGTGGCAGCCCATTCCTCGTAGACATAGACCAAAAGATCCCGAAATTAATTATACCTGTGGCGAAGTGCTTCACCCCTAGAGAGCATTTCGCCCCAAACATCCCACTCCTGAAAGATGATTGGATGCGGGAGCAGCAGTTCCACAGGCTCAGCTGAGTGGCTGTTTTTCCCTTCAGGAGCAGAATAGCCTCCTGTCTGTCACACAGTCAAGGCCTGTGGGCTCATGTCAGGAAGGGCTGTAAAGGTAAGCATCAGTTTGGTGTAGTGGTTAGGAGCCTGGACTCTAATCTGGGAGAATTCCCCACTAATCAGGTTTGATTCCCCACTTTCCCACATGCAGCTGCTGGCATGACCTTGGGCCAGTTACAAGTTCTTTCAGAGCTATTCTCTCACAAACAGTTCTCGAAAGAACTCTCTCAGCCCCATCTACCTCACAGGGTGTCTGTTGTGAGGAAGAGAAGGGAAAGGAGATTGTAAGCTGCTCTGAGACTTCTTCGGGTAGTGAAGGGTAGGTGTGATGGACTTAAAGATCTGGGACAGCAGAAAGTAAACCTAGAAACTGCTGAGTCACATGACTAAGTGAGGAGGGGGCCATTAGCTCGGAACCCTCAATGATTGACATATAACAGACCAAGGGTTCCGTTTGGAATTGGCAGTTGAGAGAAGCTGCAAAGGAGTTCGGTGTGTGACAGAGAGCTGAGAAGTCTGTCAGCGAACTGAAGAAGTCAGATCTCTGTAGCTCTGTGGAAACAGCCTGTGAACAGTTTATGTAGAGAACTGGGGCTTGAGAGCAATCAGCACTGATTCTTCGAATATACTGAGGTGAATAAAAGTTTAAGACCTGAGTGGTCACAGACACCAGCGTCACTACTCCACAGGAACTTATAAAGTGGTTGAACAAAGGCTAGAGGGTCTGAAGTGAGGAGTCTGAAAGGCTAGTTAGGGGACCAGTTAGGCTCAAAGGGCCAGCCTAAAGTTGACCACTAAAGGAGTGACTGGAGAGTGAGATCTGAGGTGTGTGTTGTGAACTGAAGGAACATATAGGTACGGAACTGAAAGTAATTAATATACAGCCTAAGTCAACATAAGGGAAAGAGCTAAAGCCTCAAAGGAAACAAACTATCCTCTGTACAACTTCCATCCCCCTGTTGTGTTATTTGTAAATAAAGCTTGTTCAGTTTTAATGTTAACAAGCTGTGGTGCCTATTTCCTTGTAAATACCCTTTGCAGTAGTCCTTGTAAATATCCCTGACCAAGAAGTAAATAATTACCCCGAAGATACATTTATAAATTTGCTTAGAGAACTGGTCAGAAGAAATCAGCAGCAGCTCTGACCAGGCGCCACACGCAGACTCTCACAGTATTGTCAGTATAGAAGGGGCGTGTGTCATAGTAGGGTATAGATCCAATTTCTTCTCTTTTCTTCTTGAATTGGAAACCAATAGGTAGCCACTGCAAGGATCAAGCAGTTGGCTTTTCCCAATGACAGATGGTTTGCAGCACTTTGTATCAACTGTAGCTTCTTAACTGTCTCAAAGGGCAGCCCCACACACTCAATGGTGCAGTAGTCAAGCCTTGATGTTCCTATTGCAGAGACCATTGTAGCTAGATCAGCAGTCCCCAAACAGGAATAAAGCTTAAAGGTTAAGTGCAGTTGGTAAAATGCACTTTTGACCTCTGCAGCATCATTTGAAGCAGTATGACTAGGACTCATCATCTTCTAGCTGAAGATAGCTGAGCTCCCTTATCTGCAGGGTGATTCCATTCTTGAATACTTTCAGGGCCAATACTTTGGAGACCCAATACAGCATGATACCTGGGAACTCCTTTACACTAAACTTTCAAGGAACAGATCTGCAAATAATGGTCCTTTTCAGACTTTTCCAAGGGTGCCACTGAGATAAAAGAGCATACATAGCAATGTGGTGTGTATTTGGTGCTCTGTGATTTGTAATAATTCTTAAAATTGCATTGTTTCCCAGTATATATTCACCATTGGATATGATCATCATATGTAAAGATAATGCTCTGATGCAGTTGTTCCCAAACTTTTTGAGTATGAGGACCCCCTTTTAACATATTTTTTTGCAGACTCCCACATGATAGTAGTTGTACTATTAGTATCTATTGATTGAGAAAATACATAATGACAAAAAGCTATTAATTCAATAATGCTTTTCAATGGATCTGGATTTTACTAATCACAACAGCAAATACATATAGAAATACATATGTGTGAGACATTATTTGTCGTATATAAGGTATATTTGCTTATTTGGGGCTCCAGCAGTGAATGGGTGGTCAGGTGCCAGTCAAAGAGCAGAGACCTTATGTGGGTATAACAGGCCACAATTTTATTGATCACAGCTGTAGAAGTTTGGCTTGGCATAGGACAATGGATTCAAGGCACTGAGCAACCTGCCTGCCACCAGATGGGAAACCTGTTCCTCAACCCATCTGCTGAGAATAAAGAACCTGGGATGACAGCCAATGGGAACCTCTGGGCCCAGGTCACTGTGTGATCCCCCTGCCACCTGAGAGTGAGGAGAGCCTGGCAACCCCCAGATTGGTCATGCCTCCCTAAACCTCCCCCAAAGCCCCTTAATGGAACCCCCAACTGGGATGATGGGCACACAAGTCCAATCTTTCCCCAAAACAGATCTATCTACCCCAATTCCAAAAGCACATACTCAGTTTTGACAATAAGCCTCATGCATGAATAAACTGCACAAATGAACACTCTGTGAATGACCTGTACAGTGAATAACTTGGGTGGGAAAGGCTTCTGAAGGAGAGTGCAGCCCTGGGTGTACTGTGAGCTGAATTTGTACCAGGTAGGTGGACTAAACTGAAGAGTGGCCAGCTGAGGTCTGCCTGCCCAGACTCACCCAGGAGGGAACCCAGCCAGCCCCCAATTGGCTGGCAGGAGAGGAGAGCCATGGAGGGCCACTCTAGCTGCACAGATGACTCCTAGAGATGTTGGTGCACCCTGACAAAGATGGTGCCCTGCCTGGCAAGCCACCAACACTACAGGGTGCAAATGGGGACCCAAATAAATTAGGGACCCATTCTGATTATACTGAGACATTTAATGAGATGGCTGGTGTTGTTTTGCAACTTTCAATAGAAGTCTGGTTGAGAGGTACACAGTGCAGTCCAATTACTTGACACAGTATAGGAAAACTTCACATGTTTGGTATAATTTGGTGTTACTGGTGTAGCTACCTCAAATGATATCTTTGCTAACATAGTTAATCTGTACTTACAAGAATTCATGCGGATGCCCAACAGGCTTTCAGTCCTTGACAGCACAATTGGTGAATACTTATTTGTTTTGATTTTAACCCACTTTTCAGTGGCGCTCACAGGTATCAAAATCTCACACAAGTAATGATTCAACATAAAATTTTCCTTGTGATAAGGATTCTTGCTCAGGATTTCCACAGCTGATAATATAGTTATTAAGTGGCAAAATAAATGAGATGTCCAGTGGCACTTTAATGAATACCAAAATTTATTCCAGCATAAGCTTTCTTGAGTCAGAGCTCACTACAGATGCAAGAGTTGTCTGGAGGTGACCCTGCCCCCCCCCCCTTAACCAGGCTATCCTAGGGTTGTCAATAAAATATTATTTCTGTTTTGAAAGTTGCTTTGACTCAAGTGCCATTTCAATAAGGGTTTAAATTTAAGATAAGACAGCTCCTGTATTTTCCCGTAAGTTCCTGTGCTGGATCAAAAGCCTAAACTAATATCTGTAACAAGGTGAGACAGTTAAAGCTTATTAAAGAAGAAATACATGCTACTGAAGGGCGGCTCAGTCACAGAGGGGAATGAAAAATATTTTTTGGTGTGAAAATTTGCTTGGGAGTGAGGGAGAATCAGGGGTCTGTCATAACCCACCAGGAAGCCAACAGCCATTTCTTAAAGAACTGTGGCTTATGCCTCCATTCAAGATGCAGGCATATCCAACTGTCACCATAGTTGGGAGTGAATGAGTGAGTGATAGGCGCCGATTTGGATGCAAGCCTCCTACAAGGAGGAGGAAAATAGGAAAGCAGCCCTGACTCTGGCCTGATGGTACCTGCCTAGACAGGGGCTTGGTACAAGCCAACTGATAGATAATTGTCAGCTGGCAGCTGGACCAACACGAAGTTGAGGGAAGTATGACCACCTTGGAGGAAAGCCTGGAGGAAAGGTACAGGTATTGTAGGGAGAAACCTGCCAAGCTAGATGGATTCACAGACCCCTTAACTCCATGGCCAATCAAGCAAAAAGGGAACTGCAACAAAAATAAAAGCCAGGAAAAATAAGAGGAGATTGGATTTAAACCCTGCCCTTCATTACTCAAAGGAGTCTCAGAATGGCTTACAATCCCTTTCCCTTTCCCTTCCCCTCCCCACCTTACCCCACCACAGACACTTTGTGAGGTAGATGGGGCTGAGAGATCTTTCTTGAGAACTACCCATTAGAGATCAGCTCTGAAAGAACTTATGACTGACCCAAAGTCACACCAGCAGCTGAATGTGGAGAAGTGGGGAATCAAACCCGGTTCTCCCAGATTAGAGTCTGTGCTCCTATCCACTACACCAAAGAAGCAAAGAACTGCAAAGAAAAAATACCGTATATAAATACAAAATTCTTAAAGTGTAATGTAAAAAAGACTCTGAAACTTATTCCTGATCTTATGAATTCATCATATGTTGGCTGGGCAGTTGTGGCTGGGCTGTATTCATCACCCCTCCCCATAAAAGAGCATAGGTACATTTCAAAAGCAGGAATAGTGAAAATAGTTTACAAATAAATGCAAAAAAGACCAAATGCATTTCAACAGTAGTCTTCCTTAGTGGTTATAGAATAAACAACAATACACAGGAATAAAATGTCATAAAACCAGAAAGAATGCATAATAAATAAAGGGCCGGAGCTGGTTTGTACTAAATGTGAAAACTAAAAAATAAAAAAAACATCCAAACTCAAACTAAACTCCAAACTCCAACTCAAACTATCCAAACTCAGACTAAAAAAGACAGAAAAAAACCCTATCCAAACTCAAAATAACAAGCAAATCAAGCCAATTACTAACTTCATTCTGGAAGTGTATGTATTGTGAAACGAGTAGCTTCAACAGACCTCTCTATATAAAAGCCTGCAAACAACTTAATACATAATTCAATAAAAATGTTAAAAAGCAAAACTTAAACATCACATATACATGGGGGGAAATTAAAATGTACATAGACCATTCCTGGCTCCAAAATATACTGCTGTGCTAATGTTTCTTTGTTAAACTTGGAGTTTGGGAACAAAAGTGCTTCCCACACAGCAGTGTGTTGATAATGTGCTCATAATAACCTCAACAGGAACACCTGTGGTAGCGGTAGATAACCATAGGGTCTGGTAAATTAAAGGAGTACATCCCATAACAAAAACTAAAGCAATAACATTGTTTTATAATGCCGAACACATACAAAACCCTAAATTTAGTACCATAAATATATGAAAATACCAGCAATCTAACTCTTCATTCTGACCCATAGGAGCCAGTCATTAGAGTAAAAATCCAAAAGGCCTCTCTCCTCTTGAGTTGCTGAACTCAACTGAAATCCCAAAGTCTCACTGTCTCTGTTAACTGGAATTGAGGTCCCCTGTCAGTATGTTTCAGAGGAGAGAAGCGCTTCACCAGTGATGCTGTGGTCTTAGAATCATAGAATTGGAAGGGATCTCCAGGGTTATCTAGTCCAACCCCTTACACAATGCAGGAAATTCACAACTACCTCCCCCCCCCACACCCAGTGACCGCTGTTCCATACCCAAAGTTGACAAAAAATCTCCAGGATCCCCGGCCAAACTGGCCTGAAGAAAAATTGCTTCCTTACCCCAAAGTGGCACTGATACAACCCTTCCTGCCCTCCCTCTCATGAACTGCCTAAATTCACAGAATCCACATTGCTGTCAGATGGCCATCTAGCCTCTGTTTAAAAATCTCCAAAGAAGAGACCATCATCTTCCGAGGAAGCCTGTTCCACTGAGGAACCGCTCTGACTGTCAGGAACTTCTACCTAATGTTTAGCCAAAAACTCTTTTGATTTAATTTCAACACAATGGTTCTGGTCTGACCTTCTGGGGCAACAGAAAACAACTCTATACCATCCTCTATATGACACCCCTTCAAGTACTTGAAGATGCTTATCATCTCAGTCATCTCCTCTTCAGCTCCTTCAATCTTTCCTCATAGGACTTGGTCTCCAGACCCTTTGCCATTTTCATTGCCCTCCTTTGGACACATTCCAGCTTGCTTATATCCTTCTTAAATTGTGGTGCCCACAACTGAACACAATACTCTATGTGAGGTCTAATTAGAGCAGAATAAAGTGATACCATCACTTCACATGATCTCAACATTATACTTCTGTTTATGCAGACCAAAATCATGTTTGCCTTTTTAGCTACTACATCACACTAGGAATGGGCATGAAGTGAAAAATGAACCATGGTTTGAGCATGAACCAGGCTGGTTTGTAGTTTATTTCAAACTGGTTCATTTGTTCGTGTCATTCCTGAATCCAAAAATGAACTGCCTTTTTTCTGGGGAGGATTTGTTAGAGCAGTTCATTCTCCGAACAGCCTGAATAGGAATTCAATCAATTCCTATTCAGCAAGGTACAAGTCATGGTAAAGAATAGGGCTGAATACAGATTGGCAGTTTGCTCCGGTAGCCAGTCGTAGCAAAAAAGCCCTGGAATAAACTATACCGGATTTTCCCATTCACACAGCGGGGGCTGCTGCCAGAAGATATGGGACGGAGGCACGCGGGAGCGTTCAGACTGCCGCGCCGGAAGCGTGCTATATTCGCTGTTTCCCCATTAATTTGGCTGTGGGTGTATGGTGTATGTGCGCATGAGATTGGGGGAGGACCCTGATTGGGGGAGGACCCTGATTGGGGGAGGACCCTGCAGCGCCGGCACTGCAGCGCTGGCACCGCATTGGGCAGTGGAGCGGAGCACACCCAATCACACCGCTGCTGCCTTCTGCCCAACGTGGGTTGCTCCCGACTTTTCGGCTGCGCATTCAGACTCCCCAGAAGCGAAGAAACGCACGACACATGCGGGCTTTCGGATCTGCTACGGGTTTTATCAGGTATCTTTTTAATCCGGTGGTGAAGCGCAACAGCACGGGTTGGCTACGGGTGGGGGATGCCAGGCAGATGTGCCTGTGTGAATGCCCCATTTATTCCGGGATTGAGTCGTCGCTGGCCTGGGTCCCTATCAGGGCAAATTGCTAGTCTGAACTCAGCCTAGATATGTGCTGGATTTCAACAACAGTTATTAATGACTTATTAGAAGTGGAGATATTACCAGCAACTTTTGCAGACCACAATCCTGTTATGCTTACGTTACAAGACAATTAAAGAGGAGTAGATGGACCTTAAATACATTTTTATTGAAGAATGAAAAATTTGTAGCAGAAATTAAAAATGAATTTCAAATGGTTTTTGAACAAAATATTCAACCAGATATCTCTATTAGAGTGGTATGGGATGCATTCAAGGCCTATACCAAAGGTTGGATAATAAGAGAAGCTGCATATATTAAAAAACAAAAGACAGAAAAATTTATGCAAATCAAGGATCAAATCAGGAAACAGGAAGAAAAGATGATACAAGATCCTTCAATTGAAGATACAAGAGTGAAATTAAAACTACTACAACATCAAATGAAATGCAAGAAATAGCAAAAAATTATGTACGCAAAACAAAACTATTTTGAAAATGCTAATAAACCAACTAGATGGCTAACATACAAATTACGGAAAGAAAAAGAAAAGAGAAATATAAGAATTTTGAGAGATGATGAAGGGAAAGAAAAAAAATACCTAAAGACCTGAAAAAGATTATTGAAGCTTTCTATGAGAAGTTATATCATAAAAAGAGAAGCCACACATGAGGAACTTAAAGCCACACATGAGGAAACTTTTTAAAAAGCACAATAGTAAAAAGTTTACTGAAGAACAAAGAAAAATTTTAAATGATCCAATATCTTTTTCTGAATTAATGAAAACATTAATAAAGAAAAAAAGGGGAGAAAAGGCAAGACTCCAGGTCCTGATGGCCTTCAATCAGAATTTTACCATGTCTTTCAAAATCAACTGAAAATACCTTTAAAACTTGTAATACAGAATATAATAACTGAAGAAGAAATACCAAAAACTTGGAATGAAGCATTGATAACTTTGATACATAAACAGAATACAGATGAGAAATAAATTAAAAACTATAGGCCAATTTCATTATTAAATGTGGATTATAAAATGTATGCCTTTATTTTGGCTACAAGATTGAAAAGAGTATTGTTACAAATATTTCATCAAGATCAAGCTTTTTTTTTTTTTTTTTACCAAAAAGACAACTTAGAAACAATGTAAAAACTATATTAAATGTAACTGAATACTTTGAAGCCCACCCTGAGAAACAGATGACCTTGATTTTTTTACATGCTGAAAAAGCTTTTGATAATATCAGTTGGAACAACTATTAACTTCACAATGTGGCAAAGAATTTTTTACAATGGTTAGAACAATTTTTTTTTTTAAAAAATAAAATCTTTAATTGCTTTATATACACATAAAAAGAGTGGGAGATCAGAAACGGAAAACCAAAACATTACATGCAAAAATATGAACTTTTGCTATGTAAATACACATTGCTCAGTTTCATGGGTGATGCAGTGTGGAAAACCTGCACACAATTTTTTTTTTAAAATTTTTTTTAAATTACTTAACATCAATTACATAATATATAAAAGCATAAAAAATTATAAAACCTCGCATATCAAACATAGACTATCTGAATAACAGTAACTTGTATTTGGCCTTAGAAATAGTTTCCCAATCAAAGGTGTCAATGTCTATTTTCTCTAGGATAGGGTACCAGATACTTAGAGGGTTAGAGAAGTCACTCTCGTTTTGAGTATTGGAGTGATAAATTGAAAAATTGTCTAGCATAAATAGGTCCCATACTTTATACCACCATTGTGTTATGCTAGGCACCTTGATATCTTTCCAATGCTTTGCAATTAGAATTTTAGCAGCTGTGGAGAGAATACTGATTAGTTTTTTGTCTTTTTCAGGAGGACCATCAGAGGGCCATAGACCGAGGAGAAAAATAGCTGGCGACAAAGGTAAATTATAATTTGTTATTTTGTGAATGCAGTCTGTTACTTGGTGCCAAAAGCTTTGGATAAATTTGCATGACCACCAGTTATGGAAGTAGGTTGCTTTAACACCACACTGCTTCCAGCACAGTGGAGACATGGTAGGTATCAAATGAACTAGTTTGGTTGGTGTTAAATACCATCTCAACAGGACCTTCATGTTTGCCTCAATAATGTATAAGGATTTTGAGGAAGAGTTCTGACTTCGCCAAATAGCGTTCCATTGATCCTCGGAGATTTGGCACTGAAGGTCTTTTGACCAAGCCTCTTGATAGTTCAGATTGGTGGTGTGATGACTGTTGTTTAAAATTTTATAGATTTTTGATATTAGGTTTTTTTTTTGGTAAGGTTTAAACAGAATGGATTCAAAATCGTTAAGGGACCTTTGGATAGATTCTTGGAATTCGGTGGACTCAATAAAATGACGATACTGTAAATATTTGTACCAATTAATATTAAATTTATATTTCTTTTCTAGTTCTTGTTTGGTCATAATTCGACCTTTTTTTGTGGTGTCGATAATTCTGATCAAATTTGCTTTCCTCCAGTCGGAGAATGCTCCATGTGATTTGGCTGGGATAAACCAAGCTTGGTTTAAAAATGTTGCCAGTGATGAAAAGGGTGGGATAATATTCCTCTTTACTCGGTACCATATATTGATAGTAGATTTTAAGTATGGGGAAGCAATCAAAGAGAGTGTTTTTTGAGGTTTGTTGTGCCATAGTATGTCTTGGAAAGAGTGGACTTGCGTTGTATTATCTTCAATCCATTTCCAGTCAAGCATATCGTCCTCGTGGTATTGCCTAACCAAAGATGCCAGGACTACGGCTTTATAATACGTTGCCAAAATTGGAAGAGCCATACCACCCTGTTTTATAGGTCTGCTCATTGTTCGGACGTTTATCCGTGGGTGTTTGTTTTCCCATATAAAAGCATTGATGTCTTTTTGCCATAAGTTAAGCTGACGATCTGAGATATAGCATGGGATGGTCCGAAAAAGATAGAGATATCTAGGCAAAATATAGGAACGTAATATGTTGATTCTGTCGATCCAAGAAAGAACTTTCGTACTCCATTTGGCAAGTTGTGCCACCAGTTCTTTGTGTGTATCTAAATAATTTATATGAAAAAGCTTAGTTTGATCAACAGGTAGTTTGATTCCAAGATATTGCAGATAATTATCTGTCCATTGATAGGTATAATGATTGTGAATGCTTTCCTTAGTTGATGTTGACATGCATAATGGAAGAATAAGAGATTTAGACTGATTGACAATGAGGTCAGCTGTGGATCCAAAATTGGATAGTTCAGATTGTATAGCCTTTAAGGATTGAATTGGCGAGGATACATAAAGTAAAACATCGTCCGCAAAGAGACTGAGTTTGAAGTTTTTGTTTAGTACTTGGATACCTTCAAACGTTGAGTTATTCCTCAGATTTATAGCCAGCGGTTCCATGGCCAGGATGAATAAGATGGGGGACAAAGGGCATCCCTGCCTGGTGCCTCTTTGCATCCGGATGTTATTGGTAGCTGTGCCATTAAATAGGATTTTTGCTTTAGGATCATCATAGATTGCTTGAATTGCCAATTGAAAGGTAGGACCAAAGTTCATGTGGTGTAGAAGTATTTTTAAATAATTAATTTCCAAGGAATCAAATGCCTTTTGGATATCGATAGATAAGATTAGAGAATCCTGAACTTTATTTTTGTTAGCAAAATGAATTAGGTTAAGGGTTTTGCGAACGTTGTCTGCAATGTCCCTTGATGCCAAAAAGCCAGATTGATCTGTGTGTATGTATTGAGTCATAATGGTTTTCATGCGATTTGCAATCATGGCAGTGAAATATTTATAGTCGTTGTTAAGAAGGGAAATTGGGCGTAGTGATGCAGGATCTGTGGGGTCTTTCCCTTTTTTTGGAAGTAGAATAATGTTTGCTGTTTTCCAAGACTCAGGGAGTTTACCACTTGTTAAGATGGAATTGCATGAGTTTAAGAGGGGTTTACTGAGTATTGGTAAAAAAGCTTTATAGTATTCATTAGTGAACCCGTCTGGACCAGGGGCTTTGCCAGTTTTGGACAACTTGATGGCTGATTCTAATTCTTTTAATTTGAAAGGTTCTTCAAGCAATTCACGATGTTCCTCTTCTAGCTTGGGCAGATTATTAGTGCTATTTAGGTATTCCCGGATGTTTTGGGGGTTAGGTCTGGTTGAGGTGTAAAGATTTTTATAGAAATTTTCCAAAATACTGGCAAGTTCTTCTTCTCTAAATTTAAGGTTATTATGTTGGTCTTTAAGAGCAGTGATGTGGCGATCAGATTGTCTTTGCTTCAACTTCCAAGTCAAAAATTTTAGTCTCCTTGAGGATTTGGTGGTATTAGATTTGAAGTGGTTGAAATCAGTTTTATGAATCATTGATTCGTCTAGAATTTCGAGTTGTTTTCTGTTATCTTGCAGTTGTTTGTAGATTTTTGTACTGCATGTTTGCTTATGTTCTGCCTCTAATTTTTGAATGTTTTGCAAAAGAGTGGTTCTGATAATTGATTTTTCTTTTTTACAGAATGCTAGTAAGGATATGCACTTCCCTCTGATGACAGCTTTGGAGGCTTCCCAGATGCTGTGGGTGGACACTTGAGAGGTTGTGTTTATTTTAAAGTATTCCTCGAGTTCCTGTTGCAATTGTAATCTAGACTTATTATCATATAATAAAAGATTGTGAAATTTCCAGTATTTGTGATTTTGAGCTTTGGATTTGTCTTGAATTGTGCACTCAACCGGGGCATGGTCAGACCATTTTTGTATTCCTATACTAGATGAATCAACTTTACTAATTAGATCTGAAGAGAGTAATACGTAATCCAAACGTGAGTATGTTTTGAATTGGTTAGAGTAGTAAGTATAGTCCCTGGTGTTGTGATGTTGGAGTCTCCAAATATCGTGAAGATCCAATCTAGAAATTAAATTTTTTAGAGGGATTTGGTTATCACTGGTCATTAAACTTTTTTTGTTTTGAGACGTGCGTGATGATCTATCAAGTGTCTTATTCATTAGGTAGTTCAAATTGCCTCCTATAATTACGGAGCCTTTACTAAATCCCCAAAGTTTAGTAAGAGTCTCGGTGAGAAATTTAATTTGGCAAACATTAGGAGCGTAAATGGAGGCTAGCGTTAGGTGATTGTTATTTAGCTGCCCTCTAACAAAAACATAACGACCTTCATTATCAGTTTCAACGCAGTCAACAGTCAGGTTTATATCTCTGGAGAGAAGAATGGCTACTCCACGGGATTTGGATGAACCATGTGACAGGTATTGTTTTGGGAACCATTTGGTTGGGAGTACTGATGAGCCTTTTTTTATATAGGTTTCTTGAAGAACCTATGTTGCTTATGTAAATCATTAGCTATGCGCCTAGCTTTTATTTTGTTATTGGCTCCTCTACAATTAAGGGTAAGTATTTTTAATTTCTTCATGGGGGCATATTGTTCCACAGCATCTCCCTTAAGCCTGAGTAGATTAGAGTTAACTAGTCAATTCTGTCCAGACTCCTGAGATCCTTCTGGGATGATGTGACCCGGTGTAGCTTCCTCTAAACTCGAGGCATGTATCTCGATTTCTTCTGCCAACTGCTCCTCCACAACACACCCATTTTTCTTCTTATGGGCAATTATCACAGGGGAGTTTTGGTCTTTGCTTGTTTAATTAGTTCTGGTCGTGTAGTTTTGGATTGCCTTACTACTTCATCAAATTCTTCTGCTAGGGATTTAGAATCCGCTATTGACAACAGGTCTTTGTTAGAATATACAGAGAACATAAGTGAAGAGTCTATTTCATAATCCTCCTGTTGTAGTCCTGGAGGGTCAGTTGGCCTGGTCTTATTTTGACCCTGTTTTTCCAAATTGACAGGGGAAGACAAAGAAGGCACACATGTGGTACTGGAATTAGTTATCCGGGTTGATAGAGCTACTAGGCACTCCAGAGGTTCTTCTATTTCCATATCCTTAGAAAGGTCATTAGGAGAGGTTGTTATCTGCAGTTCACTTGGCTGGTTCCGTCTGCTCTTAGATTGTTCATGCATTCCCAAAGAGCAGAGAGAAATTTCAAGCTCTTTGTTTTTCACTGTCTTTAAGACTGGCAGCTTAGTGATATTTTGTATAGATGTTTGGGACTGGGGACCCCTGGTTGAAAGTTCACAATAAGCTGGCATAGAATCTCCCAAACTTGCTGAATCTTTGCTATTAGGTAAATGTAATTTCTTTCTTTTTCTACACAGTGAGCGCATCGTGTGGTCTTTAAACACCCTTGTAATATAAATTTGGAACTTTTGAAAAAAATCACGTCTATTCAGAAGCTGAAAATAGGGTTCTCTCTGATTCAGTGTTACAATCACTCTCTTGTAGAACTGTTTACTAGGGAGCCAAAAACATTGTTTTAAATTCACCCTTGCAGAGTCCCTTGGCAATAACTGATTAAGTGAGCTTTCAACTGCTCTCCTATTACCCCAGCGGCCAAAGTTGATTCTTGAATGTCCTATGTTGAAGGCCAGCTGATTACTTTGCAATACACAGCAGCTCTTACCCTGGGGGAAGAGAGGTTGAGAATCCTTTGGTCTCTTAAAGACTGTGTCTATGTTATTTACCGAGTTTGCCAAAGTTGAATTTCTTGAATTAAACTGAGAACATGACTTCTTATCATCTTTCTTTTGTGACTGTGAAGAGGAGAGTTCAACAACCTCTTTAAGTTTATTTACCTTAAGATTTATCTCGTCTATTTTGATGTATAAATTAACCAATGTTTCAACAATGAGGGAGGTTTGTTTGAAAAGAATGTTTTCTTT
Source organism: Gekko gecko (assembly GCA_029375565.1). Classification (NCBI taxonomy): domain Eukaryota; kingdom Metazoa; phylum Chordata; class Lepidosauria; order Squamata; family Gekkonidae; genus Gekko; species Gekko gecko. The sequence goes on from JAPDNY010000003.1 coordinate 153,229,409, forward strand.
ACTTGCCTTTGCCGAGAGCTCGTTTATACTCAGCTGTTCCTCAGACGTTGCTGATTGAATCTGCTGCTCCAGCATACTATCTTGGTTAGGTGATTGTCTCAGAGGGGCGAATCTGTTAGTTGACAACAGCTGGTTTAAGTTCTTGTCTAAAATATTCTCGTCTTCCTTGTTTAAAAAGGGTTCTTCCTCCTTGTCTTCTAAAAATTTTTCCATTCTCATTTGCTTACCGGCCTTATGGGTGGGGTGTTCTGAAGAGGGTCGGCGTCTTCGTTTTTTTGCTCCCATTATAATACAGAGTTTCTCAAAGCTGCCTCCCTTGGAAGCACGAGATAAAAGTGCCAGTCAGTAGCTATAGTTGTTAAAAATATAGAGATAAAAAGCGGCTAAAGGAGGCTGCAAAATAAGTTAAGCGGGGAGCCTCAAAGAAGCACGTCCGCTCTCCCTGCTGCCAGAAGTCAAGCTCCATGGTTAGAACAATTTACGCAAAACAACAAGCAAGGGTTCTTGTTAATGGAGATTTATCACAAAATATTGAGATACAAAAGAGAACCAAACAAGGGTGCCCACTTTCACCATTATTATTTATATTTGTGCTTGAAATATTGAATGATATGATCAGAGAAGAATCTCTTATTAAAGGACTTAAAATAAGAGGAGAAGAATACAAATTGCAAGCAATTATTAGAAACATTAAAGAAATATGGTCAAGTTGCTGGACTGAAAATTAATTTCAACAAAACAAAGATGTTAACGAAAAATATGACTAAAGTCCAAACACAACAGTTACAAGAAATATCAGTCTAGAAGTTAAGAAAAAGGTGAAATATTTAGGAATAAATATAACAAATAGATGTAGTTCCTCGGTGACAGACAACTACATGGAATTTATATTGGATATTAAAAAAAGATTTGGAAAAATGTACAAATATCCCTAATGGGAAGAATAGCTACAATAAAAACAAACATTTTACCAAGATTGATCTTCCTATTTCAAACAATTCCAATTCTCCAAAATCAAAAATATTTTAAAGAACTTGATAAACTGATGACACAATTTATATGGCAAAACAAGAAACCAAGTATAAAATTGAAAGTGTTGCAAGACGTAAAAGAAAGAGTGGGTTTTGCATTTTCAGTTTGGCTTTTATATTATAGAGCTTCATCACTGATATGGTCAAAATAATGGATTACATTAGAAAATATTAGACTATTAACATTAGAGGGACACAAATTATTATTGGGATGGCACACTTTTATTTGTTATGAGAAAGCTGATAGTCATAAATATTTTAAGCAACATTTTATTAGAAGATCCCTACTGAAGAGATGGGAAGAAGTTAAAAGATTTTTCTATACCAAGATACCAAAATGGACTTCACAATTAGAAGCATTTATAAACCACAACATGTTTTACCATGTAAAATCATTTATATAACCAAAGAAAGATGCTTAAAATAAGATGAGATGTAAACACATTATACAAAATTGTTGGATAATAAGTATGAGCTCCACTATTGTAGTGTATGTTTGTGTAGTTGTTAGGATGGTATGTGTTGTTGTTGTTTCTTTGTATCGTTGTACTATCTTCTCTTCTTTTGAAAAATAAAATAGCCCAGCTTTCACTGTTTTATTTTGTTTTTTGTTTTAAAAAGAAGCATTTACAAAGCCAAACTTACTTCAAAAATGTACCTTTAAGATATAAAGATTTGTTGGATAATAAAAATGAATTTAAACCAACAGAAAATCTTAATTTAAGTTGGTGGGAAAGTCCAAATAGAATTAAGATATACTAAAGACAAGCAAATAGGTTTTTATTCAAAAATAACAGAAATTGATAAGATACTGTTATATACTGATGAGAAATTGAATAAGAAATTATATGTAATAATGTTGGAAAATAAAACACAAGATGAAATAGTTAAAAACTCTATGGTTCAATGGGCACAAAATTTAGGTCATAATATTAATTTAGACCAATGGTCACAGGTATGGGGGGAAAACATAACATTTACTAAAGCAACTACTTATAAATATAGATGGTATATTACTCCAGATAAATTAGCACAATTTTATCCTGACCTACTGAATTATAAGTGCCACAGAAATGTTGGTTCCTTTTTTCATATGTGGTGAATGTGTGATAGAGTTAAAAAATATTGGTCTTGGATTCACGAATTGTTACAAAAATGTTAAAATGTACTATAACTTATATACCAGAATTGTTTCTATTGAACATATTACCAGAAAATTGTAAAAAGCAAGATGCTTATCTTACTATACATATAGTGATAGCTGCAAGAATATTATATGCCAAATATTGGAGGAAGAATGAAGTGCCTTCAAAAGAAGAAATCTTAAATAAAATACTTGAAACTGCAGAGATGGATAAATTAACTTTAATTTTAAGAGGACAAAATGAACAAAAATTTGAGAACACATGGTCAAGGTTTTATAAGTGGATGGAAGAACACAATAAATAAACCATATGGACATACAACCAAATCAAAAGAAAATATGAACTATATTTTTAGTTATGAGCAAAGTTTTATTCAAATTTACATGGTGTGGAAAAGTTAAGAAGGAAAATATAGAATTAGATATTATATGATGTAATTTAACAGGAAAGATAATGTCCTAAATTTAATCCCCAATTTATATGTATCTGTGTATGTTTGTTTTTGTGGGTCTTGTATAAAAATAAAATTGTTTATTTAAAAAAATTCCTAGGTTACGCAGGGGTGGACTTGTGGAGAGCCCTAGAAACTCCATAGAAGTTGTCCATAGCTTGATTGGCAGCTCTGGGATCCAACCACAGAGTTCCCATTCTGCTCTATGGGAGCAGATTGTGTGTGTGTGTATATGTGTGTGTGTATAAATATACACCACACCCTGACTCAGCTGTTTTCACTTTGCAGCAGGAAGAGAAAGGAGTTAGTCACTGTGTGAGAATGAGTTAGGAAGAATTGCTTGCTGCATGGCTAATTTAAGGGGATGCTAGAGATGAACTTTCCTGGGAGCACCTGCTTTGAATCCCACTCTCTGCAACACTTGGAGGGCGGGTGGAGGAGAGCCTGCTGAAGACTCCCTGTGAGTTTGGCATCTCTAACTTGGGAGAAGGCTGTTCTACCACCTCCTGAACTCACAAACTGAATGAACCATGAACTGGTTTGGGAAACAAGAAAAGTTCATGAAAGTTCATGGTTCATGTAATCAAACAAACCACAACCATCATGAACCACTATTTCCCCGGTTTGTGCTACATTAAAATCCCTCAATAGGTCTCATCTTTAGAGGCATTTGTAAACCCCAAGACATTTACAAAAAATTTAAGCTGGACGTATGAAGAAAATGGGGACCTTTCGCAAAACATTGAGATACAGAAAGGGACCAGACAAGGTTGCCCACTATCTCCACTTCTATTCATTTTTGCTTTGGAGACCTTATGTGGTATGATAAGAAGTCATAGTGAAATTAAAGGACTTCAATATAAACAAGAAGAGTTTAAGTTGCAAGCATTCGCTGATGACCTGGTATTTATATTGGAGAACCCACAAGTAACAATTAACCCACTTCTACAGACAATAAAAGAATGTGGCCAATATGCTGGACTAAAAGTCAACTTTAGGAAAACTATAATTTTAACAAAGAATTGTACCAAAGAACAAATACAAACATTACAGAAGGATGCAGGGACTGAAGTACAGAGGACAATTAAATATTTAGGAACAAAGCTGACTAACAGATACAGCTCTCTATATAAAGGAAACTACACAAAACTTCTAATTGAAGTTAAAAATGACTTGGAAAAATGGAAGAACTTACAGTTATCTTTCATGAGAAGAATAGCCGCAGTGAAGATGAATATCTTACCAAGGTTTATTTTTTTGTTTCAAGCAATTCCAATAATTAAAAACCAACAATATTTTAAAGAAATAGACAAACTGGTGCAACAATTTATCTGGCAAGGGAAAAGACCTAGAATTAAGATGAAAGTTGTGCAAGATTTAAAAGAAAGAGGAGGTTTCACACTAGGGGTTTGGAAGTTATATTATAGAGCAGCAGCACTGACATGGATGAAAGAATGGATTGCATTAGAAAATTCAAGACTATTAAAACTGGAAAGACATGATCTACAATTAGAGTGGCATGCCTTTACCTGGTATGGGAAAAGCCATACACATAAGTACTTTAATAATCATTGGGTAAGAGTCGCCCTATTGAAACTGTGGCAAGGCCTCAAGCTTGGCCTGTAGTGGCTCCATTGCTAAAGAAATTGCATTATTGACTGCTGCATTAACAGTTTGAGGGATAGTATCCTTAATTGCACTGCTAACAGCTTGTGGAACTGTGGATTCTAATACCTTAGCCACAATTTCTTTGATAGTATTTTGCAGTTCCTGGTTAGACATTTTAGCAAGATTTGCAGATGCAGATTTATTCAGGTTTGGGGAGGGTTTACTTGAAGACGTAATTCAAACATACATCCACTTTAACTCTAAGACCATAAACTCCCTTCCCTCTCTCTTAAACCAGCAAGGTTGTTTCACTCAATAAATGTTGTTACAGACTGTTCCCTGTGTTCCCAAACATTACAGTGTTTCTACTACTTTTATATCAACAGTAGTTCCCTTCCCCCACAACACAAATGCAAATATAGATACAAGTAGAGTCTACACATTAGAATATGCACCACATTGTTACAGTTTACCATTAAAAACACTAATCTAGTTCTCAATCTCACCAGTCTTCTTAAATTCTGTGCCTAAAGCAAGTCCAAAGGATGGTCAAGTGTAAAAATTGAAGTAAAGGCCTAATAGTGCCTATAAAAATCCAAGGAGGTAGTCAAAGTCCACCATCAACAACCAAAAAGAAAAAGCCATCTGTACACAAGCTGATCCAGGCCAGAGGGCCTAAAAAAACCATCAAAAGTTTAAAAAGTAATCCAAATGAGCAAATCCAAGAAGGCAAAAACAAAAAATTGGGTACAGGCAAAAGAGCCAAAAGACTTGTAAATCCACAAGTGTAGTCTTCTAATTATAATCCACTATAAAGATAATATCTGCCATCACTGGGGAGCATATATTTGTAATTCCAATCTGATATATAGGTTTAAATCCAGGAAAAGAAAGAAGAATATAATGAAGTGGTGCAGTAAAGGCGGGGAAGCCAAAGCACACTGTAATCCAAAAAAAAGGTTATTTCTTTGCCTTGATATATCTTAATACTTGTAAAACAAAGTTTCCAGACTTATCAAACTTAAAGTTCTTAGTTCTGTCAAGTCCAAAGGCTGCAAGTTCAAGCAAAATTAAGTTAAGTTAAAATTCATTAGTCAAAATTAATCAAAAGACTTCTTACATTCCTTATCTTTTTGGGTTTAAAAGAGACTTTATAAAAAGCAACAACAATTTTTCTGAATAAAAGGAGAGGTAATTCAAGGCTTCATATGGCTTTAAAAGTTTTAAGTTACTGTATAGATAATAAATGCAGTTTTCCCATAGCTTTTTGAAAGTGAAAGCCTGGGCTAGCTCTTCCAAGCCGCAAAGTGAGGGGTGGGAAAGCTTGTTTTCCCAGGGCTTTAAACTTTAAATGGCACTTTCTCTTTTAGCAACAAAAATAGCCTTTAAAAAGGAAAAAAACAAATCCTCTGCCAGTTACTCACGGTGCAGTTCAGTTAAAGGAAAGTTGAAGAGTTGAAGATTCTCTAATCAGAGTACAGCTCCAGGAAGCAGTTGCTCTCACCTTCACTGCCATGAACACTCCCTTCTTGGATCTTGCTCCAGGGTGATGTCTGGGAGTACCCGAATTAAGCCCCCTGCACAAGCCTCTCTCCAAGCAGGCTTGTTGGAGACCAACTGGGGCCGGTTCTCCCGCTGAATCCGGGAGGGTCGGGGGTTCCTCGGGAGCTGTTCCTGAGAGCCCTCCGATGGTGGCAGAACACAGACTGGTAGTCTCATCTGCAAATTTAATAAACATTCCCTCTATCCCTTCATCCAAATCATTTATAAAGATGTTGAACAAAACAGGTCCCAGGACAGATCTTGCCAATGCTAATGCAGCTTTTATTCCACAGTCCTCATTCTAACTGGTCTTGCAGTCATACCTACATATATAAGTCCACAAAGACATCATATTGCATATATTATTACTCTTCTAATATTACAGTTCATGAAATTTTTGATATAATATTCCCTAGTTCACACAGTTTTTAAAAGAATTAATCTTCATACAATTCTGGCAAACACTAAAGTGTCCACAGGGGAAGTTACTCTTCAATGTTTCTCCTCCTAAAGGTGAAAATGGGTCTGAAAATGTAGTTCTGAACCTATTCTGAGCCCAGCCAATCCCTTATGTTTGAATGCTTAAAACCAAACAGATTTTTTTTATTCCACCTTGGGTTATCTGACAAAAGATGCCAATATTTATAAATAATCTCCCTCATCTTGCTGGACAAACCATCATAGGTAAGAGAGATTTACACTTTGGTCTTAACAAAAATGTCCTACAGATATTCATAGCTTCAAAATGCTAGATGAATGTCCCCTCATTTTAAATTCATCAGTCAGCACATGGGCTTGTCCTTGCACCTCTTCTGACAGAAGCCTGCAATGAAATCTTGTCATCTGGCTCTCTTCCACCATCATGGCATACAGCATCAATTGTAGTAATTTCCAAACTGGGAAAAGACCACACACTACCTGCCTCATTCCGGCCTATATCTTTGCTTAACCAAGATTATAAAATCTTTACATCTATCATTGCCAAACGACTTAATACCTTTATATCCATTCAGTATATCCATACTGATCAATCGGAATTTATGCTGGGAAGAGACTTAATGGATAACATCTACAAAACACTCAATATCATATCTTCCATCACATGCCACAGTCCCATGACGATACTGTTTTCCTTAGATATAGAAAAAGCATTGATACACTTGAGACCTCCTACCTGTATGCTCTACTACAACACGTGGATTTTGATACCACCTTTCTCAGAATAATAAAAGCCCTATATTCCCGTCCCACTGCACAAGTATGGGTAAATGGAACAATTTCTGAAACCTTCACACTACAAAGGGGCACCCAACAAGGATGCCCTCTTTCACCAATTTTATTTGCTATTGCATTAGAATCTCTGGCCTCTGAAATTCATAATAAATCTGAGATCCATGGTGTTCATCTGGCAAAAAAAGAATACAAACTAAGCATGTTTGCAGATGATATGTTATTCTATATAACTAACCCAGAAAGCTCGCTTACACATTTACAAAACATCCTCTCAAACTTCAGTGCAATATCTGGATTAAAGATTAATCACTCCAAGTCATTGGCTCTGCCTCTGAACCTCAATTCTACCAATCTACTTTGATTGAAAGTCTGCCATCCATATCACTGGACAGACAAACCACTACCGAATCTAGGAATTCAAATCTCATCTTCCATGAAAGACCTGATGAAACTGAATTATCAACACAAATTTCAGGAGATCAAGACTGATCTGGGAAAATGGGACAAAATGCAGTTCTCTTTCATCTGGTCAAAAGTTTTGTTCTTCCCAAACTCATTTTTCTTTTCTGTACCTTACTGATTGAGATATCAGCTAATATGCTACGTCATTGGCAATCAGTGCCATTTACTACAAAGCCATATTATTATCCAATGTCATCAAGATACTTAGGAACAATGAGCAGTCAGACTGGACATCAATATTAATGCCACTAGGAAGTGAAACAAAAATGACATTATCAACACAACTTAATATTGTATCTGTTAATACCAATGGTTTGAATATAGCACAAAAAAGAAGGAAAGTATTTCATCAACTTCAAAAACTTAAGTCAGAAATTATTTGTCTCCAGGAAACTCATATAAGGAAAAAAGATCTAAAATATTTAGACTGTAAAAAAATGGGAATAGCTTTCACCTCTTCTGCAGAAGTTAAAAAAAGACGGGTGGTAATGTACATAAAAGATTATTTACATCCAGAGCTTGTGTGTAGTTCAGAGGATGGTAGATTAGTAGCATTAACAATTTTGAGAAATGGGGTTAAAACCTTAATTATTAATATATATGCCCCTAATCATAATCAGAAACCCTTTTTTAAAGAACTTCAGAAAGTAATTAATTTAGTAGAAGTTAATGAAATCTGTATTATTGGTGATTTCAATGCAGTGTTAGATCCTAAGATAGATAGAAGGAGCAAAAGAAAACTAAGAGGAGGCAATACTTTGCCATTAGATTTTTTTTAAGATAGTGGAAGAGTATAGTATAGTAGATATATGGAGAACAAGAAATATACAGAAAAAAGATTATACATATTATTCAGCTCATCATAAATCCTGGTCGCGGTTAGACATGTGTTGGATATCTGCTGCTATGATCAACAAAGTGAAAGAATGTGAAATACTACCCAATACCTTTGCTGATCACTGCCCGGTGCAACTTACCCTTAAAGAAGAGGGGAAGAAAAAGACTAAATGGTCAATGAACCTAAAATTACTCCAAGATGAAAAATTTAGAAAGAAATGTAAGGAAGAAATAAAAGATTTTTTTAGAATAAACAATACTGTAGATACACCGGTAGGGGTAATATGGGATGCATTTAAAGCATTCATGAGAGGCTGTTTTATTAGTCAAAATGCATGGCAAAAAAAACAAAGAGATAAGAAATACCAACAATTAATAAATCAAATTAAAACACAAGAAATGAAATGGAAAAACGCAATAGGTGATAATTAAAAAAAATTAAATTAAATCTACTTCAGCATAAGCTTAATCTGATGCTAAACCAAGAAATAGAAAGGAAAATCGAATATAAAAAACAATATTATTTTGAAAATATTAATAAACCCAATAGATGGTTAGCATACAAAGTTAGAAAAGAAAGGGGAAAGAGAATTATATCTTCACTACGAAATGAGGAAAATCAGGAGAAATATGATCTACAAGAAATAAAAAATATAACTGAGAATTTTTATAGAAAATTATACAAGCAAGATAAATTGGACCAAGAAGCAATAGAAAAATATTTGATTAAAAACTGTAAAAGATTTGAGGAATCTCATAAGCAGGCTTTGAATGAACCTATAACTATGTGTGAAATAATTCAGGCAATCAAAAGACAAAAAAAGAGAAAAACTCCAGGTCCTGATGGAATTCCTGCAGAATTTTATCAAATCTTTGAAGATGAAATATCAATGCAATTAAAAGAAGTCTGTCAGGAAATAGGGAAAAGTGGAGTAGTACCAGATTCATGGAATAATGCTTTAATAACACTGATTCCTAAACCCGACACAGATAAAAGAGATATTAAAAATTATAAACCCATATCACTACTAAATGCAGAGTACAAGATCTTTGCTAATATATTGGCTAATAGGTTAAAAGTGGTGTTAGCTGAAACCATACATCATGATCAGATGGGATTTCTCCCCAGGAGATATATGAGGAATAATTTGTGGGTAATCATTGATGTATTAGAATATTATGAAGAACACCCAGAGAAGGAGATTATGTTGATGTTCCTTGATGCGGAAAAGGCATTTGACAACCTGTCTTAGGAATTTCTCTTACAGAAATTATTAAAAGCTGAATGTGGGACATTATTCTATAATACAATCAAGGCAATATACAAAAAACAATATGCAAAAGTTATGATTAACAATGACATGACAGGCAATATTGAAATCCAAAAAGGCTCAAGGCAAGGTTGTCCAATGTCACCACTATTGTTCATTTTTGCACTAGAATAATGGAATGCTTCTATTGGGGAAAATATAGCAATCAAAGGTTTAAGGGTGAGAGATCAGGAATACAAATTATTAGCATTCGCAGATGATCTGGTGTTTATTGTGGAAGACCCAGAAACATCGACTATAAACTTAATGAATACCATTGAACAATATGGCCTAGTTGCAGGACTTAAAATAAATTATAAAAAATCTAAAATTATAACAAAAAATTGTTGCCTAAAAAAACGCAAATACTACAAAAACTAATATCAATGGAGGTAGTTAAGAAGGTCAAATATCTGGGAATTATGTTAACTAACAAATGTAGTTCCATTATACAAGATAACTATTATAAGATATTAAAAGATATAGCTACTGATTTGTCAAAGTGGAAGACCATCCCCCTCTCCCTAATGGGAAGGATAGCTTTAATTAAAATGAACATACTGCCAAGAATCCTATTTTTTCCCCCAAACAATACCGTTATTGCAAAATAAAGTTTTTTTGATGAATTAGACAAGCTCATAAAGCCGTTTATTTGGCAATATAAAAAACCAAGAATAAAGTGGAAAAATATGCAAGATAGTAAAGAAAATGAGGGGTTGAGTCTGCCTAATTGGTACATTTACTATCAAGCAGCAGCGTTGGTTTGGATAAGGGAATGGCTAAACCTGGAAAATGAAAGAATATTAACTCTTGAAGGTCACAATCTACATATGGGTTGGCATGCATACATATGGTATGGGAAAGACAAAATTTATAATAATTTTGGAAGACACCTGTTGAGAGGAGCATTAAATAAAATATGGAGTTTCGTAAGAGATAAATTTTATAAAAAAAACCCAAGATGGGTATCACCCTTGGAGGCCTTTATCAATCCAGTCTTAATAACACCGCAGAAAAAAGAGAGTTACCAAAAGTTGCTAAACCAGTTAGGTAAGTGAAAAGCAGAAGACAAACTAAGACAAGAAAATAAATTATCTTGGTGGGAACATATAATGTTAAAAGAAGATTTGGCAAGGATATGCTAAGAGGTTTTGAGGATCAAAACAACCAAATAGACAAAATTTGGCTCTCGTCAAGTGATAAGCTTATTCAAAAACTATACAAATTTTTGTTAGAGGACTACCAAAGGGATGAGATAGTCAAAAATACAATGATTAATTGGATGAAAGATATAGGAACAAATATAGAGTTAGATCAATGGGATTTGATGTGGAAGTCTGTGAAAAATATGAGATCAATCGCATATAAAGAGAACGTCTATAAGATGTTTTATCGGTGGCACTGGTCACCAGACAAGATATCAAAATGTGTTAAAAACTATTCAAACCAATGTTGGAAGTGTAAACCCAATACAGAAACATTCTACCATATGTGGTGGAAATGCACTAAAACACAAAAATATTGGAAGATGGTATTGGTGATCTTGCGAGAAATCATAGACAAAGAACTTGTATTAAAACCAGAGACTTTTTATTAAATATGATACCGAAGGTATACAAATCCAGTGATAGATATTTGTTATCTTATATAATTTCAGCTGTGCGTATTCTGTGGGCAAGAAATTGGAAATCCGATACTATACCCTCTAAGGAGGAATTAATTTGTAAAATTTTAGATCTCTCCCAAATGGACGATTTAAGTTTAAGACTGCAAAATCGAGATTCGAAAGTACATGTAAATAGATGGTCTAAACTTTATAGTTGGATAGAAAAATGTATTGAGACCTAAAGACTCTGTAAATATATGGAAATGATTTTGTAAAGAATACGTGTTTGTTGGTATTGAAAAATCCTAAAATAAATTAAAAAAACCAACAACATTAATGCCACTTTTTCATCCACTTTTGCTTAAAGAGGCAATTTGGACCATTCCAAATTACATCCCCCTGGACTTCACAGCAACACTTTCATCACCGGTATCCTCAAAGTATGGGATGCCCATCGACAACGACTGGTCCATACGCTCTCAAGATTCTCTTCTTTCCTTTATCAACATTGATTTCTCCCGGGAAATGATTCGCAAACTGCTTCAATTTGGAGAAGTGCCAATGCTACACATTTAAAAGGTATCATACTAAATCACGAAACACTGGAAACTACAAACAATGCCCTCCTTGTCAGAATGCTACTCAAAGATCTGGGATCATTTACAAATGGAAAAAATCATTGATTGACTACTACAAATGGGCATCTGCCCTGGCAAACCAACTTCACTAAAAAATGGCTTCCATTCATTACCTATGTTCTTGATCCTCCAAACCAGTTCTGCCGCCAACTACTTTTCTTTTAGTATCTCTGCCTTTTCCCCTTACTTCTCTTTTTTTTCTTTTCTCTAAATTGATCTAGAGTAAAATCCCTCAAGATTTATGCATCTCTTCATATTAAAAAAACCATTACAGATCACAAACTTATTGTTCCCCATACTGCTATATATCATTTAAAGCTTACTAACTCAGAAACTTCATTGTAACTAATAATTGTATATATATGGCCCTGGTCACACGGAGTATTTGCCACGTGGAAGCCATGATAGTCCAGAGGAGTTTCCAGGCGCGATCACACCAGAACATCTGGGAGGTGTAGCTCACCCGTGGCCAACCAGTGGCAAGCCACCGAAGCTGCGCAGTTAAAAAGTAGCACATTGAATGTGCTAGCAAATGGTTCGTCATGGGCTGCCCACGGAACCATTCAGTGTGATCGCGCCGGCATGCATGTGCTGACTGACTAAACCAGGGCATGCCGCTGTCACATCTAATTGTGTTCTGGCGGGTCTAATTGCACCAGTGCAAAGAGCCATGCCTCCCCCCCGCGTTATCTGGCCTGTGTGACCGGGGCCTAAATTTGGAAATGTTTGACATAATATCTATTGTGTTTTATATGTGTGGCAACATTTTGCTCATGTGTTATATCAATTGTAATTTCTCTATTACCTAAATAAAGGTTTTGGATTTTTTTTTTAAAAAAGAAGTGTGTGACATTGCTACAATTTCTACACAGCCTCAGCATTTGGCAATATGGGAAACTCAATTTCAGAAGTGGTGGATGAAAACTATAAAAAGCCAACAGGGAATTAACATCTGTAGGTTTCCTATAAACATCAGTGCATATAGAGAATCCATCCCAGCTGATTCCAACATCCAAAAAACAAGTCTGGTGACAATAAAATTTAATATCAAATTTGATAGATTCATGGACTGAGTTAACATATTCTCTGAATTGTCTTAACAGTTCCTCAGAATCCTTCCAAATCAAAAAGGTATCATCAAGCATTTTATACATTTAAATACAGCCACAAAAATGATTATTTTAATGAAAGGCATGGTTATAGTCCAAATGATCCATGAATAAATTGGCCAACTCAGGAGCAAATCTATACTCCATGGTAGTTCCTGAAAAATTCCTCTTTAAATGTAATTTAACAAAACCAAAACAATTTCCACCAAGGAGCAAAGAAAACTGGGAGGATTTCTTTGTTTTTGCTCTGTCTCTACAAGAGCTGGGGGCTGGCACCCCCACTTGCAGACAGCAGCATTATTCATGCCTCTGCTCTCAGAACAGCCAAGTGATCTCCTCCAAGGAATTATTGATGAGGCACAATTTGCTTTCTTGCTCTCAAATCTTTCATCAGATTGGAACACCTTTATTTGTACTCAATACAAATGCCTCTTGTTAGAGTTGATCTTTATGTGTTTGTTAATTAGGGCAATAAATTAATTCCCTTAGCCAATCAATTCCCTGCCCTTTAACTGAAAGATTAATCAGCTGACTGTGTTTAAATAAATCCAGACATTGCAAGGTGCCTTCGAGGAAGGAAAAGTTCTATTAGTGTACTTTTAAAAATGATAAACAAAACTATCATTCATTCTCAGTACTGAGAATAGCCATTTTTAATATCTTTTTGACTTGTTATTAACTATCTAGCTTTCTCAGGAGATTGACAAGAACTCAGAAAGAAGAAGGTAATTGAGAATGAGATTTTGCATTTCCTCAGGAGATGCTGAAATTATTGTTTCCTTTCAAGAAAAGAAGAGAAGAAAAAGCATCTGCGATATTTTGCATTATAGCAACATACGGAATAACAATAACAGAAAACTATCAGTAGGCAATCGCAAAAAATCTATTGGTAGGGTCAAAGTTACAGGTATGAAAAATGTACTTTGGTTTCAACTGAGTAGCAGCCTGACTAGCCTGATCTCATCAGAGCCTGGAAGCTAAGCAGGGGAAGCCATGGTTAGTATTTGGATTGGGAGACCACCAAGGAAGACTGTGGTTGCTATGCAGAGGAAGGTAAATGGCATCTCTGCTCATCTCTTGTCTTGAAACCCCATGGTCCTGGGATTGCCATGAGTCAGTTATGACTTGACAGCTTATAGCTATTGTTCAACTCAGTACTGTCTACTGCAAGTAACACACTGTGATTCTTACTGTTAAGGTCAAACATGACACATTGGAAAGTAATGATCAAATCCCCCCAATGTGTACTTTAGTCTTTAAAAAGTAGCAACACTGATTATTCCTCAGTCAAAACCTTCCCATCCCTTCCCATGCTGTTCTTAGCTCCAGTAGTGAACAAGGCAGGTGACCTCTGTTGGCCTGTCTTTTTCCCTTCCCAGGATTAAAATGAGCCCTGAGGGTGACTTCATTGGGGGAAGTCCTTCAGAAGAAGGAAAGAGTTAATCCCATTCCCACAGCACTATTAGCTATAGTTCAGCTTGGTCCCCACCTCTCTAGCTACTCTTTGAGGGTAAACTGCACATCATGGAATCTGATCAGACATCTACAATTAAACAATTAGTTTGGTCTTACAATGAAAGACATGATGATTTTGCCCTGAAAGCCCAGCATTTTTTAAAAAAGTTATAAATACAAGGCGGAAGAAAAAGCCAATTTGGGGGTTTGTTTTTCATCATATCTGAAACAGTCAGGCAGCAGCAGATGCTGCCTGCATAATGATGACATTGTTAAGATTCCCAAATCATGTCTTGTTGCTTGTTATTGCCATTACTAATTATTTTGGGGGCATATTTAACCTGTGGCCACCAACTTTAATCAGCAAAACCTTTCATCTGTACTTTTAATATCACCATGTAGACCTCAGGTGGGTGCTGAATTTTCTAATTAAGCATATTTTTAATGTGGCTGTTTTCCAATGAAACAGAATCAAGAAATTCTGGCTTCCATCTAGATGTAATAACCATCTGCCACAGCTGCTTTTGCTTTTACTGCACACTCTATTTGGTATGCCTCATTGTAATTTGTTCCATGTTTTTAGCTCTTCTCAGAAATTCTAAGGGTGTGATAATGACCATTAATGGACAAAGGAGGAAGTGCAATCAGATATCATACCCTGCGCCTGGTCTATGGATGCTCATTGGAATGCATGTGCATAATGTAGGACTCTCTTTGAATGATCAGGGACCCAGTGTTCTTGGTGTCACAGAGAGAGCTATGTTCTTGTAGGAGATATACATGTGTTCCAATGAAGACATGTAGGGAAGGAATGGAATTTGCTGCCATGATCAGGGATGCTGCAAATTTCATTCATCATCACAAACTATTGCATTAGCTCATGGCCTTAGCAAACAGCACCAAGAACAGCATCAAGGGAAAAAAATACAGTAATCACAGTACCAATTAAACATTCTTAGTATTCATTTATAATGATTGTTGAAATCAAGTTAACCATTTAAAGTTGAACAACAAATCAATGTGAACATGTTTGACTGTTGAAATTGTGATCCAAAGGTGGTGATCAGATGTGAAGCCAGTAACTCAGTTTCTTTGGTTTATGTTGAGCAGCTGTAAAATGTGCAGAACCCACTCGCATCTGGTTTTCCCAAAAGTGTGAATGTGCAAAAACACTCCTGATCCAAACTGGTTCGTGGCCATTAGCACCACTAAGGACTACTTAGATGAACACTGGAGGGTAGGATTTCATTGAAACATGGCATTTATTGATAACTGACCTGTGAGTGATCTCATTGTCTATTTCAACAATTGCCTGCTGAGCAGACTAGTTAGGTAGCAAGGATGGGGCGGGGATAGTACAGCTCAGTCGGGATGTCTGAGAATGCACATGTGTAAAAAGCCAAATGCACTATACTGCATGGTTAGTAAGGAATACAGTGAAACAACCTGCTGAACACCCACAAACAGATCAATGAACTGTTGATCAGATTGTCGAAAAAAATTTAGGCTGCTGTCCACAACTGGGGAATGGAACAGAAGCCAAACTGGCAGGTGTTTGGGCATCTCTAGCCACAATCCCACATCCCTTCCCAATCATCACCCCTTCCCAAACATCTGAAAAGGCTTTACCTTTCTGCAATAGACAGTATGTAGCTGTAATCTAGCCACCTGATATTCAGATTTCTTACTCCAACAAGGAACATGGTGTAATCTTAACAGTAGAGGCCTCATAGTTTTGGACTACAAAGAAAAGCGTCATTTCATGTTCCATAACTCTGATTAGAAAAGTTTACACAATCCAATACTTGTTGTCTATAATGAAAGATTTTGGGACCCCAGTCTATGAAGGGAGACTCTAGGAAGGCTGAGAACTTCCCAATGAATATATTTACTGGGCAAACATACCATTTTTAGACAGTCACAATAAGATGTGAGCTGAGTCTTGGATCTCCTCACCTTACCGTCATTTCATTCAAGCAGCTGCCAAATTGTGCAATACCTGTGGCTGCTAACTTTAGGTTCTTAATGACTTGTTTGTATAGCAGATTTTTGCCTGAAATCCCTGGCAGTAAGTTCCATAGAAAATGGTACTTACTCCCAAGTAACCTGTTTTGGCTTGCTCTCTTTATTCCCCATTTGGAGTATTTGCTTTTAAAATGAACTTTTTCTTGTTTTGGTGGTTTTCATCATACAACCAATGTCTAAGTTTTGTTAGTTAGCAACTAAATATATTTTTAATAGCGTGAAAAGGTCAAAACTAGGGATGGGCATGAACTGGGAAAATGCAGTTTGGTTTGGGGTTTGTGGCATGTGCAGTTCATGAACCACGGACCATCACAAACGTTTTTATGCTAGAAAAACTGGTTCAGTTTGTGATGTGGTAGAATGGTCCACCGGCTTGCAAGAGACACCAAACTTGCAGATGATCTCTGGTTGATTTTCCTCTATCTGGTCAGGATTGGATTTACAGGGTCCAAGTTATGACCCCCCCAAAGAAGCTGCCCCCAGAAAGGTGCTTTCTGGGGAAATGACAGGTGCAGGTTTAGGAGGTTCAGGAGTGTATAGAACAGATCCTGTGCAAGCTTGAGACACCAAACTTGCAAGGGACCTCTGGCTGACTCTCCTCTACCTGTCCTCCAAGGTTGGTGAGGATTGAATTTATGGGGTGTGCGTTACACCTTCCCAAAGAAGGTGCCTCCATCTGCCATTGTTTTCAATGCAGGGGGAAAAAAACAGCAAAAAAAAGCAAGGGCAGAGTCAAAGTCTCTGAATAAAATGTACTGGATTCAACATGCATTAGTGATCAGCTCATAGTTTATTGTGAAATCAGCACTAACTAAAGACAACTCTAGCAAGACCGAAGCCCTGCTTAAATCTGTGCACAACATCCCACCCTCTACACAACCCGTGATTGGCTATATACAGTGCGGCTCCTGGTTTATAGGTCACTTCCAGGATCCTATCTATTGTTCTTGGTTACAAGCTTAGTCCATCAAAACTGGCCCCAGGACATAACACCGAGAATCTCTGCAGTAGAAACTGAAGGTGAAGAGCATTTTTGCAAGTCCAGCAGAACTACTGCAATGTGCCCAGCAGAACCAGTTGCACTGTGCCAGTGCAAATCCAACAGGACTAAGATCAAACCAGGAAAGTGCTTTTGGGGAAAATGTCAGCCACAGGTTCAAAAATGTATAGAATGGACCCCCTGCAAGCTCCACGCACCAAATGCATAGGGAACGTCACCCTGCCACCCAGTTCTCTACAATCTCTCCAAGTTGGGGGCAGATTACATTTATGAGGTATACAGACCCCCCCCCTCAGATCTCCCCAGTACTCTCTCTGGAAAAACAGCTGCAGTTATAGGAGTCTATGTAATGGCTAAGGAACAAGCTGGTAACACCAAACTCACAGGGAAACTTCACCTGGGCAGACTCCTGCCCCCCAGCCAGACACTGAAAGCAAGTCAAGCATCCCCCTATGCTCATACCCCGCCTCAAGTCTCCAAAGACAGGAAGGTAGACATCCCCAGAGTTTCAACAGGGGCTCACTAGAGTTACCCCACAACAGCTTGGCAGGCACCTCAGCCCCACCAGACCAGTGGAAATCAGAGTTTTCCATTTAAAGTGATCATGAAGTAGGTGTTGTATTATGAGGTAGATGCTGTTTCATGAGGTAGGTGTTGGGTGAGGGAATCCAGCCCCACGTGGCAGAGGAAGCCATCCTCCTACCCAAGCGCAAAGGACACAACCTGCCTGCCACATGCTAGATCACCCAGAGAGGGGGAAGGAATGGGGGGACATGCAGGGGGACAACAGGAGGCCTGGATCTTATCCTGTGAGGTTCAGAGAGAGATAGCCCAGCAGGGGGAGGTTGGCCTTGAGAAAGGCCAACTCATCCACCCTGGTCAGGTCCAGGAGGGAGTGGTGGGGGCTGAGAATGTCTCCCAGGTGTCACTCTGGACACTGGTAGGAGAGGAGGAGAGGAAACTCTGGGGAGGATGAAGAAATGTTTCCAAAGTGTGGGCTGGAAATGATGCCCCAAGGATTGGAGAAGGTGGGAGGAGGGACTGCTGCTTTCTGGCACAGGACTGAGAGGGGCAGCAGAGGGGTGTACTGGAGGCAGGAGCAGAGGAGGGCAACGAAGATGATTTGGGGGTTGGAGCACCTTCCCTATGATGAAAGGCTGAAGAATCTGGGACTTTTCCATTTAGAAAAGAGACTAAGGGGGGGTCATGATAGAGGTTTATAAAATTATACATTGGATGGGGAACTGACAAAGACATTTTTTTCTCCCTCTCTCAAAATACTAGAACTTGAGGACATCCAATGAAGCTGATGGAAAGTAAGTTCAGGATGGACAACAGGAGCTATTACTTTATACAGACATTGATTAAAATGTGGAATTTGCTGCCAGAGGATGTAGTGATGCCCACAGGAATCAACAGCTTTAAAAAGGGATTAGAGAGTTTCATGGAGGATAAGTCTACCAATGGCTACTGGGCATGGTGACTGAAGGGAACTTCCACATTCAAAGGCACTAAGGCCCTGAATCCCAGAGCCAGGAGGCAACATCAGGGGAAGGCTGTTGCCTCTATGGCCTGGTGTTGGCCATCAAGAGGAACTGATTGGCCACTGTGTAAGGCTGGATGCTGGACTAGATGGACCATTGGTCTGATCCAGCAGGGCTCTTCTAATGTTCTTAAGAGAGGCTGCAGAGCTGAGAAAAACGGGAACTCTGTTATTGGCAGCCTGAAGTGCTGGTTAAGCTTTGGAGGGTTCCTATTGGTGTTTCCAAGGCTGGAGAATTCCACCCCACCCCCATTGCTTTGGAGTTTTGTAAATGGTTTGATTGAGCAAAGACAGTCTTTCTGGCAATTTAATCCAACAAAACCAGAGGTCCTTGGGAATGGCCCAAGATTAGGGATCCCTCTCCTGATCTTCTATGGGGTGCCGTTGGTGCCAGCGCCAGAGGTTGGGAGTTTGGGAGTGCTCCTGGATACCTCCTTAACAATGGAGGCCCAGGTAGCAGCCACTGCGAAGTCTGCCTTTTACCACCTATGGCTGATTAGGCAGTTGGTTCCCTTCCTTGAATGCAATGACCTGGCAACAGTGATCCATGCAATGGTCACCCTGAGATTGGATTACTGCAATGCTCTCTACATGGGGCTGCCCTTGTCCCAAATCAGGAAGCTGCAGTTGGTGCAGAATGCAGTGGCAAGGCTGTTGTTGTGTCTTACAGCCCACATCCAGCCCACCCTAAAAGCATTGCACTGGCTGCCTATAGCATACCGGATTCGGTTCAAGGTGCTGGTTCTTACCTTTAAAGCCCTATATGGTCAGGGGCCTACTTACCTGAGGGACCGCCTTTCTCCACACATTCCCCAGAGAGCACTAAGATTAGTATTCCAAAATTGCCTGGTTCTCTCGGGCCTGAAATGGGGCATGAAACTGTGACACCACACAACTGGGCCACAGTTTTCCTAGGCAGAGGCTGATGGGAGAAGAGAGGAAAAACTTAGGAGCAGATAAAAGTATGTTGGCTGTTGGGTGGGATGGAGACAGGGTTACCAACTCCAGGTTAGGACATTCCTGGAGATTTGGGGATGCGGCTTGGGGATGGTGGGGTTTTAGGAGGGGATGGACCTCATAAGGGTATAAAGCCATAAACTCCATCTTCCAAAGCAGCCATTTCCTCCTCAGAAGCTAGGGTTGCCAATCTCCAGGCAGCATCTGGCGATCACCTGGAATTACTACTACTCTTCAGATGACAGATCAGTTCCCCTAGAAAAAATGGCTACTTTGAGGGGTGGACACTGTGGAATTATACCTTGCTAAGGTTACTTATCTCCTCAAACTTCACCCTTCCAAGGTTCCATCCCCAAATCTCCAGGAAATTCCCAACCTGGAACTGGCAAACCTAAGGAGAATCTATGTAGTTGGGGAATCTGCTGTGATTCCAGGAGATCTCCAGGCCCCACCTGGAGGTTGGAAACCCTAGAGAAGAGAAGGAAGCAGGAAAAGGGGAGATGCCACGGCGGCTTTCAGGAAAGAGGAAACAGTGGGGCAGGGGGAAATGAGATACCTCCTGCAAATCCTTGTAGGTTCCCACTTGTCAAAATATAGAAGCTAATAAAATGTGTGATGTTTAAGTTAAAAAGTAAATTTTGAACGGCAGAAAATATATCATCAATATATAAAGGAAAATGTATTCTAACATTAAGGAAACATTTCCAGGCATTTTAAGGGTTGAAATGACAACAAAGGGACAAAAAACCTTAGATTGCCTTCATCACTTGCAACACAGAATATGGGATGACACAATCTTTAAACATAACCATGATCACTCCTGTAGAGTTAATCCTGACCAACTAATGGCAGTTGTCCAAATAACCAGGTTGGTGAGCTTGTTTATGTGCTACTGAAAATCCTTTTCTATGTGTCCTTGATGTTTTAAAAATACAGATGGCATTGTTAGCATTGATTTCTTGGTACATCTAAGGCATCATGAGGTGATGCATAGATCTCATTTGATTACTGGACACAGAAATCTATCTGAATCCAAGTGTGCTTTGTATTTTAAGAATGCAGGGGAACAAAATCCACCTTCATGCGCCACTGTGCCAGTTAATGATTCTCCTTTTGAAATGTTCAGGATTTTGGCTTACATTTTAATTATGGAGTCCCATTCTATTCTCAGACAATACAACTATCATATGAGGACTTACAATTGCCTAAATCCTTGTCTACATGCACCTTTAGAAGGCATTTATAGGTAACGTGCAGTCCAACATGCTACAGAATAAAAGTCTAACATCAAGCTGTAGTCATGAAGTAATTCTGGCATATATAGGCCATTCACATCTGCAATTAACTTTGTTTCCTTGCTTACTGCCTCAACCATTAAATTGCACTTGGGTAAACAGAATGTATAGCTCTGAATTGAATCTGACCTAGATAAAGCTTCTCTCTCTCTCTCTCTCTCTCTCTCTCTCTCTCTCTCTCTCTCTTTCCATCCCCTTTGGAATGTTTTCTTGGTTCTCTCAAGTTGGGCATGAAAACCACAGTTCTCTCCTGCCATTGGCCCTCCGACATATGGTGTTAGCTATCATGATGGCTAGATGCTCAAAGAACTATCCCTCCATTCAGACCTCAGAGCAAACAGGATTGTCCATAGCAGACATGGACACAGCTCATTGCCATTCTCACGCACTTACCTTGCCCCTCCCACTATACACAGAGCAATGAAGTATTCTTGGTCTGAGAAGTCATGCATTAATCTCTAATTTGCCATAACATCCAAATGGAGGTGCCTGGTTTAACTGGACTTTCTCTCCTTCTCCCTCAAACTGGGATTCTAGGCACATAGTGCAGCAAAGTCTATCTGGTTTGTGTGTGCTGACAAGGAACAAGTTACACATGGAGCCTCTTTACCTTTGCTTAACTAATATGAGTCCTTTATTGTAGGCACAGTGTGGAGAGAAGGTGTCAAAGGTTGGAAGTAAGTAAGCAGCAATCTACACATCAAAGGGGTATCATCAGAGCAGTAGAAAGGAAAGGATGTTCAGTGACCTAGCCTATCTAGCTCTCTGACTCTCTTATAGTTCTCCTTTGAAGTCTGAGACTAAGACCCAGTGGAAAGTCCTTCGCTTCCAACAATACCACTGTACAATACTAACCTTCTTACTAAAATTTAGCAATATTACAGCTGCAGTGTTACACTCTTCTAAGTCAATTGTAAATTTAGTCAATTTAAAAGGTTATAACTTGGCGTTGGATTGTTTTGCTTGAACAGTAGCACCAATGGAAGCTGTAAAGGTCAACTCACACCCAGTTGTATTTATCAGAGCTGGTTTGTTATTCTGTAGAGGAGTAAAGGGAGCTATGCCAATTTTTCAGTTGCTGCAAGTATAGATTTACAATCAGCATTAAGTAAATTATTTCTGCCATATGCCAAATGAGCAGTCAGAAGTGACTGTATTTTCTTGTCAAGATGGAGCTTGGGCTTTGATATACCATACATGTAGTGAATTCATAAAGGAAACTTACTGGTGGTTGTCAATAGTTACACAGATCCTGCAGATCTTGTAGCACCCCACTGGCAGATCTGCATGGCAGCCCACACCTGCACAGTGTTGTTTTATCACATTTCCCTTCCGAAACCAGCTGGAATAAACAGATTGCTGATGTCCTTTTTATTTATTTATTTATTGGATTTATATCCCGACCTTCCACATGGGCTCAGGACGGCGAACAAGGGCAAAATGCCATACAGCCAGATTAAAACATAAAGGCCAAGCCGAGAATAAATACAAGCCATAAAACTCCATTACAAATAACAGCAACAAATAACAAATAACATTACAAATAACAGCAGTGACAGCAAAAAATCACTATAGGGGCCACACCTTTGTTAAGATTTTATTCTCAGCTTTCCCCCCATATTAGCTTCTTTCATTCTCACATTAAAGGCCACTTTGTTCTCTTTCCTGCTCTCAAGAGATGCCAGAAGACTATCTAACACTAGCTTTCCAGCTCATTCAGGATTCTAGGACTTCCAAGAGCTAGTGTGGTATAACCTGGAAAACTAGGTTTGATTCCCCACTTCTCCACATGAGGCCTGCTGGGTGATCTTGGGCTGTCTGAACTTCTCTTCCCCACCTGCCTCACAAGGTGACTGTTGTGGGTAGAGGAAGCAAGGCAACTGTAAACCTATTTGAGACTCCCTAAGGTAGGAAAAAACAGGGTATAAAAACCTACTCTACTTCTTCTCTAGGCACAGCCAGAAAAAAGGAGATTCCCAAAGGAAAAATGCTATACCCTGCTGGGAAATAATAGCAGTATGCTTTTTTGTATGCTTTAAAATGCACCCCTGAGAACCTATAATCTCTTAGCAAGCATAAAAGGCTCAGCTGAAATTTAGTATTGTGTAGTTATATATTAATTAAACTCTTAATTGTCTTTGTTGAATCAGAATAAACAAAAATGCTTTGCATAATTGAGCACTGTTTTAATATTTTGTGAGCTTACATCACAGTATTCAGAAAGCATGATGGGTAACAAACTGACTTAGAAGGGTCTTATGCAGTGGATTATTCCCTCAGAGCAAACTTGCTTCTCAAGAAGCAAGTGAAACTGCAGGAATCCAGAGGCTGCTGATAAAACTCCATTTTATCTCCTT
Source organism: Gekko gecko (assembly GCA_029375565.1). Taxonomy (NCBI): domain Eukaryota; kingdom Metazoa; phylum Chordata; class Lepidosauria; order Squamata; family Gekkonidae; genus Gekko; species Gekko gecko. The sequence continues at coordinate 153,253,013 of JAPDNY010000003.1, forward strand.
ATACACATTTGCTTTAATATTGCTGTCCTCCTCCACCCATGGCTGACCTACCAAAATGAAAGTTTCTCATTTCATTCTCTTCATTTTCTGATCTCCCCAGCTTCACAGCTAGACCAAAAGCAATAGCATCTCTTTATGTGTGGAGCAGTTGCATATCCAAACTGCAATAAAGCTATATGCTTGAGTTCAAAAATTCCAGCAGAGAAGCTTGAGATGTATTACAAGGACAAGATTTTCCCAGACAGAAATGCAAGATCATTCCAGTCTCAGGAAATAAGGTCCTCAGCAAGCACCAATGTTATCATTAAGCAGGACATTAAAGATAACTCTTCAAATTATAGTTATTACAGAAAATGTACAAACTGATCTGTCTACTGAACACTCCATTTAAATGTCCAACAATAGGCAGCAGCTCACCCATTGCTTCTTCCTGCTCTGTAGCCAACTGTGGGAGGATGCACTTGCTGAGCAAACAATAATCTTTGCACTGATACAACTCCTGAGGCTCATCTCTGCTTGCTCCTGATGCCCAGGAGCCTGGGAACTCTCCTGGTGTATTAAATGACCAGTCTACCTCAATTCTCTGTGGATGGTTGAAGCAAAGTTCCAGGACAAACCAGCCCAGTTGGACACTAGAGCCTCTTTATAAGGTTGATTCTCTTTTTCTGTCTGAATATGCTGGTTTAATGTGAGATTCCAATGGTGCTCTTCGATTGGTGGAAGTTTTTTTCCACATTCATGAGAAGAGTCTTCTGCTGGTTCCTTCTGCAAGTAGATGGGGGCCAGGTGATGTAACTCTATGGTTTCAATCTAACCCAGTTCAATCACAATCGGCTTGTAACAGCTGAAATTAAGTTGCTAGACTGCCAGTAGAAGGCATTGGGTATCAAAAGACTATATTTAGTGAATTTCACATAATGGGAGGGGCTGGCAGGTAATGAAGTGATTGGTTTATATTATCACCTGAGTCCTTCAAGACAAAAGATTGAAGAGCACAAAGAATACAAGGTTATCACAGTTCTATGTACCCTATCTGTTCTGGTACCACTAATTGCTCAAATATGGATGTAGATAGGGATGTCTCTTAGAGTCCAAGAATGTTGTTGAATATATTTTGCATTCATGCCTTAATAAAAAAATCTATCCTTTATCCACTCTTCTTTTTTTGGCCCCCCAAAGGGGAATTTTTTAATTGCAATTTCTAAAACTAAAATGCTACATAAGAAATAAGGGAAGGGTCTACACACTAAGGGAAGAAAGAAAAGGTACGTCTAAAAACCCAAGAGTGGGTGTCATACAAACTGCTTTAACAAGATTACATAATTAAATTGCTTAAGCTTCACGTTAAACCAATGAACGTGGTCATCTTCTCCTATAAATTTCAAATCTATAATCCACATCTGCTGTGACTTCATAAAAAACTTAAGACAGTATAATTTATACATTTTTTAGAACTTTAGAGTTATGATAACAAATCACTTCTTATCCGCCTTCTTCCTCAATTTGTATCCTACTTTGGGGGCTGCAGCCCCCAACTTAGAGTGATTCTTTGCCAGACGATGGCTCCGCTCCATCCCCACCCCCCTCCTTGGAACTGTCCCCTTCTTCTCCTTCTTCCCCATCTGCTGGACAACTATGAAGGTGCAAGAATTCTCTTGCCTTCTCAACAGAGTCAATTTTCTCCTTTCTGTTGATGAACTTAAAGCTGACTCCTTCGGGCAGTATCCATCTGTAGGCAATTTGCTTCTTTTGTAGAAATAAAATCAAGTCTTTATATTTGCATCTTTTCCTTCTTACTTCAAATGGAATGTCTTTTAAAACCTTTATCTCTTTGCCCTTGATTTTCAGGGTAACTCCATTAGCTGCTTTGAGAAATTGATCTCTCACTCTTCTTCTGGAGAACCTTACTGTCACTTCTCCTAGCAGATCATTTTTCCTTATGAATTCTGTGTACCATCTAAAGACCATATCTATGTCGCTTTGCAGATTCTCCGCTTTCATGTCTGCCATTTGCCCCAGGGCTTCACTCATTATCTGCATGAGGTTCTCCCCTTTTCCCTCAGGAATCCCCTGGAATCTCAGGACATAGCTTGCCCTTTTCATTTGTGGCTGTAGTAGTTGAGACTCATCTTCTTGATGCTTCTTTGCCATAGGCTGCATTTGTTTCTGCAGCTTCTTGGCATTGGTGTCAACTTCTTTAAGTTCCTGTTCATGTTGGTCAATCTTCTTGGTATTCCCACTGACTTGGGCCTGCTGTGCGTCCAGCTTTCGGTTTATTTCTGTCACCTGCTCCAACAGAGGGCGCAGTGCTTCATTTAAAATTCTTTGCAGATCAGGAGTTGTGTCCTGTCTAGGCACAACTTCTGGCTGGCTGGCACTTCCGGTAGACTTAGCTTTCACTATCTTCTCCCTTTCCTCCTTCTTCATCGGAGGCACCATTTTTACGAGGATGTTTACTTTTCAGCAAAAGTTATCAAAGTCTCTCAAGCTCTCAAAACACTTGGCAAGTTCTTAAAAGTTCTTTATTCCAGTCCTAATCGCTTCAAATGCATTCCCCCTCCCGCATAAACTAACAAAGTTCGCTTTTATTTATCTTCTTGGGGGAGAGTCCCCTCTCCCGCTTGCTTCCCACGGGGCGGCTTTCCGGCTTTATTATTTCTCGATGTTTTTGCTTAACTTAACTCACAGTTCATTGGCAACGTGGATTCAGCTTGCTTTGCATGTCAAATCGCTAGTTCACCCAGTGCTTGATCCAGTGGGCGCTTCTAGTTCCTTCGGGAAACTCCGTAGCAGGACCATCGGGGTAAGGATGGCCTCCCTCTCACTGGTATGATCACTGGAGGGGAGCCTTCTAGTACCCCATGGTTTGGAGCTCATTCCCACAGCTCCGTGGGGAGTGTGGACAATCGTACCCCCTCCTAACCACGGGTTCTGGCAATCACCTTCTGGGAGATCCACGGTACAGCGAGCGCCAAAACTGGAAAAACCTTTATCCACTCTTAATATTCACTAAACATTACCCTGTTCCTTGGTTGACACCAGCATAGCAATTTATCATGCCCCAAAATTATTTCAGATACCTTGTTCATATCCCTTTTCCAATACACACTGGATAGCAGCATTCTGTATGATTTATCATCTTCCATTCCTTCCTGATGTATTAATACTTGGTGAACAGTGCAATCCTCAACACAGTTACACCCTTTTAAATCCATTGAAGTCAATGGGTTCAGAAGAGTATAACTCTGTTGAGGACTGTATTGTAATTACAACTCCTTTTAACAGATCACCCTACATATAACCAACAGAATAATCCCTTTGCTGTCTTTGGGTTGTTCATATGCAATGAATAGTTTATAGTGAGGTTACTAAAATATTGGAGGTATGACCTTTCTATTCACCCCTTTCAAGAAAATAATCCCACAGTTTAATTTTCCTAAGGATAACAGAATTTTGTTATATAATAAAAAACCTCTCTCACTCATTATCTGATTTATGAACAACTCGTGTGTGTGTTTTTTTTAAATTATAACAAAATTGCCTTTGCCAGCTCCCATATTTTCCAGCATGTTGAGTTCAATGTGTATTTTGCCAATCTAGTAAAACTGTTTTCAGTCCCATTAGGATAAATAAAAGGCTTTCTGCATCTGGCTTCTTGGTTTCTCTGGTTATACTGACAGCTAGTCAGTCAAATGAAGAATGTTGTATGTTCCAAAGTGGAATCATTCCAACAGGGCTGTCTATATTAATAGAGGGCATAGCAGAGCAATGCTAGAGTCTCTCAGGAACTGGGTACTTAAAAGAAAACATGACTTATGATAGGCTACCAATGCAAAGATATTTTTTCAGAAAGAAAGGAAAAACAAACTAGTTACAGGAATAACTTAATTCAAACAGTTTTAAAAGTTTCTCCTTCTTTCTTCAGTCTTGGTAGAAAGGTTTTATTTTCTGTGATAATAATTCCAGAGGAGTTGCCATGTTATTCTAACCGCATCAAAAACAAAACAGCAGTCTGGTGGCACCTTTACAACAAACAAAATTGTTTTCTTGGTTAATTTAAAACCTCCAATAAACTGCAGGCAAAAATATTCCAAGGAGCTGGCCTTGAAAGAAACTAGACAATGACCCATAAGAGGACAATTCAAATTCAGGCCAGGCCATTCCAATTTGGAAGTCAATGTTTCCCTGAAGAGGCACTGTGGCAGTCTTTCATAAAGATCTATGTGGGACATTTAAGTAAATTATTTTCATATTGTGCAAAAAATATCTTGCAATGTTGGCTATCATCCCTCCAACACCTTCATCCTACATTTTGGTTTTCTTCCAGGTACCATTCTAGCTACAGAGATTCTTTCTCAAAGGCTATTTTGGGCCTGTGCAGTACCCCTCTCCTAGCTGCACAAGAAGACAAGGAAGAGGACCAACAGCAAGCTTAGCAGCCCCTTGCTTTCTTACTATTAGGTTTGGCCCAGCTAGAGAAAGATGGGATTTGGGTACTTAGGGGAGGAAGTAAGAGGAGGCTGGATACTCAACAATCACCAAGAAAATCAGCCCTCAAGTCTCAGCTGACTAGCTGTAGGCCCCCTCTTTTTTCGATAGCAATGTTTATGTATACTTACCAACTCAAAAGTGACTCTTTTGTGCCTCTGATAAAGTTGGCTTCAGCAACAAGAGCTTATACCATGATATTTTAATTGTTTTTATTACAGCAAACATGACCATGTCTCTGGAATATAGAGTAGTTTCCTCTAATCTTCTGCTTGCCCTTGCAAGCAAGCACATCATCAATATATCTAATTCTAAATGTGGCCCCATCTGTGGATACATAAAGCCAAAGATTAGAATCTCGAACAAGCAAGACAGGTCTTTCAACAAGCCTGAGCAAAGTTCCAGGTTTGCAGAAAACCCCCCTGAAATCTTAAAAAAAAAAAACCCAACCTACACTGATGGGTTAACCCTCCCCTCCAAATAATAGAAACAGTGCCTATACCTTTAGGAAAGGAGATCTCAGTGGCCTGGGGGTACCTACTCTCTTGCTGCAGGAGACAGGCAATGCTTTAATATCACTTCTGGTTGCCTAAAGAGAAGAGAGAAAGAAGCAGGAAAAGGGAAGAGGATATAGGGGATGCCAGGAGCTGGAAAATAGTGTGGAGTGGGGAATATGAGGGGAAATAAAGTAATCTCCAGAAGTTCATGCAGGTTTCCTGTTTGTTATATATAAATGACTAGGAAAGAAGACCCACTGCAGAAAGAAATGCAATGGGCCCAGAAAGAACAAGCTAGTAGGAGAAAAGCAAAGCTATATTGAGGTTTGTGGAGGCCCCAGGCAGTGATCTGCCTGGGCAGCCAGGCTCTCCCTGGCTCACCTTATGTCGCCTCTGTGTCGGGGCAGCCCCGTTGTCCTGTGGCCTGGCTGGCCCCATCCCTGCAGCCTACCATGTCAGCACCACCACCAAGCCGTCCCCCCCAGGAGGAGGCACATCACCGCTGCCCCCCTCTCCCCCCACCTGCCTTTCTTCCCCATGACCAGGGATTGCATGAAGCTGCAGAGCTGGCTCCAAAATAGGCAGTGCGGTGGGCAGCCGTCCACTGCCCTCCACCTGGGTGTTTCCTGCCATGCTCCGACTGTGGCCACGCAGGTTTTCCGCAGCCCTCCTCTGCTGCCCTGCCTCTCAGCCATTGTAAAGAGCATGAGGCAGGCAATGGAGGCGGCACATGAGGCGGAGCCAGGTTGAGTGGCTGTTGCCGGGGAGGAGAGGTGAGCCGGCGGGGCAGCATGAGGGGGGAATGCTGGGTGTGTATTCCATTCATGGGGCGTGCGAAGGAGGGGGGCTGGTGGGAGAGGACTGAAGGAAGGGCTCCCCTCCCCAGTCCTGATGGTGTGCATAAGCCAGAGGGAAGGAGGCCCTGGCCACCCCCTTCACCGTGGAGAGTCCCATCCACCCCTTCCATTGACTCCAAGCACACCGAGCAGAATCTGCCAGATGCCGCCTCTGTGGGTGGATGGGTGGGTGTTCATCCATGCAGCCATTGGTACTCCATGTGAATGACAGGTCAGGGAGCGAAAGGCAGCGGGAGCGTGGGCAAGAGGGACACAAAAACTCAAATATGTATAAGGATAGATCGTATAGGATTGAAATGTGTATTTATGGTCTTTTAATATGGTCTTTTATACTGAACACTATGCACCTATCTGCAAACAAAAATTTTAACAAGTTCACACTTTTTAATTTCTCTTTGTATAAAAAATCTTACTGACTGAAGGTTCTGTTCATTGCAACTGACAAAGTGGTATCAAGCCCACTTACAAAGCTTATAATACAATAAATATTTTTATCTTTAAGTTTTCTCAGGACTCTATTTTTATAGCACAGTTACTACTTACTATTTGATTTTTTTAGTATTTATTGTATGCTTACTAGAGTATTTGTTAGTTTTTAATTTCTGGTGATACTATGATGTAATGTAACTTCAAGATATCTAGGAATGTCTAACTTGATGCAGCTTTAAGATCACAATCCCACTTTGCAAACTGAGAGCAATATTCAGGATGAAAATATCTATGGCCATTAGTGAGCACTTACAAATAACAGCACAAAAAGAGCTGGTCAGAATTCAAGAGTAGATTTTCTTTGCAAATCTGCTGCTCAGGGGAGAATATCCCTAGTTCTTAAACTGTTCCTTCATTTGTATGCTGTTTTAGTAAAGGGAATTTATTGTTATATTTGCATACAGTTTTTCATGATAAAACAGATTAAAAGTGCAAATCAATGAACTAAGCTATTTTTATGTGGCTGGGAATGGCTTGCTACTTATTTTAAACAAGTATCCCCAAGCTTGATGATTTTAGTTTTGTTTACTTTTTTCGGTGATTAATATTTTTAATTAATTAATATGCATAAGAAACCTTAGACAGTTCACTGATGACCCTGTGTTTGACTTTTCTGTAATAACTTCATCCAAAAGAAAAGATTTGTTTTTTGTTTATTCACAGCAAAAGCCAGCAATCTAATACAGTAGTAGTCAAACTGAATTTGTCAGAATCCATAAACCACAAGCATATGAAATATATAAAATAAAAATATAAAATAGCACATGCAAGTAAGACATGTTAAATCCTATAGCAAATTGCATCTATTCTTTCACTAGCAGCTTTCTAGTCCTTATAGCTAACCAGCCAAATCTGGGAGCCTACTTTCTAAGATGTTCTTCAGTAATTGCATCTTTTGACTAGTTGAGGACAGAGTGGTTGTAGAGATTGGGAGAATATCACAAAAGTGCTATATGCCCTGCAGTCATATATAACGTGCATTAAAGTTTTGATTCCATCATTGCAACAGAGACATATATGATCAGCAAGAGTTTTTTAAATTAAACCTCCCCTCTGTAACCGCTGAAGGGAGCGCATCCCATTTCATGAGGGTAAACATTCTCCTTAACTCATGATTTTCTAAATAAAAAAGATAGAGCATGGCACAGGCAGTACCTTATAAAGTGGTTCTAAGAGGGCTCACCATTTGCATGAGCTGTTAAGATAATCCTGTCTAGCTATGTCCTGGATTCTCTGCCTCACTAACTCTCTCACTTTGTTGTATGTGGGAGAGCTAAGAAACTGTTCTGAGAGGCCAAGGTGAGAAAGTTTTTTTTCAATGGCCCTTAGCCAAGGAAGGACAAAGGTACCCTGGAAAATTAAACTTGCCAACCCTCTGGGAAAAAATGAAAGTTTCAGCCAATATTGAATAACCCACATCCAAAGCCTTGCCTCCACCAGGATCATGCCAGTTTCTACTCTAATCAAGGCATTTGAAGTACTGAGGGGATTTGGAGAACTGTTCTCAAAAACTTAGATTGAACATCCTCCAGTTTTTTTAAAATTTGAAGTGATATTAATGGGGGCATCAAAAGTAAGTTTAGCCTTGAACAAATGGGGGGGCTGCTATTATGCATTTACCCCCTTTGTGCCAATAAAATTTCTGGATAGCCCCAGCACTCCTGCTGGCCTCTAGTGTTACCATGTTTATATTTATGGAATCTGAGCCATTTTCTTGGAACAACCCCCCCAGATAGTTGAAACTAGAAACATGTTCTATAGGGGAGGAATTTAGAATCCAGTGATAAGATTTTGATGACCTTTTAGCAAAGACCATTACCTTGGTTTTGGAGTAGTTTATCTCTAAGCTATTGTCATGGCAATATTAAAAAAAATCATTTAAGCACTCTTCTAAGGCTTGTAGATGTTATTGACAGAAGAACCACATCATCAGCATATAGAAGAACAGCAACATGTTTGTTACCAAGTTTTGGAGAATGACACTCCAGCTTGTTAATGTGAACCACCAGGTCATGAATATAAAAGTTAAAAAGAAGGGGGGCCAAAAGACAACTTTGACCCCTTTGTCTGTACTAATGGGATCTGTCAGGTGCTGTTGGGAGGTGTATTTGACCCGTATCGAAGTTTGATTATAAAGGACCTGAATAAGAAAGAGTAGGCACCTGTCGATGTTGGTAGAGCTTAATTTATCCCATAAAATAACTCTAGAGACTGTGTTGAAGGCTGATTTAAGGTTAAGAAAGCCTGCATAAAGGGATACACTTGACTTAGAAGAAGAAGAAAAAGAAGAGGATGAAGAGGAGATTGGATTTATACCCCGCCCTTCACTACCCAAAGGTGTCTCAGAGTGGCTTACAGAGTGGCTCCTTTCCCTTCTCCTCCCCACAACAGACACCCTGTGAGGTAGGTGGGGCTGAGAGAGCTCTGACAGAAACTGCTCTTTTTCAAGAACAGCTGTGCCAGAACTATGGCTTGCCCAAGGTCATCCAGCAGGTTCAAGTGGAGGAATGAGGAATCAAACCCAGTTCTCCCAGATTAGAGTCCATGCACTTAAGCCCTACATCACTGGCTCACTTAGATGAATATTTGGCAATCAGGTCGTCCAAAATCATACAATGATCTAATGTGCTGCAACCTTTTCTAAATCCAGCTTGTCTGCCCACCATACAGAAATCATTTTCTAACCAGTCTCTGAATTTCCATAATAAATGTTTTGCAAAAAGTTTGCTCACTATGCTGAGCAAGCTTATGGGTCTATAATTATTAGGGTCTTCTTTATTGCCTTTCTTGTACAATAGAATGATTATGGCAGTTCCCCAATCCTTGGGGATTTTTTCTGACTGATCACTTTGTGTAAAGAGGGGTGCTAGAACAAGGGCCCACCATTTAGCATTTCTCTTAATTAACTCAGAGAAAATTAAATCTATGCCAGGGGCTTTCCCTGACCTCAAGGTGTCTATAAGTTGTTTCAGTTCTGAGCAACTCACCAGAGGCCATGAAGGTAGACAGCAGATGTTGTCAGGAGTAGGAGAGCTTGTAATGGTTTCACTATACAGCCTCTTATAGTGTGTTACCCAAGTCTCAGAGGAAATGGAATTAAGAATATTTTGAGGTTTACCTGATTATACAGAGACCAGTTTCCAAAATAAAATTGAATTCTTTTCTTTTACCACCCTCCAAAGTTCTGCCCAGGAAGTTTAATACTTTCCCGAACCTTGCTCTTGATGAGAGCAAGGTTATACTGGGTTTTTTGATGTTTCAAATTCATTGCTGAGAAAGCTGCAGGGTTACTTCTGTGTAAGGCATAATTACTATTAAGTAAATTATTAGCCCTTCTGCACTCAAAGTCAAACCATGGTTTGTGCAGAGAGGGTTTAACTTTTGGTAAGTATAAAGTACTGAGACTGAAGCATAGCGTAGTGATTTCAGCTCATACTTTACTTCAGAATTAGGAAAAAATTGAGATACGGTAGTCAGCCAGAGGCCGCTTTAAATACAAGTATAAACCACACCCAACACCCACACCTGTGATAGGATTATGCACAAAGTTACTGCAACCATAGGTTCCCTTGAGGATTCGGATGAGCCGATAGGCTGGTTCTAGGATCCTCTCCTTCTATTTCTTAGGGATGCAAAGCTATTCTACTTTGCCTGGCCACATGGAAAGGCGACTGCGTGCGCGGTCGCCATTAGTACACAACAGTAAGCCAGTATTGGCCCCTATCAAAGCACCTTGGATCTCCTTTGCAATCAGATTATATTTATACAGACAGGAATCAATATTATCTGAACTCACTATCTTATGTACCCTCTTGTTCATTTCCTTTGAGGATAAGAGCAAGGCCATTTTCTTTTCTTAAGATAACTGGTAGACTGTATCTCATGTGCATGTACCACAGTGTCTTGAGTGACTTATACTATTGAACAACTATGGTGAATGTCACATTGTTAATCTTACGCCAATCCAGTCTGGTTTGGAAGAAATTCCATTTTATCCTACTGACAATGTTAAGAAAACATAAATTCCTTTTTATTGCTTATGGAACTAGACAAAACTAAATGGTTCTCCCTCCTCCCCATTTTAATATTTTTTGTCCTTCAGTCAGCACTGTGGAAAATTTAAGATATTTTGGTCTGATTCTTATGTAGGGTTTCTACTCATGGCTGTGTTGTGATATGATCATGACAGCATACCTGTTCAAACATGAATAAGGAATTGTTGTCTTTACAGATTTACTTGTGTGAGCATCTGGATGATACACTTTAGGCCAGCAGCTTAAGACCTCCTACAGTGCCAAGTCCGGAACGGTGACAAACCTCTAGGCCAGAAATATCCCTGGCTTTTTGTAGACATGTAGGCTGTATCTAGACAAAACACAAAAATAATGTGTTAGTTAAATACAGTATTTTCTGTATATGCATATGGATGCAGCCTTTCAACAAATCAAGCACTGATATATTCTCATCCTTGGCTGGTATATTCTCAGTCCCAGTGCTGCCATCTTCTCCTCCTTCTATCCTCCTTTGGGAAACAAAGTATCCTCAAGCCTCAAGTGCTTCATGCACTTCATAGTGTGATTTAGATCATTGGCACTAGGAGCAGCGGACCTATTCCATCAAATGATCCACTGCTCCTCCTGGCATAAGCATAGCATACTGGAATGGAAATTAATTACTGAACTGCTAATGGATATTTAAATTATTAATTTAATTTTTAAGCTGGTTAAAGTTATTTTATTGTTGTAATGTTTTAATGAATTAATTTATTGTTCTATCAGTTGATGTGAGCTGCCCGGAGCCCGCTTGCAGTGTAGGGCAGTTAAAAATCTCTAAATAAATAAATAACCAGCAGGCTCATGACTGCTCGCCTACCCCTTCACTATGGACATTGCTGCCTCCTCTTGCTGCTGCTGATGTAGGACTCTTTCCTTAACAGGAGAAGGAAAGCAGAAGAATGGGCTGGCAGTGTTAGGGCTGAAAATATACCAGCCAGGGAAGATCGTATACTAGAGTGTAATTTGTGGGTACAGTTAAACCACAAGTGTCTTCTGAGGTCTCTTTCTATATTTCCTCTGGCCCTGCCTAATTCATGCCTCAGGCAATGCCTGCTAGCCCCCGCTCATAACCATATGTCCAAAAAACATTATGCTTTGTGGCAATCATGAAGACATGGCCTTCTGTGGGTCCTTGGGTGAATCAAGGGCATACCCATTAAGTTAATCTAAACCTGCTCAAAAACAGATGGCGTGTCAAACACCCATTAGGACATGTTATCGGCTGGCTCTCTGAGCAGTATTAAAGGATATTACTCAGGGGCCCTGAGAGGATAGTAAAGCCAGGTAGTCAAGGAGACAAATGGCAGGAAATTAAAAGAGGTTTCTGTAAGAATGCCTTGCAGGAAACATGGTGCAATTGACAGAAGATTCAATTAATATTTAAGAACTTTGACTTTCAGGAAAAGTAAATAATCTAAAAAGATCTTTGATAGCTGGAGTAACAAACCTTCTATGCTCTGGTGATATAATTACAAGGGGATGCAGCCAGCTTTTTGATGCTTAAGGAAAAGAGGGACCCAAACATTCAGGGAAGTGAGAGGAGACTGGATATCTGATTGCCAAAACAAAACCTTGAGGTCTCAGCTGTTTGCCTGTGGGCCCCCTCTTTTTTCTCTGTCGCAATTGTATGCAGGGCTATTTTTGGGCAGGAACGCACAGGAACGGAGTTCCGGCTGACTTCAGAGTTGGCCACGCCCACTACAGCCAAAACCTCTGTGTGCGTGGCTGCAGAGGGAAGGCCTGGAGAGCGACACTCCCCCGGTGACTCCAAGGCGGGCAGGTCAGGGGGGCCCCAGCCTATCCAAGGGCCAGGGCACCCGGGCAAGCCAAGGGAAGGCACGGGGGTTTGGCCTAACATGTTAATAAACTGCACTGTCAGGGTGTGGCCTAATATGCTAATGAGTTTCTGCTGTTGGGTGTGGCCTATTATGCTAATGAGTTCCTGCTGGACTTTTTCTACAAAAAAGCCCTGATTGTATGTATACCTATCAACTTAATGACTCTTTTGTGCTTCCGATAATGGTGGCTTCAGCTACAAGAGCTTATACCACAGTATGTGTGTATATAACATAGTGTACATAAGGTTGCATTATAATTCTTTTGGGGTAGTTTTGTACAGTTTTTCATCAAACAACTGTGTAAAAATAACTCTATGCATATAGGTATTTATGTATTTATATCCCACTTTCCCACATGGGTCAAGATCACTTACAAGATACAATTAAATCATCATCAAAAGGCTATAAACCCCAAATTCCTCTACAACCTAATAAAACATAGTGAACCCTAATAACATTTGATAAAATGCCTGTAACCTACATTGTCTGCGGAAAGCTCTGGTGAATAAAATAAACTTACAAGGTCTTCTTAAATTTCCATGGATGGTGCCTCCCTCACAGCTGAGAGCCCATTCCATAAAGTGGGAGCAAACACAGACAAAAGATGGGCCCTTATTAATACCAGGTGGGCCAACTTTAATGCGGAAACAAGCCCAAGGTGTCAATCTGAAGACCATTTGGTGCAGGTGAACATACTGAGAAAGATAGTCTTTTAGAAATGCGGATCCCAGGCAATGATGAAGGGCTATAAATGTCATAATACCTTAAACTAGACTAAAAAATAAATTGCCAGCTAATTAATCTATTTTAAAACATACAAGATATATTTCAGAAAGCCAGCTACCTAACAACAATTGGTCTGCCACATTCTGAATCAGTGGTAACTTCTGGGTTGTCTTCAAAGGCAGCACAACACAGAGGGCATTACATTTAGTCCAACTATGAGGTTACAGAAGCATTGATCAGACTGACCAGGTGGTCTGAATATAGCTAGGAAAGGAGACAGCTGATGAACCAGATTCAGCTGGTAGAAAGCACTCTAAGCTATCTCACCAACCTGTTTTTTAATAGCAAGGTTGGGTTCATAAATACCTTCAAGCTCTTAACCTGCATTGCAAAAGCCAGCTCTGTTCTATTCTACACCAGTAGAACTGTATGATCCTATCAAGAGGAACACAAGCCCAACATGACACAAACTGAATTCAGGCCTGAATGTGGAGGAGTCTGGCTTGCCTCATGTTGAGGTAAGAATTTTTTTTAATGAAAAGATTTTGTATTCTGAATTGTCTCAGTTCAAATTTTGGGCTGCTTTTCCATGGATGGAAGGTGGGATTTTTGCCAATACCCCTACTCACTACACCACACCCCAAGGTATTCCTTGGTGTTCCCTGTACCCCTGAAATAACATTGGGGTGCATTTTGAGATGCAAATGGAATAGGGTGGTAAGGAAGTCATGCTCTACAAGCAATAATCCCTTCCATCTGTGGAAATTACTAATGGATCCAAGCCTTTCATTCTATCACTACTTTTCCTAATATTTTGTCTGCTGAGAAACTCTTCCACATTGCAAAGGACACTGAGCATGTTTCATGGTGTTTTCTTAGTTCAAGGCAGGCATTACTTGGGCCTGTTTGGCATTGCAGTAGCCATCTGAAAACACACTGTCCTATAACTGCTTAAGGTGAGAGAAGTTTGTAGTGTTGGGCCAGATATTTTTCAAAGAGGCTTATCCAAAATTACTGATTGTGTTACTGAGGGTCCCTTGTCAAGCTCCCAAAAACCTCGGGAAACTATTGATGAAAATGACAACATTTTCATTTCAAAGGCATTAGGACTAATCTCACAGTTGCCCTGTGTTTCAGGGAACGTTTCTACATATTTTTCAGATGATAACCCAACTATCATATGAGAGCTACATTACAATGAATTTCCAGAGGTAGTTACCATGTAAATGCCACCACTGTAATACTCAGCACTCATTAGTGAGCAGGAAACCTTGCATGCAATAATAATTCACTGTGTTAATAACTTATGCCTGAATGGGCTCACCTCAATCTACTTTTCAAGAATGTTGAATACGTAGCATGCTAAGTACAACCAATTCATTATTTATTTTCCTGCTGATAAATTGTAGTTTGGAGGCTACATGGAAGTTCTTTCCATGCAGTGCAGTATAGGAACAATACTACTATGCATCTGTTGTCAATATGGAATGCCAGTCAAGAGGGAAGAGGGAACCCCTAGAATGTGCATAGAAAATGTCTGCCTGATCTCCTGGCAATAAATAGTAGTTCTTTCTGTGGGCAAATTGGACAGTAAATTATATTTTCAAGCTGTATTTGTTCTGTCTACCTTCTTTCAGAAAGTTGTACAAACATGTATTTAGAGAGACAAACACATATTTTTAATCCCACAGGGGAAAAGCTGCCAGGAGCACAGTAGTGGCAGATGGGGAAATTGTTCTTAATAAATATAACATTTTGATGAAAACCACTGGCAGTTTATTTCCAGCAGAGATTATAAAGAAATACTAGTAGAATATTAGAAAGCCCACATAGATAATAAAAATATCTGAAGCCTCCTCAGTGCACATAGTCCCATTGGAAGCATTATCACACATACTCTCCAAAGTGTGTCTAGTTACTAAAGAGTAGAAATATTTGGCAAGCCATGGATTGGCTTTATTTTGTTGGTACAGTGACACCTATTAATTTAACTGTGGCCTTCTGTGACTCTAACCACCCATAAAGTCATAGAATGCATTTCAGAGTGATTAACTTGTGAAATTCACAACCATGGAATGTAGTGATGACCATTAGTTTAGTGGCTTTAAAAAGGGATGATACAAATTTAATACAGTTTATGTGCCTTTAATAAATGGTTGTATTCTACAAAGACTAAATGGAATCTCCAAAGTGACTATTTGAGTTGGTGGACCAAAATGGGGAGGCTTGGGCCTTCAGGGGCTGCTTGTGTACTTTCTGGGGACAGCTGTATGAAATAGGATGCTGGACTAGACGGACCATTGGTTTGAGTCTGATCACGTCTGGCTGCTGTTATACTCCTATTTATCTTCTCTTGTT
Organism: Gekko gecko; assembly: GCA_029375565.1. NCBI lineage: Eukaryota > Metazoa > Chordata > Lepidosauria > Squamata > Gekkonidae > Gekko > Gekko gecko. The sequence goes on from JAPDNY010000003.1 coordinate 153,268,321, forward strand.
AACATGCTACAAATGATTTCATTTCATACTATTTTTGATTTCAAATCATTACAAATGATTTCATTTCATACTATTTCAGCATTGTGAAATGAAATCATGGAATGTAGCAACTAAGAAATTTGAAATTTCTGAAATAGGTTTAATTTAACTTATGGAAAAATCCACTTCTGGTTTGTTTCTGATAGATATATGTCAGAAGAGATGTGTTTTCTTGTGGCTAGGTTCTCCCACTCGCAGAGGCTGTGTCTGTTTCTGTATCACATGGTTTTGTTTATATGGAAGATCATAACATGACACAGCACAGTATGGTCTTGTGGCTGATACTTCCATCCTCCACCACAATAGTTCTTGGTATATTTTATTGTGCAACATTGTATATAGGTGAAGACACCCTTATGCAAAATATAAAACCAAGATGAGGGAACTGGAAACTGGAACTTTAAGTCCCAAATGAGGGAACTGGAAAAAGTGAGAAGGAAGTTAAGACCCTGGTGGGGAAATTAAATGTGTCATTGGTACAACAAAGCAAAAGGTGTTTTGGTACTATGAAGACTTCACAATAGGGGGAGGGGGGCACAAGAACAAACTCAACCCAAGAGAATGCTAGAAATCAAGAGGGTTGAGCTAATATAATATTAAACAGTTCAAAATGTAATAAGGTGTACACAAGTTAAAATACATTTAAAATTCTCATGTAAACAAAACTTACACACATTTATACACATGATGGGTCCATACATATGATACTAAAGATCAGACGCGTTTCGGCCATAAAAAGCCTTCTTCAGTGGTCAAAAATACAACCTTATCTAGACACACATTCATACAATAATATACAAATTCTTAAAAAACCATTTATAGAGACACACATTCATATTGTAGATACTCTGATTACCAGAATACATATTGGCATTGGTATGGCCCATTTTACATACCTGTAACTAAATTACATCTATAGAAGGTACCACATCTGGTTTTTATACAAAGGGTTTTTTAAGAAATTGTATATTATTGTATGAATGTGTGTCTAGATAAGATTGTATTTTTGACCACTGAAGAAGGCTTTTTATGGCCGAAACACATCTTGTCTTTAGTATCATATGTATGGACCCATCATGTGTATAAATGTGTGTAAGTTTTGTTTATATGAGGATTTTAAACATATTTTAACTTGTGTACACCTTATTAAATTTTGAACTGTTTAATATTCTGAAGACTTAAAGGAGCTGCGGTGGCTCAAGTGGTTAAGACGCTGAACTGCAGGCTGTGGAAGGTCAGTAGTTCAGCAGTTCGAGACCCAGGTGCCGCATGACAGGGTGAGCTCCTGTCTCTAGTTCCAGCTCCTGCCAACCTAGCAGTTCGAAAGCTAGAAATTGCAAGTAGATAAATAGGTACCACTTCGGTGGGAAGGTAACAGCGTTCCGTGCACCTTGGTGTTTAGTCATGCCGGCCACATGACCACGGAAACGTCTTCGGACAGCGCTGGCTCTTCGGCTTTGAAACGGAGATGAGCACCGCAACCCTAGAGTCGGATTCGACTGGCTTTCGAGCAAGGGAACATTTACCTTTTATGAAGACTTAACAGATTTAATATGGCATAATGTTTCATGGATCAGAGTGTGAAGTGTGTTTTCAGTTGGCGGAGGTATTATATATGTGGGCACAGAGGGAAAAAAATGTAAATCATGTGGTCAGAAGGCAAAAAAATGCAAAAGAGTGTATTTGTGGCATTTCTATGCAAAGCTCAAATGTATACAAGTGAAGTACAGCTGTGAGTGGAATTATCACCTCAGAAACTACATATGACAGCAAGGAGAGTGGGAGGAGAGAGGTTGCTCAGCTCTTTCCCTTTTTCTGCCCCCCGCCCTGTGTTTCCCATCTGTGAGAGGAAGCTTTGGGAAGGAATGGATTTTCAAGCGCACACGTGGCAGAAAGGGATGAGTTATTAAGCAGCTGCTTTCAGTTGCAAACTACAGGACTGTTTTAGATATCAAAATATACATATGCGTATGAACACAGAGATTGAACTTGAGAGGAAAAAAAAATAAAAAGGCCTGTAACTGGAACTAGGGGTACTGTGGTGGTTCCCACATTATTGTATTGTCTGCCAGAAGCTATTAAAAAGGCCCCCATATTTCTATTGTTTCACAAAATGTACAAAACAATATTGTTCCAGAAGGCATTCTTGTAGCGGGAGTAAAGCTATGGTATAACGGATCAGCTTGGGAGGTGAACCCTATTGGGGTAATGCGTTTTTCCCCCTTCCAGTTCTTCAATCCCAGTACTACTGAATTATATTGTTTTACTAGGAATCAATAATATTAGACTTAAATGTTATGATATTTTGTAAATCCGCTTGCTGATTGAATAGCTTTGTTTTTGTAGGAATCTTTGCTACTACATTCAAATGTTATCATTCAAATTTTACCATGTTTTGTAATCAGCTTACTGAGTGACTGAATAGTTCTCTCATATTTGTAATCCATCTTAATTCCCAGTGAGAAAAGCAGATTAAATGCCATCCTAAGTAAACCCTTCTAATTTCATTGAAATCAATGGGTTTAGAAAGGTACAGCCTTGCTTAGTTAGGATTGTACTGTTCATCTTTTTGTGATGAGGGAATCTTGAAGCTAGGTGTAAGATGATGATTGGACGCTGTCCAAAGGGCCATTCAAGGCAAGATGAATAACTAGTACAGAGATATAATTAGTGAGGCTAGGAGATTACCCTGAACTCTCCAGAGCAACTATATTTCAGACTCAGTAATTCCACACACCAAGCAATTATGGTGGTGATGATGAGCACTTAAATGGGACTATGTACTAGCTGTGCATGCGTGCCAAATCCCTTTGCTAAAAAAAGAAAAGTTGCGCCAACATGACTATAATTATTATGAAATATAAAAACTTGGCACAAAATGTTCATAAATGCATTGATTCTTTTGCATTTTAATCCTGAAGGTATATTTAAAAAACGAGCTTGGAATCTTGCTGCGAATATCATCCCCACTGAGACCCCAGCTGAATTTGGCAGACGGTCGAGCCAGGGTGGAGGCTGGTGGTGGGAGTTCTGAGACAGCTGAACAAAGATGGCCTGATGCCTCAGCTTTTCCATTTCACAGTTAAAATAGAAATTATGAGAATTAAGTATTGGCAGCCTCAGGATGAGGCCAATAGGTTTGAAACCAGCTTGGTATGAGCAAGGAAGAGTTACTCGGTGAATGACAAAGCCATGATTGATAGTGAGCCATAGATATAATACACTTGGATTCTGTTGTACTGATATGAATTGGCCTCCAAAAAAAAGGAATTTAAATTAATGTGGACAACAATCTATAGATAAACAGACTGGTTAATGAGTCCCACATCCAGGAACAGAAGGATATGAGAAAGATAATGCAGGCTATCTTTGTTTCCGTTTTTATATAACTGCCTCTTTGTCCCTTGCTTTCTGCAGAAGATATTTACTTTTTCAGGGTAGAACTTTTATTATCAATGTAGAGAACAGCTAATAATCTTTCTACTCAAGTATATTGGGGATTCCCAACCTCTTTCTCTGCACAGATTAAGGCTGCGATCACACACACCAGTAGATCCGACATAGGCATGAATGCCTGACAGATCTAAAAAGTGCGATCAGAGAGCAGCATCTGGGAAGTGTCCCACAGTCATTGGCAACCCATGCTGCTCCACCGCAGAAGGGGAGTAAAAAGGCACCGGATAAATTCTGATAGTAAACAGGCTCCGATGGGCCATGGATGGGCTTTCCTCTGTCTGATTGTACAAGCATGCATACATGCCATCAAGTTGGTCTGATCAGGCCATCCCAGCTCGGTGCCATTTCTCCCCCTCTTCGCATTATGTGCATCATTGTATACTCCATAGGGGGCCCTCGGTGCGGAGGTGCGATTTCTCATTTATGTGCATGGGAAACAAATGGCAAAAAAGAGAGACTAACCCACAGTTGCATCTGATCACACAGTGATGGGCTGAGCCTGCAGCTACAAAGGGCTATGTGATCTTGCAACCATGGGTCAAATTTCTCCGGAGGGAATAGCCTAGCTTTCCTTCCACTTCAATTGGCAGGTATGACTGCAACCTAAAGCTCTTGTTAAGTGAGGGGTGGGTCAAATTAGCAGAATAACACCATGGCAAAGAAGTCCACCTCTCATATTTGATGTCAGTTCTGCTAAATCTGCTGGTGATTCTATAGACTATGATAGATTTTTAAAGTTCTAGAAACTATTTGCTGCCTAAAGAGTCAGCTTGAATGCTTTAATTCTCTGATGGAGCCCATAACATTCAACACAAAAAGCAGCTTGTGGTCTTCCCGCTGAACAACATTTTATTTCTCACAGATGGGGCTGAGACCAGTGGCTTGTTTCCAGATAGAGAAACCCTCCGTCTATTAACACTTACTATTACAAAGTGCATAGGCTTTCTTTTGAGCCTAATGTGTGCTGGGGCTACCCAAGGGAAATATTATTCAATGTGTTAAATACTGGGTTTCATGGATGAGCAGACCCCAAGTCTAGTGATCAGCTCAGCTTTATTAGTGATTCAGCAGATACAAGACTGAAACCTCATGGCAACAGCCCTGTTTAAATAGCACGCAAAACCCACACCCAAACACACCCAACTCCAAACAATAGGCTATTGTTCTAGAGCTCCAAGCTCAGACAGTCTTTGGTACACAGACCTGGAATATTCCAGCCCTAATACATAACACAATGCTATAGGCTGGTTTTAACTGCAGGGGAGTCAAGGCCAGCTCTATAATGAAGCAAGGTAAGATGGTGGTTTCAGGTGTTGGGTTTGTGGGGATGTCAGCCTCCACTGCAATCATAGCTTCACACATCTCATTCTTGCTGGCAGCTCTTCTGCTTCTGCCTCCATACCTGTCTCTGCGTGCCCACTCTTCAGATCAGAACAATAAGTGCTTCTACTCTCTTCAATCCCTGAGGCATGTTAACAGTTTGAGAAGCCCTATTGAGCATGCTCAGCATGCTGTTCCATGTTTAAAGATACCTGAGGAATGAAGCAGAGGGCAAGGGCAGTAAAAGGTGGGAGGTCATTGCCTCAAGTGGCTGAGCACAAGAGAAAGACTTGGGCGGCATGCCTTGACCAATCTCCGCTGGTAAAGGTGCAGAGACCATAGCAGTTCTTCTGATCGTACTAAGCAGGCTCTTCCTAGGCTAGCTCAGCCTTATCCTTATGAGATATGTGCACACACACACACATACTGTGCCCATTGGCAGTGGACTCTGCTTAGGGGGAGACTGATCCTGGGGAGGGCAAGGTTTGGGGTGGGGAGGGACTTTAGTAGAATACAATGCCATAGAGGCCACCCTCCAAATGGCCCATTATATCCCAAGGAACTCATCTCTCTCATCTGGAGATCAATTGTAATTAATAGAGAACTCCGGTCATCACCTGGAGCTGGCAAGCCTACCTCTGCAGATCCTGTGAGGGGAAAATTCTCTTATAAATGTCAAAGAGGCATGGAAGATTTGTCAGGACCACTGCATAGTACTTCCACATTCATATTAAAGCTCTGATGGTTGATTTTGCAGTACCATTTCATGAAATGGTGTGGGTGGGGCATGGAGGGTGAGATTGCAGTCCCAGCATGACAACATGATGGGGAGGGTTCTTAGTGGGTTTTTTTAAAATCAATTTGTAATCCATTTTAGAACAAAAGAGAAGCCATCTGGGATCAGGCCAATGCCCCATCCAGTCCAACACTGTGTCATACAGTGGCCAAAACCTAGGTGCAATGAGAAGGTCCACCAGCAGGACCAGAACTCCATAAGTCCTCCCACTGCTGTTCCCCCAAGCACTAAAAAGACAGAGAATCACTGCCCTAGACATAGTGTTTCAATGGCTAATAGGCATTGATAGACCTCTGCTCTGTATGTTTATCTAATCCTCTTTTGAAGTTGTCTGTTTGTAGCTGCCACTACTTCCTGAAGCAGTGGATTCCATGTGTTAATTTCTCTTTGGGTGAATAAATGCTTCCTTTTATCCGTTCTAATTTCATTGAGTGCCCTTAATTTTGTCATGCCGTGTCTGCGAGCCGTGCTCTGTTCCCCCGGTGTCCGTGGTGTCCGGGGCCCAGCGGGAGGGGCGGTCCTGGCAACAGGATACTTGCAAAAGGAGGGGAGGGATGAGGAGCCTCAAACCGGCAGGAGACGGGGTTAACACCACCCCTCATGTCCCTCTGCCAACGTGTGAAAGGACTACCCTTGGCCCCTTTCTCTCTCTGCTGTCCGTCTCTCTATCCTAACACAGTCTCTTTCCATGCTCATCCTCCCTGGCTCCTCGGTTTTCCCTGCCTTTTATCACTCCGTCCTGCTCCCAACACCCCCATCCGTCCCGCTGTGCCCACCCCCTCTCTTGGCCCCACCCCCTTATCCCCTAGGACATCCAGGCGGTCAGTTGGGTGGGGCGGATGTTGCACCGCCCTGCAACCCCACCAGCCCAAGAAAGCCTGTCAGAGACCCTTCCGGGGCTCCAGTTGTTCTGCTGCCCTTGCCTGCTCCTCGGGGAGCCTGGTGCTGTTGTTGGGCCCACCCGGTGCTGCCCCCTCCCTGAGGGCCGGCACTGGGCACCTCCGCTGTGGCCCGCTCACTGTGCCTTGCTCCCATCTTCACCTCCCCTAGGGTAGGAGGCTCTTCAGGTATGTGGGGTGGTGCGGGTTGCTCTGGCGGGTTGCGTGGGGGCAAGGGCCCATGTCCCGAGCCTGCGGGGACGGTACAAATTTTATTGACTGTTCTTGAGTTCTTCTATTGTGAGAAAGGGAGAAAAGTATTTCTTTCTCTACCTTCTCTATCCCATGCATAATTTTGTAAACTTCCGTCATGTCAGCCCTAAAGCAATGTTTCTCCAAACCAAAAAACCCTTACCTCTTTAATCTTTTTTCATAGGAAAAGTGTAGAAAGGTAAAGGTTTCTCTTGCTTGAAAGGGTATACCATCCCCTTAATCATTTTAGTTGCCCTTTTTCTGTACTTTTCCCATGCTATAATATCTTATTTGGAGTGTGGTGACCAGAACCGTACACAGTATTCCAAATGAGGCTGCACCATAGATTTATACAGAGTCTTTATGACACTGGCTGATTTGCTTTCAAACCCCTTCCTAATAATCCTCAGCATAGCATTTGCCTTTTTAAATGCAGTCACACACTGAGTTGACATCTTCAGTGAGTTATCTACCATGACTTCAAGATTTCTCTCCTGGTCAGTTATCTCCAGTTCGGACCCCATCGACATATATTTATAGTTAGGATTTTTGCCTATTTATACTTTAGTTAAGAACATAAGAACATAAGAGAAGCCAATGTTGAATCAGGCCAATGGCCCATCTAGTCCAACACTCTGTCACACAGCGGCCAAAATATACCAGGTGCCATCTGGAGGTCCAGCAGTGGGGCCAGGGCACCAGAAGCCCTCCCACTGCTGCCCCCTCCAGCACCAAGAATAGAGTGCATCACCTGCCCCAGACTGAGAGTTCCCATCCATACCCTGTGGCTAATAGCCACTGGTGGACTTCTGCTCCATATGTTTATCTAATTTCCTCTTGAAACTGTCCATGCTTGCAGCTGCCACGACCTCCTGTGGCAGTGAATTCCATATGTTAATCACTCTTTGGGTGAAGAAGTATTTCCTTTTATCTGTTTTAACCCGACTGCTCAGCAATTTCATAGAGTGCCCACGAGTTCTTGTATTGTGAGAAAGGGAGAAAAGTACTTCTTTCTCAACCTGCTCAGTCCCATTCATAATCTTATAAACCTCGATCATGTCACCCCTCAGCCGTCGTTTCTCCAAGCTAAAGAGCCCCAAGCATTTTAACCTTTCTTCATAGGGAAGGTGTTCCAACCCTTTTATCATTCTAGTTGCCCTTCTCTGCACTTTTTCCAATGCTATAATATCCTTTTTGAGATGTGGTGACCAGAACTGTACACAGTATTCCAAATGAGGTCGCACCAATGATTTATACAGGGGCATGATGATACTGGCTGATTTGTTTTCAATTCCCTTCCTAATAATCCCCAGCATAGTGTTGGCCTTCTTTATTGCAGCTACACATTGTGTAGACATTTTCAGCGAGTTATCCACTACGACTCCAAGATCTCTCTCTTGGTCAGTCTCTGCCAGATCAGACCCCATCAATGTGTATTTATATTTAGGATTTTTGGCTCCAATGTGCATCACTTTGCACTTGGCCACATTGAACCCCATTTGCCACGTTGACGCCCACTCACCCATCCTCAACAGATCCCTTTGGAGTGCCTCACAATCCTCCCTGGTTTTCACCACCCTGAACAACTTCGTGTCATCTGCAAATTTAGCCACATCACTGCTTACTCCCAATTCCAAATCGTTAATAAACAAGTTAAAAAGCATCGGATCGAGTACTGATCCCTGTGGTACCCCACTGCTTACCACCCTCCACTGAGAAAGTTTCCCATTTATACTCACTCTCTGTTTCCTATTTATAAGCCAGTTTTTGATCCACAAGAGGACTTGCCCTTTTATCCCATGACTATTGAGCTTACTTAGGAGCCTTTGATGAGGAACTTTATCAAAAGCTTTCCGGAAGTCAAGGTAAATAATATCTATTGGGTCCCCCTTGTCCACATGTTTGTTCACTCCCTCAAAAAACACTAACAGGTTAGTGAGACAAGATCTTCCTTTACAGAACCCATGCTGAGTCTGCCTCAATAGTTTTTGTTCATCAATGTGCCTACTAATTCTTTCCTTAATAACAGTTTCCACCAGTTATTTATAGTTTCCACCAGTTATTTATAGTTAGATTTTTGAGCTATGAGAAGGCTGAGTACAAATATTTTAAGAAACTTTTAACAATGAATTGCTAGCAATGTCTCTAGTGCCCAGTCCTGTGAGCTCCTGTGTATTTGGCTCAGTTGCATATGGCACTGTAGGAGAGGACTGCAGGAAGCCAGAGGAAGTTGTAGGATTTGTGGGGGAAGGCATTGCTTCTAGCAAGTGCTACACAGGGAGAAGAGGCTTTCTTTCTTGGCTATTGATAAGGAGTTTTAGAGTTGGTACAGTAAATGAGGGTAGGAGATGGAGTATGAGGTTTTAAGTTGCTGACGGAAATCTTGACCCAGCCCTTTCACTACATGGCTCAAGGCAAGGCACTTTTTCCCAGCTCCCTCACTTTCAATAATATGGTGACAGACCAATCAGCCTTAAGAAGATTATAGCAAGGATTACCAAGTGCTGTGTAAATGCTAGCATTAAAATAAAAGCATTCACATATTCCCATACTTACAGAAATGTGCCCAGTAAAGTATTGTGGTGAGCTTAGCGTCTGGTTACTGTGCAATGATGATTTATCCCACAGGCTTGGCCTAAAGTGATATGCCCCAAGGCAGCCAGAGTCTACTACAAAAGAGTGGTAACATTAATACTTGCAGTGGCAATGGTAATAACTTTAGCTATCACCTCAATGGGCTTTGAATGTTGAGAAATGGTTTGGTCCCACACCCACCAAAGCTTGAAGCAATTGCTCCCTGCCCAACTGTTGGGAAGGGGCAAGTGTGTATCTTCATGTGGCAGAGAATGAGAAAGAAGCTGACAGACTTTAAAGCACCTTGGGCATGCCAGATTTCTCCTCCTGGTGATCTGCAGCATACGTAGCTCTTCTTCGTCCATTTTATTTTCACAGCAGCCCTGTGAAGTAGATTAGGCAGAGCTGGAATGACTAGCCAAAGGTCCCCAGCAAACATTTTGGCAGAATGTGGATTTGAATCTGAGTTTCACAGAACTTAGCCCAACACTCTAACCACTATACCACATTGGGTCTGGCTAGCAGATTCACTGCCTCTTTGCCTTCACATGCGTTTTATGTAAATATTTATAAATTAAGCAAGTATTTTTAAAATGCCATAAGTCTCCAGTATACTCTTCTTCAGAAGGAACCAACAACCCAGGTAAGCATTACTCAAGTAACTTTTTACTGCTCAGATATGAGCACAGAATAAAATATTATGCCTAACCAGACTCAGGAACTCACAGCTCAAGGAAACTTGGCTGTAAAATTATCCTCTAATTCTAGAATGATGCATCTTTCTGTTGAGTTATGTGAGATAACAGTGGTCAAGATAAATATGTCTTGCATTTGTAGCTCAAAAAAAGACAAGAGAACAGTCTTTAGAACCGTTGGGAGGACAGTAAATGAATTTTTTTTTCTGGATCCATCCTTAATACTCTCCTGAATTTGATCCGCTTTTGCAGGCTGAGAAATCCAATTACAAACATAATTTATCATCTTGTTCTTTCAGGTCATCTTTGCTGCTGATTGTGGTGCAGAATGGAGAAATGATTCAGAATGATCCATGGATTTAGTATTCATCAGCAGGAGGTAGAAAAAAGAGGTGGGAATAAAAGAGACAGATACATACTAAATAAGGATCTAAATGTTCATATAATGACTGGAACGAATGGTGGAATAATGCAATCAGTTGCAACAGCTTTGATAACTATGAGTGTTAAGATACAGGCATAGCCTGTTCAGAGTATGATATAAAGGCTAATTAAAATCCCCACCTTCTGAACCTTAATAACCTTTCTAAAGTACGATAAAATCTCTAACCCTGGAATTGATAATTGTGAACCATGAAGGCAATATTTGAAAGGTTCAGATCCTACAGGGCAAATCTGATTGAAGAAGAATTTATCAATAGATGTTATTGCATTTGGCAGGAGTTAAACATAATTGACCCCTTTAGTGTCTGCAGTGTTAAATTGCTTAACATAACTTGGTGATAACCAATTTTCACTATTGTGAATAGCCACTGGGCTTATCTTATATTTGACCTTTATGTAGAAATGTCAAAACCAGTGTTTTTTATATAGATATGATATTTAACAACATATTTTATATAGCTATGATATGATATTATATAGATATGATGCATTCTATTTGGCCTTTGAGCTGACTGATATTGACTAGGGATGGGCAAAAACCACAGTTTTGGGGTTTGGTTCATATTGGTTTGTGAGCCATTTAAAGTTTAAACCCCTGATGGCAATCCTGCCCTCATGGACAGGTTTTTCCCTTTGTTTCATCTTTCTTTCTTTCTGAGCAGCCCCTGCATCTGTTTTCTTCTTATTTGTTGATCTATGGCTGGCCCACCTTGTCACATTATTATATATTTTGATGCTGGCCCAGCCCAGGAACTTGAGGGAAGAGACAAAATCACCTGCTATTATTCTACTCCTGTAATGGCACATGAGAGACTTTTGAAAGCTCAAAAATAAACAAAATATTTTATTTAACTTGGAGGGGAAAAAGTCAGATGGAATCAGGGGCAGGATATATATGGTGAACTGATAATAAAAATGGAGGTAACTTTGTAATCATACTAAAGCCAGTTCATATGTCGCCAACAAGTAAATGTTTTTGCTTTTCAACAAGGTCTTTGGAACTTTGATCAGAGAGGATTTCTTTTCAGTTCTCCTCCCTCTTCTTCCTCCCTCCTCTTCCTCCCTCTCCCTCTCCCTCCTCCTCCCTTCTCTTCCTCTCCCTCCTCCTCTTCCTCTTCTTCTTCTTGGAATGATTCATTTTCTGACTTGGCTATGAGAGCTCCAAATGGTATGTTATGCATCTAATAGGGGTATGCAAGATGAAGCTGTGTCACTGGAGAATTGGCTCCTTTTTGCTACCAAAGAGTTATGTGGATTGTTCAGGTTTGCCTGCTGCTTTATTTATTTATCAGTAGGTCCATCAAATAAGATAATTGTATTTTTTTACAAGTGTGGCTGTTGTAGTCTTTATAGAAAATATTTTACAAACTCTAGTTGCACCTTTAATACCAATTTTTAATTGCATGTAAGAGAGCATATGGTGGAATGGTTTACTCAAGAACTCTTTAAAAAGAACATTCAGTAATAAAGGTTATACATTTGTTACAGTGTGAAGCTGTAACCTCTGTTTGAGCCTAATTAGATCTCTGTCTGTATCAAATAAATTACTGTTCTACTAATGGTCCCTAGGAAGAGACTCTGTGCTCTGGTACTGGAAAGACAGTCCCCAGAGTGGAATGATGATCCCTAGCAATAGAATCTGTGCTGTGGGACTGGAATGACAGGTCGCAGAGTGGAATGACAGGACAACCCCTGGGAATACGCTCAGTGCTCTGGGACTGGAATGACAGGTTGCAAAGTGGAATGACAGCCCCTGGGAATAGGTTCAGTGCTCTGGGACTTTTACTTGTACTCACTTATAGGATATGAGTTTGAAGTAAGTAGAAGATTGCTGCTACTCTTAACTCTGTACATTGCTCAGAAATTGAATGCACAACAACTGTGTGGTATTCTGGCTCAGAGACTTCAACCATACATTTACCAAACGAAGGCATCTGTGATGCCATAATTTAGTGAAATTCAGTACAAAGTCACCCATATGAATAAGGCAGAAACAAGATTCCTGTAAATGAATGTCCAGGAAAACTTTCAAAATGTTCCCCTACAGATTTTTCTTTGTTGCCCTTATTACTTTCAAATTTGTGACCATTTGTTTGTCCAATGCACATGGTATGTATATTTGCAGATCTTAAACTGACTATTCTAAAAGTGAATTGAAATAAAGGACACAGCAGGAGACCGCTGAGATACCACTATAACCACTGGTCAACTCCCACCTTTTCCTGGGTTTAGCCCAGCCCAGGGGCATGGCTAGGGGGGTTCCCAAGGGTTGTCAGCCCCCCTAAATTTCTGAGGAGCCTCTTCCTAAATCCCACATGGTTCCACTTCCCTTGATAGTAACAGTGGCCTGTGGTGTCACTGGCTCCTCCCTATGTCACTGGGCCTCGGTTCTTTTAAGGACCCCATATAGCAATGCCTCTGGCCCAGCCCCAGCCCACCCCTGGAAATTGGAAAGTCTATGCCCTTGGCCTGGTGGAACATCTCCATCTTACATGCCCAGCGGAACTGAACTATATCCCGCAGGGTGTGGACGTCACCAGGTAGAGAGTTCCACTAGGCCAGGGCTGGGGCCAAAAAAGCCCTGGCCCTAGTCAAGGACAGCCAGACATCTTTATAGGCATTTATACAAGTATTTAATACACTGGAAACTTATATACCATTAATGACGATGTTATCTGGTAAATGGCCATGAGTCTACCTTCCCGTTAAAGACCCTGTAAATGTCCATGTCTACCTACCTTCCCATTAAAGACCTGTAATTTTTTTCGCCAGGCCAAGGAGCGTACCTAGTCACAGTATTAAATGGTGAAATAGCAGAATATAGGACTAGACTGAACCACAAGTGAACTATTTAAATCAAACAGTGAGGACAGAATATACAAATACAAGATGAATATGAAGCCATCAAACAAAACCCCCGCAGTGTCACTGAGACCCGGCCCTGTTTTCAGTCTGAACCAATAAAGCTGGTCCCAAGCTAGTGGAGCCAGACTCTGATCCACGGTGCCTTCTAGTACTATGTGAAGTGCCAAATAGTACTGAAGATGCTGGCACAGAATGTACATGGGTCCTTCAGGCTTCACTTTTGGCCATGTTTGAAGACAAAAAGTTGAGGCAAACCATATCCTTCAAATAAGTACGGTGGTCTTCTACCTCAATAATAGGTTTCCTATATGGCTGTCACCTCCCCCACAAAAATAATATCTTTGCTGGCTGAATAAACATGTGTCTGAAACTGAGACAACAGCTTTGTATATGTAAAATAAATTGCCTTTCTGTCCTGTTAATAATAATAGCCTGGTAGATTTTTTTGTCCAGAGGAGGAAAATTGTTAACTTTGTAACATAGAATTAAATAAGTAATCATGAATACTGTGTTTTTAAATTTCTTCTCTAATTGTTTTCCCCCCTGGAAATCATGAGCCATCCTAATTATCCTCACACAGTAGTTGAGCTTTTTATGGGAGGTGGAGTGGGTACATTTGCAAGTTCAGCTGAACCTTGACCCCACTCCAAAAGTTAATTTGATTCCCTGACTGGGCAATTCACCTGTAGGGACAAAATATCATAGAAAGGCAGAGAAAGAGATCTGGAGTCAGCTGAAAAAGGGATTTTATACCCAAGAAAGGCTAGGCATAGTCCTCTCTTTGGGTCTTTTGCCTCTTACAGAGGTGCCTATTTGCTTTCGCAGTTACTCTGCTGGTAATTTCTTATATAAAGTAAATATTACGAAGACATCATAACTCCCCAGTATTATCTCTGTCAGAGGAAACTAGATATAATAGCTCTGTCCCAGGGAGTTCTCACTGCTCAGAGAAGCAGAGACACTAATTATATCATCAATAGTTCTATAAATAGTTAACCAAAGGAGAAACATCAATGAAAACAACTCCTTGGAAGAATCACTGAATATTAAGGATACTCCAATGCCCACTGGTTTGGTTCACATCCTGTTCACCAGAGAACTGCTTTTTTAACGGACTGTCTGTCTGGTCATTTACCTGTTTGTGGCTGTAGGGAAGGTTGCTTCATTCTATTCCTTCCTAACAGTGCAGTGCAGCTCAACCTGCTTTTTGTGCATGTACAATTCTCACAGAGCCTGACCAAGTTCGACTCCCTCCTGCAGTGAGGTTTAATGTAGCCTTCTCTGCGCAATTACCTGTCCACAAAGCTCCTTTCCTTTCATTTTTTTGGGGGGTGGGTGGGTATGTTTTGTCACCTCATGCTTACATTGTTTCTTCATCCCCCCCTTCTCTTCCCCTATAGCTCCCAGTGTGTTCTTGATGACAATTTACTTTTAAACATCTAAAACATCTAAAAATAATATATATATACTATATATATGTGTGTGTGTGTGATTTGATAATCATGGAAACTCAACATGTGCAGTGATTCCATTTAGTCTACTTCATAATTATTGAATAACACTTATGAATTGGTGTATTCAGTTCAATGATCACAAAATTTATTAGGACTTTGTGGGAATCTTTGCCGGTCATTTTTTTTAGTTAAAGACTAAGGAGGAGCAGGGGACCTTTGAAATGGTGGCAACCATGCTGTTCCCCATGATACATCCAGACTGTTTTTTTACAGTGTTATGATGTTATAAGTACATAAGAACATAAGAGAACATAAGAACATAAGAGAAGCCAATGTTGAATCAGGCCAATGGCCCATCTAGTCCAACACTCTGTCACACAGTGGCCAAAAATACCAGGTGCCATCAGGAGGTCCAGCAGTGGGGCCAGGACACTAGAAGCCCTCCCACTGCTGCCCCCCCAGCACCAAGAATAGAGTGCTGCCCCAGACTGAGAGTTCCTATCTATACCTTGTGGCTAATAGCCACTGATGGACTTCTGCTCCATATGTTTATCTAATTCCTTCTTGAAACTGTCCATGCTTGTAGCTGCCACCACCTCCTGTGGCAGTGAATCCCATGTGTTAATCACTTTTTGGGTGAAGAAGTACTTCCTTTTATCTGTTCTAACCCGACTGCTCAGCAATTTCATTGAGTGCCCATGAGTTCTTGTATTGTGAGAAAGGGAGAAAAGTACTTCTTTCTCAACCTGCTCTATCCCATGCATAATCTTATAAACCTCGATCATGTCACCCCACAGCCGTTGTTTCTCCAAGCTAAAGAGCCCCAAGTGTTTTAACCTTTCTTCATAGGGAAAGTGTTCCAACCCTTTGATCATTCTAGTTGCCCTTTTCTGCACTTTTTCCAATGCTATAATATCCTTTTTGAGGTGTGGCGACCAGAACTGTTCACAGTATTCCAAATGAGGTTGCACCAGTGATTTATACAGGAGCATTATGATACTGACTGATTTGTTTTCAGTTCCCTTCCTAATAATCCCCAGCATAGTGTTGGCTTTCTTTATTGCAGCTGCACACTGTCTAGACACTTTCATTGAGTTATCTACTACAACTTCAAGATCTCTCTCTTGATCAGTCTCTGCCAGTTCAGACCCCATCAACGTGTATTTATATTTAGGATTTTTGGCTCCAGTGTGCATCACTTTGCACTTGGCCACATTGAACTCCATTTGTCATGTTGACACCCACTCACCCATCCTTGACAGATCCCTTTGGAGTGCTTCACAATCCTTTCTGGTTTTCACCACCTTGAACAACTTCATGTCATCTGCAAATTTAGCCACTTCACTGCTTACTCCCAATTCCAAGTCGTTAATAAACAAGTTAAAAAGCATCGGACCCAGTACTGATCCCTGTGGTATCCCACTGCTTACCACCCTCCACTGAGAAAGTTTCCCATTTATACTTACTCTCTGTTTCCTATTTATAAGCCACTTTTTGATCCACAAGACAACTTTATCCCATGACTATTGAGCTTACTTAGGAGCCTTTGGTGAGGAACTTTATCAAAAGCTTTCTGGAAGTCAAGGTAAACAACATTTATTGGGTCCTCCTTGTCCACATGTTTGTTTACTCCCTCAAAAAATGCTAACAGGTTAGTGAGACAAGCTCTTCCCTTACAGAACCCATGCTGAGTCTGTCTCAATAGTTTTTGTTCATCAATGTGCCTACTAATTCTTTCCTTAATAACAGTTTCCACCAACTTACTTGGTATCGATGTCAGACAGACTGGCTTGTAATTTTCCGGTTCTCCCCTGGAGCCCTTTTTAAAGATGGGAGCAATGTTCCCTCTAAGCTGCAGAGTCCTCTGAGCAAAAATTCTACTTTGTAAGCTACTGGCATTAAAGTTGTGAGCAAACGATTTGGCTTCTGAATAAATTAGTTTGCTCTGGAGCCATCCTTCCTGAGCTAAGAGAAAAATGTGTGAGCTGGAGGCTAAAAAACTGTGAGCTAGCTCACACTAACTCAGCTTAGAGTTAGTGCCTTGGTGTTTAGTCATGCCAGCCACATGACCACAGAAACATCTTCGGACAGCACTGGCTCTTCGGCTTTGAAACGGAGATGAGCACCGCAACCCTAGATTCGGATTCAACTGGCTTTTGAGCAAGGGAACCTTTACCTTTACATCCGAGGGCCCCACTGCCTCCCTGGCTGGTTTCCTACTTCTAATGTATTTGAAGGAAGTTTTATTGTTGACCTTTGTTTTTTGCGATATGCTCCTCATATTCCCTTTTTGCTTGCCTGATCACAGACTTGCATTTTATTTGCCACAGCCTGTGTTCCTTTTTATCAACCTCACTGAGACTAGCTTTCCACCACTTAAAGGAATCCTTCTTATGTTTTACAGCTTCCATTATTTTATTTGTTAACCATGCAGGCTTTTTTCTATACCTATTTGTGCCTTTCCTAACCTGCAGTATATATTTTTTCTGAGCTTCTAGGGTTGTATTTTTAATAGTCTCCAAGCTTCCCCAATGGTTTTGACCTTTTCCACTTTTTCTTCCAATTTCTTCCTCACATGTCCCCTCATATCAGAGAAGTTACCCCTTTTAAAGTTAAAAGCGGTTGTGTCAGTCTTTTTGGGCAACTCCTTATTTAAATAAATGTTAAACTCAATAACATTATTGTCACTGTTCCCAAGTGGTGCAATCACTTTTACATCTCTCACATTTCAGCATATGCACAAAAAGGAGGTTCCATCACTGACAAAAGTACATGACAACACATTTAGCATATTTCGTCATTATTGAATAACACTGTTATGAACTAGTTATCCAGTTCAATGATCTCCAGCCATTTTCTTAGTTGGTAACTAAGGGGGAGTGAGGAGCCTTTGAAATGGCGACAACTGTACTGTTCCTCACAATACATCCAGCCTTTATTTTTACTGTGTTATGATGCACATGCTCAAAAAAGAGGAGGTTTAATTGCTGATAAAGTACATGATGACACAGCCACACAACCCTTTTTCAAAGGAAGTGTGGAGCACACGGGAAGGGTCAGATCTGAATTCAAGAAAAAATCCCCCCAAATAAGTGCCCTTTTGCAGAAGGTGTATCACAAAGTTGGAGCATCAGCTGGGGATTGAACTCAACGGGAAACAGCGGCAATACTGAGACGTGGAAAAGATTAGAGTTAAAGCAGTCAGAAATAAATTTTGTTTGTGTGTGTATAGTCTACCATATAAATAGTCCTTTTGTTGTTGTTGTTCAGTCGCACAGTCAAGTCAGACTCTTCATGACCCCATGGACCACATCACGCCAGGTCCTCCTGTCTTCCGTCATGCTCTGGAGTTTGCTTAATTTCATGTTTGTTGCCTCAATAACACTGTCTAACCATCTCATCCTTTGCCATCCCCTTCTTCTTTGACCTTCAGTCTTTCCCAGCATCAGGGTCTTCTCCAGTGAGTGCTCCCTTCTCATTTGGTGGCCAAAATATTTGAGCTTCAGCTTCAGTATCTGGCCCTCCAGGAAACAGTCAGGGTTGATTTCTTTTAGGATTGACTGATTTGATCTCCTTGTAGTCCAGGGGACTCTCAAGAGTCTTCTCTAGCACCATAATTCAAAAGAATCTATTTTTCAGTGCTCGGCCTTCTTTATAGTCTGACTCTTGCAGCCATACATTACTACTGGGAATACCATTGCTTTGACCATACGGACTTTTGTTGGCAGGGTGATGTCTCTACTTTTTATTATGCTGTCTAGATTTGCCAGTACTTTCCTCCCAAGGAGCAGGTGTCTTTTAATTTCATGGCTGCAGTCACCATCTGCAGTGATCTTGGATCCCAGGAACATGAAGTCTGTCACTGCTTCAACGACTTCCCCTTCTATTTGCCAAGAAGTGATGGGGCTGGATGCCATGATCTTAGTTTTTGTTATGTTGAGTTTCAAGCCAACTTTTGTGCTTTCCTCTTTCATTATGAGCAAGAGGCTCTTGAGGTCCTTTTTACTTTCTGCCA
Organism: Gekko gecko; assembly: GCA_029375565.1. Lineage (NCBI taxonomy): Eukaryota > Metazoa > Chordata > Lepidosauria > Squamata > Gekkonidae > Gekko > Gekko gecko. Next base: position 153,287,109 of record JAPDNY010000003.1, read on the forward strand.
TTAGAGTGGTATCGTCTGCATATCTGAGGTTGTTGATCTTTTCCTCAGCAATCTTAATTCTGGCTTGTGATTCATCCAGGCCAGCATTTTGCATGATGTACTCTGCACGTAAATTAAATAACCAAGGTGACAATATACATCCTTGTCATAGTCCTTTTCCTATGCTAAACCAATCAGTTGTTCCATATCCAGTTCTAACTGTCACTTCTTGACCCTTATACAGGTTTCTCGAGACATGTGAAGTGGTCTGGTACTCCCATCTCTTTAAGGACTTGCCATAGTTTGTTGTGATCCACACGATCAAAGGCTTTAGCATAGTCAATGAAGCAGAAGTAGATGTTTTTGTGGTACTCCCTTGCTTTCTCCATAATCCAGTGAATGTTAGAAATTTGATCTCCTCTATCACTTTGAAACCCAGCTTGTACTTCTGGCAGTTCTCTATCCACATACTGCTGAAGCCTAGCTTGTAGGATCTTTAGCATGACCTTGCTAGTGTGTGAAATGAGTGCAATTGTGTGATAGATTAAACATTCCTTGGCATTTCCCTTCTTTGGTATTGGAATGTAAACTGACCTTTTCCAATCCTGTGGCTACTGTTGTGTTTTCCAAATTTGCTGGCTTATTGAGAGCAGCAGTTTAATAGCATAATCTTTTAAGACTTTGAATAGCTCAGCTGGGATACCATCACATCCACTAGCTTTGTTGTTAGTAATGTTTTCTAAGGCCCATTTGACTTTGCTTTCCAGGATGTCTGGCTCGAAGTCAGTGATTACACTGTCGTGGTTGTCAAGGACATTGAGGTCCTTCTTGTATAGTTTCTCTGTGTATTCTTGCCATCTTTTCCTAATCTCTTCTGCTTCTGTTAGGTCCCTACCATTGTTGTCCTTTATCATGGCCAGTTTTACATGGAATGTTCCCTTGATTTCTCCAGAGTTTATACACATGTGCTGGTTTTTTTTTTTTGGGGGGGATTGCAAACCTGTTTGGTAAGTATTCAAGTCATTTGGTGGCAAATTGGGTCATCTGCTCACATTTGAACATCACAGTCACACACAGTAAGTTTGACTGTTGAATGTGCTGATCACAAAATATGCAGCATCTTTGCTAAATATAGGGCAATGATAAAAAAAACCAGGAACATTTTTACCAGGATATATTCTTCTCTCCCAACCCAAACACAAACAACATTTCTTTCAAACACCCTGCCTTGATGCAATAACTGTTCTAGTTTCTGCTCAGCAGAAATGGAATCAAATTGCCTGAAGGGATCTTAAGTGAGAGATTCCATTGCTGGCACATTGTCAGCAAACTAGATTCTTGCAGCTTTCCTAGCATTGTGTAGCCATAAGTCTATAATGTGTTCAATCTGTTTAAATACCCTGGTTTTTATGGGGATACTGCTGTGCAATGATAGCCAAAATCATAACACAATGAGAACAAAAATACGAATTGTCTGAGTCCCACTCCCTATCCAGATTCAAGATGATACATGTTCATAGGATAAGTAAAGTAAGCTCTGAACAGACTTCCACTGAATTTATGTCTGTTGCATAATTAAGCATGAACACACACATTAAGATTAACCACAGCTTTCCAACCTCCAGGATATATTCCAATTTTTTTTGGCATTGTATAAACAGTACACCACTATGATTTTTTTTAAAAAAAAATGATTTACAGATTAACAGCTAATTAATTGACAAGGGCTGTACAGAAGTTTAAAATACTGAAAGCAAGAAATAATTATTGATACAGTTGACATTTGGTAGCCCATGGCAAGGGTTTGGGGCTGCCATGGAATGATATCTTTAACAGCCTTCAGAAAAAAAGGATAAAAGCATCTGTATATAAAAACAGATGGTGAGATTTTATCCTTCATTGCATCTTAGGGCTCTTGTGAATATGGCAAGTGAATCACAGATATGCTGGATTTATTGAGAGGGAAAATAAGACATAATTCCTCTGGCATTTTCTGTTGCATGAATCCTGGGAGTAAAAAGGCCATCTGACACATTATAGATGAGTGCCTGTCTATAAATAAAATGGAAGATATAAATAACGCAACCACTCCTTCCCATGAACATAAGCGGAAGGAAATAAATAGGACAGAGTGTGGATATTTCTCATCTGCATCAATCAATTACACTAGTGGTCTGTGACTAACTGGATTACCACTGAGGTTTAATGTCACCAAGCAAGAAGGTGCCAGAACTCCTGACTGTGAAACATCAGTCTGACTCCATTTTATTGACCCCACTGACTGAAAGCTAGGCTATAGTTTGTAATTAGCCCTCAGGAAAGATAATCCTTCCTGTCTACAGGATACTGTCTTTCGCCTGGGGTGGAATGTTCCATTTGTAACACAACTTGTCTTGACTTCTCCCATGGACTGTTTTAGGAGATGGGGAAAACTCCTTAAAAGGTGATCGGATGCCTCAAAGAACAGAGCTGAATGACCCCCAGAAAGATATGAATAGCCTCATTATTATAGCATCATATGAAGGTTTCAACCATGATATTCTATCATCAGCAGGAAATATAGCTACCTTAGAAAAATTACAGGAATGAGCTCCCTGACAGAAGCAGTATGTGTGGAGATACTAGGCCCTAAGGGTTACATAATCATTGAGGCTGATCTTGAGATGGAGAAGGAAATAAGGATGGGACTAAAGCTACTCTCGCATTGACTGAGGCTATGGTCACATGGCAAGCTAATTGCAATTTGTTCCCACTATCAATTCAATCAAGACTATTTTTTTTTTTGGGGGGGGGGTTGGGATGATCACACATCCCTCCCCAAACTGGAAGCATTGTGTGAAGAGGCTCTGGACACTGTCCAGATGCTGTGAGCCCTTCTCTCTCCACCGCTCACTCACCTGCCAGCCCACCTGGCACTTCCTTTTCCCCCACCTGCCTCCCCCACAGCAACTTTCCACACTGCCCCCTGCTGCAGCTTTGGGGACTCCTGGAGTGGGCTCTGCCACCTGCCCACCTGCCAGCACACTGGGCACTTCCTTCCCCACCCACCTCCACCCAGCAACTTTCCAAGCCACCTCTTGCTGCCTGCCGCACCTTTGGGGACTCTTGGGGCAGACCAGACCATGACCTCTGCACTGGATGTGTGCTTGAATGATTAAATAATGATTTTTTTTTCAGCACAGGATTGCTCATGCGCTCAAAGGCAGAAGCTGAAAACAGTTCTCCAAAATGGGGTCAGAAAGAGGGCTCTGAATGGGGAGGGAAAGGACAGCAAGAGAATCTGCGCTGATGAGAAGGGAGGGGAGGGCAGTCGAGATAAATGGATTCTGTTGGGGGCAGATTCTAGAATCCAGACCTGGGGCAGAAAAAGCCAGGCAAGGGAAAGGCAAGTCAGCCACAAAAAAATGAACATGGGGGGTGCCTTGAACTGCACACGAGAGACAGCGGAGATCGAAGGGGGCAGTTGAACTAATGAGATTTTGGAGGGGGGAGGAAGCTATTTTTAAGAGGGGGAGGGAGACAAGTTTCCGGGTGTGCAGAGGAGCAGGGCCAGGTGTGAGCGAGGCGAAGGGGACAAAGAATGGTCAGACAGTCCTAATCACAATCATTGCGAGAGATGGCTGTCCCGATGGGCAAAATCACAGATTTAAAGTGCAAATACCTGGAAAGTACTTGATTTTCCTGGTGCAGGAAAATGCAGGAGAGAACCAGGAGCATTGTGGGAGTGAGCCCGCTTTGGTGCGGGAGGTGGATCAGCCTATCTGGTCAGTGATTTTAAAAGCGGGAGGAAACAGCAGTGAAATTCGATCAAAACGACCGTATAACCACAGGGTAAACATGTGCTCGAGTCACGCTGTAGAAATGAGATTCCTTGATGTCATAAATTACTGTGCACTGAAACAGTTGGTCACAGAGCCAATGAGTGGGTTAGTGATCTTGGACTTGGCTATGAGTGGGGCTTCAGAACTGGTGCAAGACGTGGGTATTGTTGCACCATTTGGGAACTGCAACTACAGTGCTATTAAATTCAGTATTCATATCGATCAGCCAGTATCATCATGCCCCTGTATAAATCATTGGTGCGACCTCATTTGGAATACTGTGTACAGTTCTGGTCACCACATCTCAAAAAGGATATTATAGCATTGGAAAAAGTGCAGAGAAGGGCAACTAGAATGATAAGGGTTGGAACACCTTCCCTATGAAGAAAGGTTAAAATGCTTGGGGCTCTTTAGCTTGGAGAAACGACGGCTGAGAGGTGACATGATCGAGGTTTATAAGATTATGAATGGGATTGAGCAGGTTGAGAAAGAAGTACTTTTCTCCCTTTCTCACAATACAAGAACTCGTGGGCACTCCATGAAATTGCTGAGCAGTCGGGTTAGAACAGATAAAAGGAAATACTTCTTCACCCAAAGAGTGATTAACATATGGAATTCACTGCCACAGGAGGTGGTGGCAGCTGCAAGCATGGACAGTTTCAAGAGGGAATTAGATAAACATATGGAGCAGAAGTCCACCAGTGGCTATTAGCCACAGGGTATAGATGGGAACTCTCAGTCTGGGGCAGGTGATGCACTCTATTCTTGTTGCTGGAGGGGGCAGCAGTGGGAGGGCTTCTAGTGTCCTGGCCCCACTGCTGGACCTCCTGATGGCACCTGGTATATTTTGGCCGCTGTGTGACAGAGTGTTGGACTAGATGGGCCATTGGCCTGATTCAACATTGGCTTCTCTTATGTTCTTATGTTCTTAATGGTTACCACTGAAGTAACATTTGATTGTCAGATACAAAATATAGATTTCCAGCTCTAATACTGGTTATTAATGAATTATGTTCTATGAAATGCTTCATTAAATGCTTATGTTTGCTTCTAAGTCTGCAGGATCAAGGATTTGCATTTGCAACTGTTCTTAAAACTTTCTGTGCATTTAGCAACTTCAGTATGACATTTTCTAAGCCATATTTAAAAATAGAGGATGGGAAGCATGTGTGCAAAAAGGGGAAGTAACATCTATATTGCAGAGCAAGGATTACTGCCCCCAGCCCTGAAACAGATTGGCCTGTCTCATTCTGATTAGGGTGTGCATTCCAGAATTCCTGAGCCAAAAATATACATGAAAATCACTGTCTAAAGTAATTACCAGGATTTTCTTTAATGGTTGCACATATTCAGGATTCTTAGACATTACCAAAAAAACCCCAACCCTCCTGAAAAATCCAGGTAGTTTTTCATGTTTGAGTGCTTATCATCATCATCAACAGGAGGTTTCTTGTTTTTCTTTGATTCTCCAGATTTCTCAGGCAGTGGCATGTCTCCCTTCCAGCTGGATCCAATCTGGCAAGTGTGGCCTGTCTCAGGGAAGACAGCTTCAAGCTAGCATGAGTCTTGCCTGGCCTGGGGAGGGGGCTCCCACTCACAGCTGGCACAATGCAGGGACTGGGAGAGCTGCACATCTTGTTGGCTACTTCTCCTTCCCTCCTTCCTTGGGGGGGGGGGACTTTTCCAGGGCCATATTTTCCCTCCCAGTTGGCAGCTCTGCAAGTAGGATGGCTGGGAGCACCTTGTTCAGGCCTATAGAATTGGACCCCTTGGTTATGGACTTGCATTAACCTCCTGTAAACAGGTTTTTAAAGTTCTTGTATTGTTTCAAAAACTTCCTGATTTTGTGCAAGTGTTAAAATCTATTGTAGTTCTATATTAATCTGATGGATTATATTTGTTCATTTTAATATAATTTATGTAACTTTTTAATGCATCATTGCTGGTATTTACTTCTGAGTTGGTCTTTGATGGTAATAACTCATGCATTCAAATACTCGCCTCTTTGCAAAACAGGTGATAGCAGGACAAAAGTATATGTGGACAACATAAGGAGCAAAGCTTCTCTTAATTTCTTAAAAACGATTATTACTGAATCCTTGGCATGGCCTGAAGAGAGAACAGAAGCAGAGTGCACAGAGTAATTCACAAAAGGGATGGATCATTTGCTCATAAAACATGTAGTACATTTTGCCTAAATCTTCTGGCCTACAGGAACCAAGAAAACCAGCATGATTGAGACTTACATTTTACCAAGGATTTCTGTTAGCAAAAAGTGTAGGTAAGGCTGAGTATTGCAGTTTCCTGGGTGGTCATCTGCCTATCCTGTTGTACCATCTATGGTAGTTCCAGGTGGGGTAGCTATGTTGGTCTGAAGCAACAGAACAAAGTATGAGTCCAGTGGTACCTTTAAGGTCAACACAATTTTATTCTAGGTATAAGCTTTTGTGTGCATGCACACTTCTTATACCTAGAATAAAACTTTGTTGGTCTTAAAGGTGCCACTGGACTCAAACTTTGCTCACCTGTGGTAGTGGTACTGATAATTGCTCCAGCATCAGTGGTTGAATGAAGTTTAGATCCTTGACACTGTATGAAGGGATGAATTGTTCTTGAGTCACAGCATTGTTCCTTTAAGTACCTGAGTGAGGTTCATAGCACAGGGCAACTGTCCTATGATGCTGAAGGCTGCTATCCAAAGAACACTTTCCTGAGAGTAAGTCCCAGTGAATAAAATTTGGCTTTCTTATGAGTAGACCTGTTTCGGATTACTGTTGAAATGACCTATGACTGTTGTAACCAATATTGCCAATAACCACAAAGGGGAGACAAGTGTTCCTGAAAGTGGATGTGCCTGTAATCCACATTCAACATCTGTATTTGCAATCAAGGTTTCTATTGAAATAAGGACAGGTTTTAGTTCAAACTTTGACTAAAACCAATTTCTTAAAATTTAACTGAAGATTTTTTTCTTAGAGTTGACATTCTGTCACGCATAATTTATTACTGCTAAAAAAATTTAATTCTTCAAGTCTAATTTTTACTTAAAGGATACACCTTCTAAAATGAGGCATTCCATTCAAAGGTTGTGGTCACGCACCCCAGAAAAAATGGGGGGGAAGAGTGAGGCTGTTTCCTCCAGAGGAATTTGACTTGCAGTTGTGCAATCACACAGTCCTTGGAAGCTGCGGGCACAGCCCACCACTGCATGATCAGACGCAACCGCAGGTGAGTCAGGGTTTTTTTTTGCCATTTGTTTCCAACGCACTTAAATGAGGAATCAATGAATGCATCTCCGCACTGAGGGCTCCCTATGGCGTTTGCGATGATGCACATACTGAGAAGGGGGGGACACAATGACACAGAGTCGACGTAATGAGATCACGCTGGAGCAATCAGACAAGGAAAGTCCATATGTGGCCTGTCACAAACCATTTTCTACTGAATTTTCCCCGGTGACTTTTAACTCCACTTCTGTGGCAGAGCAGAACCGTTTCCTGATGGCTGCAGGGCACTTCCCAGATGTTGTTGTCTGATCACATCCTTTAAATCTGCCTGGCATTCATGCCTATGGCTGGTTTAATTGTGTGGATGATCACAGCCAAATATGAGTTTTTGTATTTCCAGTTTGTTCCAGGCCATGTCATCTCTAGTATGGTCATATGAAATTTCAACTTGAACTCTGGGGATTTGAAAAGCATGGATGATAGATGATAGATTCCAGATATGTTGTGGATGTGTCTTTGTGGCCATGCTAGAACATAACTGTTTGGGGTGGCACACTGAGGACAGCACTGCAGCCTTGGCTTTCTCCCAGCTATTGACGACAGAGGAGGCAATGGGCATCACCTCCTGTTTGGAAGCAGTGAGGTCAGCAATGGGCATGCCTTGCTTGGGGCAACGAAATATGGTATATGGGTATCCAAGATATATATGGGTATCCAAGATGCTATCTTCAAGTTTCACTGAATAGCTCACAGAGACACATGACAGCTCAGCTTGTCCTTGGCACTGTGTTCCCATTCTTTACTGACTGAAGTGGGAAATTAGCATGTAATTTTTGTTTCGATTATAGTTAAGGCAAAGCAGTTAGTTTTCTGCTCAGCTGTTTTCTTCCCATCATTCAAAAAAGGACACAGACTAGGGCGTAGTGAAATAACAAACAATGGGGGGCCATCACCCAGCACCAGGGCTGCCATGGCAAGCCACCAGTGTGCTGGCACGTAAACATCTGCCAGCCACCCCTCCCTCTGACAGCAGAACACTCTCAAGAGCTTGGAGGAGGAACAGAGTCTGTGTTCTGCTCTTTTCAGATGCTTTTAATTACCCACCCAGCAGTGGAAATAATGGAGGAGGCTCTGAGCAGAGCTGTGAAAAATGCCATGCAATACAAACTGCGTAACTTGTATCAAGGAGATTCAAATAATATCTTTGTGCTTCTATTTCTAAATCTCTTTAGAAGAACTGATGGGGATGGAAGAATCATCAATGGTGTTAGTTTTAGATAGGCAGTGATATCAGTGTATGAAATGCCAAATTAGTACAGTGGTCCTACTGTGGAGTGATTAGAGCGGATGTTGAAGATGGTGATGAGAGCAATTACTTTGTTCTAGTTATAGAGGCAAGTGCAATGAAAATGTCTAGGAAGCACAGAATTCAGTTGTAGACCTGGAAGGAATTGTAGAATTTAGCCAGGGAGTCACCTAGGTAGAATCCACTTAGTAAGCCTCCATTTTGCTGGCCTTTCTCTCCTTCTTCCTGTTACCTTGAGAACAAAGACCAACTCTTCTCTACCAGTCACATGAGATCCAAAAAAATGAGTTTCAGAAATCATCTGCAACATTAAGTTGCTAGAGAAAAGTACAAGTTTGGGTATAATCTTGCAGACTCTCATCATAAGAGACTATGACTAGATCTCTGAGCTACATCATTCAACAGGATTGTGGTAGGTATATCACGGTATAAAGGATTCTGCTGCATTAATATACCTGCCAACAATGATCTGTATACATACTTACTAAATACCTTCTGAAAGGTTGTTCATTCAGACTGATCCATAACAGATCACTTTGAATTCCCATCACAAATCTCTGAGGTAACTGCCTCCAACACACTTCTTTCCTACCTAGAAACCCCCTACCCATACCTTATTAAGAAGTATTCCCAGGACCCAAGGTCACCTGCCTCCTTCATACTCCTAACCAATCGGGAGGCATACCTAATAATTTTGATACTCCTCCCTTTTTCTGAAGCCCAGAGAAAGGAATCTTTTGTTTCAATTCAAGCATCTGCTTCAGGAACTGAAACAAGAATCTGTCCTCAAATTTTTCTCTGCCTGTTCTGTATTGCTGTGTACCCTGAGTGGGGCGCCCTGCTATACTCAGACCTATCTTTCAAGCCTAGTATGCATTGATGCATTGCGGACTTCCTCTATCTTTTGTGCAGCAGTTCACCCAGCTCTGGTCACCTTGCAATGTATGCCTGCTGAAAATTCCCTTGGACTATTATTTTGAATTATTGTCTGCCTAGATGTTTGGACTTTTGGCTAGGGACATGGACCTTTGCCAGACATGCACAAATAGGTAGATCTTACCTTCAGCTCTTCCTTTCCCCCCATCTCTTGGGGCTTTTGCTTTCCCCTTCCACAGTGATAAATGTTGCACATGGTGTGTGGAGGAGGCAGTTGAACTATTTATGTTTCAACATAGGTGTTCTAGTGTTGAGTATAGTAAGTGTTGAGTATGCTTACTATTATCCCAGACTGGCTCGATGTGCTAATAACCCTCCTAAAAAAAACCTGTCCCTGATTTCACCATGTTCAAGTCCTTTCCACATTTGCCTGCCACTCAGGATTTTCTCAGTGTTCGAGTCGACGTGATTTAAATCAGTGGCAAAACAGCATTCAAAAAACCCGGGGCAACAGCGGGCTGAAAATGGGCCTACCACTGAGGGAAGGTAATGTAATGCAGAATGGAGGGGGGGGATGGAATCAAAAGAAGGCTGAATTCAATTTTAGTGCAATAACCCCAAACTGAGTGTAAAACCTAAACCAGCAGCACCTAAGAGTAAGAGGCAATGGAGCAAGGATTCTTCCTTACACTCAATGGCCTAGCTACACATTACAATTTTTTATGGGACTGTCCCAAGTCCTGTCAGACAAAACATGCACTGGGAGTTCTGTGTTTAATGCTCCAAACAATTTTTAACACTTTAATTCTAAGATTAGAATTACCCCACCCACCCCAGACCCGTTCCAGCTCTGTAGGAACAGCAGCAGGACCGGGCTGAGGTAGCAGAAGAAGTAGAAGTGCCAGACTGGTTATGTGCAACTCCACTGTGCATCTTGAGCAGTGCTCTTAGAATGCAGTCTCTGGAGCTCCAGCACCTGCCAGCAGTGCAGCTCAGCCCAGTTATCTTCCAGCCCACTTAAGTTGAGGCCTGGGAGGACCGCCTTGCTGGATCAAGCAGTCCACTGGGAGCAGGCTTTGCATTGCCAGTTCCAGTTCTTCAAAGCTTGGCCATCCCCAGGGCAAAGGGTACCAATTTCCTGCAACAGCTTGGCCAGCCACAGGGCAAAGGGTATAATATTCCTGTAATAGCAACCTGACTGCAGAGATCTGACCTGGCTGCTGGTGGGGGGCTCCCTCTTTGGTTCCTGGAGTTTTCAGTGCATGTGCAAAGTGTGCAAACCATGATGACATCACCCAGAAGTGATGTCATCTAGCAGGGCACATTATGAGAAGATGCTCTATCATTTGAGTTTTTCTCAAATGATAGTGTATCCCTCCACAATGTGCCCTGTGAGATGATGTCACCTCTGGGTGATGTCATTGCACTGGGCACTTTGGTGCAGACGGGGCTTTTGGGGGGTGGGGTTCCTTTGCCAGCTGGCTCAGGGGTGGCAGATTGGGCCCAGTGAGTAAACCCCCACCCCCAATGGGGGAATGGCAACCCTAAGGACAATAAGTACACATAAGTTTCCCCAATAGGGCAAATTGTGGCTCACTTGGGCCATTTCACCTTTGACGGAACCTCAGAGCAGACCTGGGGTAGACCCAGCAAACACTGTAGCATCTAGTTAGGCCTTCATACAATCCTACTGCAAAGCTGGGACCAAACTGGAATGTAAACCCCATTTACACATACCCATCTTAGGTACACGTGTCCTTCCAACCACACATGGTAATACCACAGGTTTTAGGGATGTGCACAGCTATTTTTATTAAGTTTCTTTTTTTTGATTCAAGGTTTTTTATATAAAGGTCAAAGTGTGCTAGGCTGGCCTGTTTCTAGCAATTTGGACCTTTCCTGTGCCCTTAGAAGGGGGAGGACAGGAGAAAAATTATGTGGTGAAAAAAGTACATCACCTTGGCCCAGATTTCAATGGTGGTGAATTATTCTAGAATCCCCTCTGACAGCTTTGTTCAGGGGATCAAAGTAGCCCATGAATGGATTCCATAGTTTGTGAAGAGAAGTATGCTCAATCAATTTTGAATTGGAATGAATTAATGTATGAGGCTTGAATGGATATTTTTATCATTACTGAACCTAGATGCTGGTACAGAATTTAATCATCATTAGAAATTCTGTCTGATCTGCTTGATGAGTATTTTGGTATAAGTCTCTGATCTCATTATCAGAAGTGAACTGAGAAAAATAAATATTATGAGGAATATGGGCTAATGGTTGCTAAGATCAAAATCAGTAGTGTCATGAAATAACAGGTGGGATCCAGATATCCACTGGTACAAGGAGCTTCATCTGCTTTGTTCCCTCACAATGAGGAATGGGCATGGACTGTAAAAAGATGCTTTGGTTTTGGGTTTGAGGTGGCGCCTGGACCAACCCCCCTAAAGTACTAGAGAGTCCAGAATCACAGATCTCCAATGACTCTTCTCTACCTGCCCACTAAGTTGGGCTTAGGGTGTCTGAGTTATATCCCGCCAAAGAAGGTGTCTCCAGGAAACTGCTTTTGGGGGAGATGTCAGGTGCAGGTTCTGGAGTGTACAGAATGGACCCTGTGTGAGCTAGAGGCATCAAACTCACAGTGGAACTACCTGTGATGCACCCCTACATGCCTTCCAAGTTATGTGCAGATTGGACTTGGGTGTCTGAGTTATGGCCCCCCAAAGTAGGTGCCCCAAGGAAAGTGCTTTCAGGGGACACATCAAGTGTGGGTTCTGGAGTGTACCGAATGGATCCTGTGTGAGCTAGAGGCATCAAACTCACAGCAGAGCACCCCAGGATGACCCCTACATGCCCTCCATTACGTGCATATTGGACTTGGGGGGGGGTCTAAGTTACAGCCCCACTAAGAAGGTGCCCCAGGAAAGTACACTTGGGGGAGATGTCAAGTGCGGGTTCAGGAGTGTATAGAATGGACTCTGTGCAATCTAGAGCCATCAAACTTGCAGCAGACCTCCCAGGGATGACCCCCTACATGAGAGGCATGCAGGGTGTAAACGTGTGGGCCCTCAGCCAAGATGCCCATCAGCTATGCCCCACCACCCAGCATGAGTGGAGAGGCTGTGAGGAATAAGAGCCTTGACCAATGCTCCCTCTAAGCTGTGCAGTCTTGTGAGCAAAAAGCTACTGGCATTAAAGTTGTGAGAGAGTTATTTGGCTACTGCATGAATTAGTTTGTTCTGGAGGCATCCTTCCTGAGCTAAGACAAAAATGTGTGAGCTGGAGGCTAAAAAACTTTGAATGAGCTCACACTCACTCAGCTTAGAGGGAACACTGGTCCTGACCCACAGACACCCAAAGCCCCCAGCAGAAAGAGAGAGAATCAGAAGACTAAAAAAAAGAGGGGTAGGTGTATGTGTGTAAATGTATGTGAGCCCTCAGCTGAGGCACCCACACCAGCTGTGCCCCACCACCTGACATGAGCAGAGAGGCTGTGGAATCAAAGCCCTGACTCACAGACACCCAAAGCCCCCAGCAGAGAGAGAGAACCAGAAGATCCAAAGAGACTCCTCAAGTCAGCAAGGGTGGTCTGAATATGAAACACATTGCTGGATATCTTCTGCACATGTAAAGTAGTTCTGTGTCATTGGAAAAAAATCTGCACCCAGCACCTGGGAGTCTGGTGATACTTGCTGAATCAGGCCCATACCCAAATCCCACAATATTTGGTGCTTCTGGTTACAGTTACCACCTATTCAGGACAGCAGGGAACACTAAACAAAGGCTTGTTTAACCCATCATTTCTTTCCTTCAAAAAGTGATCGGTATCTTCAAAGATGACAGCTTGAACCACCTGTTAAAATATTATATGTATGAAGATCTAAACACAATTCAGTGCTGTCCATGAGAAGCTGTGATCTGTGAGATGATAAGGTACAGTTATAGTAACAATATGATTGAGAATGGAACATCCAAGAAGACTGAAACGTTGTCCCATTGCTTTCTGTATACTTTCATTTTTAATGTCTGATTTGTGATGCAAATCTAACTTTAAAACAGATGTAAATTTTTACTTTAAAGAGCTTTTATCTTGAAAGTGGATGTGAGGAGGATCCTGAACCCTAATCCATACTGTACCCCTGCAAATGGACACCCTTCGATACTGATATAATTTATATCTGTTATATTCAGGAGATTTGCATTCTGGTTGGAGAAGAGAGGTCACTCTGGTACATAAAACTAACCAAAGACTCCTCCTTTGATTTTAGACATGTGTGAACACAGCTATAGACAACTTCCATCTTTGTCCTCCATAAAAGAACTCAAAAAAGTTCTTTTTCAAATACATACCCTCATTACAGTTACAGATGTCCCTCTTTTCTCTTAACTTTCCTAAGGAAAAATGGGGAGAGATTTTAAAACTGTTTGGGCTACCTTGCTGCTCCCAGTATTAATGAGGAACAACTTTGTATCCAGTGAATTGATCCAGACAGGCTAATTTGTGCTATTTCTGTCTACCTGCCCTCAGAGCTTTAGCCACCACCATCCTCCTCCTCTGCTTCCATTTGGGTTGAACACAGCCAAATGATAATGTGGGTTTGGGTTGAACAGCTGCCTTTAAGTGAAGTCCAATTTTTGTTAGATTGATTACAAAAGTTTCTTTTCTTCTATAGTCACAAATGTCAAGCCTGAGCGTCCAGCATTAGCTCGTTAAGGGAGACTTTTTCTCAGGGATCAGTGCACCTCTGCAGTCATTCTACCTGGCTGTTTTGTACCTGATTAGAAAAGGTCAAAAGTCATTCATGGAGACAGAGCACCAGGCAAACATAAAATTAATGACCTTGCTGCTAGCATGCAAGGCATTCTGCGATTCAACAAATGGATCTCATCCACAAGAGAATCTACAAGGCTGTGGAAGGGCTTCATTTCCTCTTATCTGGCAATTCTTTGTAACAGCAAGATGAGAGCAAGCTTTGCAGTCTAAAAGCCAACTTCCCAGTATTGATAGTAGGGTGTTTCGTATGGAAAGGTATCAGCCTTCTCTAGTGGGGATTTTCACACTTGGGTTCAGTGTTTCCTCTAAGCTGAGTTAGTGTGAGCTAGCTCACAGTATTTTAGCTTTCAGATCACAGATTTTTGTCTTAGCTCAGGAAACATGGCTCCAAAACAAGCTAATTTATGCAGTAGCCAAATCACTTGCTCACAACTTTCTTGTTGGTAGCTCACAAAGTAGAATTTTTGCTCACAAGACTCCACAGCTTAGAGGGAGCATTGCTTGGGTTGTGTACACAAAACCCAGAAGATTATAGTTTAAAATAAAAACTGAAAATCTCAAAATGGAAAAATGTTGTATCAAAAATTATCCTGTACAGCATGTTGTGGAAGGAGGAGGGAATAAAGGATTTCAATATTGTGTTCCAGCTTCCTTAAAAATAAATCTTAACAGAGCAGATTATTACCCCTTGTCTTGAGACTGAGGTCAAACTAAGTGAGATGGTGGAAGTCCTGTGTCTGTCTTCATGTTATTTATTTTTTATATGGTACCTTTTAAACCATCCTGCTGTGCTCCAAGTCATAGTTAGTAAAGGGAGATTTTTCCCCCCAGGATCATTTGTGCAAGGTAAATATGATAGTGCTCTTGAAAAATCCATTCTGAGCCAGGGGTTGGGAGGGCAGGGCCAGCGTGGGCTAGTAAGATGAATGGAGTTTAGAAACTCTTTGGGGACAGTACCAGCCACCACAAATTTCTTTAAAAAACACACACCCTGAAGTGTTCCTATTCTACAAACTTCTCCCTCTTGAAATGGAGGCTAGATCAAGATGGGTAGCCGTGTTAGTCTGTCTGTAGCAGTAGAAAAGAGCAAGGGTCCAGTAGCACCTTAAAAATTTGTGGCAAGGTATGAGCTTTCATGAGTCACTGCTCACCTCTTCAGATACGCTGCCACAAATTTTGATAATCCTTAAGGTGCTACAGGACTCTTGCTCTTTTCTACTGAATTGGAAGCTGCAACGTTACCAATTTAAAAGCTTGTTTCTTTTTAAAAAGAAAAGAAAAAAGCTTGAGTTGTGGTGTAACATCTCCCAGGGGCAGAGAAACATGATGCCTTTGCATTTCCATCCTAGCACACAGGCAGACACCAAATAGCTGATTCACTCCCTTTTATCTTGCTGTTGTACAGGCATAGTTTTATGACACTGTAGTGTTAGGTGTAAGGGCTCTTATCTGGAGAGTCTAGGGCTGGAGATCCTCCAGGATTTATGAAGCCCAGGAAACTCGGAGTTGACAGGGATACTCAAGCCTGTCCCCACCTTCTCTATTCTTGTCACACACATCCTGCTTCTGACATTCTGTCATTGTCTGACTGCTTCCCCCCACACATTCGGTATGCATTCCCCCTGTGCCAAGCCCTCACCAAGTACTCAAAGGCCATCTCCTTGGCGGAGGAAACTACCAGGGAGCTCGGGAATGGGAACCTTGTTAAAGTCACCACTTCCCTCTTATGTTAGCTGTAAAGAGGGCAGTAAATTTTGCAGAGACTGATGGAGCTGGTGATAAGTGCATTCCAGGTGGGGGCAGTGACCAGAATCCTCTCAATTGAAGACAGTGCAGGACAGGAATTGAGGTCCTGTTGCAAGCGTGCTCTAGGTGGGTACACCCATTGGTTCCACCCTTGGTGTGGTCCTGTTCTCTGACCCACACAGATTAATACCCTGACCTGGATAGCCCAGGCTATTTCTGTGATTCAGTATGCACACTATCCTGAAATAGTGATGTTGTGAACACAAACGTATCAAAGATTATAGGGGGTCTACATAGCATGCTGGTGACATCATATTAAAGAAAGGATCTGAAACATATTTTATTCATTTTTATAGCATTTCCAGCATACAGAGTACTTTACAGTTCATAATTTGTTCTCATACCATTCCTACAAAGTAAACTAAGCTGAGAATAGCCCAGTATTGAGGCTGAAGAGTGTCTGATTCAAAGTCTATGTATTCAGCCCTCTCTACATTGTGGTGTCACCCAAACACACATCTGCTTTTAGCTGTTTCAAGCAGCTGTACCTTGTCATCATAGTCACAGGAATTTGGTCTCCCAAATGATTCTCTTGTAAATTTTCAAATTGGTTTCAATATATTTCACCAGCCAATTATTCAGAAATAGCTTCTTTGAAAACGATTCACATCTTTGGCAGATGATAACAATTGTACTTATCCTGTCTGTGCCTTTGTTAGCTATTTATTGTTAGCTATTTAAAGCTAAATTTTAACTGTCTGTATTGCAAGAGGCAATTTTGATTTTAGATTTTCTGCCTCTGTGTGTGTGTATGTTCCCCGTGAATTGCTGCAGATCGCAGTACAGCTGGTTTTATGCAGCTCTTTAATTTCTTAGATTCAAATGCAAAGCAGTAAGCTGAGAATAGAGCAACAAACCAGCACTGTCAACAAGAAGTACACAGGAAGTACATTTACAGCTTTCAAGAGCCAAGATTTCAGTATTGGGAACCCAGCACCAATCAATATGGGTGCAGTTAATTACTTCAACTTTTATCTCTCTTCACATTCTAAGGGAAGTACAGCAAAAACTGTGATGGCCAGTTGTTGAAGCATCTTGTCACCTGCTTGTCACCTCATACGTTTCAACAATTTATTAGTGATGCTGCATACCAAGTTCTCTGGTGATCTCTCCTGTGGTTTCCTATAGATACTGAACAATTTGATTGAAAGATGAAGTCCCGTGGCTTCCTAGACCATTGTGGAAAATAATACTTGTTTGTTGGTTTGTTTTTAACTGAATGGAAGGAGCAGTCCCTAAATCCCACATGGTTTAGTAAGATATTATGACCAATAGTAAAAAAATCCTGAAGCATGAACAGAGTCACACTCCTCCTGCCAGGTTTCATGGCAAACTACAAATAATCTAGCAAATCAACTTTCTCCAGAAAATGTGTGGAGCTGAACAGAAAATGCTTGCTCTGCTACTTTGTGTAAAAAAAAGTGAGGGGGAGATAACCTAGAACCCATCTGATACTGCCCAGGGATGGATGCAACACAGGCTTCTTAAGAAGATGTGTGTATAATGTGTCATCTAGTCACTTCTGACTTATGGCAACCCTATGAATCAATGACTTCCAAAACATCCTATCATTAACAGCTTTGCTCAGGTTTTGCAAATGGAAGGCTACGGCTTTTTGTACTAAGTCAATCCATCTCTTGTTGAGTTTTCCTCTTTTCATATTGCCTTTGGCTTTTCCTAGCAGTACTTTCTTTTCCAGTAACTCTTGCCTTCTTCTGATGTGATTAAAATACAATAGTCACTAGTTCAATAATAACCAAAGTATTGATACAAATACAACCATATAAGCACAATCAAGTCCAATCTTAAAATAGAAGTTTCCTCTTGATGTGAAGATGTATGAAGAATAATATATGAAGAATCTGGATATTAAGAACTCCATTTCAAAGAACTTCCTAAGTAACTGAAACAACATATCTTCAAATAGGTTATATGCACTCTTGTGAGTTACAGCAAACACATCTCATAAATGGGCAGTTATTGACAGCATATCTAAGGAAAAGCTCAAGGCTTTACATCACACTTCCTTCTATAATTACTATCTCTACAAGCTAGCCAAAAAAAGCACCTAAGCATCTTCTTTCTCATGATATTCATTAATAACTAATAAATAATTGGGGGACAGCTATGCAGACAAGTTGCGTAAATTGTATCTATTGCGCCAATCTATCCTGGATACCTTAGAAATCTGGTGTCAATAGAAATAAGACTGAGCAGAATGAGGGAAGCATCTACTGCTAGGTATTCTTCTCAGGCTACAGTACATATTTCAGAGAGTATCTGTAAAGAAGTCCAGTGAAGTTTCTTCAAAGAAACAGCATTCTGCTCCATTACATTTTGGACTTTGTGCCATATTCAAAATAGAAGTGACAGCATGTAAAGTGCTGTCAAATTGCAGCTGTCTTATGACAACCATGACGCCATTTGGTTTCCAAAGCAAATGATTAAGTAGAGGTGGTTTGCCATTGCCTTCCTCTGCAAAGTCTTCGTTAGTGGTGTCTCCTCCAAGTACCGACCCTGCTTAAGCTTCCAAAAGCTTCCAATATCTATACCATTCCGCATCCACAGGACTGAGATACATTATTAAACTGGCAAGAAAGAATGAAGATAATAGAAAACTTTTAAGGTTTGGGATACATTTGATAATTATGCGACTGGCAATATAGAATAGTTATGCTGTGTGGAAAAAAATGAGAGTCCAATTTGACATCTTGCCATAGTTTATTCAGTAAATGTATGCAGGCGGAGGAAGAATCAGGATTGTGCATGTTGTCTCTCTTCCTGGTTGCTACATGTTTGTCTGACAAATCTTTTTCCACACTGCCAGTGGCACAGAAAGAGTCTGTGCAGATAACAGCTTGTCCTGTTGGGTCTATCAAACTCTTCAGCTGAATGTGTGGAGGCAGGGAGCAGAGACAGTGATCAGGAAGCCAAGTTCCATGTTGATGTGTTCACTGAAAGGGGCTCATGGAATATTAATGGAATGTTAATGTAAAATTTCTCAGCCATTGTAAATGGTAAAGGTATTTAGAAAAACAATAAATAAAAACAACCCAACCTAGTTTTGTGACTGAGATAAATTCCTCTTAGACTCTCTGATTAGATAATGTTCCGACAGTAGGCTCAGCTTCCAGGGCTGCAACAGAATGATGCAGACCTTCTCAAATGCTGCCTGAGATGATACAATGATGCTTTGTTGCTTATTGCAACCCCAGCCCCACCAAAGACTTTTGTGCTGTACAACTATGTTGCAGAAAAGAGGAAGCAGGGGTGGAACTTCAGCGATGGCTGGGGCTGTGTAAGGACATCAGGGTTGACAAGTCACCGCACCCTTCTGCTGCAGCTTATAGGGTTGAGACATTAAGGAAACTTGCCTTCCTTTACCAATCAACATCCCTTTCCTAAATATAGCATTGGCACCTTTTTGTACTTTGGGCACTTGGCATCTGGATCTCAGGCAACCACATTATTAATAGACATTTTCACAGCATGAAATGTTTCCTCACCGAAACTGGCAGTGTACCAAAAGGACCGTTTGTTTGTATTCTTCTTTCTAACACACCATCTGCATTAAGAGATTTCATTTTGATGGCTCTCCTGCAAGAGTCAGACTGCACAAAAATGCACAAAATCCACTGACAATATCTCTTACCATAGCACAAAAGCTCGAGACTAAATAAGGGCAAATCCTTATCACTAAGCCTTCACTTGCTATTTGTAGAAAGGAAACATCAGAGCATAACAAAATGTATAAAATGTATGTTTTGTATTTATGTGTGTGTGTGTTCATATACAGCTGTTCTTCACCAGAAATTGTGCAAGCCATTTATTGCTATGCAGCATATTCAGGTTGAGAAGCATTTTATACTTTGATGGATATAGTCTATGGCTGAGAACTCTGTCATTACATTACTGTTCTGCTTCAGAATCAAGGGCGTGTTTATGAAAACCTTGACTGACAGACACAAAGAACTAGTTGCTCTACTGAATATATAAAAATTGGTCTGTGTATGTCTGAGGGAATATACATGTATCAGGACCTGTGGAAAGAGATGTCTAGTAAATACTTACATAAGAACGTAAGAGAAGCCAATGTTGAATCAGGCCAATGGCCCATCTAGTCCAACACTCTGTCATACAGCGGCCAAAAATACCAGGTGCCATGATTGTGCTTGTAGCAATATTCACAAAATAATTACTCCCACCATTTTAAGAAATGAAAAAAGTGAATCACTAAGGATTGCATGTCAATTATAAACTAAAATATATAAAGTGCATATAAGGATAGCCACAGAGCAGTAACATTTGGGAGAATCCGGAGTGCCAAAGATTGGCACAGTTTACAACCACAAGTACTCTAATTCTCCAGCAAACTGTAAACATGGTGCTAATTATGAAGACTGGTGAGAAAGAGTCTTTGGCTGAGTTCAGATGGGCATTTTGCCCCGAGATAGGCACGTTTCAGCAATGTTTCACAAATGGATTAAAGGGGCCGTTCACACAGGCACATCTGTCCAGCGTTCCCCAGTCATACTCAATTCATCTTGTAACGCTTCCCTCCTGAGTTTAAAAGATACCTGGTGAAAGTGGTAGCAAACCCTGGAAAGTGTGTCTATCCCATGTCCATCCTGCATCAACAAAGTGTGAATGCTAAAAGCCGCAATTTTTTATTGTGTGCTTATGCTCATAAGCACTCATACACATAGGTGCTCATTCATACAATATGAAAGAAAATTTCTATTTTATTTCTGGAATTATAGTCTCAGTGGGTAATGGTATTGAGACCACTGAGTTAGGCTCTCTTGTCTCTAGATTCTAGTAAAGCATATCCATGACTCACTCACTTGGCATCTTGGTACAAAAAAGTCTTGGCCAGTCCTAGCAAAATTAACCACTTCTCCGTACTTCACAAAGCACATTCTGTGATGAAAAGTCACACAAGCCCAGTATGGACATGCAAGCCCCATGTGTTGACTCACTGTGTGGGGAAGGAGAGCTGCTTTCAGAATGTTGCTGATCACAGGGAGGGGATGTGCATGTGACCACATCTTCTCATGGTCACATACTACAGATGATCAGAGAATTAAATGGAAGTCGGGGGTGAGGCCAGCATGCTCATTCCATCACTGCACTCTGTTACTGCACAGTGAGTCAACATGTGCAGAGACGGGGCATTTGTATCAGGCTTATCTGAGATCTGCAGTGCAGAGCTTCCTTAAGGTGCTGAATACATTCACATGTATAAATTTCAGTGGTTGAAAGGTTTTTGCAGACTTTGCCACAGAACACATACAGCACCATCCTTAGAAGAGGACACCCTTCTAAGCCCTTTCAAATCATTGAGCATAGGAAAGTGCAACTCTTCTTAGAATGGCATTGATAATCCCTCAAAGATAAAAATTCTTGAAATAAATCTGTGTTTACTGGCTCTTAGGGTGTTTATTCCTTGGAATGCAGAATTCAGTGGAGTTCAAGCTTTTGCAGATTGTTGGCTCTTGAGGAAAAAATCTTGAGATGGGGTAAGCATCCACTGCTCAATATGTTCAGAATTTGAGCTCTTAACCATAGTAGTTGTAGAATTTCTGCCTTTAATGTGTAGTCTTTCGTAGCGTCCAATCCACCAGTCCCTCTTCCCGAGCACTGCTCTTTGCAGAGGTTAGGCAGATGGCAAGCAGAGCCAGGGCTTTTTCAATGATGGCACTTCACTTCCAGAATGCCCGCTCCATTGAGACTCAGCTGGCATCAACTTTACTGTCCTTTAGACACCAGGCCAAAGCAGTTGCCCTAACTCAAGCTCTTTACTGAAGAGTTCCTTCTTTTAAAGCTGATTTTATGATCTGCTTCTGATCTGAGGGTCAATTTTTGCTGCTGTTTTTATGCTCTTGGAATTGTTATTTTTTCCCATTTTTTCCTAAACAGCCAGAGTGGCATAGTGGTTATTCATTTATTTAATTCATTTGTACCCCGCCTCTCTCTCCAATGGGTTCCCAAAGCAACTTACATCATTCTCCTCTCCTCCATTTTATCCTCAATACAACCCTATGAGGTAGGTTAGGCTGAGAGTGTGATTGGCCCAAGGTCCTCAGCAAGCTTCCATGGTACAAGTGGATATTTGAACCCGCAGCTCTCAGATGCTATTCCAACACTCTTAACCACTATACCACACTGGTCAGAGTGTTGAACTAGGATCTGGGAGACCAAGGTTAGAATCCCCACTCTGTCATGGAAGGTAGCTGGGTAACCTTGGGTATTTCATCATTTCTTGTTTGCCAGCCATTTGAATTCTGTTATGTGACACCATTGCATCTCCTTGTATGTGTAGTAAATATTTTCATTACTGACTTTTCCCTGCTATGCTAGCTTTTATGTAAGCCAGAAATTGTTTTGTATGGAGAACATTCTATTGGGAGAATCCCTAACTCCAGTCTATAGTAGTGTAACAGAGACAAAGGGTTACAATCTCTGTGAGAACTCAACAAAGTGTAATCCTCTTCTGTAAGGCCTATTATGCATGCATATCTTGCTGCAGATTTTCAAAACAGTAAGCCTTTAATCTTGACTTTAATCTATGCCTACCTTATGCAGCATTCTTTTTCCTCTGGTTATTTATTCTGCAGCTACAATTTTTAAAATGCACTTTTCTAAATTGAGATGGAACATCACTTGTGATGTCTGGGGGGTGGCATCCAAAGGTTTTTTTTTTTTTTAATTACAGTTGCCCTGTCAGAGCTGCACAGTAGCATCCAACAAGCACCTTCCATTTAAATCCTCGTGGTTCAGGTTTTGCGCATGCATTTTAGCTTTAGTTCATTGAATGAAAGGGAACAGAAAGGAGTGCAGGCAAAGGGGGAAAACCCACTGTTGAAACTGACCAGACTTTTTCAGAAACTGACAAGCAGCTGCTAAGCCCCATTTTCCATATTTCCGGGCACTAGGGGATTCTCCGCTGTGTTAGTGTGAAAATGGGAGTCACACAATCTCATAATATGAGGGAACATGTTAAATGTGCAGAATGCATGGTAGAACCCACTGACACTGGCATTGCAAGCTGTGATTGTTGACAACATGTGGGTTCATGTGTATGTGCACCTCTGCAAAATTGGCTGAACTGTCACCATGCTTTGCACAGAGCTGCAATTTGTATGGAGGAGAAGCCCTTTGGCAGAAGCTCTGGAAAGCTTTCTTAGTCTTGTGTCACCAAATTTTAAAAAAACAAACAAACAGAGGGCATTTTCACAGATGCTGTAGCACAACTGCAGAGTAACTAATTTCCTCCCCTTACTTGAAAATGTATGTGGTTTTCTCTTTGTGATTCTCTAATTTGAACCTGCACACTGGTTGTGATCTTGGCAGCTTTTTAGAGCCTGTCCTGTCCTCCAAATGCATTGATCCCAAGTGATTCTTAAGTTTAGTGTTTTGCAGAAAGGCCATATGGGTCAACCACCATTTTAATGTTATATTAAGTCTGAAAAAACACTGTAATAAAAAATACATACAAAATTCTATATGGAATTATTTAAAAAAACTATTATTAATTATTCTTCAAAGATGCAGAATCAGAATTGCTCTCACCCAGAAGCATGGAGATCCTTGAACATATTACTAAGCAGGACCACCGATATCAGATCTTCACTCACCCAGGAAAGGGTTGAAGGGACTAGTGCAGAACATGCACAGGCACGTCTCCTCTGATCCCAGCTGCACACCACCAGTTGGAATACTGAACAGGCTTTAATGTCAAGGAAATAATCAAGCTCCTCAAGTATATAATAATGTATTTGTGAGAATCTCCCGAACCTCTCAAGTCAAATGGGTAATTCTTTTTTGTTAGTTTGTTATAAGGCCTGAGTGGTGGAGTGCAGCTGGGAACAAAGGAGAAGTGCCTGGGCACATCCTGCACTAGCTCCTTCAACCCTTTCCTGGGTGAGTGAAGATTTGATATCAGGAGGTCCTGCTTAGTAATATATTCAGGGTCTCCATGCTCCTGGGTGAGAGCAATTCTGATTCTGATAATTGTATTTTATACAAATGCTTAATGTTTGCAAAATTTGTTAAATCTTTACCATATTATTTCAACTTGTATTCAATATAAATGTATAGAATGTTCAATTTTTATAATTTTCATTGCAGCTTTACCATATGATTATGGCCTGATGAAAGGTTGAAACAGAGATTTACCCGGGACATTCACTGCTGTGATTAACACTATGTGGTTAACTTTATGTATTGTGGTTTAGCTTCCCATGTTCAGATTCAACTTGTATCACATGTTCAGATTCAACTTGTATTTGTACTGCATCTTTGAAGAATAATTAATAATAGTTTTTTATAATTCCAAATAGAATTTTATATGTATTCCTTTATTATAGTGTTTTTCAGATTTAATATACTGCACACACTGTATAGCCATTTTTTGTTATACAAGCATTTTAATGTTAGGCTTCTGGTGACTGCCAAAATCCCCCCCCCCCAAAAAAAAATTGTTCACTAAAGCATGGTAGGGAAAAATGTTTTCAAAGCTTTAGGCTTCTTATCCCAGTGTCTGTCTCTCTTTACATTTCATGCCAATTTCATTCCATGCTGATGATCCCCCCTCTTATTTTGTTTGCCTGCAGCACTGAAATCCTTTCTTTTTTGGGACTGGGGATGCTGCTGTTTGCCTCCTCTCTGATCCCCCTTTCAAGTCAATACCAGCAAGGAACTAAACCTCTCACAGCTCCTTTTAATCTCCCCCCATCATTTTAATTTTTTTATTCTGCAGTCCAAGTCAAACAATAGTCTCATATCACTTAACTTATTCCACTTTTTTAAAAAAATTAAAAATTAAAAATGAGGGGGAAATGGAACTTGTACAGCTATGAAGGGGGAAGGATGGCAGAAGGTGCAGAGTGGGAGGTACAACCTCGATGTGGGCAGGGGAGTGACCTTCAAGGGGCAGCAAAAAGGTTGTGTGTGTGTGTGGGGAATCTGAGAAAATCTGTACGCTTTTGAATTACCTTTGGCTTGGAAGTGAAACAAGTGGAAAATCACTACAAAAGCCCTCCCAGAAAACCTGGGGAAACAGTGACCAGAAACCGAACTGAGTTCTGAAAGGAAAAAAATCAATGCAAAATGACAAAGAAAACCTGACGGGCGTGTATGGTCAAAACAAGGGGAAACACCTGTGAATAATAGGTCTAAGTGTCCCTGCTAAGTTTCTGAAGTGAAAGAGATAATGAACCATTGACAGAAGTACTATTAAACGATGTATTGATTTCTACTAGACAACCCCATTCACACTTCACATTGTGTGTGCTTTGTTTAGCTTAGAGCTAACAGTTTGTACTAAAGACATAAGATGCAAAGCAATGAAAAAAAATAGTCAGTCACAAGATATTGTGACATAGCTTCAAGGCAAGGACTGCTGCAAAAAACAGAGTTAGAATTAGCTTTAGATCACCCCATACCATGGTATACTTACCTCCAACTACAACATGCATGCACACAACAAAACATACTTACCCTCTTGAAAACTCCCCATACAGATCTAGAACTTATCATAAAGTTGTACCAATCCCGAAATTGAGGCCTGATTTCTGCTCTTTACCAAACACTAATTAAAGTATCATCACCAGGTCTTTTATCCTACCAAACAGCCTGGCAAAAAGATTGTGCTCTTTCTTTAGACGAAGCTATATGGTCTGGTCTCTGGAACTCCTCATGTTTCAAATCACCTATCATCTCTATGGAACATCAAACCCTCAAAATTATGACCAGGTGATACCTCACACCCCAACAAATCTCATATATGTGCCCTAAGGTAAAGGTAAAGGTTCCTAAATGTGCCCTAAACAACAGCCTTATTGTTGGAAAGGGTGCCGACAACATGGTACATACACACATTGTTGGTGGGAATGTGAGGAAATAAAATCTTTTTGGACTCTAGTCTTGCATCATATCCAGTTGATAACAGATGTGTCACTCCCACTCACTCCTGAAGCTCTTTTTCTTAACCATTGGCTGAAAGAACAAGCTACGCATTGTTCCAAGCCAACTGTTGATATTATGCTGTTTACAGCAAAAACAGCTATTGCCTCTTGCTGGCGGAAGCCTTACTCACCTAACATAACAATATGGTTCAGAAAACTGTGGGAAGCTTACCTGATGGACAACATAACTGACAAAGTAAACAGATCTCTTCTAAAACCAATCAAAACAAATTTTAATACTAGATGGTTCCCAATATTGGATTTCTTATCACATTATGAGTTTATTTCACCAGAATGGAAACAACTGCAGAAATGGATTTAATTCTCACTCTCTAACAAGATGTAAATCACACTTGATTATATTGTTGATGTACCTCATTTGCTTTGTTACTAAGGACACTTAGTGCCATTGCCACGCCAATGCATTTTATAAAATACCTAACATATGAGCTACAATGTACCTTTTATTGCACTTGTATTCTTGTTAAATTGTTAAATTGTTGATAATTTGAATAATGCTTCTATCTCATGTTGTATACTAAACGTTTTCTTATACAGTTTAAACTAAAAAATGTATTGAGTTGTAATGTCATTTTACTCTTCTTCATTCTACAATAAAAATTACATACAAAAAAAAAAAAGTCAGTGACCAGACTACATACTTGCCCACAACATTACCTTGTGGAAATGTGAGCATGTTAAAGAGGCAGGAAATTATACAAACCACTGAAAAAAATATAATTGCTTAGCATACTCCATAATGATTGTACAGTGCTTATACTTAACAGAAAGAACATACTATTTCCTACTCTTTTAAAGATTTCCAGATCTATACAATAAAAAGGCTCTTGTTTGAATGGCCACTTCACACTTTCACATGGCATTTGTGTTTACTGAAGGTGCATTGTTGATGTTTCCCTAACAAACGGCGTCATGAATGTTTATGAAGACACATGGCAAATGCCAAAGAACCATGGCTGACTATGTTACTTAGGTGCATGCCCACTGCATGTTTAGGAACGTGCATCTTCATATCTGTAACGTTGGATGCACTGGCATTATACTGAGATAGCTGTAGCAAAAACAGCTATGGAATGTGAGGTGGCATGAAGGGGTGCAGATTCATCTGTACCTGGTGAAATACTAGCCCTTTCACAGTATGGATTGGGTGCAGTGACTCCCTTTCACTAAGGCAAATGTGAGCCCAACAGAGAGGGAGATGTAGTAGAAAAGCAGAACTGAATCCAATTTAGCTGTATGGAATTTTTGGCTCCCATCCATTGTACTAGAGTAGACTAAATGCATGTGGGAAAGGAGCAGGATTGTGATGGCATGTTTCACCCCGATCTATCCATTATGTGCATGGTTATTAATCATGTGCAAAAAGAGAGATACTCCTTTGTATATATTCTGATGGATATGCATACGTAAGGAATGGAGTTTGCTACAATCCTACTCCCCTTTGTAATCTCCCACTGCCCTTTATGCATGCAGGAAGTATTCCGGGGATCTGGAACTACAGTCCTAATGTTTTCTTTCCTTTTTCTTTCATGTTCATTTCCAGTCATCATAGCAGCAGTGAAAGTCCTCCAGTTTCCTGCACTTAACAGCTGCAAACCATACAGAGGATTGTCTACATGTGACTTGTACTTTCTGAGCCACTGGCATTGTGATTCCATTTCTCTCTGAGCTAAGGTTGACAACCACTCAGAGAAAAAAATTCAAGCCTGGAATACTTTATTGATTGCTTTCAGGCCACCTGCCAGAAAAAAACAGAAGACATAGCCTTAAAAAAAAAGTTATATATCTTAGTCGAGTAGTAATGCCCACAGTCAGCCCATTCTCAGTTTACCCCATTCCCTGACAAGGTACCAAAATGTTTCATAAGAGCTGGTGACCCCCCACTGTGATCTTGATCCGAGCCTCCAACAATTGTCAAATCATGAACTAGAGATCATGCCTGTACCTCTCCCAATGGCAGTGAGAAAGCCACTGTGCCTCGTACTGGGCTGTTTTCCTCCCTTTGTGCCTGCTCTAGCTTTCTGGTTTTGCCCTACACAAGTGGGAGATGAGTTGGTGGGAGAAAGGACCATGGAGAAAAGTTCCAACTGTTGTCCAGCAGTCTCCAAGTTGTGATTTAGCAGTCCTAGTTGTTACTAGTTCTATGAAACCAGAGAAATTCATTCTGAAGTAGAATCTCTCTCCCCCCCTTCTCCTACCCTTCCCCCTTCACTTCCTTCTAATGAATAGGCATGATGAACAAAACAAGCAGCTACACCATACACATGCACCTTTCCTGTTGTCCTTAACAATTATGATAATAAACATATTGCTGTTGTTAAATATGTTAAAAATAATTATATTATTTTTAAACCCACAATCACACAAACAAACAAACCGACAGACATACAAACATACATGTTAGTATTAACAATAGTTAATCTTACTGCCCACTTATACTGGCCTATATTAAAAATTACCACCCTTTCTAGGTTCTATAATTTTGCAACTCTATAAAATATGTTTCTAAATAAAATCTAAGCATTCTACAATAATTTTCTGTGAAAAATTAACAAAAAGTTAAGATAAAACAAATTATAATCATAAATCCCATACTCAGATTCTTTCCATAATCTACTTGTTTTGATTATTTTAATCTCACCAATTCAAAAATTTTAGAATTTTAAAAGCTTTTGAAACATAGTTCTCTAATCAATCATATTCAGTCATCCAAACATATTCTGCTAGAAATCCTTCTAAAACATTGAAAGTGATCGTCTCTTAAATTATTTTTAGTATAAAATATATTTAGTAAATATATAGAAAACAGGCTCAAAACTAGGTATTTCCCCTACATCTAAGTCAATTACACATCTCCCTATATTATAAAAGCCAAATGGTGGTGGCACTTCTCTAGAACATTCCACACACTCCGGAATTGGTTGGCGCCCAGGTGTGTCAATCGCAGGGTGTCTGTCTCCACTGGCTGAATCGCTGCCTCCCTTGCCGTGGTCCCACCCACGGAGGTGGCACCTGCCATCTCTGCCTCACTCTGCTGAGAGTGGCTGGATGGGACAAAGGCTCCAATGACTGATCATGCTGCCACCATGGTCATCCTCACTCCAGCACAGGTCGCCATGGGGAAATGTCACTGGAGGCCCCCGCATCACCTCTCCCTGCTTGCCCACTGGCCGTGGATAGGCCTCTGGAGTCCCCGTGCCACCCCGTACAGGTGCTCCAGCAGGGGGGGCTCTGCCCAAGCCTGCTGCTGCCATCCTCACCAATGCAGGCAGGCAGGGAAAGGCCCCCGCATCACCTCTCCCCACTCGCCCACTGGCCAGGTGAGGACAGGTCTCTGGAGACCTCCACTCCACCTCTCCACTTGCCCTGGCCCACTGGGGCCTCCACTGATGGTGGGCTTTGGGGAGAAGGTGAGACCAGGCAGCCTGGCCCCTCGGGGTCTCTAACGGGGGGTGGAGGCCCAAGGGAAGCTGCAGCCGGGTGGCCTGGGACAGGCGCTCCACTGTGGGGGGCTCTGCCTGAGCCTGCCGCCACCCTCACCAAGCCGGATGGGCAGGGAAATGCCTCTGGAGGCCCCTGCATCATCTCTCCCCACTTGACCACTGAGCCAGCTGGGTGGGGACAGGCCTCTGGAGGCCCCCGTGCCACCTCTCACCCTGGCCCACCAGGGCCTCCGCCAACAGTGGGGTTTGGGAAGGAGGCGAGGCCAGGCAGCCTGCCCCCCAGGATCTTGAATGGGGGGAGGCCCGAGAGGAGACACAGCTGGGCGGCTGGAGATAGGCACTTCAGCGCTGGGGCTCCACCTGAACCTGCTGGTGCCACCATCCTCACCGAGCCAGATGGGTGGGGAAATGTCACTGGAGGCCCCCGCATCACCTCTCCCTGCTTGCCCACTGGCCGTGGATAGGCCTCTGGAGTCCCCGTGCCACCCCGCCTTGCTCACCCTGGCCCAACAGTGGGGTTCAGGGAGAAGGCAAGCCCAGGTGGCCTGGCCCCCCTGGGGCCTCAAACAGGGAGGGGAGGCCCGAGGGGAGCCACAGCCTGGTGGTCTGGCTAGCGCCTGTTGTCTTTACTGCCACTACAGGCCTTCTTCCTAGTAGTCCATAAATCCCTAAACCCATCTATAGCTTTTATTATAGGATATATTTTGTAAATGTATAAAAACATATTTTCTATCTCAATTTAATCAATTAAACATGAACTAAGGGTCTCTAGCTTGACTTCATCAGGAATTCCCTAAAACAGTCCTAATGATAAACAAAAAAATAGGTTGTTAAACAGTTTAATATAGGCTAAAATCACAACTTAACCAATTAAACATAAGTCAAGGACCTCTAAACCAGTCTCATCAAGAATTTCCTGGACCCATCTTAATTATATAACTTAATTTTCTTCTTCTTTTTATAATTCCTTCTTTTTAAATAAAGTCTTAATTTTGTGTCTTTTTTCTTTATATGTGAAAAAACAAAGATGGAATTCTCCATCTTTGTTTAACTTTCACAGCCTTTAAGGATTGCATGGATTTTGCTTCATCTTCTCTTTGGCCCTTTTTTCACCTTTGGAACATTGACCATTCCAAGGTTTAACAGTTTTTTGGTGGAACTGTCAATCTCTCTTCTGAGTAATTCATCTTGATTGTAGTACTGTCCTCCATCTTGCATAGTTGAGCACTGGATTTCCTTGTAGACTGAATTCTCTTGATTACAAAATTGTTGTGAATCTTGTACAGTTGAATGTTGGAGTACCTTCTCTCTAAAAGCTGAATCAGGTTGGCTGTAAGGTTGCTCTGTCTGTTGCACTGTTTGATGCTGGGTAACCTGGCTTGGTGCTATGGCTTTTTAAATCTAATATTCATTCAATAGCCTCTGTTACTGCTTCAAAAATCAAAGACCGAAATTCTTCCTGAGACATTTGCAGAATATCAGTTTCTGCGTAGGCTTCCATATCTGCCTCACCTGGCGTGCTTTTCTGTGCTATTTAAGGGTTATCAAATTCTACAGGGCTCTTTATGCTCTGTACGCTCATTCATTTCAGTACAATAACAAGAGTGACAGTTCAGCCTTGCATAACCCTGCTGGGTTTTTTACAAGTTACTTGTCAGCTGTCTCTTTCAAGCTGCCTGCCTCTGACCCACAGTCAGCAATCTCTTACACAAGCCAGATATTTTGCAGCTTTATGGTAAAAAACAGGATGCACTTCTATTCTGTTCTCAGCAGTAAAGCATGACATCACAAAGGGTGTTGCAAAATGGTGAGTTTCGCTTTGTTTATCTTTCTTTTTTAAGAGAGTTAAGGAAGAAAATTTATAGTTCTTATGTAGAAGCTCAAATCCCTCTTTGCCCCAGAAAGTGTTTATCTCAACATTCCATTCATAGTTCTTGTCTCATCTCAGCTGCTTCACTCAGAAAGGGGGGGGGGGAAATTCCACCTCACCTTTCTGTATCATTTGAAGATTTAGAGGGCCTTATTTAAAGAAATCATCACACTCTTCAGTGTTGCTGTTGCAGGTACTTACAGGTAAATATCTTCATCGATGTTCAGATGAGGCTCAAAATAACTCTTTTGCTTTGGGGGCTTTCACATCTGGTGCTGGTTATGAATGCCATAACTGCTCTTCTCCATTCCCTGCTTCTGGGACACTCCAGAGCTTCCTCCTGCTTATTGCCTCAAGCAGGGGGCTTGAATCAAGTCCCTTGCCCTAGACCTCCCTCCAGAAGGTCCAGTGGGGTTCAGGATCTCTCGAAACCCCCCTAAAAGGAACAAAGAATCAGTCGTAGCTGGGAGCTGCTTCCGATGTTCAACTGTGTTGATGCGCCGAAGCCCCACCCTCCTATTATTCTTGATCTTCTATGCTGCTAGATCTAGTTCTCTGCATTATAGAGCTAACATGACTTACATACAGTTGAGTTTTGCATATTCTTTTTGCACAGCAGATTAAACTGCATGTCATAGGATTTGACGAGAAAACATATGTTTCAGCCATTTGGAATATTTTATTTTAATGCAGTGCATTCTAGCTATGTGCTCAACATTCCTGAAAACGTCCATGCATTGCATTTCTCAATAGCTCTTGGAAAGGTCATGGCCTGATGGTAGAAATGATAATGGAACAAACCAGAAAACTGGGAGTAATAAAGGCTGGATCCATCAGAGACAGGAGTTGTTGTTGTTATTATTATTATTATTATCACCTTTATCTTATGGTCATCATCATAACAGAGTTTTTGTCACTTGTCATAACTGAAGCTGACATTGTCCTTTTCAAAGTTAGTAGCTGCAGGTTTGTGTGTGGTAATCTAATATTGGGAGTCCAGAGTATTTATCTGAGACCAAAATTGGAATAGGCAAATAGTGACAGAAGGAAAGCCCTAGTAGGTTGGGTTCCCAGTTTTTCAACTGATCTTGGTACCCATCTTTGTTTTTAATACCATTCTGGGCAGATATTAGCAGAGTTTTCATGCGCACGGGGGGGGGGGCGTTGAATGGCATGCATCTTTTGAGGGAAGGGGGAGAGAATTGGGGTTTGCTATTTTATTTTTGGGTTTTAATTGAAAATATTTTAATTATAATTGTAAGCCACTACAAGGAAAGGTGGGATATAAATGTTTCACTAAATGAAATAAACACACAAATGTTTAAGCTATGAAAACATCACTTGCTGATTTCTTCAAATGAACAAGTCACAAGAGCAGGCCATGTTCACTGGCAATTTTAACACCAGAAGACAAGAAAGGAGAGGCATCAGGTTAAATGACTGTTCTGCAATCCAATTCTCTGACTTGTGGCACATATCTAACTTAGTTTTGGCACTGGGTTCTTTAAAAAGAGACCTTTTCAAGCCCCAGTGGAGGTCCCTCTGCACTCAGTAAAGTATTTAGAAAATCCTCGTTAACTGTACTGGAGGTCCAAACTGATGTCCTATTCACCAAAATGGAGAAAATTGATACTTTGGAGGGTGGACTCTATGGCACTGTGCCTCACTGAAGTCTCTGTTCTCCCAGGGCTCCACTTGCAAAACTCCAGGAGTTTCCCAACCTGGTGTCAGACTCTTAGACAAAGTTACTCTCAACAACACTCTCTGGCGGTGATTTGTTTATTGAGAAATAAAGATATTCTAAGCTACAACCAATACTGTGTCAGAACTGAGGTCCTGGTGCCAAAACCCATAGTTATAGACAGTTCAAATAAGGCCCCTTTAGATTCTATCCAATCATACTCTACAATTATCCTGCCTAGCTTTTGCGCGCTGTACACTCCCACCTGTAAATCTACCGTTATGTTTATCTATGACAGCAAAGCAGGCACAGACATTATCCAAGGTCATCCCTGAGAAGGGAGGCTGCTTAAGAAGAGTTACATTGCCACTACAACAGAGCCATTCTCACACTCATACCCCCCCTCTGGAATTTCTCCCCATCTGCAGGCCTCAAATCCCCATAAGACATGGCAAATGAGAGTCCAAGTTTGACACCTGGAGCTGATGACCCTACCCTCCTATCCCCCATCAGTAGCCACAGGGGACCTATTATGACCCATTGACCATTATTTGTGCATTCAGTGGAATGACAGCTCCTTGGGGTAGCAGGAGTGTTCTGGGACTGGAATGACAGGCCCCACCATGGAATGACAGCCCCTGGGAGTAGCAGGTGTTTTCTGGGAGTGGAATCACAGGCCCCACAGTGGAATGACCTGTCATTTCAGTCCCAGGACACATCCCTTACCCCCCTGGGCTGTCATCCCACTCTGGAACCTGTCATTACAGTCCCAGAATACTACTGCCACCCCCAGGGACTCTCATTCCACTGTGGGCAGTATTCCCTCTAAGCTGAGTTAGTGTGAGCTAGCTCACAGTTTTTTAGCCTCCGGCTCACAGATTTTTGTCTTAGCTCAGGAAAGATGGCCCCAGAACAAGGTAATTTATACAGTAGCCAAATTGCTCACTCACAGCTTTAATGCCAGTAGTTCACAAAGTAGAATTTTTGCTCACAAGACTCCACAGCTTAGAGGGAACATTGACTTTGGGGACTCTCATTTCACTCCCAGAACACTCGAGCTACTCCCAGGGGCTGTCATTCCACTGTGGGGCCTGTCATTCCACCTTAGAACACATCTGCTACTCTCAGGGGCTGTCATTCCACTGTGGGGCCTGTCATGCCACCCTCAGAACACATCTGCTACCCCCAGGGGCTGTCATTCCACTCTGGGGCCGGTCATTCCTGTCCAAAATCAGTATATTTGGGACCAGAGACCTTAATGAAAGATCCATTCTGCCTTTTCTGTGCAACTCCTCTTGAGCTGTCAACTATTTCAATGGAGCCAATGCAAGTCAATTGGCATTCCTGGCTCCCATGATTTCCAGTGAGTCTTCAAATCTCTCCCATTGTTTCCAATGGGCAATTGTGTCCTTCCTTTTAGTACACCCCCCTTGAAGGCCGCAGTCTCTCTCTGTTTTGCCTGAAAACCTTTTCACTGAAAGAAATGGTAGGAAAGAGCAAGAGTGCAATAGCACCTTAAAGAGTAATAGAAGGGGTCCGGCATGTGTCTTTCTTCATGAAGGCAGCTTTCTGCATCTCGATGGCAGAGGAGGTGAGTCTGGCCCCAATGAGAGCCATGAGAGCAGAGAAGGAGGTGTGGCGAATGCCAAGTGGGTGGCGGGCCGCTGCCTGGAGAGATGTTCAGTAGTCAGGAACGGGGGCCCCATCCTGGGCAGGCAGGGTGGAGTCTCCTGGCCACGTCTGGGTGGTCACTTGGGATGTGCCTAAGCCAGAGCATGGGTGAATTGGTGGGGGTGTGAAGGGAGCCAGCGGTGGGCATGGGAGGCGGGGAGGCAGGGCTGGAGGGTGAACAGGCGGGAAGGATGCCAGCGGCCATGGTAGCTGGCCCCATGGCAAGGTGGGAGGACTCAGTGGGAGGGACAGGGTGAACAACAGCTGGGAGGGCTGGCAAAATAGCCATGCCCCTCCGCCCAGCAAGACAACAGGCTCCAGGAAGCTCCCCCCAGCCCCCCCCCCACCTTCTCCCATGAGCGCCACCTGCCCATCCTGTCGTCCACATCCCTGGGCAGTGTGTTCTTTTTCTGGGGCAGCCGCAGTGCTGCTGCTGGCCACCTCCCTCCGTCCTGCATGCTCGGTGCCCGGCCCCACATTCCTTCACCACAGATTCCTCCTCCTGGTGCCGCTGTCATGGCCAGGGCAAGTGGAGGTGGCGAGCGCGGCAGAGGGAGGGGCGAACAGGTGGTGTAGGGAGGCTGGCAAGGAAAAAGGTGATGTCAGTGGTGCTGGCCTGGCCAGCTCAGGCCAGGGGGAGCAAGCAGGCCATGGCAAGGCCAGCCAGGGCCATCCTCCTGCCTCCCTGCAGGAGTGGCCACTAGAGCGTCCATGCTGGTGGACAGTGAGGCCAAGAGTGGAGCCCTGGAGAGTGAGGGCAAGAGAGTGTTCAGAGGCTGTGTGGGTGGGACTGAGGGAAGCAGGCAGCCAATGGATACAGACTTGGGGTAAGTAACACAGCACGGAGTGAACTGACTCCAGGTGACAATTATATATATATAGCTCTTGATGTCAGAATTAATTATATCTTGTATCTGAAGATGTAAGAAGATTTCCCCCAAAGTTAATAATTGCCGTTCTCTTGGAATATAACCTATGCACATATTTAATGTGAGGTAGAAAAACAATAAGAAATATATCTAGAGCTCCCCTCCATCATGCTTAGTTTGGGGACAGGCTGTGGAGCTGCACTATATAGGATGCCAGTCCTTGCATTTACTTATTGAAATGACTGGCATTTCTCCTTCAGGAGCCCAAGTGAGTAGTTTGTCCTGCATGATCTCACTGAAATGAATGGAATATGCCCAACTACACAACTGATGGATCAACTAAAATCAGATTGTTTCATTTCTTTCAAATGTAGAAAATTAAAATGAAATAGAGTCTCATGCTGCAAAAGCTGCATGTAGTTGTTTTGGGGTGTTTTTTTTACCCTGAATCCTCAGGAAAGGGTGCACTTTAATAAAGAAATTACTTATTGCTTGAAGAAATGGCCATTTTCAATAGTTTCTTCATTGTCAATAAATTTGGCAGATCCAACTTTCTTTTCTTTTTTTCCATAGGCTGACATTGTTATTGGCTTCTTT
Source organism: Gekko gecko (assembly GCA_029375565.1). Lineage (NCBI taxonomy): Eukaryota > Metazoa > Chordata > Lepidosauria > Squamata > Gekkonidae > Gekko > Gekko gecko. Next base: position 153,323,015 of record JAPDNY010000003.1, read on the forward strand.
CTTCAGGGAAGGGCTCAGTGGCAGAGCATCTGCTTTGCAGGCTGAAGGTTCTGGGTTCAGTCCCCAGAATCTCCAGGTATTTGAACTGAATTCAGCCTCTTCCCTAATCAAAAGACTGTTGATGTTCTGTTCAGCTGATCTGTTTCTGTTTCCCATGATTCATTCCAGCTTGCTGTAAAAAATTGGAAAAAAAAATCAGATCCAGAATTCCTCCATGCTTTTGATGAGTCTACAGGGTGCCATAATTTTGGTGCCACAACAAAGAAAGCCCTTTCTTGGGTTGCCAGCCATCCAGCCCCAGATGGCAGGGTCACTCAAAAATGGACCTCTGAAGATGATCACAGTGGTTGGGTAGGGTCATATGAGAATAGGCAATCCTTAAGATATGCATGTCCCAGGTTTATAGGGCTTTAAAGGTCATTACCAGCACCTTGAATTGGACCTGGAAGCCACTGTAGATGGAACCGTGCAACCTGCTCCAGACTGCATTCTCACTGCAGCATTTTGTACCAGTGGGAGTTTTCAGATACTCTTCAAGGACAGCTCCACATACAGTGCATGGCTGTAATCTAATTTAGATGTTACCAGAGCACATACCACAATGGCAAGATCTTTCTTTACTCAGGAAAGATAACAACTGGCTCATCAGCCAAAGGTGGTAGAAGTCATCCCTGGCCACTGCCAACAGGAGGCCTGTCCAATAGCACCTCCAGACTGTGCACCTGCTCTTTTAGGAGTGTCTCTATGTACCTAATGACAGGGTGGATTGGGGAGGGGGAAACAGCCCTGGAAAAGGGGCGCCCAGCCTGCCTGCCCCCTACCTCCAAAGGAGGAGGGAGGGAAAGCATGCATGGCCAGACTAGAGCAGGACCTGCCTATCCAAGTCATGGGATGAGGCCAGATCCTCACCAAGCTGGGTGGGTGTGTCCCTCACTACAGTGAGGATGATCCAGCAAGACATATCCTTAGCTGCAGTGAAGTCGGGCCAGATGAACACAACAAAGGATGGGCCAGGTGCATCCTTGCTGTGCTGGGCAGGGCAAGTCTAGGCCAGGCACCTCCTTTTCTGTGCCTCTGACTTGTGGCAATGGGGTCCTGCACCCATCCCTCTCTTTGGGTGTGGTGACCCGAGTGTGTATTGTGTTCCCCAGGCTGGAGTGGTCCCTGCAGAGTGCGGCCCCTCTGTCCCTTAGCCCACCAGGACTTTTTAAAAAGGCCTTAAAAGCCAATCTGTCCCATTGGTGTCCATGAATGGCAACTAAGCTGTTACAATACACATTATCACATGCTTCAGCATTTGGTGGTAACATCAGAATGACCAAATAGCATGTAAATTAATTTGATCAAGGTAAATTCAGCTGGGGACAGCATTTGTGCTGAAGTTATCAATATCCATATTTTAAAAAGTTACATCAGGCTAAGCATTTGCAGAAAAGTGGGTATTAATGGCAGCCAGAAACATTCAGCACATCTCTGGAGAAGTGGCATATGAACTTTCTAAACATTTTTAAAAATTAAATAAATACATACAAATATTGGAGTGATCTTTTAAATAATCAGTACAAAAACACAAAAGGTAAATTTAATTTATATACTAATAACCAAGTTGGCCAAATATTTGGATTCTTAAATATAGTGACTGGAGCTGTGAATGGGCAAGACATATCTTTCTATAAACCTGAACAGGGCCCTAGGTTTGCAGAAAAATGTGAAATCTTAAAAAACAAAACAAAAACCATTGGGGTGGTTTCAGGAAAGGACAAAGAGGATACTTAGAAAACTCTACAGAGTAAGACTTATGGGAATTTTCCCTAGAACTACTCCAGCAGATGAGACTGTGATCTATCTCAAGTTTTAAAACCTTCCTGCAGGGGAAAAAAATATAAAGTGCAGCTAAGGCAACATATCAGAGAAATGATAGGCAGCACTTGGGACTGAAGTGGAGCTCTGCCTTAGGATGCTGGAAGGATTCTTTGATATTTTTTTAGTAGCCAGTTAATTTCTTAGACATTCTTTTTCATAGCCATGAGATAACATGATTTTTAAGGTTGGCAGTGATTTCCTAGAGATCAGCTTCAACCAGAGGTTCTCAAACTTTTCAAAGAAAATTAATTTGTCAGCTTACTGGACTTTTTTGCAGACTGACTTGCAAAGTAAGTCCATACTACTTCCCTCCTCCTCAACAAAGCATGGGAGTCTCATGTCCATTAACAGTGAATACCTTTATATTTTATTTTTCATATTGGGTATTTATCTATATATCTAAAGCTCAGTGTGGCCAGATCTGTGAATGCTTACATCCAGAGCTGGAAGCTGTAAACAGAAAAAAAATCTTTCTTCAAAGCTGAAGAAAGCAGAAAAATCTGAAATCTTTAAAAAAAAAAAAAACACCATTGGGGGAATATCCCTCAAATGATAGGAGTGCCTGCAGCTTTTTTTTTTTTAAAAAAAGGTGCCTTCAATGGCCATTGCCAGGCAACCACAACCATATTGCCAGTGTTCCACGCTTGGTTTCTGTCAATAAAAGGTGGAGGGAGAGTCAGGGCCCTTTCGAAGGATGTTTTGGCCTTTGAGAGAAGACTTACGGGGCCAGGCCTCGCAGCCACCACTGGGCAACTTGCTGCCACCAGACATGCATGACTTACCCAGGCCTGGCCACTTCAGTGTGGTGTAGTGTTCAGAGCTTTACACTAGGATTTTGGACACCCAGGTTTGAATAAGTAGTCTGATGTGGAAGCTCACAAGCTAACCTTGGGCCAGTCACATATTCTCAGCCTAACATATCTCACAGGGTTATTGTGAGGATAAAATGGAGGCAAGGACAATGATGTGAGCTGCTTTGGGTTCCCATTGTGGAAAAAGTCGTGATATAAATGAAGTAAATAAATAATAAATATAACTGAAAATGGGGGCAAATAAAAGGTAGGTTTGTGGACACTGAGAAGGTGGGGAGGGGGATAAAGGGAGGACTGGCAGGAGGAAAGAAGAAATAGTCCCCCCTGACATGTCCTTGCAAGTTCCCTGCCATGCAAGTGGGCCTGGCCTAGTGGCTAGCACCACACAATGGGCAACAGGTTTCCCCAATAGAGGCTGCTGAAGATGGAGGGAAAGCTAAAGGTAGGTTGGCTGTTGGATGGAAAGGAAAGAAGGAAGCAGGAAAAGGGAAATGGCTACGGGGACTTTCAGGAAAGGGAAAGGAGAAATAGTGGTGGAGGGATCAATAAGATGCCCCCCCACATCCTTTCAGATTCCCCATTTGTAAATACATAATCTTACTAAATAACACGTTCTGTTTCATTTTACACATTACAAAGAGGCAAACCCAGCTTTTCTCTCAAGCCTCCTCTTTCAGACCACCTAATTTTTCCTCTTCCCTCCTAGCTTCATGATCCCCCCATGAAAAATTTGCAACCACTTGGGTTCCAATCCTTACTGAGAACCACTGACTTACAGTACAGAGTTGAAGTCAATATATTTAGAAGGGTATAACTCTGCTTAGTATACTTCAGCTGTGTATTGAGCTTATTTAGGCAAAAGTGATGGAGGACACATGAAGCCCAAGGGGCAAACACTTCCCCACTTCCATTTTCACTAAGGAAAATGGTATGGGAGGGAAGGTGAAAGCTCCTTCTCCCTCCCCCCACCAGCACTCAGAACTGCACCGAACAACCAAGCAGTTTTTTTTAGGGTGAATCCCCAAGAGTATATATGATTGGGAGGTGGGCTGGGGATTCCGACCCAGGTCACGTGACATGTATCATTTAGATGCATGTTCAGTTAATTGTCTCCCAGACAATTCCTTGGCTATCTCATTGATGTGAATAGCATTAACAGTGCTCTTCCTGCAACGGTGAAAACAGTCCACGATGTCCTTATGCCATGGGTCAAGCAGGAACAATAACCTTTCTTGTGACTCTTGAACTTTCCTTCAGCCTAAAGTCATGGAAGCAGAATGTCCGGATCACCTTCTGATTAAGTAAGGCACGTGGCTGCAGACAGTCCAACATGATAAGGGTTTTGATGCTGTCAGGCATATAAAGTGATCTAAGAATGTACTGATCCATTATGATGCTACAGTAGCTTTGGAGAGAAGGCAAAAGCTCTTTACGGGATGTAGGGAGTTTGCTCCTTCTTCTCCACACCCTAGTATGTTCGGTATAAACATCAGTATAAAATGTGCCTCAATGTTGTATATAGTTTTAAGCGGCTGCACACTTACTATCTCTATCCTTTTTTGATAGTAATGCCATCCCTCCTTGAAATTGTGTGCTGAAACAGCTGCATCTTCCTCATTTACCTTGATATTTATTCTCCCTCTTTACTCTTTCTTTTCCTTAATGGCATCCTTTCCTCCCTACTCTCAGTCATGCTTCTGTCAGTTTCCTCATGTTCTTCCTTTTTTATATAAAAAGTTTTTTATCGGTTTTCTACAGAGAAAAGAAAGATGAAAACTACAAATACAGAGACACTAACACAGAACAACAAGAAGAATGTACTCAAGGTGTCTACTTAAATTTTACACATTTAGAATCATTCTTTTATGCACCTAAACCGCTTTAACGACTTGCAGTATTTAGAGACTAGTTGCAAAGCCTGTTGTGAAATCAATACAAGGAGCTCTTGCAAGATGTGACGTGGTGGCCTGCAGACATCCCCTCCCCTCTACCACTATGGCTTCTCCTGCAGTCCCCAGACCCTAGTGTCAAATGGGGAGAGAAGGCTGTGCAGTGTGTCACTGCCCGGCCGCCTCCGGGAGGCCCCCGGCTGCCTCTACCATACCCTGCCTAAGCGGCGGATGCTGCAGAGCTCGGCATCTGACGGCTTGGGGGCATGCCACTTCTGGAGGTTGGCATTGCTCTCGCCATCAACGTGTCCTCCTGGGACCCCCAGGCCACGTCTACTGCCCCCTACCCAGGCGGCAGATGCTGCGGAGCGCAGCACCTGATGTCTTGGGGTGTGCAGCTTCTGGAGGTCAGCCTTACCATCACCGTCGCTGTGTCCTCCCTGCCACTGGCAGCCAACCTCTCACTGCTCAGCCGGCCACCCACCCACAGTTGGCTGCAACCAATGGCGGCCATGGCAGTGGCGGCATGAACAGCTTCATTGTCCTGACTCTCCAGGTGCTGGAGTGCTGCCCCTGCCTGCCACTTCTACTGCCCTCTTCCCTGGCAGCTCACGCAGCAGAGGTCAGTGAATGAGTGGCCGGGGCCTTGGAGTGGCTGGATGTGGGCCTCACTGTCCTCATTGGCTGTCTTGGCCTCTGGCAGCCAGAGCATCCGACCTCTCCATCGCCTCACAGAATACTGAGGTGGAGACGCTGGGCACCAGTTCTGTGGGCAGGATGCAGGCAACCCAACCAGTGGCCAGGGACACCTTGTGAGTGGCAGATTTGGGAGCCAACTGATTTGGGAGTGCATTGAACGTTGCCACCCGAAAATTCAATTATTAATAAGGAGAGATTGTATTTCGTTGATTATCCTGTACAACTCTGAAGATATTTTTCAATCCATTTGTATAATCTTGACCAGGTTTTCTCGAAGATTTTTTCTTTTTTTACCTTGTAGTTGTAGAATTAATTTGTCCATTTCTGCTGTTTCGAATAATTTATAAATTATTTTTTCCTTTGATGAAACTACTTCTTTTCTCCAATATTTTGCATACAAAATCCTAGCCATAATTGTAATATGTATAATCATATAAGTATCTGTTTTTTTAAAACTCTCTGGTATAATCCTGTCCTTATATATATTTGAATTTTGGTTCCACCACATTCTATGCTTGCCATAATTGATTCGGCTCAAGAACTGGCAGTCAGAAGACACTGGCCAGGGCTGAGTGGCTGCTTCACAAAGTCCCACCCACGTCAGCCCCTGTCAGTGTTTTCAACTCAGTCTGCTCCAGTCCTCCGACAGGAGAGGACCATCTGGAGTGTGAGCGCAGGGACAGGCCTTCAAGGCTGAGGCAAGAGAGAGAAGCCCTTTTCCGCCCCCCCACACCATCCCCATGGCCTTCTATGAGGGGACTAGGCCCAGAAAAGCCCTTTTCCGCCCCCCACACGCCATCCCCTGGGCCTTCTATGGGGCACTAGGCCCAGAGAAGCCCTTTTCTGCCCCCCACACGCCATCCCCAGGCCTTCTATGGGGCACTAGGCCCAGAGAAGGCCTTTTCCGTCCCCCACACCCCATCCCCTGGGCCTTCTATGGGGCACTAGGCCCAGAGAAGGCTTTTTCCACCCCCCACATGCCATCCCCTGGGCCTTCTATGGGGCACTAGGCCCAGAGAAGGCCTTTTCTGCCCCCACACGCCATCCCCTGGGCCTTCTATGGGGCACTAGGCCCAGAGAAGGCCTTTTCCCACACACACTGCCTACTGCCCTCATAGAAGGCCCATGGGATGGTGTATGGGGACAGAAAAGGCCTTCTCTGGGCCCAGAGAAGCCCTTTTCTGCCCCTTCCCTTCCTTTCCCCCTTTTTCTTTCTTCCTCTCTCCTTTCTTTCATTCTTCCCCCTATTCCTTCCTTCCTTCCTTTCTCCAACCCTCTCTCCTTTCCACCTCCCTCCCTTCCTTTCTAGGGCCCGTTGTCTTCCACCACAACGGGCTTTGCTCCCTAGTGTTTAATAAAAACAGTTCTGGAACAAATGGTATAATTGTTTCTAATATTCTTTACAATATCTCATGTATCCAAATCCAGTACTTTTTTTGTTATGTTACAAGACCACCACATAGGGAAAAAGGAACCAATATTTTGCTTATACTTCCAACATACATTTGACATACTTGGATAAAATGTTGCTAAATTCTCTGGTGTTATATGTCCTCTATAAAACATTTTATATATATTTTCTTTATATGGTATAACTTTGTATGGTATAAATTTGTATATTTTATATTAGTTTTCCATATCATAGTCCATTGATCTAGATGTATGTTATGGCCTATGTTTTGTGTCCATCTAATCACTGAAGATTTCACTATTTCATCTTGCATTTTCATGTCTAATAACAAAGTATAAAATGACTTCTATAGGTTTTTCAAAAAAGTCAGTTTGTTTGTCCTTAGCATATCTAGAATCAAGCTGCACTCTTTCCTACCAATTCAAGCAAATGCCCTGTCTTTGGAGAATGTCTTGTGGAGTTAGATTATTTTTCTTGTCTAGAAGCTCTTCGTATCTCCATAATTAATCTTTGGCAAATAATGGTGAGACCCATTTGGGTGTTTTTGTGTAGAACATATTTTTAACCTCTTCCCATATCTTCAGCAGTGCTGCTCTTAAAATATGTTGTTTAAAATATTTATGTATATTACTTTTTTCATACCATACAAAAGAGTGCCAACCTAATTTCAAGTCATGACCTTCTAGCTTTAACAGTCTTGGTTTTTCCAGTGTAATCCATTCTTTCATCCACATCAGGGCTGCTACTTTATAATAGAGATACCAGTTTGGTACTGCAAATCCTCCTCTCCCCTTTGTATCCTGTCATACTCTGATTTTTATTCTGGCCCTTTTACCTTGCCAAATAAATTGTCATATCAGTTTATCCACTTCTTTAAAGAACTATTGATTTTTTTTTAAATTGGAATTATTTGGAACAAAAAAAGAAGTCTGGGTAGAACATTCATTTTTACAATAGCTATTCTTCCCATAAAAGATACTTGTAATTTTTTTCCAATTTACCAAGTCTTTTTTAATTTCAGTCAAAAGTTTCATATCGTCATCTTTTAATAGTGAACTGCATCTGTAAGTTATCCCTAGGTATTTTATTTTCTTCTGAACTTCAATACCTGCAGTCTCTTGTAACAGTTGTATCTGATCTTTAGTACAGTTTTTTTTGTCAATATTTTTGTTTTCTTAAAATTAATTTTCATCCCAGCTAACTGTCCATATTCCTTTAGAGAATTCAAGAGATGGATGATAGATGTTTGTGGTTCTTCCAAAATGTTATTTCTGAATGTTGACTAGCCAGACTTCCTCCTGTCCCTTCAATCTTTCTTCAAATATGTTGTCTTTGACAAAGCATCTCCTAAACCTACAAAGACTCACCTAACTTGTACTATGTTCTACTGTGGCATTACTCAATAGCAAGCCATTTGAGCACTGTTACCTATGGAATTTTATCTTATATTCTGTATGTCTCTTTCCCCCAGTAAGCCCAGCATGAAATCTTCTCCACAGCACCGTTGGCGTAGGAGAGAAAATAAAAATTAGAACGGCTTGTGGGGGTTATTTATAACTTCTTAATTATGCATTTGTTCCTTCAGAGGTGTTTATTATCTCAAACATATTTAAAGCACTGCTCATGCTGTAAAACAGAATATTCACCTGCGCATAAAACCCAAGTGATACTACACTGAGTAGCAGTTTCTCTTAAATATAGGTTATGCTAAAGTAACTCCACGTATATAAAAATCAATCCCTTTTATTCTGTGTTAATTAATTCAGGATCATCCACTGCCTCCTCTGCCCAGGGCCCTAGCATTGTGAGTGGGGTACACTTTACTGGGATTAGTAAAGTCAGTCAGGTTAGAATGAATGTTTGGGCATATAATATCTAAAACAAATCAGAAACCTTTCTGATCTAGATCTATGTTTTGTCTTGCTGAACAACTGCCTGCAATCAGGGTGTTTAACCCCCCCCCCTCAAGAAACTCTACTGGGTTCAAAATGGTGTCCTTATTTCCAGGTTGCTTAGCAACTGCAGAAAGAAAAACAGTGTGGCAATGCAGCAGGCCTTAATTCTGGGGAAACATGTACAGTTCGGACAAATGACTTGTGATATGAAGAAAGGAAGTGTACATAGCAGAAGATCTTCATCCTGTGTGAGAAATTTGTTGTTACTCTGGATTTATTGTAATATAGAGAATGAGGAGGGAAAGCTTCAGCAGAAGTGGAGGAGGGAAATTACCACTTCCCTGTTTTTAAGGTGGGAAATAAGACATTTCAGTACTGGTAACTAGTACTATCTACCATTGCAATATCAACCACAGGATTAATAACTTTAATGGTGTTCCCTTTCATAAATGCAATCTTAAATTAATTAAAGTCTTTAATAGTCACCTTTCATCCTCACAGATGCAAAAGACAGATCCCCCCCCCAAGTTTTAGAGGTTGCTTTATCACCTTCTCTGCCTTGCAGAGTTCTAGTCAGTTCATTGGGGCTCTTACTGTTATTTATTTATTTTTAAATGTTAGTTTGTGGTGTAGCTGTGTAATTTTTCATCAAAGTGAACTTTGACTTACCAAAGCTTATTCACTGAAAAATGTTGTTGGTCTTCAAGGTGCTGCAGGACTCAAAAAATGTCAGTTTTGTAATCTACCATAGCTATTTCCAGGTTACCTATTTTTTCTTCTGCAAATCATGATTATAAAAATACTAATTTTTTTGTCTCCTCCATCTGTTTCTTATTTTACTCAGGAAAGGATGCCCCCCTTCCCTTTCCTTTAATTGTTTTGGAGGAATTGCATTAATTGAAAGAAGCATTTCCTTATAGAGATAAGGAACTTTCTTTATGGTAAAATGCTGCAGCTTTCTGTATTTTGAACAAACAAGGATAAAGGTTATATTTCCGTTTATATCCCAGTGGTTGCATTTTTCACAGTATGAACTGTAGGTATAAAGGTCGACTATGGATACACAAATATTCCCTACCTTCACTCCCATCCCCTTCATCACAGTTCTCTCATTTTCTTGTAACAGAACAAGTGAGACAAATAGGACTGCCAGGTCTCCTGTTCTCATGGGAGGCCTCCCATCTGGCGGACCTGGTCTACTGCCACCACTCAGTAGAATGGCAGAGGAAAATGGGACAGGGGCAGGAATCACCATTGCTCTAATGGAGCAATGTCACTTGCAGGACAAACCCAGAAGTGATTTCATTGTTTCAGGGTGCTTTAGGATGGTAAAACCATAGAGTTTCAGTGGAATATTAGAACTGAACTATGACATCATTTCTGGGTTCACACCAGATGTGATGTTGCACTGTCAGAGTGACAGCAATTTATATGTCTCAGCTCCCTATTACCTCCCACTGGTGGCTAGCATTGGGGTGGCAACCCTAGACAATATATTTTGCAGATCATCTTGTAGGGTTACAGTGTTTTGTTGATAGTTTCAGAGAATAGCCATGTTGGTCTTCAGTAGAACAACTAGATTTGAGAACAGTAGCACCTTAGAGACCAACAAGATTTTTGGTGTAAAAGTTTGCAAGAGTGAAAGCTCCCTTCCTCAGATACTGACAGGGCCATGTGACTGTGAAATTCAACAGATTGATCCTTTTCTCAAGATGGATCATTAGGGATCTGGAGGAGGAGGAAGAAGAAGAAAAAGAAGCGTTGGGGCTACTATTTTGCATCTGCATGGCTGCTGAATGACAGTAGTGCCTGATGCAGTCCAGTGACATTATCACTGGCACCTGCATCATGCGCTGCTGGTTATTCAGCAACTATGCACCTGCTAGGTGCTATGACTGATACCAGAGCATTGGTCTGCAGAGGTAGCCAAATCTCATAAGAACATAAGAGAAGCCAATGGTGAATCAGGCCAATGGCCCATCTAGTCCAACACTCTGTCACACAGTGGCCAAAAATACCAGGTGCCATCAGGAGGTCCAGCAGTGGGGCCAGGACACTAGAAGCCCTCCCACTGCTACCCCCTCCAGCACCAAGAATAGAGTGCATCATCTGGCCCAGACTGAGAGTTCCTAGCTATACCTTGTGGCTAATAGCCACTGATGGACTTCTGCTCCATATGTTTATCTAATTCCCTCTTGAAACTGTCTATGCTTATAGCTGCCACCACTTCCTGTGGCAGTGAATTCCATATGTGTGTGACAGAGTGTTGGACTAGATGGGCCATTGGCCTGATTCAACATTGGCTTCTCTTATGTTCTTATGTTATGTTAATCACTCTCTGGGTGAAGAAGTACTTCTTTTTATCTGTTCTAACCCGACTGCTCAGCAATTTCATTGAGTGCCCACGAGTTCTTGTATTGTGAGAAAGGGAGAAAAGTACTTCTTTCTCAACCTGCTCTATCCCATGAATAATCTTACAAACCTCAATCATGTCACCCCTCAGCCATTGTTTCTCCAAGCTAAAGAGCCCCAAGCATTTTAACCTTTCTTCATTGGGAAAGTGTTCCAACCCTTTGATCATTCTAGTTGCCCTTCTCTGCACTTTTTCCAGTGCTATAATATCCTTTTTGAGGTGTGGCAACCAGAACTGTACACAGTATTCCAAATGAGGTCGCACCAATACAGGGGCATTATGATCCTGGCTGATTTGTTTTCGATTCCCTTCCTAATAATCCCCAGCATAGCGCTGGCCTTCTTTATTACAGTTACTGTCTAGACATTTTCATTGCGTTATTGTCAGGTTCAAAAGCAAGTAGATCCAAGCATTCTTTGGTTAAGAAAGGCTTTATTGGAATACAGTGAAGGGTCATTGTCAGGAATGGCAGGAGAAGCTGCTCAAGCACGGTTATAGTGTGATGCAAAGTGCGACTAGCAAATGAAATGTAAGCGCGCGCACAGGAAACTCCCGGCGGGAGAATTACTTAATGGGCGGGAGACAACTCCCTCCTCCCCTCGTCTTCACAGGACTGGAAAATTCTCATAAGCTCAAGAATAGCCCAAAGCCCGCATTCAAGGCCACCATGATAAGACGGAGCGGCAGAGAAGAAGCTCCCACGTTACAGCAAGCATACCTACGCAAGCGCAATGCAGGGACGAGATAGGGAACACAGAACAATTAACTCAGTGTAAAAGAGCAAACAGACATTTCTGACAGTTATCTACTATGACTCCAAGATCTCTCTCTTGGTCCGTCTCTGCCAGTTCAGACCCCATCAACGTGTATTTATATTTAGGATTTTTGGCTCCAATGTGCATCACTTTGCACTTGGCCACATTGAGCCCCATTTGCCAAATTGCCGCCCACTCACCCATCCTTGACAGATCCCTTTGGAGTGCCTCACAATCCTCCCTGGTTGTCAGCACCCTGAACAACTTCGTGTCATCTGCAAATTTAGCCACTTTACTGCTTATTCCCAATTCTAAATCATTAATAAACAAGTTAAAAAGCATTAGGCCGAGTTCCGATCCCTGTGGTACCCCACTGCTTACCATCCTCCACTGAGAAAGTTTCCCATTTATACTCACTCTCTGTTTCCTATTTATAAGCCAGTTTTTGATCCACAAGAGGACTTGTCCTAATATCCTGTGACTATTGAGCTTACTTAGGAGCCTTTGATGAAGAACTTTATCAAAAGCTTTCTGGAAGTCAAGGTAAATAACATCTATTGTGTCCCCCTTGTCCACATGTTTGTTCACTCCCTCGAAAAACACTAACAGGTTAGTGAGACAAGATCTTCCCTTACAGAACCCATGCTGAGTCTGCCTCAATAGTTTTTGTTCATCAATGTGCCTACTAATTCTTTCCTTAATAACAGTTTCCACCAACTTGCCCAGTATCGACGTCAGACTGGCTGGCCTATAATTTCCTGGATCTCCCCTTTTTAAAGATGGGAGTGACATTAGCTACCTTCCAGTCCTCAGGAATGGAGACAGATTTTAAAGAAAGATTACATATTAATGTAAGGAGATCCACAAGTTCACATTTGAGTTCTTTCAGAACTCTCAGATGTATGCCATCCGGGCCTGGTGATTTATTAGTTTTTAAATTGTCCATCAGTCGTAGGACTTCCTCTCTTGTCACCTCAATCTGATTCAGGTCTTTCATTCAGGTCAGTGGTTCTGGAATGGGCAAGCGCTTGTCATCTTCCACAGTGAAGACAGAGGCAAAAAATGCATTCAGCTTCTCAGCCATTTCCTTGTCATCTTTCACTAGTCCTTTTACTCCTTGGTCATCCAAGAGCCCCACTGCCTCCCTGGCTGGTTTCCTACTTCTAATGCATTTGAAGAAAGTTTTATTGTTCGCCTTTATTTATTTTGCGATATGCTCCTCATATTCCCTTTTTGCTTGCCTGATCACAGACTTGCATTTTAATTGCCACAGCCTGTGTTTCCTTTTATCAACCTCACTGAGACTAGCTTTCCACCACTCAAATAATCTTGATTCATCTTAAGAACTTTTAAGCATACTGTGGCCTAAGCTTTCAAGAGGGTTGGGTGACATGATCGTAACCCTGGTGCCTCTATTACCCCCTTTCCTGACACCTGCTAGTCAACACCACTTTCTCTCCCCCTTTACTTGATTCTTGGCAGCCATTGCTGGCAGTCCTCCAGTGAATAGTTACACAAGCTACCTTTGTTTCTGGGGTATAATGAAGATTCTGGTGCCAGTTGCCAAAAGTTGCTTTTACACCTGGGCCAACTAATCTTGAGTGGGAATGGGAAGACTGCAGCTACAATTGTTCAGAGAACCTAGGAAGCTATGACAAGCCAAATTCAATTCTCATTAGGAATGGGATTTGAACTGGGGTGGGAGGAGTTGAGCTCAGGCCCACCCACTAATTCTGACATTTACACCATTACTAGTAATAACATAGGTGTGATCTATATTCCACAGCCCATCCTGTTGTGGTAGCTATAGAACTTGCATTATAATTCTTCCAAATGTGTTCAAGCTTTCTGGAATGATGATTCTGTAAAAAATAGAGGTCTAAACTATCTCAGCAACAATTCCTCTCTGTGCATCAGGTTTTTATTTTATATATACACACAGATTGTCAAAGTAGGTTGGCCACAGAAACGCTCACCTTTAAGACATTGACTCCATTTCAGTCCATACTGTCAGCATTTAAAGATCATGTCTGCATCTTCATTTTTAAAACAGTCTCAATGATGCCTTTCTTTATGCTGGAGTGATGCTTGTTCAAGAAATTCTTCCAGTCTGGTTGATTCAAGTCTTCATCACTAAATGGCGCTTTTTTTTGGGGGGGGGGGCTTAGAGTGCTTTGTAACCAGATCCAGTTGAGCCGATGAGACATCGCAATCACAATGGAGTCGAAAATATAGGGCAGTAAAATAATGTAGACAGCAGGAATTATAATGGTACAGTAGGAGAGCGAATCTGAAAGAGATGTAGACATCTTTTTTTGAGAAGGATCGGGAGTGTTGCCAAAGCAGCAGAAGATACCAATGCAGATTCGATCTATAAGGAGTTCTGAATGGAGCACTTAAGGACTTTCTCAATAGAAGGACTAGCAGATGCGAGGACACAGAGCCAGGCACATTGATTCATGGTTCCTTTCTTGGGACAAAGGGAAGTTCTGGGTAGCCTTTTACAAGGCCATTTTTCTTGAGGGGAAAGAGCACTAGAGATCTGTGATGGCCTTACCATAATCCCTTTACTCATAAATAAGCATGCTGAACTGGTAATATAAGGAGGGAGGAACCAGAATGGAGGCACTGTACTATGTTAATTATCTATGCTAGGTCTATCATCCATGAATTTGTCTAGTCCAGTTTTAAGGCTATTCAGGACAATTACCACAATTGCATCTTGTGGCAGTGAGTTCCATGGTGCAATGTATGATGGAATATTGCCCCACATCTACTTCTAATCACTTTTGTTGGGTGAATACACATTCTAGTATTATGAGGAGAAAGAAAAAAATCATTCCATGCAACTTTTCCACATCATTCATAATTTTATAAACTTCTATTTATTCACTCCTTCACCTTTTCTTAGCTAAACTGTCCAGAAACACTGTCATCTTTCTTCATAAGTAATTTGCTCCAAGCCCTTGATCATTTTCATTGTCCCTTTCTGCTCATTTTACAGATCTACAGTATCCTTGTTGGAATGGAGTGACCCAAGCTGTACACAGTATTCCAAATGTGGCTGCAGCAAATAGAGAGGCACTATGATGATAGCTGCTCTTTTTAAAATGCCATTCTATTTTTTAAAATTTCTTCTCTACATCTAACAACTTCCCCCCCCATTTTCTGTTTTCAAACAGAGAACAATAACAACAACAGCTGTCCCCTCCATATAAGAGATAAGAAAAACAGTAAGTGGGTTATAGAGGGGAAGAGCAAGTGGGAGAAGAAATTGGGAAAGGGAATTATGAAAGATGAAAGGCTATGTGTATAAAGTGCAGGGAAGGGTAAAAGTAGAGATGGGCAAATGGGAGATGGGGAGAGAAGAAAGAGAAGGGAAAGGTGGGGCAGGATGTCTCTTCTGTTGGCTACTATCCTTTTTAAAGGATTTATGCTATGGTGGGTCCAAGCCTCAAAAAGTGATGATACATTCAGTCTACTGTTTGTCAGGGCAAAATTTCAATAGATACTGACTAAACATGATGGTACATAACTTCATTTTGTTGTTTCTTGATAATTTTTGTTCCTGGTTGGAAGGGGTGGAATGCTGTTCTACCCAATGGGTTATCTCAGGAGGGGCACACCGTTACAGGAGTGCAAGCCTCTGAGTTTGGTAATATGAAGCATTTTGCAATCACAGCTGCACAGAGCATCGATTCATCATGAATGGGACCCATAGAGGGGCATACCCGATGCTAGAATGTAAATAGTGGGAGTTAGGAAAAATCTCAAGACTGACTGACTTGATTGACGCACTGACCTGATTCCAGAAGGTGGCTCCTGTGGACCACGCTGCTACGAGGAGAAGCACATCTCCAGCACTGGGCGGAACGGTCACATGGCGCTTATACATTTTGACTGATGTGTTTGTCACATGCACTTTCTCACACAGTCCGTGACTCTAGTGGAGAGTCTATTTCATCTGCTGCACAGGTGCAAAAACAAAAGGATCTGAAACTCCTCTTCTCCAGCTGCTGCCTATCCATAAGCTGCTTGATCCAGATTGTGGTGAGATAAGGATCAACAAGGGTCAGCTCACAAATGACGCTTATTTTTGAACATGGTATATTTGCCTGCTGAACATATTCACAGCATCCCTGTTTTTTTGTTGGAGGACACTGGACATTCTCTCATCTGAACTTTTATCAGCAACCTGAAAGCCTCCAGTCCATAGTTTTACCACCTGATCTGCCTATCTGTGAGAACTAGGCCCAACTCATCTTGCCTCCAGGGAGCCTTTGAGGAAATCTTCTTCAGTGGACCCCCTTCATCTGGAAAACACAAAATGCGTAAGCCAAGAATTCTCACTTTTGGCCTCTGGTCTGTGTGCAAAACGAAGCTTTCCTATCTAAGTTCTAGTCTCCAGTCTTTCAGTTTTCTGCCCCAGTTCTAGTTTCCTCAGAAAAAAAGATATATCTTCTCCTCTTTGCATTGAACAATGTACACCACCATTCTCAACATCATGTGATTTCTGGAGGGCAATAACCGGACACAGTCCTCAGCAGGAGGGCAGTTTACCAACTAAGGAGGAGAGGTCAGGTAGCCCTGTACCTGCATGGTAAGACAAACACATTTTAATTTCTTCCTCCTTCTGTTGAAAAGGAGATTGGAGGGGTCCCTCTAAGTTGTTAGGGGCTTCTGCATGCCTATGACCCCTCCTTCTGTTTTGTTTTGATGTACATTCAGCTGCTCTCAGTATTCTGTGCTTTCTAAAGATGAAATAGTCAAGCCATTTAATTTACAAATTAATATATTTCTATATACTTCAGATGTCTTGTGAGTATGTAGAAACCCCAATTTTGCCCACAGGTGGAATGCTTCACTGCTTTACTGACAGATACTCCTTCATCAAGTCTGCTGTTAGAAGGACTGATGGTTAAGGTTTCTTGAAAACTTATCTCCTAATGGCCAAATTTTCATGGAGACATGCTTTGAATCACTGTCTAGATAGTTTTAAACTATAGCTATAGAAATGGGGATGCATAAGCAAGTAAGCTGATTCAGACAAATACATATGTCACATATTGCTGGTTGATGGCTAGGTGGCTTACATCTCAATGTCTAATGCACCACCATTGAAAATGTGAGATGACATGAAAGCACTTTTCAATGTCATTTGGTTTGTGCTAGATGATGTTTCATTCATGCAAATAATCACTTGCTGTTACAGTCATTAAATGATGAACAGATATGTGGGGACTCACCTACCCATAAGAGGATGACAAGTAAAGTCACTATATAATGGCTTTTCATTTTAAAAGCAATTGTGCTGACTCATTCTCACATTCTTATTTTCAATGTGACACAAGCATAATTAAACAAGATGACCTCACCACCAAGAGTTCCTTGAAGAAGGGGTAGAATAAAAGTGTGTGTGAGAGAGAGAGAGAGAGAGAGAGGGAAGAGAGAGAAGAGAGAGAACAAGCTCAATTGAGCCCTGCATGGAAGGGGCAGCTCAGCCCAGATCTAGTGAGTGATGGCATGAAGAGACCTCTGTAAGAAGTTAAGAGCAGCCATGCTGGAGCACACCAATGGTCCACCATACTATTTCACATAATGACTGACCAGATGCTCCCAGAAGCCCCACAAACAAGGCACAGAGCCTGAAGACTTCCCCTGTTTTTGCCCCCAGCACTGTTATTTAGAGGGTTACAGCTTCTGAACATGGAGGTTCCAGTTACTCATCATGACTCATAGCGAATGATAGTCCTGCCCTCCATGAACTTGTCTACTCCCCTTTGAAATAGCCAGTCGTCATTACTATATCCTGCAGCAGCAAATTCCACAAGCCAATCACTCTCTCAGTGAAGAAGAGACTCCTTTTGTCTATCCTGAATCTACTGCCCATCCACTTCAATGGGCATCTGCAAGACCTAGTACTATTGGAGGGGGGAGTTATATCTATCTATATTGTCTTGGCTCTCTGCAGAAGTCGATAAGTCTTTATCATGTCCCTTTTGATGGTCTTTTCTTTGAACTAAAAAGCCTAAACTCCTTAGTCTGTCCTCAGAGGGAAAACATGTCAATCCCTTGATCACTTTGGTTGTCCTTTTTCTGCTCCTGTTCTGACCCTACAATATGCTTTTTGAAACACAGCAATGAAAACCTTACAAAGTTTTCCAAATGCAGCTGCACAATAAATCCAGTCAAGAAGCATGATAATGGCCATCTTGTTTCCAATACCTTTTCTAATAATACCTAGCAGAGAATGTAACTTTTTATATAGCTGGTGTACACTGGCCTGGTGTGGTCCATGGGGTCATGAAGAGTCGGATTTGACTGTGCGACGGAACAACAACAACACTGGAATAACATTTTCATTGAGCTGGTATAGTGGTGCACCTCACTAGCTACTGCTGTGACAATATAGGATGACCATGGCTTATGTATGTGTTGTCCATCACTGCAAGGCAGACAATGCCTTGTTGATATAAAGTTGATATAATCTGAGCAGTGGCCAGAGCCCATCTCTAGTGCCCCTTCCCAGATGATGGTGATATCATTAATTCCTGGTAGAGCCTTCTGTACCTGAGTGACTCAGTGACAGAACATTGCTTTGAATGCAGAAGGTCCCAGATCCAGACCCCAGCATCTGAAGTGGAAAAGATCCTGATCAGGCAATATGAAAGATCTTGCCCTAAGACTGCCAGTCAAAGCAGACAATGTTGCCTTTGATAGAACAATGGTCTCTGAGTTGGTATAAGGCACCATCATTTGTTCAGCTGTGCAGACCTTGCCAATCTTATTGACCCACCTTCAGAGAATGATTTGCATAGTTACAGAAATGCCTGCAGACATAATGAATGCAACAAATAAAATATGCTGCTTTCACTACTCAGTTTCAAAGGAAGTGGGGAAATGGAAATGAGAAAAGGTAGGTATGACTCAGAAAGCAGTAACAGAGCAACACACCGTATGTAGTAGAGATGTGATTGCCATAAAAAGGCATTTTAGGTAAGTCTCCTTATAATTTTGAAATGATATTCTACAACCATGGAACCCCCAATTTTAACCCAAATTCAATTTTAAGCAGAATTTACCAACAATTTTAATTTAGATACCATCTATGATAGTTGTAAAAGACTCAAGATTAGTCAAATTATTTTAGTGGGAAACACTGAAGGAAGCGGATATTTTAGCCAACAGGAAAACAGTGTTCTAGAGATTTGAGTATGAACTATAATGATTTTGTACATTCATTTTCTTGGTTACATGCCTGCTGACCTTGGAGTTTTTGAGAATTTCCTGTAGGCATGGGATAATTTTTCCCTCTGGACATTTGACAGGAATTCCTTTTCACAATATGATGTCATTTCAGTCAAGCTTCCTTGATTCTCTGCATGTAAAATGTGACCCAACCATGACTCATGAGTAGTTTGTGGGCTTACTGGGACAAAGTGCTTTTGAAGATGGAGGGGAGGGGCTGTGGCTCAGTAGCAGAGTATCTGCTTGGCATGCAGAAGGTCCCAGGTACAACCCCCAGTATCGTGATGCAGAGGCAGGCAATGGCTTGTCTTGAAAACTCTAAGGGGTCATCATAAGTCAGCTGTGACTTGACAGCACTTTCCACCACTGTATACTCTCTGATACCTGAAAAACTGTACACATTTTGAAGCTTTATTGTATACAGAAAATTGCACAAGAAGTCATGAACAGCCTTTACATATTTCATTTCACATGGTTTTGAGGGTATTTCCAGAAGAATGTATAAACAGACCTCATGTCCTCAACATTTCCTCCCCTCTAGACCCTGGAAGGGGCCTAGACAGCTTTCACATACATTAAGCAGAAATGCACACCCCAATAACTGGTTGACCAGGGGAATGTGTTGCCTCTTTTTTAATGCACCCTCCAAATCAGGTCTCTTTTCTTCTCACGGTGTCAGCCAGGCTTTCATGCCAAGGGTTGCTCTCGGCCTCTTCTTGTCACATCTCTGTTTATTGCTCATCCCTGTCTCCAGTATTGTGAGACTATGTTCCTGTGAATGGATCTTAAAGAGTACTTTGGGAGAACACAATCCTTCCTCTCCCATAGCATTCCTCTTTCTTGTCATCAGATCTTGGCTAGGAGCGGGGACTCTGAAGTGTTGATACTTACAGGTAGCTCTTCCTCCATTTTGCTCCAAGAGGGCATAACTCATACCTCATTTAAAAAAAATACCCCCTGAAAACAGAATTTGGCATTTATCTATTTCCTCATTTAGCAAGTTGAGGAAGGAAGGAATAAATGTGTGGATTTCATGCTGTCAGTTAACTCTTTATTTCTGTCTATAACAATCACTCTCCCCTGAGACCATCAGCCTAAAATATTTATTACAAGTTGCTAAAAAGAGTGGAAGTCAAACACCTAAGTCCTTTGTGATTCTTGAATGCTAAAGTAAAATATGAAACCCCTAAGATGCTGCTTCTTCTCTTGTTTTGTTGCACTTTCTCATTGCTTCTTATCCCTGTTAGCCCTGTCAAAATAAAGGCCATCCCAACGTATCATCTCAGAAGGTTTAATTTTTCTCTCTGTTCTCGTTCCCATGGATACACAAAATTCAATTTACAAGAGAACTGCAATATTATCTGAGGATTAACTTGAGTATGAGACAGTTTCTAGGGAAAAAAAAATATAACTGCTGACTAGTTCCACTCCCTCATCTTAGCCATTCAAAACCAATGGATTTAATTACATAGGTTACATTCTGTCCAGTAGTTTTATTACACACAAGCCATACAGGCTGATTTTTAGCAAGATTGTTTACAATGTTGGTACTGTACAGATGTTGTTTAATTTAGAAAGTTAACACCCTATTTCTCTCCCCAATGGGGGACCAAAAGTGGCAGCAGTGTTCTCCCTTCCCTCCTCCATTTTATTCTCTCTACAACAATACTGTGAGGTAAGCTAGTTTGAGAGCAACTGCCCCAAAGTTACCCAGTGAGCTTCCATGGGAGAGGGTAGAATCAAATCTGGGTCTCTCAGATCCTAGTCTGACACTTTAATCACTTCATGAAGGGTCCCCAGACTTTTTTTAGCCTGTGGGTACCACTGAAATTTTGATACAAGGTGGTGAGCATAACCTCAAAATGGCCACAATGAGAGGTGGAACCCCACACAAAAGAAGCTTCAAAGCAGGGGACAAGAATAGGAAATTTTAAAAATGCCCTGGGAAAAATGAGTGAGACAAAGAACAGAGAAACACTGTGGTGGTGGCAGCTGTCACCATAACAACATTATTTAATTTGCACATCCCATCAGAAGACCTGCTGGACAGCTGTCCCACCTGGCCACACCCACTCTCTAAAAACACTTGGTAGGTGCCAGGAAAGGTGTCATTGGGTGCTATGATGCCCACGTGCATCACGTTGGGGACCCCTGCACTACACTACGCATTGACAGGCAGATAGATAAAAGGATAGATTAAAGAGATATTAACAAGTAAGTAGTTTTCTATCTCTGGCTGCAATCATACACACTACACAATCCACTTTCAATGCACTTTCTACCTGGATTTTGCTGTGTGAAATGGCAAAATACAGTTGGAAAGTACACTGGCTGAGTTCAGACTGGCAATTTGTCCCGCTATAGCAACCTTTCAGCCACATTTGAGAAGCAGATTAAAGGGTGCGTTCACACAGGCACATCTGCCTGGCGTTCCACACCCATCGGCAACCCGTGCTGTTCCGCTTCATTCCCAGGATGAAAACATACCTCTTTAAAGTGGTAGCAAATCCTGGAGAGTGAGTTTATCCCGTAGCATTCTGCTTCCCGGCTGTGTGAATGTTCGGCAGAAGCAGATGGCAGCAGCAGTTTGATTGGCCACGCTCCGCGCTACTGCCCAATGCAGTGCCGGCACAATGGGATCTGCCCCCAATTGGCTGGCTGCGCTTGTGCGCATGGGTGCCCATGCGCCCATCACCAATTTACTGGGGGAAAGCCACTGACAGTGGTGCCTCTACGCCAGCTGTCTGAACACTCCCGCGTGCCTCATCCCGGTATTCTCCCGCAGCAGATGGCCCCGTATGACCGGGAAACCCCGGAACAAACTGTTCCAGGGC
This sequence comes from Gekko gecko, assembly GCA_029375565.1. Classification (NCBI taxonomy): domain Eukaryota; kingdom Metazoa; phylum Chordata; class Lepidosauria; order Squamata; family Gekkonidae; genus Gekko; species Gekko gecko. The sequence goes on from JAPDNY010000003.1 coordinate 153,344,834, forward strand.
TTTTTTGCCGCAACTGGCTCCCGCAGCAAATTGCCAGTCTGAACTCAGCCATTGAAAGTTGATTGAAAGTGGATTATTTTGTATGGGTGATCATGGCCAATGAATCAGAAATATATTAGTGGCTTCATAAGTGTCAAAAGTGGAAGGAGGGCAAAAGCCTTCTGAAAGACAGCTTGGCTACCAAACTGACTAGCCTGCCTGAATTAAAAATGTAGTTTAAACAGAATTCTCTTCTAGACCAATAACTTTGTTCTCCACAGTAGTGATCCATTCTGTTTCTGCAGGCACTTTATTATGGCAAGCTTAGATCACAAAGCTCTCATGATTTATCATAGCTTTCTGATGTCTTGAGACATTTAAGAACATAAGAAAATAAGAAAAGCCAATGTTGGATCAGGCCAATGACCCATCCAGTCCAACACTCTGTCACACAGTGGCCAAAAATACCAGGTGCCATTAGGAGGTCCAGCAGTGGTGCTAGCACACTAGAAGCTCTTTCACTGTTGCCCCCCCCAAGCACCAAGAATACAGAGTATCACTTGCCCCAGACCTATCTATACCTTGTGGCTAATAGCCACTAATGGATCTCTGCTCCATATGTATATCTAATTCCCTCTTGAAGCCATCCATGCTTGTAACCACCACCACCTCCTGTGGCAGTGAATTCCATGTGTTAATCACTCTTTGGGTGAAGAAGTACTTCCTTTTATCGGCTCCAACTCAACTGCTCAGCAGTTTCATTGAGTGCCCACAAGTTCTTGTATTGTGAGAAATGGAGAAAAGTACTTCTTTCTCGACCTGCTCTATCCCATGCATAATCTTATAAACCTCAATCATGTCACCCCTCAGCCATTGTTTCTCCAAGCTAAAGAGCCCCAAGGGCTTTAACTGTTCTTCATAGGGAAAGTGTTCCAAGCCTTTTATCATTCTAGTTGTCCTTTTCTGCACTTTTCCCAATGCTATAATATCCTTTTTGAGGTGTGGTGACCAGAACTGTACACAGTATTCCAAATGAGGTTGCACCAATGATTTATACAGAGGCATTATGATACTGGCTGATCTGTTTTCAATTCCCTTCCTAATAATCTCCAGCATAGCATTGGTCTTTTTAAATTGCAGTTGCACACTGTCTAGACATTTTCATTGAGTTATCTACTATGACTCCAACATCTCTCTCTTGGTCAGTCTCTGCCAGTTCAGACCCCATCAATGTGTATTTATAGTTAGGATTTTCGGCTCCAATGTACATCACTTTGTACTTGGCCACATTGAACCCCATTTGCTACATTGCCACTCACCCATCCTTGACAGATCCCTTTGGAGTGCCTCACATTCCTCCCTGGTTCTCACCACCCTGAACAACTTCGTGTCATATGCAAATTTATCCACTTCACTGCTTACTCCCAACTCCAGCTCATTAATGAATAAGTTAAAAAGCATCAGACCGAGTACTGATCCCTGTGGTACCCCACTGTTTAACACCCCACTGAGAAAATTGCCCATTTATATTCACTCTCTGTTTCCTATTAATTAGCCAGTTTTTGATCCACAAGAGGACTTGTCCTTTTATCCCATGACTATTGAGCTTACTTAGGAGCCTCTGACAAGGAACTTTATCAAAAGCTTTCTGGAAGTCAAAGTAAACAATATCTATTGGGTCCCCCTTGTTGACATGTTTGTTCAGCCCCTCACAGAACCCATGCTGAGTTTGCCTCAATAGTTTTGGTTCATCAATATGCCTACTAATTCTTTCTTTAATAACAGTTTTCACCAACTTACCCCGTATCAATGTTAGACTGACTGGCCTGTAATTTCTCGGATTTCCTCTGGAACCCATTTTAAACGTCCTCTGGAACCCTTTTTAAAAATGAGAGTGACATTAGCTACCTTCCAGTCCTCAGGGACGGAGGCAGATTTTAATGAAAATTACATATTTTTGTCAGGAGATACACAAGTTCACATCTGAGTTCTTTCAGAACTCTCAGAGGTATGCCATCCGGGCCTGGTGATTTTTCAGTTTTTTTCTATCAGTCATAGAACCTCCTCTCTTGTCAGCTCAATCCGACTCAGGTCTTTGAACACCCCTCCCAAAATCAGCGGTTCTGGAATGAGCAAGCAATTCTCATCTCCCACAGTGAAGACAGAGGCAAAAAATGCATTCAGCTTCCCAGCCATTTCCCTATCATCCTTCAGTACTCCTTTTACCCCTCAGTCATCCAAGGGCCCCACTGCCTGCCTGGCTGGTTTCCTGCTTCTAATTCAGTTCTCTCACTCCTTTTGTCTCCTTCCCAGTCCACAGTCAGTGCTTAACTCTCTCTTCATCATCATTGTAACTGTGCAGTCCCACATGGGTACTGCGCAGGCCAGCCATCAGAAGATTTTTCAGCTAGCATGACAACAGAGTAGGAGGGGCACCCTCAAATCAGAGCTGGCACACTGTTTCCTGCCCAAACGGTCATGTGCTCTGGGAGGGGCTCCACACACACCCTCAGTCTTCTCTTTGCCACCATTGGAAGAGGGATTCAGTTTGCTAGCTCCCAGCTTCTTTTGCCTCAGGGAAGATGCCTCATTTTCATCCTGTGCCACAAGAATGCTGACTTTGGATGAACACACTCTATGCCTTCTCTGCCTCAGGTAAGGGCATGTGGTAGAGAGATGTGCTATTTGCCAAAAATTCATGAGTAAGGCCAGGGCTGACAGATCAGCCCACCTGAAAGCTTCCCTCTGGAAAAGGGCCCTGAAGGTTTCAGCGCACCCTGCAGCTTATCAATCTGCCCCAATATCTCAGCCTTCTATGGCTTCAGCAGGCCCTCCAGTTCAGCTCTACTCCAGGCTCCATCTGTGCATTCTGAGGCATTGGTTCCTGCTTCTGTTCCAGCCCACAAGAGGGTGGGGCTGGAACCCTCAGTTCCAGATCATTCTTCATCTGAACCACCCCTGAAGAAGAAGGCCAAGACAAAGTATAAGGTTTGTAGATCACAATCCATGGATGAGCAGTTGGTGACTCCTCCACCTTCACAATGGGGTCCTTCACCTCCTGTTCCAGGATGGAAGAACAGATAGCTTGGAATGCCTTCACCTCCAAAGCTGACTCAATCCAGGTCTCCATCAGTGAGTGCTCCACCCTCCATGGGTCCATCCTGTGGAACAGAACCGGACTGGGTGTGCTCCCATTCCTGGCAATTGGCAGATCCTTACATGAATCACTATGATTCTGAGAGGGACTGGTTGGGTCATATTACACCAGATCATGACCAACAGTTCCAGGATGATTGCCCTTGGACCCCAAACTGAGAACGGAACACTCCTTGTTGTCCATATGAATTTGATGATTGTACCTCCATTGTGAGTGGTGCAGTTCTATCGGATCCATCTCCTGACTTGCCTAATTAGGACTTCCATCTTTATGTGGAGCAAATGCTCCATACGGTGCAGTCACTGGACATCCAAGCTGCTGCCACTGACTCTAAACCAAAGGATAAGGTTCTATCCCCAGGCCAATTTTCTGCCCCCTGACTTGGTGGTCTGGCCCCTCAAACTTACGAGTAGGGGTAGCGTTTGGAGCTGCCTCCCCTGACCTTACTGTCACTACAGATGCTTCGGGGGTGGGGGGTTGGGGTGCCAATTGCAGTTCCTACTCAATCAGTGGTGTGTTGTCTGTTCTTGAACAGGGTCTGTACATTAATCTACTGGAATTTAGAGCTGTATGTTATGCTCTTAACTTACTGGTTTGAGGAAAGACAGTGCTGATACAAACCAACAACAAAACAAAAATGTTTTATTTGAACAAATAGGGCAGAACCACATTCTTACCTCTGTGCCATGAGGTGACAAGATTTTTGGGACTGGGTGATCCACAACTAGGTGATCCGCAAGCAGTTCACATTGCAGGAAAATACAACCTCTGGGCATATCATCTCAGCAGATTAGGCTTAGGAGGATATGAGTGGGCTATCAAACAACTACATGCACCCCATTTTTCAACTATGGGGGTTTATGGATGTAGATCTGTTTGCAACTTGCCTCAATATGAAGGCCAGCAGGTTTTGTTCAAGGGCAGGTATGGGCCCTGTGTCAATGGGAGATGCTTTCCAACTGGTCTGGGACCATGATCTGTATTACTCTTTTCCTCTCATACGCCTAATAGAATGGGTAGTTGCCAAGATAAGGGCAGATGCCATGCGTTGCATCCTAGTCACTTTCTTTTGGCCAAGACAGGTGTGGTTTCCCATGTTACTCCAGTATTCCAAGGACAGGGTCATTCCCTTCCCCAGAGTACCAGACCTTCTGCACATAGGAGTCAACATTTAGCCACCTCAGATGGATTTAAGCCTGATGGCCTGGTTTCTGACACCTTAAGGGGTATGGGCTTCTTTATGGTGCATCATATCTTGTTAAATTCTAGAAAGTTTTCCACTAGATGATCATACCATTTTAAGTGGGAGTGCTTTATTAAGTGAACGTTCAGTGCCAGGCTATCCACCACCAGGTGCAATGTCTTTGCCATTCTGGGATATCTCACATCCTTAAAGCTCTCAGAACTCTCTAATTCTTCAGTTAAGGTATATCTTGCTGCCATTTCAGCTTTCCATGACAAGGTCCACAGAAAGCCCATATTTTCTTAAGAAGTTTCAAAGGTCTTCTTAAAAGGTCTTAATAACGTTTACCCACTAGAGCCTGTGGTGCCTCCATAATGGTCCTTGTCCTTAGTGTTGACAGCCCTAATGTCCCCTCCTTTTGAACCCATGGCTTCATGTTCCTTGAACTATCTCTCCTATAAAACAGCTTTCATAGTTGCAGTCACCTCTGCCTGATAGGTGAGTAAACTGGCTGCCCTCTCTTCCTTTTTAAAGTTCTACGCCACGAGGGTTGTTCTACAACCTAACACTAAGTTCCTTCTGAAAGTGGTTTCCCATTTTCATTTAACATGGAACATCTTGTTGCCAACTTTCTTCCCAACCCCTAAAGATGACAAACAGGGCTCTTTTTGTAGCAGGAACTCCTTTGCATATTAGGTGACACACCCCTAATGTAGCCAATCCTCCAAGAGCTTACAGTAGCCCCTGTCAGAAAAGCTCTGTAAGCTCTTGGAGGATTGGCTACATTAGGGATGTGTCACCTAATATGCAAAGGATTTCCTGCTACAAAAAGAGTCCTGATGACAAGGAAGAAAAATTCCATACACTGAATGTTAAGTGAGTTTTATTGTTCTGTTTAGATAGAATAGAACCTTTCTGGAGAACCTCTGCATTGTTTGTATGTTTCACGGGGAAGACTAAGGGATGTAAGGCCTCTTCCCAATCCCTAACTAGCTGGGTGGTGTCTGCCATATGTGAAGCCTACCATGCAGTCAGTGTTGATGCTCCAGTCTCAATTTGTGTCCATTCAACCAGGTCCCAGGCTGTTTCAGTGGCTTTTGCACAAGGGGTGCCATGATGTGACCTTTGTAGGGCCACTACTTGGTCTTCTGGGGATGTGTTTGTCAAGCATTATTTGGTGGATGTCAACACCTGTAGGGAGACTGATGTGGGAAAGCTGTACCTGACACCTTGTTACAATAAAAAAAAAAGAGAGAAAGGGAGTCAATGCATGATAAAGAGGTTTTGTACTCCACTACTTTGTTGTAATCTTAATAATATTTCTCTACATCACCTTCATGCCTGTGTCTCAGTGTTATTATTTTGGCTGGGCAGAGGGCTCACCCCACCACCTCAGGGTTAGCTTTGTAGTCTCCCATGTGGGATTGCACAGTTATAATGATGATGAAAAAAGGGTTGCACTTACCTGTAACTGTTGTTCATCGAGTTGTGACTGTGCAGGCACACATCCCTCCCTCCTGCCCCATGTGAGCTCTTGACCCTTGATTGGTCATTTTTTTTCTTTCTCTGTTTATTGTGCCCCAGCATCACCAAAGGAGAACTGGGGGAATGTGTGGAGCTTCTCGCAGAGCACATGACTATTTGGGCAGGAAACAGTGTGCTGGCTCTGTTTGGAGGGTGCTCCTCCCACTCTGTTGTCATGCTAGCTGAAAAATCTTCTGACAGCTTGCCTGCGTGCCTGTGCAGTACCCGTGTGAGTCTGCACAGTCACAACTTGATGAACAGCAGTTACAGGTAAGTGCAACCATGTTTCTTTCAACTGTCAGTTCTCAACAGTCATTTCTTAACTGACTCTCTCCACAGAATTCCATTTGAACAGCCTGATACTCAAAGGTTCTCAGACTGTTAGGCATTAACCCATGATAGTCCATCACACTTGTTTTATTTCATTTTCCTCTTTCCTCTTAGTTTAGATGATAACCTATTCAGAGAGTTTTGCATAAAATGAGATGGAAATTTAATACATACAGTAAAAGTGTCATTCCATTTTATAAATATTTCTTATTAGCTCTGTTCATTTTAGTTTTTAACTGCAGTTCTCTGAAGACTGTATAATACTTCCTCTCTCCAATGTAGGAGGACACATCTGTCCTGATATCTTTTTAAAGATTAGATTGGATAGATTAGACAGATTAGACTGGATAGTATAATGAGAAGAATTACTGACGTATTCTACTAGCCCTCCTTGATAATGACTGGCATTTTACAGTACTGAAGGATATGTCAAGATGAGTAGCCATGTTAGTCTGTCTGTAGCAGTAGAAAAGAGCAAGTGTCCAGTAGCACCTTAAAGACCAACAAAATTTGTGGCAGGGTATGAGCTTTCGTGAGTCACTGCTCACTTCAGATACAGCTAGAATTCTAAATTCTAGCTGTATCTGAAGAACTGAGCAGTGACTCACGAAAGCTCATACCCTGCCTCAATTTTTGATGGTCTTTAAGGTGCTACTGGACTCTTGCTCTTTTCTACTAAAGGGTATGTGTACATGGGAGGGGCATGCTAGAGAAACTTGTTCTTGAAAATATGGCTGCAGTCACATGGTCATTTTGATCGGGTATCACCGCTGTTCCCTCTTGCATTTAAAATTGCTGATCAGATGTGCACATTCATCTCCTGCATCAAAGTGGGCTCACTCCTGAGAACCTCCTGGTTCCCTAGTGAGTTTTCCGACACCAGGAAAATCAAGTACTTTCTGGGTATTTGTGCTTTGAATCCGCGATTTTGCCTATCTGGACAGCCATTTCTCACAATGATTGCAATTAGGTTGTCTGAACATCCTTCTTCCGGTAGTTTTTTTTTGTGACTTTCACCATTGTGCATATATGTGCATATGTGCAAAGATTTTTTTTAAAAAAATTGTGCCACACCACCACTTGGGTGGCACAGCTGTCTGGACAGTGCCTGGAGCATTGTTGCACAAAGCAAGTGGTTAGGCAAGGGATGTGTGATCATCTGAACCTGCTTAAAAATATCCCCAATCAAACCTACAGTGAACAAATCATGGTACGCTTGCTGTATGACCACAGCCTAAGAGTTTACATGGGCTGTGCCTCTGAAGACTGTCTGATATGCAATTGACACATATATTTTGTTTCACAGCTAGGCTTTGGACTACATTTTCAAAGAGTCCACAGCATTGTCCTGATTCTTAGTCAAACCAATGGAGATGTTTGCTGAAGACTGATTACATTTAAATTTCATATTTATATGTAAAATCCATTGAACCTGGCAGAGAAATCCTGTGGGAGCCAGAAAAATAATCATACAGATGTATAACTTTGTCATGTAACTTCAATGGGGAACAAACTTAGTCAATTCTGCTTTGCATTCAACTATAGTGATCAACTAACAAAATAGCCACTATTCTTATGGATTAGAGTATAATGGCACATACTGCTTTCTGGAATGGCCTGAACATCATGGCATGGGCTTTCTGCCTTAATATCTCCTACCCCCATCTGCAGTTTGTCCTTGCTTTCTCCTATATCACACCCTGACTATGTAGACTGCAAACAGATGGGGGACTTGATGAGTGAAATAGCATGCTTGATGTTGCTTGGTCTATACAGGCAGCAGAATGAGGTGGTAGAGTCCTGTGGCAGAAGGATGGACCATGCCACAGGATTGTGGATAGGGGGATGGGTCCATTTTTTAAATGTTGTATCTTGGGACAGAGACATCAGCAGACAGAGTAGCCCAGCCTCCTTTAATAACAGTCTTCGATCACACAGAGTTATTGGGGTTGGGGGTTCAAACTGTTCCATTCACATGCTGCCACCTATAATACATGTTATCCTATAAGAGAGAGAGGGAGACAGACAGACAGACCAGGATATTTGTGTTTTCTTTCCTTGAGGCACGCAATCCATAGGGTTAAACAAAACAAGAAGTTAACTTTTATTTATGGTATTAACATAATACTGAAGAAAGCAAAGTAGAAGTTACATTTTATTTCCGTTGAACTTTTGAACTGTGGCCTTATTCCTGTAATTGGGATCCTTTGTTACAAATTGACTTATTTTCTGCCAGTTCTAAGCAGCTCTTCTTTATTGTTTCATTCTGTTAGATACCACCACCACCATCATTTTCGGTTTCTAGACTGCCCTCCCCTGTAAAACAGGACTCAGGGTGGCGTACAACAACATCCTCTTTTCTCTCTCAGCTGCCTCATTGCCAACTCTCAACTGCCTTCTTAACTTCTGTTTTCCAATTCTCTCTCCTCTCTCCTTGGTCACTCTTAGGGAGAGGCAGAACCTACCCTGTCCATCACAGTAGGTTGGCTGAGAATGTGTTACTGGCCCAAGCTTCCATGGCATGAGTGGGGATCTGAACCTGGTTCTCCCAGATCCTTGTCTGACACTCAAACCATTAGACAACACTGGCTCTTTAAAGATCAACACCAACACTTTGAATTGTGTCTGGAAACAAATTGGGAGACAATGTAGATGGGCCAATATTGACATGGTATGTTCCCTACAACCCACTCTAGTCAACATCTTGACTGCAGCATTATGTACCAACTGAAGTTTCCAAACACTTTTCAAGGGCAGCTCCACACAGGGCACCACAGTAATCTTGTTCAGATATAACCAGGCAAGCATCCCAGTGGACAAATCTTTTCTGCCCAGTAAAGGCAACAGCTGACTAACCATTAAAGCTTGTAAAAGGCACTCATAGACACAGCTGCCACCTGATCTGTCAGTAGGACCAGGTCCAAAAGCACCCCCAAACTAGGGACCTGTTTCTTCAAGGAAAGTGCAACCTCACACAGAACAGGTGACGATTTAAGTCCCAGGTCAGACTTTTGCCCAAAAACTGGAATCAAGAACCACAAGGGTAAGAAAGAGGTCTGATAAAGGGCCAATATTAAAAACCTAATGTAAACTTACAATATACAAAGATACATGTATTTATTAGAAAAACAAATAAGGGCCCAATAAAAGCCTTGTTACAAAGTTCAAGTGGCCCGAACACAAGGGCCAATACAAGTAACCTGATATATTTCTGCTCCATTGGGACCTTCTTCAGCGGTCAAACAGTTTGAGGTACTCATGTGTCTTACAAACCTTTTGCCCACCAGTAGCAGTTCTGTCTTGTCAGAATTAAGCTTCAGTTTTTTAGCCTGCAACCACTCCGAAACTGCCTCCAGGCACCACTTCAGGGTTTCTGCAGCCTCCCTGGGATCAACTGGAAGTCCAAGACAGGGCTGAGTGTCATCCACATCTTGGTGACAATGTTCCCTCTAAACTGTGGAGTCTTGTGAACAAAAATTCTACTTTGTGAGCTACTGGCATTAGTTATGAGCAAGCAATTGGGCTAGTGCATAAATTAGCGTGCTCTGGAGCCATCCTTCCTGAGCTAAGACAAAAATCTGTGAGCTGGAGGCTTAAAAACTGTGAGCTAGCTCACACTAACTCAGCTTACAGGGAACACTGGTGACAACCCAGCCCAAATGTCTAGATGACCAAACCCAGCAGTTTCATGTAGATGTTAAAGAGCATAGGGAATAGGATGAAACCTTGCAGGACCCCAACAAGGCAGAGGTCAAGGGGATGAGCAGTGGTCCCAGAATACCACCTTCTGAACCACAACAAAACAGTACCTTCCCATCACAACCCAGAAAGGTGGTCCAGAAGAATACCATGACTGGTGTTATTGAAAGACTCTGAGAGGTCTAGGAGAATCAACAGAATCATACTCCTTCTGTCCAACTCTTGGCACAGGTCATTCACCAGGGTGACTATTTCAGTCCCATAAACAAGCCTGAAATCAATCTACAAAGGATCCAAGAATGCTTGGAGATGTCCAGCCACCACCTGTTCAATCATCTTAGGTTGTCCAGCCACCACCTGTTCAATCATCCATCAGTGGTACATTAGCCAGAAGGTATAGATAGGTCTGGGGCAAGTGATGCTCTGTATTCTTGGTGCTTGGGGGGGCAACAGTGGGAGGGCTTCTAGTGTACTGGCCCCACTGCTGGACCTCCTGATGGCACCTGGTATGTTTGGCCACTGTGTGACAGAGTGTTGGACTGGATGGGCCATTGGCCTGATCCAACATTGACTTCTCTTATGTTCTTATGAGTCTAAGGAAATAGAATAGAATATAAATATTTTAAACAAATAAGTAAATAATCTGCTAGATTTCTGTTTCCAGGGGATTTTATACCAGTGGGGGGGAAATTTCATATGTGATACCCTATACAGTGTGAAGGGGTGCATTCTATAATCTCATTCTGCCGCATGTGTAGATGCAACTTCAGTGTTAAGGACAACTTAGTTACTGTTGTGATATCCAGCAGTAGTTCTGAGCATTCCAGAGGACTGACAGGAAGACAGTAAGAATGCTGAAGATTTTTCAGGTAATTACCTTTTTTCCCTCCAAACCAGATGTAATTTCTTAGACATCCTTGTCAAGTACAGTATCCTTTATGATCCCTTGCTCATCACAAGGGAATAGCATAAAGCCTGTGGTGGAAAGCAAAAAATTATTGAAAGTTAAAGAGTAATTTGTGACAGGAGGATGAAATAGAAGTAAAGTGTTTATCACAACAGGAACTGAATTGAATGCAATTACTCTAAAGGAAAGAAGATCAGTGTGAATGCACACGTCTCTTCTTCATACAATAAAACATGCCAGCATTCCAGACAACACTTATCCCACTGTTGTAGCAACTTGGCAAAGTGTGACACACACACACCCCAACACATAATGCACTCATGATACTAGTAAAGGTTTTCTGAATTCCCTCTGCTCTAGGGAAAATTCGGCTACCTTGTAATGCTGTCTTCTCAGCTCTGAATACGGCCTCTCTTTGTTCCTATGTGCCCTCCCCATACGCCTTTTCAATCACACTTAACCACATCTGTTAGGATTGAGGACAGGCAGCCTCATTTTGTTTCTCTCTTTGAAGGATATTGCCAGCAACTGTTCCTCAGCCAGATTAGGTTGTTGTACATAAACCAGCCTATACTCTTGTGCCTCCAGGATCAAACCAGAAACTCAGCAGGAAAAGTTTGCTCATATCAATGTCTCAATTAAACTCTTGTAACAAGCTGAGATGGGGGTGTTCTTACAAAAAGGATCTGTTAATGCCTTAAAGTGCTTTAAAATAAGTAAACATTTACATTCTATTGCATTCAAAGTCACTTAAGATTGTTACTTTCAATTACTTACCACAGTAAAGTGCAGGAATTCGAGGAGTTAACAAGCCATAAATTCTTAAAAGTTATTTGAGACTTAAATTCCTTGGCAGACTTTACTTTCCCAACATGACTGGGACCAGATAAAATATACTCCTGGAAACATGGAAACTGGATTTGTGTTATGATTCCATGAGTGGGGCTATTGATGCCACATCTCTCCATCCTGCTAATGCTTCTAAAGCAGAGAAGCTGACATAACATTTAATGCTCCCATAGGACTTTGGGGAATTAGCCATTTATACATACATACAAAACTTGTGCTCTCCAGGTTACAGTCCCATGAGTAGGGTGGCTGGACATCTTCCGCTTTTCCAACTGATCTGGAGAAATGACCTCTGTGAAAGTTATGGCCCCAGCCCCACCTTCCTGAGGCTCCACCCCCCCCCCAAACTGTAGGTATTTCCCAACCCAGAGCTGGCAACCTTACCCATGAGCAAGATGGTAGGTTTTGGTTGATCCTATGGGTATCTGAATGGGTTTTTTCAGGTTTGCACTGCAATCATTTATGGCCTTGAAGTTAATTTGCTGTGAACATATTCTGAAGCCAGTGGAAACTCCTTCCCCCATACATCTCTTTCTTGTACCGTGAATGACAGAGGTATTGTTTAAGATCCATCCACTAGTCTATTTTTAGAACTTTTTTTCTGATCAAGTTTTGTCAGAGAAGAACAAATTGTGTTGCTCATCAGCATGTGCTCTATCACAGAAAAGTATATTGAACAAAGGAAGTGTAATCAGTGCAATAATTATATGAACTGCAAACAGTCCAATCACATCAAACTGTTAGCAAAACAATTAGTGCTAAATTACAGAAGGCTTGACAATTAGTGACAGGTGCAGACACTTCAACACTCACCCCAACATTATTTCACTTATGACTAACCCTATCACAGTAGAATGCCAAGACATAGAATGTTATGATGCCCTTTGTCAGCTTGTCCTAAGGGAACTTTGGGAAATGTAGTTCCTTAGAAGGCAAAGTATTAGTGTGTCTAATCATAGAGGTCAAGCACTTCATCAAACCATAATTCTCAGGACTTTGAAGAATAGGAGAAAGCCCACAAGAATAGAAATGATCTAAAATTACTTAAGAATTCAAGGAGAATGTGAACTCATCCTGAAATTGCCATCAGCACCAAGTGCTTGATCAACTGTTTGCTTATGTTCAAATAATTTGAATATGTTTAACTGTACAGACAAACATTCATCCCACCTTACATTCCTTCCAGTGTATTTGAAAAAGTGTGCATGCACATGAAAGCTCATACCTCGAATAAAACTTTTTTGGTCTTAAAGGTGCCACTGGACTCTAAAAAGGAAACACAACTGTGTATGTACATTCTCATGCTACTTTCCTGGCACTTCCCCCCTGTTTGTCACCACCATTTCCTCTACTCTGATTGCCCATCTCCTATTTCTTTAAATACACAGTGAGTGACTTACAGTTGACACATATCCCTTTGTCCCTTAAAGGTGCCTCACACAGTGTTCATTAACGGCAAAGGCAGGCAACCAGTCCAGATCTAGAACAATTCAAATACATGTGCTCTTGCACTGCATCATGGGAACTGTAGTAATTTTTTTCAGGGGATGATGTAGTGGTCCTAGGCAACTGCAAAACTCTTGACCTGTATGATGAAGAGCTCCTCTGATTGGCTGCAAACATGCTGCAAATGTAGCTTATTTACCAAACCACAACCTGATCGTGACCATGTCACATACAAAGTTGGGTACCCAAAAGTTGGGTGAGAGAAAAAATATATTTTGAGAAATAAATTAAACAAAATATACGTATTTATTACAAAGTGCACTAAAAATGTACTTTTGCACAATCAACCCTTGAAGGACCCTAAGAAGTTCTGAATCTATATAACCTGATACATTTTGATATGCCTTGAACCAATAAAACAGGACCAATAATTCAATATATCTAGGTTGATAACCTTGAACCACATTAAAACAGGACCAAACATGTTTCAGCCTCCAAAGCCTCCCTCAGTGGTCAAATTTTTGTATATACATGCACACTATAAAATATAAACATGTGTCAGCGCCAAGGCAGGTTGATTATAAGGCATTCCAGATATCCTATGTGGCAAAAGAACTGGATTGTGTGAGGGTTTTCTTAAACTTTGAAGCAAATACACCCAAGGAATGCAGATTTAATAGTTCTTTCTGTTTTGGTTTGCATGTCACATACAAAACCATTTATGTAGGGAGAGCCTGCGGAGGGGGCTAAATGCACAGCGGCCAAACTGAACACCACAAACTATGCAGTTGCAAAACTGATTGGCATGGCACTTGATTCAAATTTTGACCAGACTAGTGAGGTGATCTGATGAAGGATTTGACACATGTGATCAAGCAGTTTGATCACAGCAAGTTCCAGTGTTGGTTGCTTTTCTTGCTAAGTACATAGCTACCCTGCTGAGAATAAGATCCTACAGCTACACTGGAACTCTAGTGTCCAGGCAGCAGCTATAGGGTAACATGCAAATACATACAGCTAGTCCTGGACCAGCAGATTGAAGGAAAAAGCTGTATTTCAAATAGTAAGGAAGAGAAAACATGGCCTCTCATTTTCTTCCATCGGATTAAGCACTAGACTAGCGGAGACATGAATGACACTGACTAATCCTGAATTGCTGATATGACTGATGGACCCGTCAAGCTTCCACCTCTGCATTGCTACTAATCCTTATTGCGCATAGCTGACATGTGTGTTCTGCCAAATGGCATTTCTACAATAATAGAAGCAGAAAGACTAATTTCATTTCCACAATAATAGAAACAGAAAGACTAATTTCACACCCCCAATCATGCTTCCCCCAGGAATGTTAATTTTGCCTTAAGTTTGCATCACATGTTGACTCTGGTAGGAGTTCTAAATACTTTAGCACGGTGCACAGTATGTGGGGTTTCTGGTAATGTTATTTAGCTACATTCAAAATGAAGCATCTTTGACCTTGTGTCATTTGTCAAACTGACAAGCACTAATATTGACAACTACACCATTTTTATGGAATCTTGACTGCTAATCCTTTTAATTCCTTGGCAGTGGCTCCCCTGGCTCCCAGGAAGAGTTCTTTCACATTACCTTCACCAACTGGAGATGCTGGAGCTTGAACCTGGGACCTTCTACATGCCAAGCAAATGCTTTCACCATGAAACCATGATCCATCCTTGTGAAGTATGACATGGACTGCCTTTTTGCTCCTTTTCATACTTTACCTTCTATATTATATAGACTTTTCTATAAATATTCTGAAGGCTACTATAGGTGCTCCCCAAATAATTCCTGAATATGGTGACAACAAGGAGTAGAAGACAGATTTCATGAAATTACTATCTATATTAGTTAGTCTTTCTCCCATTTTTTTTCTTGCTCTCTTCCTCTTTGCCCTTGATATTTCTCCATTTACATGAGCACTGGGTCTTATACAAGGGTATCTGGAAAATCTGACCAGATCTTGATCAAGGCAAAAATATCTCTTAATATTCCTGCTCCCGGTTATATTAAAACCTGGGGAGGGACAAATAGTTGCTAGTGAAAGGTTGACACTGGTCCTGGTCACACGTGCCAGATAACGCGGGGGTGGGGGGAGCGAGGCTATTTGCTCCGTAGCAATTTGACCCGCATTTGTGCGATCACACAGTCCATGGGAGCTGCAGCCTGCCACTGCATGATCAGATGCAAACCGTGGGTGAATTGGGTTGGGGTTTTTTTACCACGTGTTTCTGATGCTCTTAAACAGGGGATCAATGAAACGCATCTCCACACTGAGGGCTTCCTATGGCAGTATGTGATGATGCACATACTGGGAAGGGGGGAGAAACTGGTACAGAGTCAGGATGGCCTCATCAGACCCTTCTGATGCCATGAGAGCATGCTGGTGCAATCACACAGGGTAAAGTCCATCCGTGGCTCATAGCAATCCATTTAATAGTGGATTTTCCCTAGTGTCTTTTAACTCCACTCTTGCGGTGGAGCAAAATGGGTTGCTGATGGGTGCAGGGTGCTGGCCACATGTTCACATCTGATCGCGCCCGTTAAATCCACCCAGCATTCACGCCTATGGCATGGCTAATTGTGCGTGTGATCACAGCCACTGACTGGCTGCTCACACAGCCATTTGTCTTGTTACCAACATGTACCTTTCAAGCAAAGTGTCTTTCCCACAAAATAGACCTAAGTCAGAAGGATCATTGTGAATGGTGATGGTGGAGACAACGGCAAAGAGCAGAGGTGGGGGTTATTGCTAGAAGAGCCAATGGTATGCATTCAGAGGATAACTCCAAAATTTGTAGGGTCAATTTGCTCTCTGCCTCATCCTGAAAAGTAATCTGACAAATGATTTGGAATACTGATTTGTTACCTACTTGGAGAATACCTTGAATAGTGAACTCCTTAAGATGTGATTGAAGAATTAGGTTGTTTTGCATCTGTTAGCAAGTCTAATAACTGAGAAATACAGTTCCAGTTGTGATTTTCTCTCCAGTGACTTTCACACAGGCCACAGTTATTGTAGCCTGTAATGACATTGCTTTACATGGGTACGGCTGAATTATTTGCTAACACCAGTGCCCAAGCAATAGCATTAAGCTATAGCTGTGTTTACATTCCAGTCATAATGCCACACAATAGTGTTTGTTAAATGAAGCAAGGCTCAAAAGAGAGACAATGAAAACATTATTGTCACAAGAGTGCTGTAGACAAAGAAGAAAAAGAAAAAATTAACCCACAATATTGTTCTTTCTGTTGGGTCTCTTCAGAAGACGGATATAGAAATCATTAAACAGGTTTGTGTATTGCTATGTTGGAAAGACAATAGATATATCTCATACAGAATTTTATATCATTCCAAATGTAACACAAGGATTACAACAGTGAACTACAAGATACATATATTTAGGCTCGTTTTGGTGTTTTCCTCAGCAGTAATACCTGAGATATGGAGGTTTACAGTGTAATCCTAAACAGAGGTGCACCCTCTGGCTTGAATAGGATTAGAAGAGTTATCTCTTCTTAAAATGACATTGCCAGTATATTAGGAAGGAAAAATTTGGAGTATGGGGAGTTAATAGTAGGGTTGCCAGGTCCCCTGGGGGGAAAACCCCTGCTCAATGGGTCCATTATCTGCCAGCCCGGATCAGGCTGCCAGAGGGAACCCCATCCCCAAAATGCTGGGATCATAGAAATGTGCCTGGCATGATGACATCACCCAGAGGCGACATCATCATGCCAGGCACCTTACAGGGGGACGCTCTATCATTCAAGGGAAAACTCGATCTCCAAGCTCTCCAAGATGGGGCCTGGGACTCCACTGCTAAAATTAAGGTAAGACTTGGCAACCCTAGTTAATAGTGCCAAAGTCCATGGGCTGTTGGATAGTAGACATCATTCTGAATCTATTATCAGTTCTTCTATGAACTTAAAGATAATTCCCAACATCAAGTTTATTCTGAAACAGGTCATGGCAAAAGCAAAAATCATTTGGAGAAATTGCATTATTCATAATTTCTCCCATTAATGGAAAGAGATTGTTCCAGCTTCATATGTTGTCCAAGCCCTTGGGGTTACTCTGATAAGATTCTTGGGACTGGGTCTAAAAGGAAGGAGGAAGCCTTGTGCCTGGAACGCCTAGGTTTTATAACTTTTTTCTTGAAATTTCAGTTTCTGTTTCAACCTTCTACTGACAGAAGGGCATTTCAGTCATAGGTGTCCCCCCAAAAAGAAATACAGTCTGAAGCAGACTGCTGTGGAATTCTAGACCGCTCAGACAAAGGGGTAAAGGGAGCTTTGACTCTCAAAAGCTTATATCCTCTTGGCTACCTATTGTCTTTTCTTTGTTGAAGGCTGACTGTTTTGATGTTTTGATTGGTTTACCTTGGATGGGCTAATGCACTGTTTTTCTTGAATGGAGTTCATGTAATAAATATATTTGGGGGGGAGTTTATATCCTAAAAATCTTGCTGGTCTTTGAAGTGCTATTGGACCCAAATCTAGCTCTGTTATGGTATTTTTTGCCAGTTTATAGAGAGTGGTATAAAACAGTTCCAGGAATCTTTAAGTGGCACAGCCTTCTCTTTTCACTTTCTGGCTTATTCTGCCTTTAAAGTTTTTTTCTGGATGTTATCCCCAACTGACCAATCCACTCTCCAACAACTAACCAGCTAACAGACATACAACTGCAGGTATCAACACTGTCTCAGATATATTCAGGCAATACTAGCAGAGGGTCAAACAACATCAACTATGCCTTAAAGCCTTTAAGTTAAAGGACTTCTTCATCAAGGTATATTCGAACACAATGTACGTGATCATATGCCAATAATGCCCTTCTGTCTTTTGCACAGGCAAAACTGGACTGTCTTTGATCAAGAGACTAAGTGATGCAGTTCAGGCATTTTAAACAGAACCAGTGGTACAGCATTTTCATCTCCCAAGACATTCTCTAGCAGATCTTATTCATGACACATTTCATCAAAAACTTTCAAAGGAGAACAAATAAACTTGAAAGTGTGGAACTCCTACTTATTAGTGACTGGGATGGCTAGCTTATTATCAGAAGATGCTGGAACTCATTAAAGGTTTATTTTCTCTATTGATCTTGCTGTGTCGACTCATCATCAGTGGTTGCTAGCAGAGTTGTGTGTTGCTTTCATTATTAATTACAATAATTACAAAGATTGGTGTTTTGTAATTATAATTGTTACAAAAATAAAACAAATCCCCTTCTAAACATCTTATAATGGAAAAAAACCATGTTTTTCTTTCATATTCTGTTTCTTTCATTATCATAGTCTTGTGTGTCTTTCTGACTGTTTTACTTTTACAAGGCAGTCAGCATTTTATTATAAGGGCATAAGTTGTATTCCTTAAGGAGAAGGGGGGGAGGCGGTCATCTTTCTTGATTGACTGCAAGCTGTAATCACTTGGATTACATACATGTGTGAGGTATTCCAGACCTGAAGGATATGGGGTAGAACTTTGTCTTCCATTCTTCTTCCAATGCCTGCCCTGATATGCCAAATTTCCTGTTGCAGTCTGTATTCCCCTGCTTGCCTGCTGCTTTCCAAACCTTATTCCTTATCCAAGCAACTCTACCTCAAGGTTCTCCTCTTTCTGCCTGCGTGCCCAGATATCTTGTCCTCCTTGTGCCACCAAATGCCCTTGTGTCAAGTTCGGACCCTTACCAGGGGTGATGCTTGTCTTTGTACCATTATCAATGACTGAGTAATGTTGCCCTATGCTATTAAGGCCTATTTTCACTTTTGTAACCTCTGCTTGCTTTGCCCATCTGCCAGCTCTGCTTAATACCTTATCTGTCCTCCCTAACATTCCCAAGGGGTGGGGAGTGTGTAATGAATGCGAGGAGTGAAGTAGAGGCGCTGCTCGTAACTTTCCCGAAGCTGCCTCCACATGGTTCACAGGTTCCAGCTGGATCTGTGGCCTTGGGAGACAGGAGTCTTGAGATACAGCTAGTGGGGTCGTATATTCTTTCATGACCTGTAGTAGCCTGGGCGAATGTGACATGTGTCTGATGGGTGGACCCCATGCCTTGAATCCCATTCCTTTGCTATTGGTTGTTAGTTCTGGCAAAGGTGTTCACCTGACCAGAAGCCATATCTTACCAATAAACCTGCTTAAGGACTATTGCATGCAGAGTGGTTACTCCAGGACCTGACACCTTGCCTTGTCAGTCTGCATCTTCCTCATGCTACTGTACTTCCAGTTAAGTGGCTGCAGTGCCAAATCCCCTCACTGCACACAGCTGTCTGTGCTACTGTGTATTTGGCATGTTTAAAGTTAAACATGGGTGTTTTTCATTGCCTCAAAAAGGAAGACCCTTTTATTATATTGGTCTGAAATTTGGCAGTGTGGATGTATTCAGGGAATACAGTAATCCCAATTAATTTGCCCTGTTTGGATGGAAAATCATAAAGGTACAGGCTCAAGAAGTGTGAGGATTGTCTTCCACTGAAACCAATGGGGAATGTTAATCTATCTATCATTTATTATATTAGACATAGGCTGCCCTTCCCTGCACAGCAGGGCTCAGGGTGGGTAATATTAATAATAAATAATATTAGAACAATAAATATAAGTTAATCATTAAACATTAAAATGAAAAGAAAATACAATTAAAACTGAACAGTCAGATGGCGGGTGATATTTTGATACAGTTTGATACATCTTCTCTCAGTACAGAGTATCCTTCATGTGCATCTGTGGATGTTGGAATGGTAGTATTGCTGATGAACAGACAGAGGGGGAGGCCAGTACTGATGGAATTTACTGCTGCCTCAACCATGGGCCTGGAGGAACAGCTCTGTTTTACAGGCCCTGCAGAACTGCATTAGGTCCTGCAGGGCCCAGATCTCACTTGGGAGAGCATTCCACCAGGCTGGCACCAAAACTGAAAAGGCTCTCGCTGAGGCTGAGTGGATATTTTTCGGGCCAGGGATCACCAGAAAATTTCAATCCATTGAGCGTAATAGTCTGTGAGGGATGTACCAAGAGAGATGGTTCCATAGATGTCCATCCCAGACTGTATAGGGCTTTAAAAGTTAAAACCAGCACCTTGTACTTGATTTAATATTACATCTGGAGCCAGTGCAGCTGGTAGACCAGCTAAAGTTTTCGGGTCAGCCTCAAGGGTAGCCCTGCATAGAGTGAATTATGGTAGTATATCCTGGAGTTGATGGTTGCATAGATCACTGTAGCTAGGTCAGGGGGAGAGGGGAAGGGAAACAGTTTCTTGACCTGATGTAGATTTAAAAAAGCAAATCTCACAACATTTGTGATCTGGACCTCCATTGAAAGAGAGGCATCCAGAATCACACCCAAGCTCTCCACCATTGGCATTGGAGTCAACAGCACATTATCAAGAGTTGGATCCCTAACTCATCATCCCCTGGCTCAGATACAGGACCTCCATCTTCGATGGATTTATGAAAGAGAATTATGGAAACAAAACAGCTTTCATTGATTAGTTTCTATATTCATTTGTGGAATAGCTAGCATGATTGCTTTCATTACTTGACCTTTTTGTTTCACATTGTAAAAAGGAAAAAAAAAACACCCTTCCACCTGATTTATTCATCTTGTCACACTGGTTATCCACCTCTGTGGCTGACATCCTTCTTCCTCTCAGAACAGAATACTGCCTCCTTGAAATTCCTTCTCAAAACCTTTTCTATGTACCCATTAGACTCATTTCCCCATTGAAACTAACCAGCTGGTCTAGTTGTTATATTTAACATCAAATAATAATAATAATAATAATAATAATAATAATGACTACAACAACAATAATAATAGTTGGTGGACCAGTGATGATGCATTCATAGTCCTCGTATTTTTCATACCAACCCAGGTTCCAGGCATTCCAATGGCACATGCCCCATCAGGTTGTATTATGGGATTTACAGACAGATTGCTTTATAAGAGGAATTTCCTGCTTCTTTTGAACCAAAAAATTGGTGAAGTGTTGATAAGGAAGGTTCTCTATTTTGTTGATGAAGTAGGACTATTTGGGCACAGGAGTTTTCTTAGCTATCACTTTTATCAGTTGTGGAGTTATAGTTGGGATACACAGGGGAGGCTGGCCCCTTAGGTTATTTATGAGGGTGGAATGCATATAAAGTTTGGTAAGATGCACTACTATATTCTGAGCCTGTCCAAATATGTATTTCTTGTTAATATTTGGTGCTGAACACTTGCTACTTTATAACCCAATAGTCTTCTATTTGTTGGTGTCAAGATATGTTTGGAGCTAGGACAACCAAATGTTTGGGGGCGGGGGGAATGAAACCTGAGCATGCACCAGGTTTGGTCATAAACTTTAAGATGACATTTGTATGCATTAATATTTAACTTCTAGTACCAATATGGAAATTTTCTGAGACCGTCTTGTGACATGTGAAATCAGTTGCTCTAAAGTTCTAAGGTAAACTGCAGAACCAGATGTAGGCATTTCTTTCAAAAATTAACTCTCCGGGATTACTTGTTAACAGCTGCTTCCATTAGGGAGCTGAACAACTGGTGTAAGGGATCCACTCCTAAACAATATGTTTATTTTCAGTTGCCTACTTCCTGTTGGTCAGTGGCCTTCACATATAAAAAACCTGCTGCAACAACCTCAGTGTTTAGTTGCTTAAAGATTGCTTAAGAAGGACTTTTAGAAGGAAAGAAGTTCTATGGAAGATAGGACAATCAACAGCTATTGGCCATGATAACTACCTGGAAGCTCTGTGTTTTAGCACCAGTATATCTCTGACCATTAGAGGCTGGGAGAAAGCTATATGAGAGAGCAGTTGGCTTGTAAGCTTCCCAGATATATTTTTCTGGATATGGCTGGAAACAGAGTGGAAGCTGACATGAATCTTTTCCAGTCCAGCAAGATTCTCCTTCTTATGTTCCCAAATCAACATGTTATGAGTCAGGGTAGCTCATTTTTGTTTCTCTCTGTTTCCTTCCACAATCCAAGTTCTTTCTTCACACTGATGTTTCACCAAACAAATGTGCCCTCATCCTTCACTAAAGAAGAGCTTTGTTGAATTTAGTTGACAACAAGATTAGGGTTTAAATGGATATTTGCAATTTCAAGCATCATATAGATTATTTTTGCTGAACAGGGATTTGGAAGAAAGCTCATATTATACCTTCTAAATGATGCAGCTGCCCTATCAAAAGCAGCTAGCTGTTTGTGCAGAGTTTGGGGGCGGGGGATGAGATAGGACGTTCAAGCAAATTGGATCAAAGGGTACTCTATCGCTGTGCAATTCTGCTACAATTATAATATTTCTAAAGAGGCTTTTATAGAGTTTCACCTACCTACTAAGAATTACTACTTCATGCATTTCATTAAGGATTTGAATGAAGGAATGGAACATTCCTGAATGACAACAAAACTGGGAGCTTCCCCAGATCTTTAGATAACTATTACACTCAACTGCAGAAGATAGTTAAGTTGGGCACAGAGCAATAAAACAAAAAGAGGTAAGCACACCAGGAATGAAAGCAGCTGAAATTTCATACTTGTACTGTCTCATTTGGAATAGTCAAAGCAGAAGCTGGAAGGTACCACTTTCTTATCAGTAGCTATACAAGCTCAGCAAGGAGCCACAGCTAATCCTGACTAAGGCCCATTCTGCATCTAGCATTTGCTCTGCTGTTTTACCAAACCCACGTTGGGACAGAAATTCCTCTCTACATTGCATGCCACTTTCACTTTCTTTGATTGTTGGATTTTATTGTAGCCTCTACACTGCATGCCACTTTCACTTTGTTTGATCTCTCAGTTTTATGGTACTGTCTGCATAGACTTATGGCTGTTCAGGGGTGACTCTGCAATCAGTACAGTGTTCGCCTGGGGTATCTGGCCCAATCTGCATCTAGCATTTGCTCCACTGTTTTACCAAACCCATACTGGAACAGGAAAAGATGTGGCTCAAAACCACATTCAACCCCTGGCGCCAATGCTGTACTGACTGCAGAGTCACCCCTGAATGGCCATAAAATGGCCATAAATCTGTGCAGATGGCTACCATAAAACTGAGAGATCAAACAAAGTGAAAGTGGCATGCAGTCTGGACACTGCTATAAAATCTGACAATCAATCAAGGTGAAAGTGGCATGCAATGTAGAGAGGAATTTCTGTTCCAGTGTGGGTTTGGTAAAACAGCGGAGCAAATGCTAGATACAGAATGGGCCTACATGTGAGTGTAGACTGACATGTTTGCAAGCACACATTTGTCCCACTTGTTCACACATTGACATTTTCCAAGTGTACTCTTGAAACCTCTTAGGTGTCTGAGATTATTCTAGCAAGAATTCTTTAAAAAGCACTTCTACATGGAAGCTGAGGCGTTGTTTTTTTTTTTAATAAACTTACTTGTTCCAGAAGACCCATGAGTGATATCAACCCTCAGTTTTAGTTGTTGTATATACCTGTAGGTATTACATGGCTTTTAGTGTTAAAGTTGGTTTTTATCATTTGGCATTATTGTTAATCATAGAAAAGGCCTAGAAATTTCCAAAATAATGGTCCTGTACTCTGCAGGCGGACTTGGTCAGGTCTCCTTTGGAGTAGCACTTTTAGGCCCAGACTATGAAACTTGAGAATGTAGATGGGACCCAGGTCCAAGCACCTGGAACACAGGGTTTACACCTAGTGGACTGCTTGATCCAGCAAGGCAGCCTTCCCAAGCCCCAGCCCCTGTAATCAGGCTCAGCTGCCCTGCTGGCAGCTGCTGAGCTTCCCAGCTGTGCTGTGCTTTGGCCAGGATCCTGTGAAAAAGTATAACTCTCACTGCCTGGCTCTGGGATGGGGTTAGGCTTGCCAGTCCTCAGATGGGGATGGGGGATCCCCTGCTTTTCCAGGCTCATGCCTGCCACTGGCCAGCTGGCTGGCAGGGGAAACCCGACCCCCAAACAGGGACATCCCTGCACAATGTCAGCGATGTGATAAAATCACTTCCAGAAGTGACATCGTCACATTGTGCCATTGGGGGTGACACTCTTTGGGCAAAACTCTATGGTTTGTAGCCACTTTTACCATACAGTTTTGCTCAAAAAGTAGAGTGTCGCCTGATGTTGTCAACATGATGATGTCACTTCAGGAAGTGATGTGATCATGTTGCCAATGTCCCTGCCCACTCCCTGAACCCCAGCTTGAGGTAGGTACCTGGCAACTCTATATGGGGTTGCATGCAGCCAGTCTAGCACTTTGCCTCCTTTGGGCCACCTTGGCATTCTGCCACTACCATTCTTGCAGAGTGGGAGTGCCCCCCAGGGGGGCTATGGGCTCAAGTTTGCATCCTGCCCAACAGTATGGTTGCTGCCATTTCAAAGGTCCTCTACTCCTCCTCAGTCATCAACTAAGAAAATGGCTGGTGATCATTGAACTGGATACATCCTTTCATAACACTGTTATTCAATAATTATGAAGCCCAAAAAATGAAAGGAAAGGAACTTCATGGATGAGTAATTATACCGTGGAGAGCTATGGGGGGAGAGAAAGGAGGCAGGAACAAAAGCAACACAAGTGTGAGGTAGCATAAAGCACCCACAACAAAACATGAATGAATTTGTTAATAGAAAGGAAAGAAGAGGAACTTCACAGATGGGCAGTTGTATGTCACCCAGCTCCATTACCCAACTTCTCCTTGAAAAATTATTACCTCAGCACAACATACAATCATGTTCATACCGCCCGTTTTGTCATGCCATTTGTCATGTATTGTAATGGAAAACATTACTTTATAGTGCAATCAATATTATGTTTTTTTTAAAAAAATGGCAGATGTCTCTGGGACAACCAGGGGGTGGGAGTGCTGTGGGCGGGGTCACTGATGACACAAAATGGCAGTGTGGCAGAAAAATAAATTTGAATACAAGAATTCCTAAGTGGAAAACTGTGAGTTAAGATCCAAAGGGAAAAAAAGATTCCTGAAACGGTGGATTCGGAAAATGTGGGGTAAGGGGGTGCAACATTTGGATCTACTCGAGGCAAAATGTTGTGTGGACACTTTTGCATAGTTCGATTACTTAAGAACACCAATGCAGGAGTTTGTTCTTTTATGGAAATGGTAATTGTCAACAGGCACCTTGGCAGTGCTGTGTATTCCCTGGTACTCCTCTATTTCTTCTCCTGAGGACTCAGAGTCAGAGTCACTGGACCTGTCAAAGGAGTCATGACCATAACAGTCAGTAGGCTAGAAGTGCCAAATAAAAGAAGACAAAAGAAAGAATGGAAGGAGGCATAAAACAGAATGTCTGGACAAAACATCAGAAGAATAGGGGAAGGCAAAACCAAGTAAAAATGAGAACGTATTTAAGAAAGGGGCAAAAAGAGGAGATTAAAAAAAAAAAAGAATAATGTGAAGTGAATCCAGTAAAGGAATGGGAACCATTGCTGGAGTGGGCAAAACTGTGTAATGAATATCCACCATCTTGAGCAGGACTCTGGAGAGGCAGCATAAGAATTTCTTAAATAAATAATCTGAATAGGGAGACAGAGAGATTGGATTTATAACCTATCCTTCCAATTGAAAGGAGCAAGAGTCCAGTAGCACCTTAAAGACTACGCCAATTTGGTGTACTGGTTAGGTGCGCGGACTCTAATCTGGGAGAACTGGGTTTGATTCCCCACTCTTCCACTTGCACCTGCTGGATGACCTTGGGCAAGCCATAGTTCTGGCACAGATATTCTTGAAAAAGAGCAGTTTCTGTCAGAGCTCTCTCAGCCACATCTACTTCACAGGGTGTCTGTTGTGGGGAGGGGAAGGGAAAGGAGTTTATAAGCCATTCTGAGACTCCCTTGAATAGTGAAGGGTGGGATATAAATCCAATCTCCTCCTCCTCCTCCTCCTCCTCCTCCTCCTCCTCTTCTTCCAAAATGTGTGGCAGGGTATGAGCTGTCATGAGTTACTGCTCACTTCTTCAGATAAGGCTACCTATCTGGAATAAACCAATGCCTTGCAGAAGAGTTAGATAATGCAAACACAGTATGATAGTTGGAAGGGTTAAGTTTTAGTAATCGCTTGGGAGGAAAAAAAGAAGAGGAAGAGAGTGGGGAAATCAGAATGGACTTTGGTTTTCCATACTGCCGGGACAGATGGAACAACAGAAGTGAGAAAAAGATGTAGCAGGGCAAAACAGCTATTCAGTTTTAGGATAGGATAAAAGTGTATGATAAGACAGCCTATCAGAAATAGCAATAAGACAAGCAGATATACTTGAAAGTGAGCAGGTGAAGGCAGATCATGAGATAGAATTACGGGTTATTATTACCACAGAACTAAGTGTTAAAACTATCAATATAGTAGATACTAGATTAAACTGAATATTAAAAATATCCAAAACTTGAAGGGAAGAGATATAATAAACAACACTTACAGCTCAAGCTCTGTCAAAATGAATTAAATTTAAATGACATGGAAGGACAAGAAGAAGGCTGGCAGTGGCACATAAAAGAAAAGCATCACACAAACACACAAGTCAGTGGACCAGGAACTAGTAAAAAGTTCCAAAAAGAAAGCTGCAGGGGTCAAAGAGTGATAAGGAAGCAGGAACAAAAGGAGAAAGTTTATGAGACCAGCAGGACAATGATGAAAAGATGCATTATTAACCACTGAGCAATAATTTAAAAGCAAGAACACAAAAACACAGTATTATACATAGATGACAATTATTAGGCTAAAGCAGACCATAAAAACAACTTTAAAAAATCAAGTTCTTAGTTAAAAAGCTAGGGTAAAAATGAATGCTTTGGTCTGGAGCCTAGAAGACAATTGGGTAGGTGCCAGGCAAGCCTCAAGGGAAGCATTTCATAGGTGAGGCACCACCACTGAAAAAGCCCTGTCCCTGATCACCATCTGCAGGGCTCAGACAGCATCCTAGAAATGAGCTTTGCATGAAAGGGCAGGAGAGGCTTCTATAGTATATGCATTTTGCCATCCTGATTTAGCTGGCTAGACTAGGTAGTCCCCTCACTTGCAGCTCATCCTATGCTAAAAGGGCACAAGGGACATCACATTCATGCTATGGAATGGACTGCTGCCCTCAAGGTTCCACAATCAGTTTGTAAAAGAGATAAAAAGGCTTGCTGGGGGAAACAACTGAAAATACAAGAAGAGATGGGAGATTAAAATTATTAAATTGGGGTTAGTTATCTGTCACAGAAGACAGCTGGGCACAAAAGAAAGGCATGAATCAACACTGCCAATATCCATGAACAACACTGATTAGTATTTGGAGACTGTGAAGGGATGAGATTTAAAAGATTGCGGAATTGGTGCAAGGCAATTCTGATTAGTCACAGCAAATGTTGTTTTTGTAATGTTAACAGCCAAGTGAACACTATTCAGAAAATCGTCCATGTTGTGTTTGCAAATTCAAGCACATTTAGGTTTTTAGGAGGTTGCCTTGGATGAATATATGTCAGCTCTTGGGGCCTGCACACAGAATTGTCTAGCAAAGGCAATCCCAATCCCTAACCAGCATTACACTTGCAGGAAATCAGAGCTAAAGAAGCTTTACTTCGGTTCACTTCTGGGTAGTTGCCATAAACTGTATAAATGCTTAGCGCAAATATGCCAAACATATGGCTCAAGGGCTGAAACTGGCCCATGAGCAACTGGGGGGAAACCAGTCCAAATGTGGACTGGAAGGGCCTATTTTAGGGTATTATACTCCCTGCTGATGTCCCTTCCTTTCCCAAATGCAGACCATCCCCAGGGTCTTCTCCAGGGATAGCCCAACCTAGAGTTGGGAACCATAATGGGTGAGGAGGGCTGGTTGGCCCCAGTGTTAGCCAAATTGCTCTATTTTAAATATAGCAATTGGTATTATTATTATTATGGGTTCTCGCCTGTATATACAGAGAATGCTGCTAGTCTGTAATGGCTCCCAGTAAAAGACACAGAGACCAGGTATAATTAATAAAATATTATTTTACTGAATATAATCCTTATTTATCCATTCACAAACACACAAACAGTATTCAAACATTCACACACATAAAATAGAACTAAGAAAGCAGAGGGGATTGATGGCTTATGGAGAGGTGATACTACCTGTCAGATGTGCAGAAGTCCATGAAGAAGGATTGTGGCCTAAACCCAGAGGGTTCAGGGGTGGACTGCCATTTTGGCTCATGGCAGAGACACACGGTCTGAGGCCATGCGTCTGCTGGGATATACCCACTGTAAGACAAAGCAGCCCAATGGGTGGCCCTGGGGGCTGGTCTCAGGTGAGAACAAAAGATTTCCTGGACCAATGATGAGTCCCAGGGGTGTGTGATGTCAGTAGAGGCAGACCTTATGTATGACCAATGGGCTTCCAGAGAGGCAGGGTCTGGATTTAACAATAGAAGCCAGGTGTTGGGTGGCTAGTTGAATGGATTATCTGACTCACTAATGGTCCTGGCCTGGGGGCTGGACAGAGGAAGCTGGCTGGTAGATGATCTGGCCAGGTAGCTGATGGATCTTCCATTGTTCATGTGTATGGCTTGGGTGGGGTAAGCACCCTTCATGCAAATGACTGGCAGAGGAAAAGTCCTTTGTCTGCTGTATGGCCCTTAATCCGTGTATGTGACATGCGGCAGGTATGCAATGGAGTCCCTCAGAGTAAAAAGACAGCTTTTTCCTTTCTCTATGGACTTCTCCTTTGGCATCCATTTTACAGTCTAGACATACCATGTGGCAACAGCAAACAGTCCATAGCAAAGCCCCATAATGGCGTCGGGGCTAACACCAGGCTCTGTGCAGCCAGTACCCTTGCGGCCTGCCTGCTGCCTTTGGCCGAGGCACCAGGCTGGAATGCACTGTCTGTCACAGCAGCCTCCTCCAGCCAGAGCACTTTGGGTTCCTACTTAGGCTACTGGAAAGATGGCTGTCTGTTCATATGCAGCAGGCAGAATCTCTTCGGCCTCACCTCCCCAAGTCCAGGGAAGGGCACCCATGGGCAAAGGTGTCTGTGGAAAGCTGCTGGCTGGCTTACCAAACATTCTCACCAAACATTCTCACCAAACTGGAACAGGAGCAGGCATTCAGTGAAGTACTCTGGGTTTGCACACAGCAGAGGCAGGCACTGGATGTGCGTCTGTGCACTTGTACATAGGGGGTAATATTTTGGGTGGTTGGATAATGCCGTGGAGCTGACAGGAAATTGTAAAGCACTGGGTCCAGGCATGTTGATAGTGAAATCAGCTCATAGTTTATTAAGGCAGGAGAAACTGGAATACAGAAGCCGGCCCGGAGGCCTGCTTAAATGTCCCTGCTCTGGGACAAATGCACCCCACACACCCATACACACCTGTGATTGGTTTATTTACACAGTGCCCATCCCCGTAGGGTTACCTTAGGATCCAAGGTGACCGATTGGCCTGTTCTCGGATCCTCTCTAGCTATTGTTTGTAGAGAATGAAGCTCGGCTGGTTCGCATGGCCATGTACAACATCGACCACATGCACTGCCGTAGTTAGTACACACCACCAATAAAAGCCTGCAAAAGGCAATTAAAGCAGAGAGTGGCAGCACTTGAAGATTTCTTATGGTTCTTGTGAGCGTCTCAGTTTCCCTTGTAGTTCAAGCTTGTTGCTGATTTGGGGACTTCGATAGCGGGAGGTGTGGGACCATGGGGTTGCCTCACTGCCCTCGCCTCCCCAAAGCCAGTTGAGCAAAGCAGTTTCTTTAAGGCAGGGTTCATTGGGTTCCCCTGGTTGATGCCACTCTACCACCTGTCTTTGGCTGCCACACCTGCAGCAGCAGAATGCAGCCCTTCATGCTCCACTCATCAAAAGCTTCTGAAACGTGTTAGTCTTTAAAGAGTCACAAGAGTCTCTAGTTGATTGCTGGTCAATCGCTCTTGTGCTGTGCAAAACTTATTGTGTATGTACTATTGAGCAAAGAGTGGTTGGTTAGGTGTTGAAAAGTCAGTGGTAAAATATCTCTGGTATCTGGCATTATGCTTCATGGCACACATGGTCTGGCCTAACAAAGTGACATTTATGTCAGACCTGGCCCTCATTTTGGTGTAGTGGTTAAGTGCACGGACTCTAATCTGGGACAACCGGGTTTGATTCCCCACTCCTCCACTTGCAGCTGCTGGATGACCCTGGGCAAGCCATAGTTCAGGCACAGCTGTTCTTGAAAAAGAGCAGTTTCTGTCAGAGTTTTCCCAGCCCCATCTACCTCACAGGGTGTCTGTTGTGGGGAGGGGAAGGGAAAGGAGTTTGTAAGCCACTCTGTGACTCCTTTGGGTAGCAAAGGGCAGGGTATAAATCCAATCTCCTCCTCCTTATAATAATAATAAATGAGTTGGATACCTCTGGCTAGCATGTTTAGGTGTGGGAAGCTACGACCCATCAGACTATAAAAATGATAGTGAAGTGAGGATGCTTCCCTTCAGAAGATCACATTGCTGAGACAAATAAAAGTTTTTCCACATCACACATCCAAAGAGTAAACAGCTGGCCAGATTAAAGATGCTCTCCGGATTAGCGCTGCTTGTTTGTTTAATTCTCTGTGACAGAGGCTGCCAGTCTTGCTAGTTTCAGAAACAAGCACATTATCCATTATCCATTTTAACCAGGGTCCTCTTTAACATTTTTACATATAAACTCCCTTGTCACTGTAATTTCTTGCCCATTGCTTTTCTCTTCTTCCTGTGACAAGGCAACCTATTCTGGGAGCTACCTGGAAATCCCTGAGGGCTAGTCACTCTGTCATGTTTATCCACACAATTCTCACTTTGTTTCTGGACACAATTCAAAGTCCTCTGTAGAGGAATTGGCCCAAAGTGTCTGAATTTCTGCTTTTTCCATATGAATCTGACCATCCTTCTCCAGGTATTCCTGCCCTTGGGGGTTAGAGGCATCATTCATAACTAAGGATTCCCTGTA
Source organism: Gekko gecko (assembly GCA_029375565.1). Lineage (NCBI taxonomy): Eukaryota > Metazoa > Chordata > Lepidosauria > Squamata > Gekkonidae > Gekko > Gekko gecko. The sequence continues at coordinate 153,375,831 of JAPDNY010000003.1, forward strand.
GCAGCATTCCAGTTATGGAAGAATGCTGAACTCCAGAGACATTCATCTTTAGGGATCCCAAATGAAGCTGGCTTTGTGCTCCTGAGCTTCAGGTTTACTGATTATTTGGTACTTTCCCTTTTGTTTTATTTATCAGAATGCTTTTATTGATACTTATCAACTTTATGGATTGTGTCATTCTTTAAAAAAAAAAAATTATTAGCTATCTTGGAAGTCCCCTATGCAGAAAGATGGAATAAAAATATATTAAATAATATAAATAAAGTAGAAACATAGAAACATGCTCGTGCCAACTGTGCTCTACAAGCGTGCACTTGGCAGCCACTTATACAATTGCAGCAGTGATCAAGGGACTTAGTTTTCTGGATGTGGTCATTTGCCCATATAAACAATCATTTGGAGGAAGCTGAGACTGTGAATCACCCTATGATTCGCCCTGAAACTGTGAGTCACCCCTTGAGTCTACATCCTTTAAATATTCCACTATCATAGAATAAATTCATTGGAAAAACATATATACACACAGGCTCTTTGTTTTATCTGGTACCACAAATAGAACCATCATGAAAGTAATACAGACCTCCATGCCCCTCCCCTGTAGATCTGCCACCATTCAGCACCATTCAGCAGACTCCTCACACCTCCCCAAACAGAACCACGCTATTCACTGATCAGCAGCTCCCTGAGACCAACTGTGGTGAGGCTCAACCCCTCCAAAGGTGAATTTGTCCACCAAACCTGCCTGGTCCAGGATTTACAATATGCCAAGTTCAAATTCATGCTTCATCATTAACTGAGGGGAGAGGGACTATTCTACTATTCTACATTTCTTATCTGTGAAATCAGAATAACTGTGACCTGGCCTGCAAATTTGTGCAGAAACACTAAGACAACGACAACATTACACTCTTATCTGCAACTGAAAGCTTTTTTCCCCGGTCATAATATTAATTGACATTTAGCAGTTTGAGCGAAAATGTCCCTGGGTAGTAAATTCTTACACTGAATTTTGAAGACAAACTTTCGAGTAGCAGGAGCAACTATACCTAGGATCCGATCACACACAGAATTAGCTGCACGATAGGGACGAATGCTGGGCAGATTTTATGGGTGTGATCACATGGGAACATCTGGCAAGCATCCCACACCTGTCGGCAACCTGTATCAGTCAGCCAAAGAAGTGGAGTAAAAAGATACTTGGGAAAGTGCAGTATTTCCCGGAAAATGCGGGGCACGGGAGTGCGTCGGATCATGGAAGCACTGGTATCCCATTGCATCTGGTGCCCGTCTGCATCCCATCTCACACCAGATTTTTTTTTAAGCCTCCTTGGTCATACGCTTCCATGGTCATGTGCATGCAGGAACTCCAGCTTGGGGAAAAAAAACCTCATTGGGAAGCGTTGGCTTGCGATCACTGCATGTGTGATCACGCCATGCTGCTTCTCCCCCCCTTGCCACGCTTCACCATCAACATGTGATCAGCAGCAGACAGCCTAAGCACGAAGCGTCGGAGAACGTCTGATTGCACTACTGCCCTCCATTTTACTCCCGGCCAAAAAGCCTCACTTCCCCCCCGGATTATCTTGCTCATGTGACTGGGACCCTAGCAACATTTCCCCTTTTGATGTCATTGTCATTTATTCATAGAGTACTTAATTAAGAACATGTACTAGGACTATCATTTTCCACTGAACTATTAAAAGGCTGAAGAGTCTTTTTTCTGTACTAAATCTTGCAGTCTTCCATGGGAGAGGTACAGGAAGTCCCCCATCTTTAAAATCCAGCATAAATAGCAGAACACTTGTCACCTCTTGAGAATCTTGATAGAAAGGTTGGGATGATGTTCTCCTTTGCTTTGGTACAGTTGTCAGCATTTTAACCAGCCACCAATGCTGGACTCAGAACCTCTTATAAGTAGGCTGCTGCTCTTGTTGCTAAGGGGAGGAGTTTCGAACCAGGTCTGATAAAGACCAGTTGCCTAAGTATCTCTTGGGAATCTGTTGCTCTTGTAGCGGGAGGGGGGGAGAGTTCCAGCCAAGGCTGAGGGAGACCAGTGGCTCAGCCTTGCTTTCTCCTGTGCTCCCCTGAGATTTTTATTACTGTTTTGTTGTACAGTCATGGCTGTTTAGTGGAACTTTCATTGTTAGCTGCCTTGGGTTCCACTTTGTGGGTGAAAATTGGAGGTAAAAGTATTTTAAAATAAGTACATACATCTGGTGTGCAGATATTTGCAGATTTAACCTCATGAAGTAAAAGTTTCACCTGCTAATTTCTGCACATCAAACTGCTGTTCAAGGCACATGAGCAGGTGGTTTGGGTTTGCTCAGTTTTTCTGGACAGCTGGCTACTCTAGCAGGTGTCATGGCATTTGCTATGAGGACATTTCTACTGTGTTCCTTCCTCACACTTTGAAACCCATGGCTCTCACTGGATACTAGAACACGATGAATATAACCTGTTGGAAAAATACACTTAGCTTCCAGTTTGTGAATATGTATATATGCCAGTATATCCTTCCTATACTTTAGCACATCTGAGACTCTATCTAGAATGCTGCCGGTTTACAGGCACAACCAGAGAGACTAAAGGCAGCCTCCCCCTGGCCAAGCCAGCAGGATTTGTGCTATAATGATCTCACTGAAGGTCATTGTGACTTGCTGTAAAGGCCACCCAATTTGAAGTCCACACATATTAGAGGGACAATGAGCTACCCTAGAAAATCATCCATCGCTGAACTGGCACAAACTCTTGTAGCAGGCACGGGGGGGTGGGGGGAGCACAGTGTGTGATGACTTTCAACAGGATGTTCCAAAGCAAGCTGGGTATGCACGGAAGCAGGATACAGGTGCACTGGCCCCCTGAAGAGCACAGGAAGGGTTGTCACTATGCACAGTGGGGCCAGCTGTCCATTTACAGACAAAAAAGAAATAATTACTCCCAAATGTTGCAATTAGTACAAATACTAAGTTCTGATGGTGTTTTTTGAGTCCTCCCCAAATGCAGCAGATTTATGACTCAGGAAGATACGGTCAGATTGTTGCTGTTTTGTCTAGTCATATTTTTAAGAAAGGAGAGGGGCGGGAAGAAGTCCTGTGTAAATCAAAGTCCAAACTTACAGCAGACAGCAGTACTGATTTTTAGTTAGTTTATCCAGCACCTGACTTCAGCCAGTGACAGGTTCCAGTAGCCCACACAAAAGCCCTTTTCCACACTGCCAGCCAATGAATGAGAGAAAGGGACCTTTTATGTAAGTGGATTTTATGACATCAACTTTTCAGAACCAGGAGGTTCAGAATGTTCTTGTTTTACGTACAGTAACACATAGCAGTACCTTTGCTGATTATACTGCATGACAATCTAGGGTAAGGAAAAGAACAAATTACAATTGCAAGCAGTTTCACATATGAATTATTACTTCTTTGGATACTTAGGGGATAAGCTGTTAGAAAGGTCTGGCCTCAAGTGAAGGATTTACTGTGTCTCAGACACTGAATGCTCTTTGGTGCAAAACACTGAGAATTTTTTACTGAAGAAAAACCATAAAGGAAAGCAACTGATGTTCTGGACTTTGCCATTACTAAACCTTCATGCAATACTAGCTACACTCACAGTATCTATATTTCATTACAAAACAGCCTGAGCTAAAAGCCTTTACCAGTGATGAGAGAGATAACTGCCATAAGACCATCAAAGGCATGGGCACAAACTGGTGTTATATTCTGAATGTCAAGTGGAAAAAAAGTGTCTTGGAGATACAAAGTGAGCTTTGATTCATGAAAATGTATACCCTGGAGAATTTGTTGGTGTCTGGTGCTTCTGAACTTTAATGTTGTTCTTCCACTCTAGGCTACCCACCTGAAACATAGAGATACTGTGAACCCTGTATACACACATACACACATTTAAAAAGCACTGAGTAATGCACTTTTATTCATAAACATGATTCTTGTTCAGCTGGGAAGAACAGAAAAGAAACATATACTACCTAGTTCTACTGTAATAAAAATTTTAAGCCAAATGAAGGGAAAAAATTACTATGATCAAATTCATGCTTTACAAGATGAGAAAAATCAAACCCTTTCTAGATAAACTAGAAAAAAAACTTGAAAGGGATATGTTGAATCAAATGGGTTCTGTGTAAACTCTCAAAGTTTCAATTGAATATTGCGTCTAGCAAATGTGTGTCTATCCAGGGGTCTTTTTGGGGGGAGTGCACCGTTGCGCAGCTCCAGCAGCTCAGGAGCCAAGCCCCGCCCCCAGCTGGCTTCACCGGGAGTCTTTCAGGCAGCTGAATGTCAATTTCAGCTCCATTATATCCTATGGGCCATTGAAGTCAATGGTGAAAACATAGGGTATATTCTGGGGGCTGGAGGGGAGGGGGTTTGAGGGAGAGGCTCTAAACTCACAAAGCTGATGGAGCCTTTCCCCAAGATACCCACCAAGTTTCAAGAACATTGGACCAGGGGGTTTGAGGGAGAGGTTCCAAAATTTCAGGATAGCTTCGGGAGCCTCTCCCCACATACACCCCCATGTGTCAAAGCAATTGGACTGATGGGCCTAATTCTATGGGCACCCAAACAGGTTACCCCCATTGCCTCCATTGTTTTCAATGGGGAAACCCAGCCAGCAGCACTTAAGGAAGGTAAGCAGGCAGCGCCTAGCAGTCAGACTCTCCCAGAGAATCTCAGGGAAAGTGAACTGTCTTGGGAGGTGCTTGTTTGCCATGAGAACAAGTGGCACACTCCAGAACAAGCGGGGTGTATGTGGGGAAGCTACCCTGAAATTTTGGAGCCTCTCCCTCAAACCCCCTCCCCCCAGAGCTACTAACAGCACCATGAGAAAAAAATAACTTTTTCCCCCCACTATAGAGAACAATGGAGGGAATGGGGGCAACATATTTTGGGGTTCATAGAATAGGACCACCTGGTCCAATGTTCTTGAAACTTGGTAGGTATTTTGGGGAGAGGCTCCACCAGCTAACCTGTAAGTTTGAAATGTCTCCCTCAAACCCCCTCCCCTCCTGCCCCCAGAATATAGCCTATGTTTTCACCATTGACTTAAATGGCCCATAGGATATAATGGGGCCAAATTGCCGCTGAATTTCTTTCATTCCCTCCTTTCCTTCTCTCCTTTTCCTCTTTCCTTCCTTCTTCCCTTCTCTCTTTCTTTCTTTCTTTCTTTCCCACCTTCTTCTCTTCTCTTTTTTCCTCCTTTCCCTGTTTCCCTCCTTCTTCCCTCTTTCTTTCCCTCCTTCTTTCCTTCTCTTTCTTTCCCTCTTTCCTTCCTTCTTTCCTTCTTTCCTTCTTTCCTTCTCTCTACTCTCTCTCTTTCCTTCCCTGTTTCCTCCTTCTGTGGCCCAACTCTAGTGAGAAGGAGTTTAAACTTTCTCTCTTAGCTCTCTCACCCAGACCAGCTGGGGAAGGGGAGGGGAGGCTTTCGAAGATACCTCCCCCCCTTTTGCTTCCCCTTCTGACATCACTTCCGGTGATGTCAGGGGGTGTGGCATATGCTAATAGCCTAATAGCTCATTAGCATACCATATGCTAATGAGCTCCTGCAGCTCTTTTTCTACAGAAAGACCCCTGCTTATTTATCAAAAAACTCCTTGTGCATATGTTATCCTTCTGACTTGTGTGTTGCAGATCACTGATTCTGTGGGACTCAAGCTGCCTCACACTGAGGTAAGAAGCTCTTGTGTTTCCAAGCAAGTGTCCACTGGAAATGGAATCTAGTGGAAATGGAATCTAGTGCCTCTGCCAAGGAAATTGCTTATTTACTTCTACTTAATGCTTTGCTGAATCTGTCATTATTTTTGGACTTTGTTTTGTTTGTCCAGTTATTAACTGATAAAGGTTCTGTTACCACAAAGGCCACGCAGCTTGTTTCCACCCACAAATGTTTCCTTCTAATTCTAGTACCTGTTGTGTATTAAACCTGGCTCCAGATTGTTACAGAGATGTGTGAAGGGCTAACTCAAAAGAATCAGCCCTTGAGTTTTTCTCATGAATCCTGAGTGACAGAGCTAAGACGGAGATAGTAATAATCCCTCAGGCAGTATGCAGTCCATTGTTCTTGACATACTTAGAAGTAAGGTGCTTGAACTTGATGGGATTTACTTCTAAATGACTATGCATAGCACATATGCTCCTACCACACAAACAACGTCTGGGACATATGGAATTGCAAAGATCTCACAGATACAACCCTCCAGCAAGCTCACAGCAGCCCAGGAACCACTGAGAGTTGAGAACAGTTAAGCCTCCGTTAGAAAGAAATGGGAAAATTGACCCGATTTAGTTCCTAACAGATTTGGGAAGCCTAGGGGAAAAGAAATTATGGATTTTAATTCTCACCCAGGATGAATTCTAAAGGGGTAGGGCTCTTTTTGTAGCAGGAACTCCTTTGCATATTAGGTGACTCACCCCTAATGTAGCCAATCCTCCAAGAGCTTACAGTAGCCCCTGTAAGAAGAGCTCTGTAAGCTCTTGGAGAATTGGCTACATTAGGGGTGTGTCACTTAATATGCAAAGGAGTTCCTGCTACAAAAAGAGCCCTGGGTCTGACTACTTTGAAGCTAACCTAATCCTGATGGGAAAATTAACTGAGATCAGAGGGAAAGTTTTTCTTGTGATCTTAATCACACACACACCAAAGACTCTTTAATCTGTGAAGGGGGCAAAGTCCCTAATAGCTTTTAGTGGGCTGAAATGATGGGGGAGTGGGGGTGAATTCCCCAACCCAGATCTCCTTCCCATCTATTCTCCCATATATACTTTTACTATTACTAGTCACATTTTGGTGTAGATGAAGAATTTTCTGTTCATCAGGCTCCAAGCATTAGCAATCACAGCAATTGTGCTACAACTTTAGATTTCTGAGGTTCAGGACTAGGAGAGAACAATTCATTTAGGCACAGAACTCAATTAGGTTGATTGATGTCCTAATTGCTTATCACACTATGATTCTTATGGTCTCCCATCAAAATGCCTGTCTTGGCATGTGAGATCTTTACATTCCACCCGCACACTCATACTCACACCCCCACAGAAGAGCCAGAGTCAATCATGTTTTTTCTATCACTGCTCAGAGTGCATGCCCAATTTCTTCTTAGGAATTTTCTTGTCAGAGGTAAATGCCAATTCACAAAACTTTAGCACTTCTGTGTCACTACCATCAATGGGAATACACAATCCAGTGTTCTCCATGAAGAGCCTCAGAATCCATTGTCAAACTGGAACTCTAAAAAAGAGTGAGATGGATGGGCGGCTTGAGATCAAGGGGAACGAAGGACCTGTAGAAAAACACTGGGAGAAGTTGCTGGGACTGGGAAGTGTTAGAAGTACTAAGGATTTTACTGGGGGTAGGAACAGAAGCCTGTCCAACATTATCTGGATAATTTTTTTTGTCTTTGATTCAGTTCATGACCTCTCTGAAAAGATAATGATTTACCCATGAAATATAAGAGGTGTATTACTTGCTAAATTCATAACATGCCGTTGCATACTAGTTATTGCTCCCTTTTGAAGAGTAGTATCCTTAGGATAATAGTTTCATGCTGGTAATGCTACCTTTGTTCAGCATTTGAGCTTTTGGCAAGCCTAGGGTCTCAGAAGCTACCTCTGATGGTTTAAAGTTTTATGACATTTCCCACATGTAGGTCAGTCTTCCTTGAGTCCTGTGATTCATGGTGCCTAAATGGCACTGGTATAGGTTAAACAGTAGGCAGGCAATAGGAGTATAGATTAATCAGTGGGTAGGGAATATGCTGCTGAGGAACAACAGAAACCAAAGCTGATTGGATCTGTAGTCAGAATTCTGGAGAATTAATCTTCCATTGTTATGTCCTGGTTCAATTTTCTTGACTAAAAAGATATTTCATGTAGCACAGTCCTTATAAAATACTTCCTGAGGAGATGAGTTGTTGAAATTTCCTGTCATGGGATGGCCAGAAGGGGTTTATGCCATTTTAAATCTCTTGGTACTTTATAGTGTCTGTCAGATACAAAAACATTTACAAAGTAAAGCAAGGTTTGCTTCTCCAAGCAAGCAAATAACATGTATTTATTTACTTGTTTACTTACTTACATAAGTATTTGTATCCCTTTTATCCCTTCTGGGAACTGCAAGTGGCTTACAAAGAAACACAAAATATAATTAACAGAGCAATCCTGAGGGAGGGGGCAAATTGAAACAGGGAGCTGACCCCAAAGCCAGCATAACTCAGATTTACACTGGTGTGGAGGCGGGGCTTCAGGGCTTTAATGATGGCCTCAGCTTCTCGCAGTGCCGAGAGACGTATGCCATGAATCAGTGGATAGGAGGGGGCGCGATCATCCATGGTCCCCATGGAGCCCTTGCTGATGGACTCCTAGCCAGGGGGCTTCTAGGAGAGCCCTTCCCCCCAGCACGCAGCCAGCGAAAGGGGGCTACTCCCTGCTCCGAAGGTCCTGCCCTGATTCCCAGAATTGGATTCAAAGCGACCGTCCAGACAAGCGTTTGGAAGTGCAGCGATTTAACTCTGCTAAGCGAGATCCCAGGGAACCCTGATGGATCGTCTTGAAGATTGATTAGTGAGTTTTTAAAGTTGAAGCGAGACATCAAATTCTTTAATGCAAAGTTTCCCCAGTACAAGAGGGAGGGGGAGGGGGACGCCCTACCCCCCAAGCGATTTAACAAAGTGGAACTATGGTGGGGGAGACTGAGCAAACAGAGATAATGGACTACAACTGAGAGTTTTCCAAAATTTTATAAGCGTCTTAACAGACCTTCAGGACTCTGGAATTTTATTGGCAAATGTAAACACCCCTCAAAGATGGCGATTATGGTGCAGGAGGAAGCAGGACCCATTCTTTCTTCAAGAAGAGGTTGATCGGCTGATTGATCATGTGACCTAGCTGGACTAGATCATGTGACTCTGCAAGAATCATAGACTCTTCCTCTTTTGTCGGGTTGAAGCTATCTGCCCTCTGTTGGTCTCCAGGATGCCTTGAAGGGATATTATCATACAATGCGGCTATAACTTTAAAAGGGATGCTGTTACTAACAGAGAAGTGGTGACTTTATGGATTGTCTAAAAAAGATTTTGGAGCATGGTTGAATAGGCAGGCTGATTGAAAAGTGGTTTCGTTAAGCGGAGGATTGGACTTGGACTAATCTGGAGAATATAATCAGCCTGTAAAGAATGCGGTTTGTGGCATGGATAAGTGCAAGATGAAACAAAAGAAGCAAGGACTCTTTTGACTTCAGACAAGCATGTAACAGCTGGAAAAAGAAAATAATGGGCTAGCCAATAAAAAAAGGAGCATTGAGAACTACAGAGGAAAGAAGACAAGAAGACTGACTATAAAGAAGAAAAGAACTCAACTGTTAAGTAATTATCAAAGATAGGGTTCCAAATTAAAAATATCTGAGGGGGTGGCAAGCGTATAAGGGTGGGCCATGGTCTTTGGAAGTCTGCAATCATGATATAATGATGGAAGTATTCTCTGTTGGGCCAGATAAGCTGATATTGATTCAGAAATTATTATTGAATACTCCTCCTCTCAGAAAAGTTGTGTTAGAGTAATAAGCAATATTATAAGCATTGTATAACTTCCATCACTTGGGTTTTTAGTTAGGTTATCTTTTCTTTCTCCTGTAGTTTGTAGAATTTCCCCTCCCTATATTTCTGTTGTAGTTTATAGAAAATGCAAATAAAAAAAAATCCCCTACGGGGGGGCCAAAAAAAAAAAGATTTACACTGGTGTAAGGAGTGGTTACACTGGTGCAGGGTATGGGTGTCCAGGAGGTGTGTGGCACCAACTAGTTGGGTCCCAAAGCATTTTCAGTATGGGAACACCCTCCAGAACAGGTGCAAAATTGTGCTGGCAAAAATGCCAGCTCAGACCATTGGTGGCTGTGGTAACACCTAATTCACTCCCCCCGCACACTTAGCTGCAGCCATGCCTTTGGGAACCCAAGCAGCTCAGGATACCAACCAAGTGTGCACCCAATCAGCACACCCCCATGTCAGCCCCTCCCCTCCCTGACACCCAATGATGGCCTGCCCTGCCCTACAAATGGTTCCAGGAGGTTGCTCCACAACTACAGAGGTAGGGTGCATGGCATGGTATGCTGTCTGAGCTAGTGCACATGCATCTCAGTGGCAGGCAAAACACAGACAGGGCACCTAACACCACTGAATGAGTGCTTAGGGGGAATACCTGACCAGGAGAGCAAAGTCCACACTCTGTGGCTGACCTCTCCTGGATTTCAGGCCTCACAGGTACAGCAGTTCATCTGCTGGGATCCCAAGGGGCAGCCACACACAAACAGGTAATCAAGGCATCCCTTCACCAATCCCCATTGGCCAACGACAGTGGCATCAAGCCACATTGGACGTGACATCTCCCACTCCTGAACCTGGCAGCTGGGGGGGCTGACACATCCAGCCTCCTGGCCCTTCCCTCCCCACTCCCATTGGGAAGGTGCCCCTAGCACCAGAGGACCAAGTGGGGTTCTGCATGTCAATGCCACAATCCCAGCCTTACCGCTCCATTATCCCAGGTTCCCTCTAATAAAGCTCATCCATTGTGTGTGCCCCGGGTGTCGGTATTTGTTGTGGATTATGGGAGGTAGGAGCACATGGAGGATGCTGTGCAAGCCACACAGTCCTCACAGACACAACAGCAGCAGCCTGACAATAATGCTGCCATAGCAGCAGATACAGATGGTGGGGGGGGGAAGCTATGAGACAGGCTGCCATTTTCCCAGCCAATACCAATTTCAAAAATCAATAAATAATTATTTTATAGACAAATAAATAAACCATTTATACAATTTCCAAATCATAAGCAAAATCATTCATACAATACACAATTTAACATAAATCCTGTATATTATTCACAAAATCCAAAACATTTCAAATTGCTGTTCCTCCTAATGAGCAATATGCTTCACAGTGTAAAGGGTGAAAACAAGCTTCCAGAAGATATCTACTTCAACAGTTCCAAAAAAGGAACACTTGAATGGTTCCAAAAGAAGAACTATGGGATTACCGGCTTCCTCAATATGTTCCACATATCATTAATATGGCTTTATCAAGTTGGAACCAATAGCTTGAAGGATATCACTGAAAAACAGCATATTCAATTCAAAAAATCTTTTTCAAAGTGGGCTATGCCTTCACAACATTGAATATTCTCATGTGTGTTCCCATATATACTGTGTGTTTCACTATTATATTGGGTTTCTCCAGCCAAAAGCACAGACCACACACCCAAGAACTGTGGGGCTGCCCCATTAACCTTCTTGAATCAGTCAAGGGGGCACCCTGGGGGAAGAGGTCCTGCCACAGCAGTGATCACACATGGAAATGCCATGGGTGCTCCCTAATGGAATGGCCCTGGTTGTGATCCCTGGGCTCAGGGGTCCAGTGTGGGTTGATAACTTATCCAGGAACCATTGTGCAAATGATGCTGTTGGCTTAAGGGGCTGCAAACTTAGTGAGGCTTGGTGGGTAGCATTCCAAGCTGCTGAGCGGAAATGGTCAATTTCAGAGGGCAGTCCCCTATAGAGGCCCACTTGGCCCATCTGGATCCCAGCTTCCCTGGAGATATTTGTGTGTGCAAATGAGGAGCTCAGATGGCACATAGCAGCAGCTACTAGGCAACCTCAGCTGTTGAGGGCAAAACTGAAGGGCATTGAGGTCAATATGTGCATCAGCCTTCCTGATGGCTTCCCTGCAGGATGGCTACCATAAGGGTAAATGCCATCACTACCTGTGCCAAGCGACGTCCCAGACACTCACAACCATCCTGGGGCCCATTGCCTGCAGAGCTAGGAGTGCCCTTCTTTCTAAGGTCAGTGCACAGGGACCACACCATAGAGGGAATAAACATTCATGCATATGTGTAGTTTCTCCCATGACCCTCCCCCTTCCTTGCAGAAATTACAGATTGTCCAGTTACCCACTTGTGCAATATGGCTCCCAACAGGCACCAATGGCTTTTCTCTTCATGGAAGCCATTGATGCCTGTTGGAAGCAGGATTCTCTGGACTTGGTAGTGCCAGAGAACCACGGAATGTAGCAGAGTGCTCAAAGGCTTTAATGCAGCAGAACTTGGGGCTAGGTGTGGCAATGGACTTACAAAGTTACAGAGTCAGCAGTCAGTTCTAAAACTAATAAGCAATTTTTTAAAAAGGAAATACATGCTTGAGATAGATATAGATTGCCTATTCTAACTAACTAGATGGTGTTGGATGCTGGATGCATGTCCAGCCTCCATGGTGCAAGATGGATATTATGCACCTTCTTTGTGTGCGTGTGAGAGAGAAGAGAGTGAGAGCGTGGAAGCAGAGGAAATTGTCCCTAAGAGTAGTATCCTATTTCAAAGGGAAGGATCGGATAGCAAGAAGGAAAGAATGCTCTATGTGCCCTGACTTCTCTATCTGTCTAAACTCTTTGGTGCCATCTTCTCACGTCTGAGGCAGGAGACAGCACCAAGTCCTCCACTTCTAACAGAAGCCAGGTTTCACACATGCACTAGCATCCCGGGGCCTAGTGCCCACAGAGCTAGGAACATCTGCCCATTGTCAGGTGGATGCAGTGGCCCTGCGCCATGGAGGGAATAGTTATCTACATGGAAGTGCAGTCCCTTCTATGAAACCCCCCCCCCATTCATCTTGCAAAACCAGAGTATTTGAGTAGTCCCACCTGGTGGAAATTCCTAGCACTGCAGTCATTGTCATCCCTTCCCCTTTCCATTGAATCCTAAGCAATGTGAAAAACAGAATGGCTGAGGGGGCTGGGCCACCTCCTAACTACAGCCATGGGGCCCAGTGGACCCAGGTGCACACATACCCCATGGCAGCAATCTCATTGCCTCCTCTGAATGCCAGAGACCACCATGGCTCTGGCAGCTGGCCCAGGGCCATGCACCTGCAGACCTGAATGAAACCTGTTCTGGGCCACTTGCACCCAGGGGTGCCACTGTGTTTGAACCGGTCTGCCAAGGAGGCCACCCTGTCAATTCTGACAACTCTTGAATGGTAGCATGTGCTGGGCGGGTCCAGCCTTCATGGGGGTGTGGAAGCCCATAAAGGGCTAGAGATGCCTCCTTGGTAATGTTCAGGCATCATGGGTGGGCCACCAGTGGGTCTGCCATTGCTCAGTTGGGATGAGGGGAGGGGAGGCCCCCCCCAGCTACCGGTGCCCCCATTGGGATGGCTCTGCAGCCAGATGCATGCCCGCACACACTCCTGCTGCAGATGGCCCCTAAGGTCCTGCTTCACAGAAGCCCCCGGTGACAGCTTAGTGTTCTGTTCCTTGGCCCAAGGTCTGTCCATATCAGCCCCATCAAGGGGAGGCAGGAGGCACTGGCTCATGGCGATGTTGTGTAACATCGTGCACACTGCAAACAGCTTTGCCACTGCCAGAGGCTGCATAGCTGTGTGGTCACCTGTGTAGTGAAGGCATAGGAATCACATCTTCAACTAGATGAATGCCTACTCAATGACCATGTGTGTTTGTTGGTGGGCTTGATTGTAGCCTGCACAGTCTGGCAGGTCATCTTCAGGATACGGCATCAGCAAATATGGCAGTAGGGGATACCCTCAGTTACCTGGGGGGAATGGCATATCAGGCATTAGGGGTGGTGTTTTCTGCTGTATGCCCACCCAGCCATGACAACCATACTGACCTAGGAGCCACCCTTTGCCCTCCAGCCAGGCAGCCAAGAGCCTATTGAGGCCAGATGCAGCAAAGATCTGGGCATCATGGATGCTGTCCGAAAACTTGGCCACGAGGTACATGAAGATGCCCTGGTGGTCACAAAAGGTCAGAATATACAGGGTGAGGAAGTGGTGGCAATTATAACAGACCTGAGGCTCCTCCCAGGGGTACTGAGGGCAATGTATGTGCTGTCCATGGCCCCAACCACATTGGAAAAGCCTTGGAATTATATAAATCCTGCCCTGATGGGCACGAGATTGCCCTCCATGGTTAGGAAGTGCATATGCTCCTGGAAGTGCACCAGCATGGTATCCAGAAAGCTGTGTAGGCAGTGGCTGGCCAAGGACTGCAACGCCTTGAGCATCTCTGTGATGACTCCCTGGAAGGATGCAGTGGCCAGGAACCTCAGGGAAAGCAGGATTTTCTGCAAGACAAGAACAGCACAGGGAGCGGGAGCTTGACCCTGGAGGGCTGGCCTGAACTCTCCACACAGGGCCTAAATGGCAGCTTGTCTAGGCAAAACTGACAGAGGTAGGTGCTGTCTGAAAGACTGAGGGTGCTGATGTGAGCCCAGTACTGGTGGGCCTCCACTGTCACTGTGCCACCCAGATGTAGAGTGCTGGTAGCAAGTGAATATGGCACACTCCGAGCATGGGAGGTGAGGGCAAGAGGGGGCACCATCCTGGCCACACCTGGCCTGGCCCTGCAGAGAAACAGGGATAGCAATCACAAAGGGGGCAGGAAGCCAGAGTCAAATTCATTTGTGTGGCTGCTGCCCTTTTGTCCCTGGATGCTATGTCCCCCCCCCCAGTGAGCAGTTCCTTGTCCCCCATACACAGCCACCTCCTGGTGGGTGATGGCCATGGTGTGAGCATGGGGGATTGCTGTTTTTCCATGGTGAGATGGCCTGACTCCAAATTTCTCTGTGGGTGGCAGGCTGGTGCAACATCTGGTAGCCAGGATGGTGATTGCCAGCCATACTGAAGGCTGAGAAGGCACTGCTGTATGGGTTGATGGTGGAGCATGTAAGCTTTGCCTTTGCCACTGCCAGGAGCAGCTCCACTACCTCCCACCACCATGCCTTCTGGTGCATAGCCGCAAAATGGGTATCTGTCCTGGGACATGCTGTCTGGATGGAGATGTCCACTCTGAAGCACTGGAAGAGTGCCCAAGGTGTACCTTATGAGCAGGCAGTGAAGGAGGGTCTGCCGGGAGCAGAGGCCATCATTATGTTTTTATGTTCTTATGTTCCATGAGTCCTCTGATGCTTAGGAATAGCTTTGCAGGAGGAATAGACTCTTTTGAAATTCTATTGCAGAAAATACGTGGAACTGGGAAAGATCTGTTCCCTAGGTGGAACTCTGCATACAATTCTTTGGATTCGACCCATAACACAATTATAAAATGCTTAAATTTTAAAATTTTAAATCATAGGGGAAAAGTGCAAAGAAGGGCAACTAGAATGATAAAAGGGTTGGAACACTTTCCCTATGAAGAAAGGTTAAAACGCTCAGGGCTCTTTAGCTTGGAGAAATGACGGCTGAGGGGTGACATGATCGAGGTTTATAAGATTATGCATGGGATCGAGCAGGTTGAGAAAGAAGTACTTTTCTCCCTTTCTCACAATATAAGAACTTGTGGGCACTCCATGAAATTGCTGAGCAGTCAGGTTAGAACAGATAAAAGGAAGTACTTCTTCACCCAAAGAGTGATTAATACATGGAATTCACTGCCACAGGAGGTGATGGCAGCTACAAGCATGGACAGTTTGAAGAGGGAATTAGATACACATATGGAGCAGAAGTCCATCAGTGGCTATTAGCCACAAGGTATAGATAGGAACTCTCAGTCTGGGGCAGGTGATGCACTCTATTCTTGGTGCTGGGGGGGGGGCAGCAGTGGGAGGGCTTCTAGTGTCCTGGCCCCACTGCTGGACCTCCTGATGGCACTTGGTATTTTTGGCCACTGTGTGACAGAGTGTTGGACTAGAGGGGCCATTGGCCTGATTCAACATTGGCTTCTCTTATGTTCTTATGTTCTCTTATGTGGGCAGTGATATCCCCCGTGGTCATGGGTGGCTGTGGTGTAGAGGTTCTGTGTGAGTATCATAGTCTCCACTAACACCTGCCCCCAGCTTTGGGGGCCATGTCCTGCTACCCACTGTGTGCATATTTCCTCCAGCAGAACCCTCTTTTTCACATAATGGGTACTCACATCCTTCATAAGAACATAAGAGAAGCCAATGTTGGATCAGGCCAATGGCCCATCTAGTCCAACACTCTGTCACACAGTGGCCAAAAATACCAAGTGCCATCAGGAGGTCCAGCAGTGGGGCCAGGACACTAGAAGCCCTCCCACTGCTGCCCCCCCCCCCAGCATCAAGAATAGAGTGCATCACCTGCCCCAGACTGAGAGTTCCTATCTATACCTTGTGGCTAATAGCCACTGATGGACTTCTGCTCCATATGTTTATCTAATTCCCTCTTCAAACTGTCCATGCTTGTAGCTGCCTCCACCTCCTGTGGCAGTGAATTCCATGTGTTAATCATTCTTTGGGTGAAGAAGTACTTCCTTTTATCTGTTCTAACCCGACTGCTCAGCAATTTCATGGAGTGCCCACGAGTTCTTGTATTGTGAGAAAGGGAGAAAAGTACTTCTTTCTCAACCTGCTCAATCACATGCATAATCTTATAAACCTCGATCATGTCACCCCTCAGCCGTCGTTTCTGCAAGCTAAAGAGCCCCGAGCATTTTAACCTTTCTTCATAGGGAAAGTGTTCCAACCCTTTGATCATTCTAGTTGTCCTTCTCTGCACTTTTTCCAATGCTATAATATCCTTTTTGAGGTGTGGCGATCAGAACTGTACACAGTATTCCAAATTAGGTCGCACCAATGATTTATACAGGGGCATTATGTTACTGGCTGATTTGTTTTCAATTCCCTTCCTTTATGTTTTTTTGTGATATGCTCCTCATATTTCCCTTTTTGCTTGCCTGATCACAGTATTGCATTTTATTTGCCACAGCCTGTGTTCCTTTTTATCAACCTCACTGAGACTAGCTTTCCACCGCTTAAAGGAATCCTTCTTACCTTTTACAGCTTCCATTACTTTATTTGTTAACCATGCAGGTTTTTTTATATACCTATTTGTGCCTTTCCTAACCTGCAGTATATATTTTTTCTGAGCTTCTAGGATTGTATTTTTAAATAGTCTCCAAGCTTCCCCAATGGTTTTGATCTTTTCCACTTTTCCTTTCAATTTCTTCCTCACATGTACCCTCATACCAGAGAAGTTACCCCTTTATAAGTTAAAAGTGGTTGCATCAGTCTTTTTGGGCAACTCCCTATTTATACAAATGTTAAACTCAATAACATTATGGTCAGTGTTCCCAAGTGGTGCAATCACTTTTACATCTCTCACCAGGTCTTGGGCATTACTTAGGACCAAATCCGGGATCGCCTCTCCCTTGGTAGGATCTGTGACCATCTGTTCCATAGCACAGTCACTGAGAGTGTCTAAAAACTCAATCCTTCATGCTGAAATGACCTTCAAAGATATTTGCAGGCTGAATTAAATGCATCAAGATTGCTATCCATCCTGTCCGTCAGTTTGTTCTATCTACTCTTCTATATATTATTATTTATTTAATTGAATATTATTATTTATTGAATATTATTATTTATTTAATTGAATATCAGTTAAACAATCTTCTGTCATATTGTTTCTAGCTTCCCACTTTTCATGAATTTTTCTCAAATTCTCCCTCCCCCAAAAAAGATCTAATGGTCCTTTAAAAATGGATACCAACTTGATTTTTTTTTATGACATGGGTTTCAGAATGCAGATATGTGAATGGTACTCTTCCCTTCTGAGCATCTAAGAGCAGGGGTGGGGATATCAAAGTATTTGGTATACTAACTGTGCTGTCTTTTGTGTACTAAGAGTATGCTGTATTGATCGAAAAGAAGATTCCACAACACACCAAAGTAAAACACTTAGTAATTTGTTCCTGAAAGACGATACAGTAATTCTTATGGTAACAGCTACTTGCCACCTAATACTGGAGTACTTTCTTTTCCATGATATCACTAAAACTGTTAAGTACAGCAGAAAATGTTCCATAATAATACTTGTATACATATTAATAAAATTCTGTTATTCTGTAATTGATACAAGTATGTTATTCTGTAATAACACAGCACAGAAGTGCTCACTAATTAAGTTTTATTTTTCATGAGCCATCCGTGACAAGCTGAGAGGTTGTGCTCCATTCCTTCCTTCCTTCCTTCCTTTCCTTCCTTCCTTCCTTCCTTCCTTCCTTCCTTCCTTCCTTCCTTCCTTCCTTCCTTCCTTCCTTCCTTCCTTCCTTCCTTCCTTTTTTAAAAAAGTTAACAAAGATAAGGTGCACATACTGATGGCGGTAAGTATTTGGAACCTGGTATTCTTTAAAAAGTTTGCATTCAGCAGTAATAGTTGGGGCTCCAGGTGTGCATACAACCTACCGGGATTCTCTGGCTTTGTTCTTGGTTTCTGATTCTCTGGTTCAACCCCTCTTTCCCCTACTGGTATTGCTGGATTTCTCAGTTCAGATCTTTGGGCTATCACTGCTGTTTAGGCATGAAGTCTGGATCCCATTTCTTGCCTCTAAGGATTTCCAAGGTCTGATTCTAACCTTACTATCTAAGGTCCATTCTCTATCTTTCTTTGTCCTTAATATCTAATACTATTACACAAATAATCTCTCCCATTTAGTCACTGCAATAACCTGATTATATCTGTGTAGCTCATAATGTTTGCCTGAGTCAGTTTATCTAATATATTCACCATTTTCCCCTGCATAAACTAGTTTCAGAGTATCTGTTTACAAGGAATGCTGCAGTCATATGTGAAATTTAATAATGATTCTAAAAGAAAATAATATTTACATTTAACTTGGCAATTAATTTCTCATATAAAGAGATTTATCCATGGTGCAGCTTCTCTTGCTGTGCAAGATTCAGGAGGATATCAAGGGCTTTGCCTTGTATTCAAGTTTTAGTCTTCTACATATTACTCATCTTCATCTATACCCCTATTCCATCAGTGACCAGCCAACAAATGTTTTTAGCTTATAAGCAAGACATGAAGTTAACCTTCTTCTGTTGTTCACCTTTAGCACCTGGTACTCAGAGGTGTCCAGTCACTTCTGACTTATGGCAACCCTGTGAATTAATGACCTCCAAAACATCATTAACAGCCTTGCTCAGGTCTTGCACACTGAGTGTTGTGGCTTCCTTGATTGAGTCAACTCAGAAGTGTACTGCCTTAGAATATGGAGATCCTAGTTAACTATCATGACTGATAGGAAGGAATGCTATGAGCAAAGGTAAGGTAGAAAAAGTAGGAAGAAGCATGGGTGGAACCAAGTGAAAGTATTATAGGAGTGGTTTGGTGAGCTAGATGGGATTTGCAACACTGCCCCCCCTTTGGACACATCAGTCACACCTCAACAGGGGTCACAAAAAGTGTAGACTGGCAGTCACTGATGTCACTAAGGACTACTTAGATAAACATTGAAGGGTAGGGTGTTTTAACACAGCATTTATTTATTACTGAGTTATATTATTTGTGACTGATTCAACTATCTATGACAACATCCACACAGCCAACCACCACTTTCCCTGCATTTCTAATAGTCTCCTACAACAGTCTCTAAATCCTCAGGTTTAATTTTTTAAAGAGAAATTATCTAGCTATTTTTGTTGCTGAGTTATAAGGGGAAATGTGCAGGCTGCACTTTCCCCCTTATAACTCTGCAAGGATCTTTTCAAAAGCTGAAACAGACATAGGGGTCAGGTTGTGAGAAAATGCTGAAAGAAATAGAGCACAATGAGATATGGGACCAAAACATACTCTGATTTTCTAAAGTAAACAATCCTAACTCCACAACCTCCACTGGAGGGTTCAGAAAAAAGAGGGGAAAGCTCACTCATAGGCTACTGAACCCCTACTTGTTGCCTGATGTGCAAGTAAGAATTTTAAATTCCCACAGAACAGGAAGGATTACTTTTATCTGGCTGAAATTTAAAACAAGGATAGTTTGGAAAGGGATGTGATTCCCAAGAATTTCATCCCTGTGTATTTGTGGAAGGGAGGGGTTATATTCAGAAATATGTTTCCCATAGAAACCAGTGGAAACAACTTTAGGATTGATTTCCTAATGTGACTAGCTTTAATTCTGATATGAAAGACTCTGGCTCAGATATTGTAAAATTATTATCTGTATTAATTTAAAAATACCTGTGGCTGGTAGGGATGGACACGAACCAGAGAAATGCCGAACCACAAACCGAACCAGGAGGTTCATTCACAAACTGAACTGCTTTGTGGTTTATGGCCCCACAAACCCCATTGAAAGGGATCACAGCCCCTTTAAATGGGATTTGCAGAAGGCCCAAAAAACAGCTGAGCAGCAGAGAGAAGCTTTCCCCCCTGCTGCTCAGCTCTTTGGGGCTTTCTTGGGAATGCACAAGAAAACCTGAAAACCAGCTGAGTGGTGGGGAGAGCACTCTGCCATTCAGCTGTTTTTGTGCCTTTTGTGGGGAACAGAAAGCAGGGACCACCACAAACTGCTTTAAAAATTTATGTAAGTTTATGATGGGCAAAGTTGCTCTGTGGTTTGGTTCGTGGCCATCCTCAGTGGCTGGTAGTCCCTCATTCAGTCAAGGATAAAGACTGCTTAATTTTCCCACACTTGTAAGGCTATGAGTCTATAGCCGAAATTACCCAAATGAGAAACCATTTAATTTATTCTGCATTGCTATAGCTTACTGTTTTGTTGTTTATCTAAAGGAAGATTATGCATTTGGGAGAATATACTAATTCAAATTTCTTGGTTCCCAGTAAGCCTTCAATTCTCACTCCTAAATAGGGAAATAATGCTTAGATAGAAAATACTGTCTGAGAATTCCAGTTTCTCCTTACAGAATTATTCTTTGGAGGAACTCAATAAGGAGAAAAGGCTGCAGGGATATGAGTCAAAAAGGAAACAATGGGAACTACCCATATCGAAATGGGTAGTACCTGGAATTGCTGATGCTGGTATAGCTATCAGTTAAAACAATAAATCTAATATATTCCATGATGATTGTTGGAGAAAATGGGGGATCCTGAACTTGAGTTCTGAATATGTCATATTTACTTTTCTGGTGTATGATGGTTCTTCCTGAGATCGTGTTGCTGTGCCACTGAACAGTATCCATTCAGAGATAATTATGATGTCAGCAGCCAAAGTCAGCATTCCGACTTTAAATCATGACTGTAAGACAAGCACCAATGTTCATAGGGGGGGAAACAGCAAAAAAAAAAAGCAAACATATTAATTCAGCAGGATGCTAAACATGAACTGGAATACTTTAAGGAATGCGTAATAAAATAACAGATAAGAATAATAAAAAGGTATCATTTTATCTCAGAGTCAGATAGCAATTACAGAAGCACATAAATGTAGGAACCATTGTTGGTTGGGATGCACCCCCCTATGCAGACATACACTCATGAATCCCATTAATAAGAGAGACTTCGGATATTGCAGCCGATGATGGAAGGAGCAAGCGGTTTCAGGTGGAGAATCAGCCTGGCCTGCTCTAGAAGCAATATTTTTTTTTCAAAACACTTCTTGCAATTATTGTCTTTGTTGTTTCTCATGAGAGCTATTACACTGTTATCAATAAAAAACAGTAATTTCTTTGGGGAGGCATCTGAGCTTTTGACATGTGCATAATTTATAATGCAGGCCACTCTGTATAAAACCAATAAGCTGACTACAGAGGAACACATGCTCCTGAGGAAAATCACTGAGAACGTACATTCATTTCCAAAATAATGGGACAAAAAACTGAAAAAGCTCCATTGGTTTGTTGTTTTGGCTGACAAAAACAAAGAGAATAAGAATGAATGAATGCCAGTTGTTTCATGCATTTTGTTTTTTTCCCCTCCCTGATGTCCAGCATCTGGTTTAGAGAGCTCAGTAAGAGTACAGAATATAGAAGGAGAAAGTCAAGATGGTTTGGAAATATGAAATTGACCTCAGACATCAAAGTCAAATAGAAATTGCAATAGAAGAAAATTGCCCAGCTAGGCCTTTCTTTCCACAGTATTTCTAACAAACATTGTTGACTCAGTGGCTGAGAAAGCTTTCTTTACTGTATATCAATAATTCTCTTTTGTTTGAGCTGTTCCATAGGCATTTTCAGGTTATTTTTTATTGTATAGTTACTCTGTAGCTATGGCATGAGTTTTTCCTACATTCTCTAACAGTTAATTAAAGTAAATCTGTGTGCTAGTGCTGTAGTACAAACAAATTAATGAGTTTACTGCATTTGTTACTGATTACAGTGCACAGAAATAGTGAGCATGTGTGTCACTAACATCTTACTGAAGTTCACACACATTCATAGCTGACTTGTCTGGCTTTTGGTTTTACTTATTTCATTTATTCACTGAATGAGCAAGAGAGGAGCCTTTTCTGGGAAATGCAAGCATAACATCTGTCATCCTTCTCTAGACCTCTGTGAAATTCTGCCTGCGTTTCCTGGAGATCTGAAACATCAGTGTAGCTTCTTCCTGCTTGCTCCATTGTATGTCTGACTGCTCTGCCCAAGGAGTGCAAAATGCAAGCCATTGCCTACCATGTAACACAGCCTTTCTTCTTATGGTACCATATATTAGACACTGTCCATTGTGTAACTCATCCTGCTTTCTTGGGGTCTCTCTTTGCTGGCTCAGCTTTCTGAGGCTTCTTCATGCAGCGCCTTGAGGAGCCCTGGGCCAGCAGGGAGGAGGCTTTTGCCAGGTGATGAGAACGGTGGTGGGACTCATGCCCACCTCTCACCAACTGAATTTCTTCTTAGAGACTGGAGGGGAAGAACATTTTCCATGAAATAGTTGTAAACCCACCAGATCAGATCTTCAGGGTTAGGGGGAGCTCCAGGAGCACTGTAAATATTCCTGGAGGCTTTTTGCTCACAATGTGGCAGCATCAATAAGCATCTTAAATGGACAAGAGGCTGATGGATGCATGAAATATGGTTGCCAACCTCCAGATGGCACCTGGATCTCTCCCATTGTTACAGTTAATCTCCAGATGACCAAGATCAGTTCCTCTGGAGGAACTGGCTGCTTTGGAAGGTGGACTCTATGCCATTATACCCTGCTGAGGTCCCTCCCCTCCCTAAACCCTGCCCTCCCCAAGCTCTTCCCCCCAAATCTCTAGGTATTCCCAACCCAGAGCTGGCACCCCTAGTGTGAAAACAAACTGGATGTGTGAGCTGATGCTTTGAACAGGGCACATGATGTGCTTTTCAGGAAATGGTAGAAAAATAGTGCATATGCACTGCACGACAGTGATTTGGGGTGTGCATTGCACCAATAAGCATACGAATGCCCAGCTGTCTCAGGCTCCCTCGTGCAGCCCATTTAGAGTGGCTGCACAAGGAAGCCCCAGAGAGCTGAGCTGGTGGGGAGAGACTTCTCCCCACCCATTTCAAGCTCCCTTGCACAGCCCACTTAAAGAGATCACATGGAGGGTGTAAACAGGAAAGAAACTGGATTGGTGCACAATGACTTGAAATGAAAAATGAATTGAGTAAGAATTGTAGCTACAGTGTTTTTCCTTCATGGTCTTCTCAAATTAATAATGTGAATGTGGCCTCAAAAAGCTTTGCATTGTTCAGCTCTGGTAGAGACATTCAGGTGATATACTGGCAAAATAAAATGGTCTTCCCAATATTTTATCCATTTTCTAAAGGTTATGGTTATGTTCCATTTCTCCAGCTGTTTAGGAACATGCGCACACACATCTGGTTTGCCAAGCAAAATGGTTGGCTTGTGAAGTAGCCAATCAGTATGGCCAACCCATCTCAAATAGGAACATAAGAACATAAGAGAAACCAGTGGCCCATCCAGTCGAACACTCTGTGTCACACAGTGGCCAAAAATACCAGGTTCCATCAGGAGGTCCACCAGTTTTATGTTGCAGAAGCTTATCTTTCAGGGTCCTTTTGTAGTTTGAGACCCAAACCAAGGTATGCAATACCCGTGCCTTTCCCACTGTGATTGCTTTTCTTTGCAGCCCTGCCTGCCCTGGTCTATATGATTGGTGTCAATCCAGGGCTACAGAGGGATTCTTAATCCCATATGCTGTATTTTGTTCTTGTGTTGCTAGTTTCATTTGTGTGAATAGAACTCCTGAGTGGAAAGTGTTGCTGCCCTACTGTCTTCGTCCCCCTTGTTCGGCAAAAGGCTGGTGTTCCTTAGCATCCTGAACTTCCCTGGGTGACACCAAGATCTGAGCACTTGTGCAGGTGAGTTGTTGAGTATTGCCTTTGCAAAGTGAGTGGCACAGGAATGTCATTGGTATATGTGGATTTGCAATGTTTCCCCCCTCCAAGTGTGCACCTGGCAAAAAGGACCCACATCTGAGGACCTTAATGATGAGTGTCCATTCCACTGTCCCTATTACAGTGGAAGATGTTGTGTTTCTTGTGTTCCCTTCCTGGTTGGACTCTCTGTGTGGACACTGTGGTGGGCTGAAGTCAGGGGGTGTGACCACAGCTGCATGACCACTCAGCCACTTGCACATCTGCCTGATGTGAGGGTATCATGGGCACACTGTGCCAAGAGTGGTGATTCCAAAGGGGTTTTCTCCAGTATAATTTCTATACTCTTTGCAACTTGTTAAGTGGTCTTTTATTTACTTTTCTCTCCTCTGCAGAACAGGCTTAGGATATTGATAGGCATCAGTAATGCAGCAACATTAGAGACCTTAGCTGGCACTGCCCAGCTGATGTGTGGTGTTCTCAGGTCAACACTTTGAAGTGACCATGTGTCTGTGCATGTGTGCAGTTTTCACTGCTCTGCCAGTTCAAAGCATCTAGAGAAGAACTCACTGCTGCTGAAAGAGGTCTGTGTAGTAGCAGGTGTACAAGGGCAGTCTGACCTGAACTATTGGTCGTTTATAAAAAACAGAATGATTCATTTTTAGGGAGAGAATGGAGCTGATTTCAAAGCTTTATACACAGCAATAGCCATGTTGGATAGTACATTAGCAGGGCCCAATACCTGTTGTGAAAATGTTTCAATTAGTACTTGCCTCCTAGATCTCTGATTCTGCAAATATGCCACTAATGGCCAAGCAGACCATTAAAGCATCACTGGCAATGTTACTGACCAGCTGAAACTACCACATATTGAGTCACAGAGCACTGGTCCATCTAGGCTGGTATTATCTGTTTTGGCATTAACAGTCCCCCTCTGGATCTCAGCAGGGATCTTTCACAGCCCTGGAAGCCAAGATCCTTTAATGATATATATACAATATTCATGTTATTCCACTGAGCCCTTCCTCAGACTGTGTGTTTCAGGTCTTCTTAACAGCACTGCGACTCTTGACTCAGACAAAATATCTTTGCATTTCATAGTTTGGCAAGAGCTGCCCCAGAAATACATTGAACCATGCCCAGAAATATATTGGCAGCCAGTGCAGACCTTTTAGAACTGGAGAACTCTGCTCAGCCACCACCCATTCAATCACCTTCCTCTACAATGGAACGTTTGAGACTGATTGATAGTTATTGATTTCTCCTGGGTCCAGTGTAGGCTTCATTAAAAGTAGATGCAGCATAGCCTGTTTCAAGGCTGGGGCAACCACACCTCTTAAGGAAGTTCTAACTAACTCTTCAGCCCAGCAGATTTAAATATTCAGGAAATGCAAGGGTAATACAAGCAGGTGGTAGGCCTCAGATTTCCATGGTCCCTGACCACATCCTCAGATTGAACAAACTGAAAAGTACCCCAAGCAACTGGATAAGTCAGCACTCTAGCACCATCATGTGAGCACAGAGATCATGTGGCTGCAGAAGGCCAGACCACTGGGGTGGCCAGTTCAGACAACCCTTGATAGGGTCCATCTTTCTACAGTTGACTCGGTCAGGAATTTGGGAGTATGGCTTGATTCTTTGCTCTCTATGGACAAACAAGTATCCTTGGTGACAAGGACTGCATTGTACCATCTTTGCCGGGACTGCCATCTGACTCTGTATCTGTCTCCAGAGGACCTTGCCATGGTAATTCACTCAACAGTCACCTCAAGGTTTGACTACTGTAACACACTCTATGCAGGGCTACCTTTGATGATGCTTCAGAAGCTACAAGTGGTCCAGAATGCAGCTGCCAGATTGCTGACAGGAGTGTTCTGGTCAGCACATATAACGCCTATCCTATGATAGCTGCATTGGCTCCCAATTAATTTCTGGTGCCAATTCAAAGTGTTGGTACTTACCTTTAAAGTCCTAAATGTCCTGGGACCCTCATACCTTTGGGATTGCCTTCATGGCATGATCCTCCCCATCTTCTCTGCTCTTCATCTCAGAATTTATTGAAGAACCCTGCTCCACCAACTGTGTCAACAAGGGCAAGGGCCTTCTCAGTAGTGGCTCCCATCCTGTGGAACCAACTGCCTGAAGAGGTCTGTGCCTTGTAGGACCTCCCTAGGTTCTGCAGGGCACAGAAGGCTGCTCTTTTTCAGGTGCCCTTTGGGTGATCGTGATCCACCAGGCAGCTGCTATAGTTCAGCTGTGTCTTCACCATCCATACATCCTACCCTGCTTGATATTGAATAGATTTTAATAGGGAAACATTCTTAAATATTTTATATTTTAAAGATTATTTATTGTACCTTTGTATTGTTTTTACTGATGTATTTTAAATTCTATTAGCTGCCACGAGTCCCATTCGGGGGAGAGGGAGCGGGATATAAATTACAACTATACTGGCTCCCAGCTGTTTTCTGGGTGCAATTCCAAATGATGGTTTTAACCATTAAAATCCTAAATTACTTGAACTCAAGGCATCTAAAGGTCCACCTCTTCCCATACACATCTGCAAAGTGAGGCGCTTAATGACTGGAATTTTTTCAGTTGGAGGAGTTACATCTTTGGAACAGCTTTCCCCAGATATGTGCCTCAGCTGATAACTTCCAGACTGGCAGGTTAAAAACTTTCCCGTTTCATTTGATTTTAGGTTGAATTTTTGTTGTTGTTTGGATTTACTCTTGATTCTGCCCTTTTGCATTGACTTACTGCCTTGAGTTAAGAACGGTCCTAGTCTTCTTGTGGTACTGTGTCTATGTTCTTATACTATTGCTTCATTTTCTTTGCTTTCCTGCACTGATTTTACTGTGCCACTTTATTTTTGTGAGCTGCTTCAGGTGATATATCTTTAGGGAAAGCCCTGACTTGGATAGCCCAGGCTAGCCCCGTCTCGTCAGATCTCAGAAGCTAAGCGGGGTTGGCTGCGGCTAGTATTTGGATGGGCAACCTCCAAGGAATACCAGGAGCAGGCAATGGCAAACCACCTCTGAAATGTCTCTTGCTTTAAAAACAAGTCTAGCTCACCATCTAGTGGTGCATAACACTAAAAGAGCTAGAACTTCTGGCTGCGTCCCAGAGAAAGACTGAATTGGGTACAAATACTTCCAGGGTATTCCGATCTAGAGGATACTGCCAAATATGAGCCAGCTGCCACACTTATGTCATATTCCCTTATAGGACACAAATGACATATTGAGACACAACAGTATATAGAACACCTGGGACTAGGGTTGCCAGCCTCCAGGTGGGGGCTGGAGTTCTCCCAGAATTATAACTGATCTCCCAAGTGCAGAGATCAGTTCCCACAGAGAAAATAGCTGGGAGACATTTCTAGAGAGTTTACATATTGGTAAGGCTATGGAGCCACAACCATTTATTTGGTCCTGGTTTCCACATAAATTATTAGACCCAGTGATTCATTTAAAAGTTGGGACATAGCAGGACAGTGACCATTTGCCAACTGTCTTGGCGTTGGAGATCTCATGAAATTACAACAGATCTCCAGACTGCAGACAGCAGTTCCCTTCGAGAAAATGGCTGCTTTGGAGGTTGGATTCTATGGCATTACATCCCTCTGAGGTCTCACCCCTCCCCAAACTCTAACCCCAAATTTCCTGGCATTTCCCAAGCCATAGTTGGCAACTTCACCTGAGGTAGATTTTTTTTATATAACAGACAAACAAAAACAAGCATACAAAAATACACATATAGGGAATTATTACATCATTTGATCCAGTTATTGACCTCATGCAATATCCTAATATATGCATTGTTTTTTTTCCACCTTATAATTTACTTATGTCCTTTTTGCTTATAATAAAAAGATAGGTTTTATGTCCTTTTATTTCAGTTAGATGACTGAAAGTTTTATGTTTTGTACTCTTCTGTCCATTTATAAAATCTTGCCCATGTACCTGCAAAGTCTTCTTTGTTGTGTCCTCTCAGAATTGAGATTAGGTTATCCATCTCTGCTGTTTCCATTATTTTAGTTATAATTTCTTCTTTTTATATATATATAAAATTATTTTGAAAACAAACATATATGAGAGTAGTCACATTAACACTGTATCTATTACAATACCTCCTACATAGCTAATTATCTATCATTCTACCTTATAATAAACTATAACCTTTGCAACTCTATAGATTAGCAATACATGTTTTCTTCTATTTAAGTGTTGTCTAAGCATTCTGCTAAAGTCTTCTATAAAGTACATTTAACTATTAATTGAAATTTCCTAAATACACCAGCTCATATACAAGTTCTCTTATAATTCTTATTATTTTACCATAACAGAAGTTCCTTAACCTAACTTGTGCATCAGCCTAAAATCTTTATATCTCAGCATTACCTGAGCATTTTAAAGTAATCTTCCCTTTAATATAGGTTAAGGTTTTTTGGATATATAAGAATGGACTCAAATATTTCCAAATCAATCATCATCATTTACGTAAACACCAAGAATCTTTAAACCAATCTTATTTATAGAATAACTCTTATATCAGATTAGAATCTTTATCTCTATATAGGTTTACAATTTATAATGTCATCTGCTATAAAGATTACCTATGCATTCTAAATTGATCTTCCAATTAAATGCACTTAATATGATTTTTAAGTGTGCTTCCCTAGCCACTCTTAGTCAATTACGCATACATATGGCTGATGTCATAAAGGTTCCCTAGCCCAGTGTTCTTTATAAAATTTGATCTTTTACAATTTTTAATGACATGTTATAATGATTGCCTAAACATTTTAAATTAATCTTCCATTGAGTACATTTTGTATAAATCCAAATTTTATGAGTGTATAAAAACAAATTCAAATATAACCAATCTTGGTCAGTTACACAAACCTAGATGTTCCCTAAACCAATCTTAAGGGTTTAAGTTTTATGGGTGTGCAAAAACAGACTTAAATATACCCTAACCCAGTGATTGCGAACCTTTTAGAGACTGAGTGCCCAAATTGCAATCCAGATCCCACTTATTTATCGTGAAGTGCCAACACGGCAATTTGTCCTGAATACTGAGGTTTTAGTTTAGAAAAAACAATTCATACATTAACATCTTTTGTCTTAAAAGAAAAACACAATAACAGAGCTTTCAATGATACAAACAACTTTTTATTGAAAGGTAAAAGTTTGCATTTGGCATGAAGTTTGCATTCGACTTCATACACACAAACTCCTTCTAGTTAGTACAGAATAGGACCCTTCCTATTTACCTGGTCTGTCTTTCTCAACATGATCTTACATATTTTCACACCTAAAGTGATAGCCCTCTTCCCTCTTCCATGGGAAAGAGACAGAAAAACAGCACTTTCAGTGGAATCTGCCCCTTCTAGATTGATTCGAAGTAAATTAAATTTTGATCCTGCAAATCTTGACCGATGAACAAATAAAGCACTTCAACTTGAGCACTTCAACCAGGTGACGCACCCCCAAAGCATATCAAGGCTGCACGGTTTTGAAGGAAAGTGAACTAGGTATCCCCATACATCCGCCCTCCTACATGGCTCCCCACCCACCGCAGAGAGCCAGTTTGGTGTAGTGGTTAAGTGTGCAGATTCTAATCTGGGAGAACCAGGTTTGATTCCCTACTCCTCCACTTGCACCTGCTGATGTGACCTTGGGTCAGTCACAAGCTCTGGCACAGCTGTTCCTGAAAGAACAGATTGTGTTAGAGCTCTCTCAGCCCCACCTACCTCACAGGATGTCTGTTGTGGGGAGGGGAAGGGAAAGGAGTTTGTAAGCCACTCTGAGATTCCAAGTGAAGGGCGGGGTATAAATCCAATCTCTTCTCTCTCTTTTTCTTCTCCTCCAAATGGCATTTTAGTCATTCCCATGAGTGTGAAAAGCCAGAGCAAATTTACAGTCTGACTAAAGATATAATCCTACGCTCTTATACTTGAAAGCAAGTTCGGTTGTCTCAGTGGTGCTTAATTTTGAATAAGTATGCACAAGATCGGGTACTACTTTTGAAGCAGCTATTCATTTCTGCCTCGTCCCTCCACCCCAGCTCATCGCTGGAGAGATGGGAGTTCTGAAGTTCAGGGACAGTCTCTCATCACGGGGGGGAGGGGTGCCCTATGTGTGATTCCCAGGAAGTTCTCAGGAAGCTATAATTAGGGGGGAGGGGTGCTGCGCCTTACCTCCACAGGGTGGGAGCTCTGGCTTGCCTTGAGCCACCTCACCACAGCACTGGCTGACACCCCCTCCTGCAGCACCAGCGCCAAAACAGTCTCCATGTCCAACTCCTTGAAATGGCTCTTCTAATCACAGCCTCTGAGCAGGTGCATGAGACATGCCAGACATGACTGTGCTGCTCTGGTCCTTGCTGGGGGTGATCTAGGACCTCCACTTGCTTGCAGCCGCTAGTGAGGGACCCAAATCAAGTCCCTTGCACTGGACCTCCAGTGGAGTTTGGGATCCCCCAAAACTCTTCTGAAGTAAACAGAGAGCTGGCAGTGCCTGGGAGCAAGCCCCAATGCTGACCATACTGCTGCGTCACAACCTGGAAGTGCTGTTATAATTTTTTCTTTTGAAGGGATTTCATTTCTTCTCCAGTACTTGGCATATAGTATTCTTGCTGCTGTTACTATATATATAATAAAATAAAAGTCTTCTTTTTTTTTACAATTCTCTGGTATTATATTCAATAGAAAGAGTTCTGGTATATAAGGAACTGTATCTTTTAATACTTTTTGTGACAATTCATGTATCTAAGACCAATATTTTTTAACTTTATCACAAGTCCACCACATATGATAAAAAGAATCAACATTTTTTGACACTTCCAACAATCATTACATAGGTTAGGGTAGAATTTAGCTAGTTTATCTGGTGTATTATACCATCTATAAAACATTTTATAAATATTTTATTCGTATGCAGTCACTTTTGTAATCTTTACATTTGTTTTTCATACACGTAACCATTGGTCTAGATTGATTTTATGGCCCAAGTTTTGTGCCCATTACCTGAGGTAGATTTTGTTCAAGTATATTTCACTCTTTTACTCATCAATAGTGGGCATCATTTTATCAAATTTGAATACATGTAGCTGTGTTTTGTACATTTGTCTTGTTGATTTGAACATGTGTTGTTATGAGCTACAGGCAAGACAATAAATGAAATGTAGACACTCTTGTAATCTTTGTCATTTACTGCTCATGGAATCAAATAGACTGCATATGATTCATAGTGCTTTCCGGATTGTTTCCAAGAGCAAGCTTCAGCTAGATAGCGGGTCACTGTTTTATACTAATGGCTTATTTTTCCCCACAGAACATTACATTTGTCTTTATTATGTTTCCTCTTATTAATGTATGAGTTATGAAAATCTAAATGCAATTATTTCTGCTCTTTCAGGTTCTTATCTGCAAGGGAAATCATGACGTCCTGATTTAGCCTCCTGTCTCACATGGTACTTGAAGATCTTTTTTGACTTTTCCCCTGAGGCTTGCAGAAGGAGCAAGTCTGATTCAAGTGTTTATATCCAGCTATAACATTCACACTGTTTGTGAAGTTCTTGCATAAGAGCTGCCATTGTAGAAACTAATCAGGAAATTATAAAAATATGGTCTGGGAAACAGAAGGGGGTCATGAGCAGTGTTCCCTCTAAGCTGAGTTAGTGTGAGCTAGCTCACAGTTTTTTAGCCTCCAGCTCACAGATTTTTGTCTTCGCTCAGGAAGGATGGTTCTGGAGCAAACTAATTTATGCAGTAGCCAAATTGCTCACTCACAACTTTAATGCCGGTTGCTCACAAAGTAGAATTTTTGTTCACAAGACTCCACAGCTTAGAGGGAACATTGGTCATGAGGAACAATTGCTGTAGCAATGGACTGAACAATATTGGGTGGAAGACTAAGCTCAGTGGAGTTTCTGTTGCTCTGGCAATCCGTAATGCAAACACTTTGGAAAATTGCATCAAGTCAATAGTTTAAAAATAAGGGATCAATCAACAAGCCAAATATTACTGCATTAGTGAGTCCCATATTTAAATAGTACCTGGAGAAATCAATAAGCAGAATGCTATCCTATTAGTAAATGAATGCACATGTGAGAGTGATCCATGTCCTCCCTATGAAAAGGCAGTAGACATGAGCTTTGCAATCCAGAGATTGGGGTAGTAAGTAGTTTATTTTATCTCAGATACCATTAACACCAGCAAAAAAGAAATTGGCACATATGTCACAGGCATGGTATAACCAACAGACACTAGAAGCCTGCAGCTAAAGAATTGGCCAGTTAGTTCAATCAAAACGTGAAATCCAGTTCCATCAAATCCCCCAGCCCCATGCTTCTTTGTCCTTGTTATTCCCTTAAGGTTGTCAGATACCATTGTGTTTCTCTGAATCTGCTGTGTATCTGTCACATTCCAATCTTCTTTAATTTCAGAATTTAATTTCAGAATTCAGAGGGAATTTCCATGCCACCACGTGGAGGATATGATTTATCACGTAAGATGATTCTGTACCCATCTGTTTCCTCACAGTTTTTCCACAGCCATGTTGGGACATTAATTTCCCTCTAACCTGCATGCCGCTTTCACTTTCTTTGTTCATTGGGTTTTATGGTGCATTCTGCATAGAGTTATGGCCATTCAGAGGTGACTTTGCAGTCAGCACGGTGTTGTCCTGGGGTATCTGAATATGGTTTTGAGTGGCACCTTTTCCTTCCAATTTGAAGGGAACAATAAGCAGACAACTTGTCATGGCTTCATTGATCTCCATCAGTTCCCCTGCCCCTATTTCCCCCTCTGTATTTATCACCTCACCATGAATTACTTGGCTCAGGTGGCTAATGACCTTTGAGGCAAGTACTGACACAGGAAAATCTGCATACCAATGCAGGAGCGAGTGTTGAAAACAAAATAGATGGCAAGCTGACACTAGCCAATGCAGAAACCAGGATCTGAGACACTGCAGTGAAAACAGGTATTCCGAGGCAAGGGGGAACCAGATCGAGTGCTGAGACTATGTGGAGCGAATGCCAGAAGCAGAATGGACCATAGACTGCTCCAGATAAGTCAACACTACACCTCTTGAATGTAGGTCTTTGTGCACATGGGAGACAGGACAGAATCCCCACCTTCCCTTTCCTGCATCTGTATAGTATGGTAATCTTAAAGCATTTGGCTCCTGGGGATAAATAACCCAGAAATTTTCTGAGAATCAAAGTAAAAATTATAAAGAATTTATTTTACTCACAAACAGCTATTGGGGAAAGCAGGTCATTGTGACAGACACTAGGAGTGACATCCATCTGCTGATTCACTCTCTCCCCCCTGCCCAAATTGTGAGTGCATATGTTCATTGTTCCTCCCTATGTAACACAGTTTTGTACTTTACTGCAAATTCAAAACAGGATGGTCCTGCTTTCTTTCCAAACAATATGGATCCTTCCATAATATATGCAACTCTTAATCAGCAAGCCTGCCAGGCTCTAGAATATGCCCCTTCACTCACAGCTGACATTTCCTTAGCCTTCCAGTCCTCCTGTTCATTAATGTCCATCTTGCTAATTGTTCACAGCTTGCTAAGCTCCAAGTCAGCATTTGCTTCAATCCTCATCCCCCCCCCCTGGCTCCTCTTTTCATCAACTCTCTGTCCCCCTCATGCTGTGGCATCCAGAGGTTACTTGGGTGATGTGTTCTTGTTTTCCAGCCTGTTGTTTGCTATGCTGTTATTTGCCCTGATGACAGGATGGCATGATTTGATGAAGGCTTTCTATCCTTTGTACTCCCTGCTCGGCTATTCCCATCCATCCCTTTCCCCTTTCTCTTCAATTCAAGGAAGAAGGGGAAAGGATGAGAATTGTCCAAGAGGGAGGAGTTCTGAATGTTTTCTAAACAGACAGTCTTCGGGATTGTCCCTGCTCTGACAGCTTTTTTGCTGATGCCTTCACAATCCCCCCCACCTTTTAACACCCAAGCAACTGCTCATGTTGCTTGGCCAAACAGCCAGCTCTGCATACTACCACAATTAAGAGCTGCAGAGCCCTCCACTGGCTTCAGATGCTCTTCCTGGTCCCACAATGAATGGTGTTGGTTTCCTCACTTTATTTGTCCTGCCCAGTTTCCAAGCCTGCAATTTACAAGATGGTATTCATCTGAAATAAGGAGAAAAGGGAACATTGAATGTATAACTAATTGTATATAATCATGCATCCCAATCTTCTTATTATTCTATGTGTGCTTCTGTTTACAAGACAATTATGGAGTAGATAGGAATAGGATACAATTTGAGTGGTTTACTGAGAAGGGCTACACTTGCACTTATATGTCTTTTGTGGAACTTATCCCCAAGAGACAATGGACATCAATGATATTTGTGGCAGAGACTCAGGCTTTTCCAAGTAAGGCTTTATTTTTAGCAGTAAAGTAACACAAACCTGGCTCTAGCATCAGTAATAAGTTTTGTACATTCGTGCAATGTATGGATGATAAAGGGTGTTGTAACCTTGGAGTCTAGTTATAGTGAATTGGCCTATCCTATGGGCTTGGCCAAAGTGGCTTGCCTGGGTGAACCTGAACTTATGACAAAAGGAATGCTAATGCTTTGTAATGCCAATAGTTATTACTTCAGTGGGTCTTCATTCATTAACAAGCTCTATCTGATTACCTATCAGGACTTCACAGAGGTGACCCCTCCCAACCAAAGGGAGGGGTAGATGTGTTTGTGTATAGGACTGTGGTCACACATACTAAATAATCCACTTTCAATCAACTTTCCAACTGGATTTTACCAGTTCATACAAGTAAAATCCAGTTGGAAAGTGGATTGAAAGTGGATTATTTAGTGTGTGTGACTGTAGCCTATGTTGAGATTTTGGTAGAGATAGAAAGAAGCAGACACTGCTATGAGTTGGCTGAAGCTCCTTCAGGTGTAGAATCTCACCTCTCCCCCTTCTCCAGGCTCTTCCTCAGTAAATCTGCTGCTCTGAAGAAGCAGCTTTTTATCCTCCACTAGTTACCTACCTAAATTTTTTTAGCGAAAAAAATACTACAAAATTGCCAAGCCTCCAATAGGAACTGTAACCCCCACACACACTATAGATCGGGGGCTAACTCCAGGGTATTCTACCATGATCCAGTCTAACAATGACAGTTTGACACCAGGGGAATGGCTCTGGCCCTCATCAGTTTTAACATAGAACTCCAAGCCTTGCCAGCCCATTTTATCCAGCTCACCCTATACGGCCAGGGGCCAGCACACCTTCGGGACCGCCTCTCCCCATATGAACCCCATAGAGCACTGAGGTCTACAAATCAACATCTTTTGGTAGTCCCTGGCCCCAGAGATGTCCAATTTGCCTTTTCAGCCCTAGCCCCCACCTGGTGGAATGAGCTATTGTATGAGATCAGGGTCCTGCAGGATTTATTTATGTATTTGATTTATTAATTGCCCTGTGCTGGCTTACGCTGAGCTCTGGGTGATGTACAGAAGGCAAAGTGCCATAAATCAAAATACAGATTTTAAAATATCCATATACAGCTAATAAAACCAAAATAGATCCCAGATGGCGATTTACAATTTTCTGTTCCCATTCCCATTCTGGACTGCCCTGCCATTTAATAACAATTCCACAGGGCCTGTAAGACGGAGCTCTTCTACTGCGCTTTTGATTGAGGCAGCGGATGTACCTTCCCCCCACCCCCTGGCTGATCTTCCATCAGTGGCCTGGATCTGAATAGCCATCTAGGAACCCACACTTTGGTCACATCTAAATTATTGAGACATCTTACCAAATTGTTACACAGTATTTTATAATTATGCTGTTTTAAAGTTGTTTTTAATTGTATTATATTGTATTTATATTGTTTGAACCCACCCTTCTTGCACAGTAGGGTGGGATACAAGACCAATAACATAATAAATAAATAAATAAAGGCTGAGGTCAGACTGGCAGTTTGAAGCATGAGGGAACAAAGACCTGGAACAAAAGACCTGGAACAAAGTGTTCTAGGTTTTCCTGGTCACACTGGACCGACTGATGCAGGAGCATACCAGGGAGGATGTGCAAGGAAGTGTTCACACTGTTGGCCCGCCCCTGGCAGAAGCACGGCTGTAAGTGGGTTTTTATTTGTAATCTGGTTATATGCGCTTATGCGCTCATGAGCATAAACGCATCCCTACTGAATCAGCTTGTTCACGTCCACACATCTGGGAAGCAGGATAAATGCGCTCTCCAGGGTTTGCTACCACTTTCACCTGGTATTTTTTAAACTCGGGAGGGAAGCATTACAAGACCGGTTGAGTGTGGCTGGGGAACACCTGACAGATGTGCCTGTTTGAACCAGCCCTTTAATCCATTTGTGAAACGTGCCTATATTGGGCCAAACTGCCAGTCTGAACTCGACCAAAGATTTGCTACACAAGGCAAGTTGTCTGTGCCCCCCCTTCAGAGGTGAGGTGGATGGCAACCAGAGACAGGGCCTTTTCAGCAGTGGCAGCTTTGCTTATGGAATGCCTTCTCCTTGAGGCTCACCTGGGACCAACATTGCTTTCTTTTAATCATTAGGCCAAAACATTTCTGTTCACCCAGGCTTTAATTAAGGGCTGATCTTTTAATATTATTTTAGTCTGGAAACTTTTATTTTAAGCTGTCAATAGTCTATTTTTATGGTCTATGTTTTTATGCTGGGCTGGTTTTTAAATGCTGGATTTTAATAAATATCTTTAAATGATTAGTTTTTTTTATTTTGTAAGCCACCTCAGGCAGGTTTATTTTCTAAATAAATTGAAAAAGACCAGGTGGTCCACATGACCATCACTGCCTCCGCTTGCTTTAACAAAAACTCCTGATTTCCTCCCATGTACAGGTCCTTGCCCCAAAGTTCTCTAGCTGCTGCCTCCAGCCATAAAACAAGGCCCTGAGGCCACTATGCTACCTGTGTCTTCAGTGACTTGACTGGGAGTTCTCACAACCAGGAATGCCTTCTCCCTTGGTTTAGGGAGGACCTGGTCACCTTTGATTGTGGAAAGCTCTTGGGAGGTGGGAATGTGAGGGCAGTTCTTGTGGACATGGCTAAGGAAGGTGAAAAGTAAAGATGAAGAGCTAGGTTCTTGTTATAATGAACACTGAAACAGAACACACCTAGGCTGGCTCCAAAATAGGGTTTAGGCTCTTTTTAAAAAATGAAGTAAGCAAGCTAATCAAAATAATTAAAAAGACTTCTGGTTTTGGCATCTGCTATGGCAGCCATGGTTTCCTGAGCTCCCAGGAACTGCACACCAGTGCCTGCGGCTGGGAGGGGGTACAATTGTCCACACCACCCCCGAAGCCCTTGCATTGGGCTCCCAGCCATGGCATGCTAGAAGATCTCTTCTTCCAGCAACTAGCCAGCAAAGGGGGGCTTGCTCCTCCATGCCCCGAAGGTCCCACCACGGAGTGTCCATGAATGGAATTAAGAACACACATCGGGACAAGTGTTTGGTGTCCAAGCATATGAGCTATAAAAGCTGAGATAAGATTGAAATGTGAGTTAAAGTTGAAGTGAGAAACACTAAAGAAATAGCTGAAAACCTTCCCTTAGAAAGTGTGTGTGGGGGGAGGGAACTCTCCCCTGATAAGAAGAAAACAAATGAACTTTGAGCGTTTGAAAGGGGGGTGGACTATAAAAGCGAAATGCGTGGAAATAGAGAGCTTATAAGAACTTAATGGACTTTCTAAAGAGTTTCTATAGACTGTGAGAACTTTTGTAAAAAGTAAACAACTGGGGAAAATGGCGCCTCCAAGGAGGGAAGAGAAGGACAAACAAATGAAACCTAAATTGCCAGCTGGAAATGCCAGCCCAGCAAGTCCTGTTCCTAGACAGGACACAACTGCAGAGCTCCAAAGGATGCGTTGCAGCCTCTGAAGGAACAAGTAATGGCATTGCACCAAAACACAATTGACAGAGATGACAAAAAAAGCAGAGCAAGAGCTTAAAGAGATGGATGCCAACACTAAGAAGCTTAAAAATAACTGCAGACAATGGAGAAAAGGAGAGTAATTAATGAATCTCATTTATTACAGCTTCAAATGGAACAGGCAAGCTATGTCCTAAGATTTCAAGGGGTCCTGGAAGTGAAGGGGGGAAATCTGAAGCAGATCATGTGTGGTTCCTTAGCCCCAATAGCAGATATCAAAAGCGATGCACTACAAAGTGAAATCGATACGATCTTTAGGTCGTATTCAGAATTTACAAGAAAGAACAATCTGCCTGGGGAAGTAATGGTGAGATTCTTCAGAAGACAATTGAGGGATCAAATACTTAAAGTGACAACTGGAATCACTTTGAAAATTAAGGACAAAGAAAGAAAAGTGTTGAAGGATATTCCATTTGAAATAAGAAGGAAAAGAAGGAAATTCAGAGACTTGGCTTTATTCTTACAGAGGAACAACGTCATCTACAGATGGATCGTTCCCGAAGGCATAATTTTTAAATTTATGGACAAGAAAGAAAAAATTGACTCTGTTGAAAAGGCGCGAGAGTTTTTGTATTTTCATAGTCATCCAGCAGGAGAAGAAGAAGAGGAGAAAGATAACAGTACCAAAGAAAGTGAAGTGAAGGAGTGGCATTTTCCAATGAGGGGTGGTGTTGGGGGCGGCAGCCCCAAAAACAAAATACTGTTTGAGAAACAAATAGGACAAAAAATGAAAAGTTTTTACTCTCTGGAATCTCTTAAAAATTGTTACTATGTATAACCATATCTTATTTTGCTCTTTATGAAGTCAGATAAGAGGGAGTTTCAAGGTTTTTTTAGTCTGATCATATTTTCAGATGACCACATTCAATGAATTTGTATTGTAACTTTCAGCTAAGAGCTAATTTTATAAGCATTGGGTTTTTAGGGGGGTTTCTTTACTTTCTCCCTTGGTTTGTAGTTCCATTCCTGAATTTTGTTCTAGTTTATAGAAAAAGTAATAAAAAATCCCCTACGGGGCCCCAAAAAATAATAATCAAAATAATCATGCCCTATATAAGCAGGTTTATCATACATAATTACATAGTTTCATGGCATGCTGATTCACCACCATGGCCAGTACAGGCTGGTTTCACAAACTAAATTAAGACTGACAGATGTTTACTTTTTCCCCACTCTTTCTTTCTATAGTGGTACATCAGAGAGAGCTCAGTTTCTTAGAATAATAATCCAAGGTGACCATCAAAGTTCTCACAAAATTGGCTTACAAGTGATATTATCTATAGCCCTGTGCACATAACTGGCTTCAGATTTTAACTTTAAATTACTGTTTAGGATGTTTTGGCATAGTATGCCTGAGAGTTTGCTTTTAGGTTCTTGTGTATATCTGCAAACATGCACTTTTCGCTGTTCTAGCTAACCTAGACTTCTCAGCCTTGTGGGATAACTTACAAATAAATAGCTTTATGCTGATAATAAATCCAATAGCAAACAGAACAGAGTTTGCAACAATTATTCTTTGGGATGCTCAGAGGTATCTTGTAAGCCAACATGATGCTTTTAGAGAGTTTAGTGGCCTGTGTAGTAGCTTCTGTATAAACTGGCCACATCCTATAATCTTTGAATCTCTCAGATCTG
Organism: Gekko gecko; assembly: GCA_029375565.1. NCBI lineage: Eukaryota > Metazoa > Chordata > Lepidosauria > Squamata > Gekkonidae > Gekko > Gekko gecko. The sequence continues at coordinate 153,415,507 of JAPDNY010000003.1, forward strand.
GAATTCAGTGAAATCTGTTTCCCTTTTTTTTGGCAAAGGTCTGTGTAAAATGCTTTAAGCTTTTTTCCATCTTAAAGTCAACTTAGGCAGAATATGATGTATGCTTATATTGGACTGATTTCTATGGGGTATGCCAGTGTTCTATGTATCATTTTAACATTGTGTTTAATCAGATCTAGAGTGACCTGATTACTTTTAAATAAAAGTTTTAATGAATGCAGTGACTGGTTATTGGCTGGGAAATACATGGTTTCACTTTGAACATGGAACAAAAAAATGAACCTTAATGCTCCCTTAGAAATTGCATGCAGTGCCTTACAAAGATTAATGTTGTAAGGGGACATTCACTCAGTCATCAAACAGCCCTGTGATTTAATGGTTAATTCAGTCAAAGAAGTTTTAATTTGAATGTGGCTGTTTAAAATAATGTCCTCTCACAAGTGGGTCCCAGCAACCACCACCACCTGACATGACTCATGCCTGCATTGAAGAAGAAAAAGAGGATTGGATTTATACCCTGCCCTTCACTCAGAGTCTCAGAGCACCTTACAATCCTTTCCTCTCTTCACAACAGACACCCTGTGAGGTAGGTGGGGCTGAGAGAGCTCTTTCAAGGACTGCTCTTGAGAGAACTGCTCTGAGAGAACTTGTGACTGAATCAAGGTCACACCAGCAGCTGCATGTGGAGGAGTGGGAAATCAAACCTGTTTCTCCCAGATTAGAGTCTGCTCTCTTAACCACTACACCAAACTGGCAGTGCAGGGAGGGAACAAACTTTGAGTTCAGTGGCACCTTTAAGATCAACAAAGTTTTATTCAAAGTAGAGTGGGCTTGAGTGCACTGCTCCACTCTCTGCCTTCATGATATCACAGTCATTTGCATGGTGTGAATGCATGAAAGAAGTGCCTACACATATGCCTGTACCCATGATTAGCAGTGCTGCTTTCCAAACACATTACTTGGTCACAGGGCGGGGGCGTGTGCAAGGGCACTTCCTGCATGCATTTGCACCATACAGACAACTTGCTAATCATCTGCAGGTGGGAGGCAGGGCCAGCCTGCTCCTGTCTGCTCTCTCCCCCCATGCAGAGAATAGTTGGACAGAAGAGTTATTGTGATGGAGGAAAAGTGGGATGGCATGCAATTCCACTACATAAATATTGTAATCATTAAACACTTTTTAACCAATCAAATGAAAATCAAAACTGGCATTATTTCTCCATAGGAAGTCCAAAATAATCTTAGTAAACATTCCTAATGAGGCAAGATTTCGTCTCTAAGGCATTCAAACACATCTTCAAGAGGAGAAAAGCCATTAAAAATCCACACAAATGCACCATTCCCCCCTAGAAACCACTGCTGTGCTGCTTGGAGGCAGAAAGAGAGGCAGAATGGAGTGGGCGGCGGGGGTGGGGGGTGCGGAGAGGTTTCATCTATTAGCAAGGGCCCTTGTGTATAGTTAGCCCTGTGCAGTTAGAAAGTGAGGTAGCAAAAAGAAGCTACTGTGTTTTGCTGTAAATCTTCAGATCTCCTTTAGCCTCAGGTCTGTTTAACATGTCAATGTCACATTGCTCAATGATTTGCCCCTGAATGAATTGCTTCCATTGAAAAGCCTTGTGTTTGAAGGAATGTCTGATAGGATGTAAATTCATCTCCTTCAACTTAGCTTTTGCTTTTCTTGAAATAGTTTCCTGGCTGATTGATTTGTTTTACTTTGAATGAGTAGCCAAATTGCATTTTAGATTATTTGCAGTACATCCACATGTTCTCAGTCATAGATTATAGGTCTGCCAGTCCACATGTTTAACACTGGGAGAGAAGAATGTTCAACAAGCGACATGTTAGTTGCCAGAGTGTCTACTATTTATCCTCTTTTTAAAAAACAAAGCAGTAGATGTAGACTCTAGCACTGGGATTAAGAATGTACAGCAGTGAGCCAAGGGTTTGTGGAATTTCTGTTCAGAGCGGGGATATCCATAATATTTTGAAGGGGTTTTTTTCCTTTTAGAAGAGCAAAATTAGCATTCTGCATACGATAAAGGTAGTGGGACAGTAAGAATTAGACTTGTAAGGCATTTTAAAATGCAATTTAGAAAGTAATAAACATAGGAGAGAAGTTATGACACCAATCACTATTTTCAGTATAGGTAGGATTGAACAGGTAGAAGAATCACATTTTCTTTAAGGTGAAAACACAGTTTATCTAATGGAAAGAAAGTGTAATCTCTCCCCTGTACAAGCTCAAGTTCAAGTCTGAGAGTTTGGATAGCATCAAAATAGGAAATGACACATTTATTGTTTGATAATCTGATTATATGGAAAGATCATTAATAGTCCACTTGTTAATAATAAATTGTTAAAATGTGCCTACCCAGTTCACCTATACTGTGTGTTTTTTGTTTTCTTTTACTTGCTGTAATTTGTTCCCATTTGTCCTTGCTGAGTCTCATTATATTATATTCAGTTTCTAGCGCTACTGTTATTTTCAGTCAATTTTCCATAATTCTGCAATCTTCCTCAATTAAGAATCTCTTCTGGTTTGTGTTCAGGCTATTATGCAGTTGAACAGATCATAATGGTGCACTGCTATGTGTGAACTTGTCTTTTTAAATTTTGCCTTGTTGATATATTATTGTGCAAGTAGGTCAAACACTAGAAAGGCTGCTTTTTACCAAACAAAAAGTGATCTAGCCGCATTATTGGTTACAGAGGGGTATACACAAAAATGACATAGAAGCAATTTGTTTCCCCGGGCAACAAAAATGATATGTGGATACCAAGTTATCATTCTGTTATAAACACACTAAGACAATGTTATCAGGGAGTTACAGTGTAATCCTATGCAGAATTACTGCAATTCAGTCCAAAGTAACTCTGCAAAGACTGCCTTCTTTTAAGCAGAAAGAAGATTTTTTTAGGCTTTTGTGGATAATACAAAATAAATTTTCACTACTCTGTCCTACTGTCTATCTTCCATTATTATATAAGAAGCTTTGATTTGACTAGTAAGCCAGAAGGTGGTTACTGGACCACTTTGATGGATTTCAGGGGTGTAGAATCTGGAATAATAATATCTAAACAGCTATAATCTATGCCTGGAACTAAGTGTCTTAAGGCATATATTTCTATAGTATGTTTCTTTGTATTTTCCTCTTGACATTGCTCACTGCTAACCCTTTATATTAATTGATCATCTTTAGCCAGGTGTGTTTGATTGTTGTTCTGCTGATTCATGTGCTCCTTTAAGATAAGTTCACATCAGTGCCCTACTTCATAATTATGGTAACCATCAGATAAACTCCCTGGAAATGTGTAGGAAAATATGCTGCTCACACATGGGGTGCTATTCATAAGGCTACTTGTGAAGCCATTGGTGCTATAATGGCATCCAGTCTGGGGCCACTGTGCACATTTATTTATTTATTTGATTTATACCCCACCCTCCCCACTGAAGCAGGCTCAGGGCAGTTTATAAGGCCATTTGGCATAATAACAAAAACAGTTAATATCATAACTGTGCTACATATGTACAAAGACAAAGACTGTCTTAATTGGCTGAAGTGGGATCAGCAATAGTTGTACAGCTGGTGTCCAGCTCCTAGGCGCATTGTTCCTCAGTATGGGTACAGAGACTAAAACAGGCAGCCCAAGTGGATAATTGGGCATAGCCTATCCGGTTGATGTTGAACAGTTTAGTGTGGCATTTCACTCAAATGCTTGGTGGAAGAGCTCCATCTCGCAAGCCCTGTGGAATTGTGATAAATTCCACAGGGCCCTGATGTCCTCTGGGTGCTCATTCCACCAAAGCAGTGTCACCACCAAGAAGACTCTAGACCTGGTTGTGGCCAGCCTGACATCTCTGAGGCCAGGGAGAGCAAGGAGACTTTGGGATTCTGATCGTAGTAGTCTCTGGGAACCATGTAAACTGCAGCAGCCACCTGAAAGGAGCTTGGCTTTGAGCAGCTCCTGTGCACTCCTGGGGACTCTTGTTAGCCTCCTCCTTTTTCTCTGTTTAAATGAGTGTGTGTGTATAAAGTGTCATCAAGTCACAGCTGACTTATGGTAACCCCATAGGGTTTTCAAGGTAAGAGACGAACAGAAGGTGGTTTGCCATTGTCTTCCTCTGCATAGCGACCCTGGAATTCCTTGGTGGACTCCCATCCAAGTACTAACCAAGACCAACCCTGCTTAGCTTCCAAGACTTGACAAGATCAGGTAAGCATGGGCCATCTAGGTCCAGGCAAGATTTCTCTATATTTATTTAAATGCCTGACAGCAACTCAGCCATTCTCCCATCCCCTTCTGCTTTGCTATACCCCTTCCTCATCCAGGCAGTGGTGGTTATGCCAGCTGGACACTCATCACAAGCCAACTGTCTTTTTGGTCTTTCACTAGCTGCGTATCATTGGATTTGTTGTCCTGCTGGTGTGGTGTAGCTGATCCCTGGACAGTTACAGAAATCGCATTCAACTATATGTCTCTATAGGAGTTCCCCTGTTGGACTTCCTTGGAACATAACAGTGTGATAAATGGAATCATTTTGTAAGTGAGAAATTCTCCAAAAAAGTTACTTTCAAAACCTCATCTCAAATCAAGACATCACAATATACCTGGAGCTTCATGGCTGACCAGTCAATTTATGAAAAAGGCTGTAAGTACTGTTTGTCCTGAACGTGTATTCTTCAGCAGCAGCATCCTGTAACTGAAAGGGACATTAATGGACTCGAATCCCACTTAGCTTTCCAGTGCTGAGTGCAGTGCACTTCTTTTTAAAGAAGGTTCTCTTTCATTCACTTGTGATTTGTTTTGAATGGAAAGAAACCCATTGACATCCGCCCAGCTGTGCTTTTTTGAAGTCTAAAAGTACAATCCTAAAAAGATTGACTTCACTGAACTTAGAAAGTTGTAATTTTGTTTAGAGTTGCACTGTAAGTAGGTATTTAGATGGATATGACTATGCATACAAGAAAAAAATCAATAAGCTGCCAAGCACCAGTTTAATAATGAAATGAATGTTCATTATTATATTAACAACTGTGATTAGAAACTGTAAAAACTAAGCACAGGTGTTAAATATTGTTTAACATGGATATATAACAATGTATCCTGTTACTATACCCTGATGAGTAGATACACAATATCTATGACAGTGCCTGATCAAAAGGAAAGCATTAGAAGCATCCAGATTTTTTTTTAAAGCTAAAATAGCACTAGTTTTGTTTCTAGAACCAACGGAAACAAAAGTTTTTATTAAGTCACAACACTCAATTTAGCAAAGATGGATGCATAAAACAACTGATACAAATAGAATGTCAAAGCAAAGCAGAAAGTTGTATGAAAACATGATACAAGAACAGTAGACAGTGAAGACATAATAAAGATTAATTGCAAATGGTTATATGGCAACAAAATATATTATGTTTTATCTTACTAATAATTTTCAGATTATCTAATTTAAAACTAAACCAAACTGAGCCCTGAAGATTGCCCTGTGTTTTAAGCATTCCATAGCTACCTGTCCAGGAGTCCAAAGGGATAGCACAAAAAGGGAGAAAGGCAAAAGTATAAAGAGAGATCCAAGGTGAAAAGGCAAAACAGTGGAAACTGATTTTTTTATATATAATATTTTTACTTTAAAAAAAACAAACAAACATACATACATGGGGGGAAATTTCACTTCGTATCTTTAACAAACTCGTGCCTAATTTATCATACATTTATGTAATTCACCTTAAATCATTAAAAATATCATCTACAAATATATCAAGTTTATACTTATATGTCCTCAAGAAGTTCTAAATGTCTATATTGTTTACTTAATATAGTCTTCAAACCAGTTATAAAATCTTGACCATGTATTTTCAAATGTGTTTTCTGGTTGTCTTTTCAAAATTAAAGGTAGTTTGTCCAGTTCCGCTGTTTCCAAAATTTTATTTAAAATTTCTTCTCTCAAAGGTGTTTCTGTTCTTCTCCAATATTTAGCAGAGTATTCTGGCAGTTGTAACCAAATACAGTATGAGATAAGAGTCATTTTTTTTTTACAGTTTTCAGGTAAGATACTCAACAAAAATATTTCTGAAACAAAGGGTACAGGACATTTTAAGATTTTTTGTAAAATTTCATGAGTCTAAGCCCAATATTTTTTTTTTTTTTGCTTTATCACATAACCACCACATATGATAAAAGGATCCAACCTTATTTTGACACTTCCAACAAACGTTTGAGCATTTAGAATCAAACTTAGCCAGTTTACCAGGTGTAATGTACCATCTATAAAACATCTTATATATTTTTTCCTTATATGAAATTGCTTTTGTAATTTTTACATTTCCCCCCACACCTGAGACAATTGGTCTAGCTCAGTGTTATGTCCCAAGTTTTGTGCCCATTTTATCATAATATTTTTAACCGTTTCATCTTGAGTCTTATTTTCTAAAAGCAGTACATACATTTTCTTAAGTTTATTATCAACATATAACAATATCTTATCTATTTCTAATATTTTGTCATAAAAGCCTATCAGCTTATCTTTACTGTATCTAGATTCAATTTGATTTTTTTGCCACCAAGTTAAAGCTTCTATTGGTTTCAGTTCATTTCTACTGTCCAATAGGTCTTCATATCTTAAAATTGTTTCTTCCTGGAATAGATTGGGATTTGTAAAAGCTTCTAATGGAGCAAGCCATCTTGGAATCTTAGTATAAAAGTTATTTTTAGTTTTTTCCCATACTTTCAATAAAGATGCTCTAATAAAATGTTGTTTAAAGTATTTATGGGTATCTGCTCTCCCATACCATGTGAAGGCATGTCATCCTAACAAAAGATCATGTCCTTCTATTTTCAAAAGCCTTATATTTTCTAAAGTAATCTAGTCTTTTATCCATGTCAGAGCCGCTACTCTGTAATAAAGCAACCAGTTTGAAAACGCGAAGCCAGCTGTCTCTTTGGCATCTTGTAATGCTTTAAGCTTTATCCTTGGTTTTTTACCTTGCAAAATAATTTGTGTCATCATCTTGTCAAGTTCCTTAAAATACTTTTGATTTTGGAGGATTGGTATTGTTTGAAATAGAAAGATCAATTTTGGTAATATATTCATTTTGATAGTGGCAATTCTTCCTATTAAAGATATTTGAAGATTTTCCCATTTTTCCAGGTCTTTATTAATTTCATTCATCAATTCCTAGTAGTTGTTTTCCATCAAGGAACTACATCTATTTGTTATATTTATTCCTAAATATTTAATCTTCTTTTGAATTTCTAAACCTACTAATTCTTGCAGCTGGTAAGCTTGAGGCTTAGTCATGTTTTTTGTAAGCATTTTTGGTTTTTTACAGTTAATTTTAAGTCCTGCCACCTCTCCATAGTCTTGCAGAGAACTTATCAGTTGTTTTATAGAACTCGATGGATTCTCCAAAACAAATACTAAGTCATCTGCAAATCCTAAAAGCTTATATTCTTCCCCTCTTAGTCTAAAACCTCTAATTTGCTCATCTGTTCTAATCACATAATTTAAAACTTCAAGAGCAAAAATAAACAATAAAGGTGACAGGGGGCATCCTTGTCTAGTTCCTTTGTGTATCTCAATATTTCATGATAAATCTCTATTAATAAGAATCCTGCTTGTTGTTTAGTGTAAATTGCTTTGATCATTTTATAAAATTCTGTACCAGTTTGAGAATTTAAAAGTAGTTCAAGTATAAAGTTCCAGCTGACATTGTCAAAGGTTTTTTCTGCATCAAGAAAAATTAAGGCCATTTGTTTTTCTGGATGGGCTTCATAAGATTCTAAAACATTCAGTATCATCCTCACATTATTTCTAAGTTGTCTTTTAGGAAGAAAACCTGCTTGGTCTTTATGAATCATTTGGGAAAGAACTCTTTTCATTCTTGCAGCTAAAATGGAAGCATAAATTTTATAATCCACATTTAACAAGGAAATTGGTCTGTAGTTTTTAATTTCTTTTTCATCAGAGTTTTGCTTGTATATAAGTGTTATCAGAGCTTCATTCCATGGATCTGGAGTTTTGCCTTCAGTTATTATATTTTGTAATACAGCTTTTAATGGCTTTATCAATTGATCTTCAAAAACATGATAAAATTCCCCTGGGAATCCATCTGGACCTGGGTTTTTTGCCTTTTTTCTTTTTTCAATTCTTCTGTCAATTCAGCAACAGATATTGGATCATTTAGTATTTTCCTCTGATCTTCTGTGAACATTTTAGGTTTATAAATTTCAAAATATTTTTAAATTTGTTCCTGTGATGCTTCTCTTTTCTTATATAAATTTTCATAGTATAATTCCACAATTTTTAGAATCCTCCAATTTATTTCTCTCTTCTACCATATCATTTTAAAGTGTTTTTATATCTCTTTTTTCCTTTTCTTTGCGTAACTTATATGCTAGCCATCTAGTTGGTTTATTAGCATTTTCAAAACAATTTTGTTTGGCATACATTTTTTTCCCTATTTCCTGGGTTAATAGGCAATTCATTTGAAGTTGCAAAAGTCTAAGCTTAGTTTTTTGCTGTTCGATTGAAGGGTCCTCTTTAATCTTTTCTTCTTGTTTTTTGATCTGGTCTTGGATCTGGAGATATTTTTCTGACCTCTGTTTCTTGACATATGCTGATTCTGTAATCATCCAACCTCCGGTGAAGGCTGTACAGGTTTTGTTCCTCTCAGAGCCCCAGTCCAGGAGATAAGAGAGGCACAATTCCTGATACTCTGCCAGCACGTGCAGGATCTTATTTCTCTCCCAGGAATGAGAGATACCAAAATCCCACATGCTTCAGGAACACTTAAATCAGTAGTCTGCTACCAGGACCTCTTTTAGGACATTCCCAACTCAGACAGGAGAAGAGGTCCCACCTCCTGCCTGGTTTCTGGGAATTAACAACTTATCAGCTCTGGGCCAGAGCCGCAAATACTTAACTCACAGTGGTAGCCTTCAGCTGAGTCAGCTCCAGGCAGCAGAGATTTAGGCTTAGACCCCAGTTGCAATACAGGACTCAAACTCAGATAATATTAATCTACATATTATCTTTATTTAGCAAAGTATGCATACAATCAGACTTGCAAAGATTGGAAAGCAATGAACAAGGCCTATAGCTTATCCAGCTCTGACTATACATAGAGGTATTTCATAGTTACCAGTCATTCAATGTGCGTTATGGAACCAGGGAATCTTCAGGATGAAACACATGTTGGCTGTGGGCAATTAAGTCCCGCTTCACTGCCCACTAGTAAAATTCCATGTTGGAGGTTTGTAATCCAAAAGGGAACTAACTCTCAGAAAGCGGCCCTCCTTCCAAGAGAACTATGTCCCTTTTCCCATAGGGTGATCACAATCCCCTCCTTTTCTTGTCATAACTGAGCATAGCCATTTACCCAATCACGACAGGATGGAAAGGCGTGTCTAACTATGTAGGTGCAGCCATTGCTGACACCACTAATGGCACGTCTGCTTGAGCTTTGATGTGTAGATGCCTTAGGACATCTGTGTCCTCAGCTTGGGAAGATGTCTCAATGTCTGGTCTCCCCCTCAAAGGTGCCAAAGTGGCTTTTGAAATGGATATCAGGCTTGGCATCTGACATGCCATCTGTGCAGGTGACAAAAGTCACAGGGATATGTCAACAGCCAGACCATTTGGGCCTAGCAGGAATGAACCAGGAAAGTCTTTTCCTATACAAAGCCTTTAAAAGCATCCCATACAGTTTTTATAGATGTTCCTGGTTGAATATTCTGTTCAAAAAACATTTGAAATTCTTTTTTAGATTCTCTTACAAACCTTTCATTCTTTAAAATAGAAGTATTCAGTGTCCATCTATTTCTTTTACGAGTGTCTTGTATTTGAAGGTTGATCAGGTTACGGTCAGCAAAGGTTTCTGGTTGAATTTCTGTTTCTAATATATCATTTGTCATTGTGGTAGAAATCCAACACATGTCTATTCTTGACCAGGACTTATGCCTTGCTGAATAGAAGGTATAGTCTTGTTTTTATGGGTTTCTCACTTTCCAGGCATCCATGCAATTATTTTCTTCAGCTAGTTGAAAGAATGTTGGGGGAAGTTCATTTCCTTGTTTCCATTTTCCAGTAACAGATTTTCTGTCTGAGATTCTGTCAAAAACCGCATTGCAGTCTCCAATCATGAAAAGTTCATCATAGTCCTGTTCTGAGATCAGTTCCTGTAGATTTTATAGAATTTCTCCCACACCTTGAGTAATTCCACTCTAAGTATATGTTGTTTAAAATATTTATGGTTTTTACTTTTCTCATACCATACAAATGCATGCCAACCCATTTGTAAGTCATGTCCTTCTAATTTCAAAACTCTCATATCTTCTAAAGTAATCCATTCTTTCATCCACGTAAAGATAGTTGCTTTATAATACAATCTCCAGTTTGGAATGCACATCCTCCTCTTTCTTTAACATCCTGTAGTAATTTTAACTTAATTCTTGGTTTCTTGCCTTCCCATATAAATTGACTTCCCATATAAATTCAGCGGTCTAAATACCCAACAGACACAGGTTATACTTGAGCCAAAATACTTTCAAATCACACTTTCAGCCCTCTTGTTATATGCTCAAGCCACCCAACCCTGCTAATTCAGTCATCTGCAGTCAAATACATATCTTAGTCCCCATGACTTCACCCTGGAACTCTTTCCTGGTACACCTTTACAACCCAGATCCTGGGTTATAGTAGCCTAGATCCTGACCCTCATACCAATATGGTTTTGGATCCCAAAGTTGCACCAATCACAGTGTAACCCAGATTCAACCAATGGCAAGCCACAGCATGTTTGGTCCAATGCCAACGTGAATCCTAATTTTGTACCAAATTTAGCCAATATCACCACTTCCCCTATTTGCACTCTGGTTAATCTTGGTGCATAGGAAGGAAGGAAGGAAGTTCATTTTTTTAGCTGATTGTGCTTCTGAACCTTTTCCCCATCATCACAAGCATGAAATCAGTTAACTATTCCAAGACAGGTGGAGTATATATTTTCTGTCTCCTGTTCAGCTTCCCTTCTCAAATTTAACCCTCCATGTCTTCCTACCTTGCTTCCTACTTTGTAGCTTCTGCATTCTCTGTTTTTGGTGGGTCCATCCTACCAGCAGCCAACATTCCCATAGCATCTGTCATGTGGTCAGGGATTCCTACTTTCCTACCTGAAAATCCTTCCCGATTCATCTCTCAGCACCTTGTGGCCCCTTTGGGGGCATCTCATCACCTACCTCTTTTCTTTTGGATGATCTCTCTGAATTAACACATGGGAGGGGCATATTAATGACTTTAACTGTGCTTTTAACTTAAAGTAACACAGTTGAACACTAGGACTATGCAAAGTAAATGGTTTTCATTGGCTTGCCACACAAAAAATACAGCTGTATTGTTGCCATTGAATGATTCAGTGTTGCTGTCTTGTACTATTATAGTTTTGCTTCCCTGCTTTCATTTCTGTATCTTGGAGAGGGTAATGAAGTTACTTGCTGGTTAAGTATCTGTCTCCCTTCCATCTTTTCTTCCTGAGAGATCTGTTGCATCAAACTGGGAACTGTATATTCAACAAACTCAAATGATCTCTTTTTGTTCACAAATTGTGTTCTAGTTCTCCACATGCAGGGGATGCTGTTCGTGTGACAGCTCTGACACAGGGACCGATTTGGGTAACAGCTTCCACAGAATCTCTGAGCCATAGGTCATATAGTGAGACATCTTCACTCAAATAGGATCCCTTCTGTTCATAGGTAAACCAAACAGATCCAGGCCTCTTTCCTGTAACATTACCAGGCCTTGTTCAGAATAACATGGCAGGACTTCTGGGCTTCACAGTACCTGATCAACATTCCTTTACTTGCTATCCTGACCAGCAAAGGCTAAACATGGATATCTACCAATTTAGACCAAATTATTCACTCTGGACACTACCCCAGATCAAGACACCATGGGCAGGCAATGAATCTATGTGAAAAAGTGAGCTATGACATTGCAGCTATGGCTGGAGAACAGTTAACCCATAAGAGTAACTTTTGTCAAGAAGACCTCCTATAACACTACAGATACATTCCTGGAAAAAGTGCTATGTGAAACAGCTATATAGCAGGTATTTATTACACTGCTCTAATAGAGGTGTGTTCACAGTATCACCATTTCTGACATGAGTGACATATGAAGGTTTCATTAGGATATCAGCAATAGCACCATACATCAATATAGTGTTATTTGTTAATGATAATGATAGAAGTTTATTTTATTAAAATATTTACTAATAAATACTCACCAGTGCGTTTGGTGGAGCCTGGAGACAATGGGAGGAGCTACTCCCAGGGGGGTGAGAGGAGGCAAGTAGTGACTTGACTGGCACAGGAGAGAGCTGACTGGCCCGGCATTAGCCAGGATATGCAGCTCTCACAGGCTGAAAGCCATGAGGCAGCTGTTCTCTTCCTTGTGAAACTTCTAATAATAGTTTGTTTTATAATGAAAACTTCACCCAGGATGAAGAGTGCAGCTGTATAAAAAGCAGTGTTATGCCCTTGTTACTGTACTAAGAATTAGTTCAAGAACTTCATGGAATTTTGAAGCAAATGTGCCTGGGGTTGCTGCAGAAGAGAGTTCTTGATTACAAATTGGATTATGCTCTTTGAAAAATCTTTTTCCCTTTCTCTCAAGCAGTGGGGCAAACACAGGGAAGCCTACCTTTTTTAAAACAACAACACCATTATTCTGAACTGATCGCACTACCTCTCCCCTTTCCACTTTTTCCCTGCTGAAGGTGAAAGAGAGGGAAAATACATGTTCTCATTAGCTCAGTGTGATCTGCTAGGGCAAAACAAGAATGAGATTTACACCATTTAGTTTGGCTTATGCATTTTCTATACCAGGGGGGACCAACATGGTGCCCACCACGGGTTTTAAAAAGTGGGTGGAGCTTTTGCCCAACAGGGCTTCTGATAAGTAGGGTGGATGCAAGAAAATATTTTAAAACAATCATTTCTTTTAAAAAGTATCCTGTTAAACAGAGCATCTGCCTGAAACATTGAAGAATTACCATTAGCGTTATATATAACCTCCCTGACAGTCTGTACCTGGCTCGACCTCCTGCAGTAGCCATTTTTTTTGGTTGTATCCACCATCCTATGTCAAAATTCAAAAGGTGCCCTCAGGCTAGAAAAGTCCGAGGTCCCCTGCTGTATACTTGATGCAATTGTATGTTTTCCACTTCCAATGCAAAAGGGAGAGGACCCCTTTCCATCCCTACTTGGATCTGCCTATCCCTATCCACTGGCAGCACCAGTATTCTGAAGGGAGAAAGGTTTTCCTTCACTTTAGCAGTGAGTCTGGTGAAATTGACAAGACTGATCAGTTTCACCAGGGTTCTCCTTATTCACTATAAAAGTAGCTGATAAAGACTTTTCAGTTTCACTGGTGATTTTCAAAAAAGCAATATACTGGCTGAGTTCAGACTGGCAATTTGCTGCGGGAGCCAGTTGCAGCAAAAAAGCACTGGAACAAGCTGTTCCAGGGTTTCCCATTCACACAGCCTGGACTGCTGCAGGAGCATACTGGGAGGAGGCACGCCAGAGCATTCAGACTGCTACCCCAGAGGCACACTGTATGCGGCGTTTCCCCATTAATTCGGCTGTGGATGTATGAGTGTATGGATGTATGTGCGCATGAGCACTCACGCGCATAAGCACATTTTGCCAATTGAGGGAGGACCCCGCAGTGCCGGCACTGCATTGGGCAGTAGAGCGGAGCACGGCCAATCATACCACTGCTGCCTGCTGCCCAACGTGGGTTGCTCCCAGCTTATCGGCAGAGCATTCATACTTCCAGGAAGCAGACAAACGCGGGACACAGGTGCTCTTCGGGGATTTGCTGCTATTAAATGCAGGAAGAAAGCAGAACAGCCCGGGTTGCCTATGAGTGGGGAATGCCAGGCAGATGTGCCTGTGTGAACGCCCCCTTTAATGCGGTTTTAAAGCGTTGCTGAAATGGGGCTCTGCTGGGGCAAATTGCCAGTCTGAACTCAGCCACTGATGTTCTCCATGTACATTGGCAAGATTTTACTCTCATCTTAAGAAGCGCAATGAAACACACAAAGCCTGTCCACTGGATTCTCTCACTTCCTGTTGAGAGGAAAAAACCTTTGTCAGTTTCACAGCTGTTTTAAAAAAAAGCCTAGTGGTGGCGGGGATATAGGACTAAGAGGGCAGGAAAAGCAATACAGAGTCATTAATAATGTCACGTTTTCATATGCCTTATTTATTTGTTTATTATATCCCACCTTTCTTACATAGCAGTGTTTAAGTATGGGAATGAAATAAAGCCAATGCAATTAAAACATCAATAATACTATCTTGATAAACCATAAGTAGAAAAAGCAAAGATGGCAAATGAAATGCTTACCTAAATAGTCTTAAAAGCCCATTAAGAGGTCCAAAACACTGAATTTGGCAGTAGAAAACAGTAAGAATCCAGTAGCACCCTAAAGACTAACAAAATTTGTGATAGGGTATGGGCTTTCATGAGTATCTGAAGAAGTGCTCAGTGACTCACAAAAGCTCATATTCTACCACAAGTTTTGCTAGTCTTTAAGGTGCTACTGGACTCTTACTCTTTTCTGCTGCTATAGAAGGACTAACATGGCTACCCTTCCTGACCAAATCTAGCAGGCTTCATTAGAAATTTTGGTATCTTTCCTATAGCAGCCACAAATTTGGCAGAAAATTATCTGTGCTAAGAGTATAAATGTAATAGAAGTAACTTTTGCAAGTATTCTAGGTCCACAGTAAAGAACTTTAAAAGAGTTTTACAAGCATTAATGTTTCAAATAAATAAATAATAAGTGATTTGTGGAGTCTGAAGTTGTAACTCAGTCTAGAAACTTAGACCATGAGGATGCTTAGATATATATTTAGCCTGAAAACAAACTATAACCTCTCAGTGTCATGCTAAATCAGTCTTATATGCCCTCAGAAATTAACTCTACAAATCGTTCTGGCTGCTTCCAAATAATCTTCAAAGGCAGCCTCATGTAAAGAATTTTACTGTAATCTACTGGGGATGTTACTTCTGTGATGGTATTTCTGTCTAAAAACATGTCTATTTTTCTCAGTTGGGGCTATTATCTGATTTGAGAAGTTGCAAGACTGAAGCCAGAAAAAGAATCCATCACTTCTGTTATGTATTGAGCCTGAACTGTACTGGCGAAAGGACTTAGCTTGGGATGCATGAGAATAGATTGCTAGGATCCTAGAATGGGCCAGTAGGGAGACAGGGATCCTGGAGTAAACAAATGGGGAAACAATAGAGTGTAAATAGCCTATCATTGGGAGTGGGGTGTGTTTTGGGTGTAACCTTTTTCAGGCATAAATACCCGGCTTTGGCCAGGGATTTTCCGTCTTCTTTCTCGTGCTGAATCACTAATAAAATATGAGCTGACCACTTGAATGCATCTGAACCCAGTATATTTTAACTCCCATCCCTCAGACTTAAATAGATATTCATATTATAACTGAAGCACACTGATGTACACTACCAAACCTGACACAGAAAAGAACACCCACAGAATCTCACTAAGTGATACACTTTTGGTTTGCTGGAACTATTTAACATCTCTATGTGCCCCCTTGCCCAGATTGCCTGGAGGCATAGATGAGGGTGTCACCAATATGCAGATGACACCCAGCAATATCTGTTGTTGGGCAGCCAGTCTGACTCTACCCCAGATGACCTGGAGTGGGCGCTTCAGGACGTGGCGGACTGGCTTAGACTGAGCCGATTGAAATTGAATCCAACGAAGACAGAGGTCCTGTGCCTGAGTCGGAGAGGGTTGGGGGTAGGGATCCCACTACTGACCTTCGATGGGGCACCATTGGTTCCAGCGCCAAGGGTCAGAAGTCTGGCAGTGCTCCTGGATGCCACCTTAACAATGGAGGCTCAGGTAGCAGCCACTGCCAAGGCAGCCTTTTACTATCTCCATCTGATTAGGCAGTTGGCTCCCTTCCTTGATTGCCATGACCTGGCAACAGTGATCCATGCTATGGTCACCTCAAGATTAGACTACTGCAACACTCTCTACATGAGGCTGCCCTTGTCTCAAATTTGGAAGCTGCAGCTAGTGCAAAATGTGGCAGCCAGGCTGTTGATGGGCCTCTCTATATGAGACCACATCCAACCTATGTTGAAGGCATTGCACTGGCTGTCAATAGCTTACCAGATTTGTTTCAAGGTGCTGGTTTTGACCTTTAAAGACCTATATGATCAGGGGCCTGTCTACCTGAGGAACCACCTTTCCCCATATGTGCCCCAGAGAGCACTGAGGTTGAGGTCGCAAAGTTGACTGACTCTCCCTGGCCCGAGAGATGCCAGGTTGGCCATTACTAGAGCCAGGGCTTTCTCAGTGGCTGCTCCACACTGGTGGAATGCGCTCCTGGAGGACATCAAGGCCCTGCAGGACCTTTTACAGTTCTGCAGGGCCTGTAAAATGGAGCTCTTCCACCAGGCTAGGAGCCACCACTGATGAACATTCTGCTGGCCCTATGATACACCACTGTATATTGCCTTTCATCTTCACCTTCTACTACTGCTTTCTGCCATTGGATTGTATACTGAACGCTGCCATCACCTGCATTGTTCTTATTAGCACTTTATGATGTTTATGTGAATTTTATTGTATTTTAACGTCTGTACGCTGCCTTGAGCCAGTTTTTCTGGCAAGGTGGGAAATAATAAATAAATACACTCCCATTGCCTTTTAGGGATTCTAACTGTTCTTCTGGATAAGTTAGGCATTAATATCAGATATTCCAACTAACAGTTATTTTTTAAAAAAACCCAAACCATTCACAAAAGGCAATGGTATTGAATCACTGGGGCAAACCCAACATGTAGGTTACATATGCATTATGGAACCAGATCAGGTCTCCAGTTCATATCCTCTGTCCCAAAATAAAGGAGGAACCATGGCTCAGTGGTAGAGCAACTGCAGAAGGTTCCAGGTTCAATCCCCAGCATCTCCAGTTAAAAGGGTTAGGATCCTGGAGAGCTGCTGTCAGTCTGAGTAGGCAGTATTGACTCGGATGGGCCAGCAAAAGGCAGCTTCATGTGTTCATGTTTTCAACATCTCGTATGAACTAGAGTTTACACATGTAAACTCCCTCATGGAGAGGTTCCAGTCACACAGTCCATCTTTCCTCGGAAAGGATTGGATGGATCATGTGAATGAAGCCTACTCATCTATACATTGATACTCACAGGTCCCAAGTTAGTTCAGTCCCTAGCATCTCTAGTTATAGCTCCAGGCAGGAGGTAATGTGAAAGACCTTTGCCTGAGACCCTGGAGGGCTACTGCCAGTCTGAGTAGACAAAACTGACTTTGATGGACCAGTAGTCTGATTCAGTACAAGGCAGCTTTGTGTGACTCTGTTCCAAAAAAGGTTCCAGTACAGAAGGGGAAGATGTGTATGAGCCAAGGATTTTTCCTGTGTCCAGCCTCTCGTTTAATCAATATGTATGAACCAGCCGTGATTATGTGCTCTTTATTATAGTGTACCCAAATACATTGCTTCAGAATGATAACCTTTGTAGGCCAAGTATTTGCTCATATACCTGTATCCCATCTTGAAAGATTTCTTGCAAATACAACTCATCCTGTTTTGGATTATGACCAAGACCATGTGGTTTAGTGAGTGAAGGCAACATACAGACAGGAAATTCCTAAAGCAAATTATAGCAAGCAGTTAAGGAGCATTCAGCAGCCTGCAATATGTTCACATGAAAAATGATCAAACATTCCCTAAATATTGGACATGTGTTGATAAATCTGTTCATGGATAATTCCAAAATAAAGGGAAAAAAGAATATCCAGTATATTGGCTTATCTGCAGTCTGGGAGCCAGCACAATGTAGTGGTTAAGAGCCATGGACTCTAATCTGGAGAACTGGGTTTGATTCCCCAGTCCTCCGCATGAAGTCTGCTGGGTGACTTTGGGCCAGTTTTATTTGTATTTTTTATTTTATTCATCCAATTTATATCCCGCCCTCCCCACAAACAGGCTCAGGGCAGTTTACACTGGTCAATACAAATAACAAAATCATGTAAAATCCTCTAAAAATAGTTCAATTATAAATAAATCATGATTCATAAAGTGCTGGCAATAGTTGATTAATTATTTAAGATGGCTTACTTAAGAGTGCACACAAAGGTCTCACAATCATTCTGCTCATGATCTTCCTCATACAAGGGCGGTGCAAGCTAGGTGTCGAGGCCAAGGGCCAGGGCTCTGTAATTAAAGTTGTTGGTATAGTTGTTGGTATAGTGGCAGCTCCTTAGTTGAAGGCCTGGTGGAAGAGCTCCATCTTGCAGGCCCTGCGGAACAGTTACAATTCTATCAGAACTCTCTCAGCCTCACCTACCACACAAGGTTCCTGTTGTGGGGAGAGGAAGGGAAGGAGATTGTAAACCACTTTGAAACCCCTTAGGGCAGAGAAAAGTGGGGTATAAAAACCAACTCATCTTCAATGACTTGAGCAAGGCTCATGATTTTTTTTCCAAACAATCCAGAATATGCTAGATGTACTAGAGGTGTATGTACTTAACTTTCTGCAGATTGTGCCCCCTTTCTCCATCCTTGAATGTGCTGAATGAATGGCACCATACAGTCGAATGGCATTTGAAATTTATTCCCTCTTAAAATTTTCAGTTTGTCAATCAAAAAGTGAAAGCAATCAAAACATAATCATTTAGAATTACACTGAAGTGTAAATTTTCTCTGCTATCTTCCTTCTCCGCTCTCCTATTCTTTTATCATCCCTGACTATGCTCAGGGATCAAACAGCAAACAGCACTTCTCCACCTGCAACCATCCAGTTTTACGAAATGAATTAAAGTCTTCTCTGGTGACAAAGTAGAAGGTGAGTAATCTTATATAATGAGAGCTCAGAACGGATTAGTGGAAAGGCTATACTTCCTCCAGGACACTCAAGCTGTTCCCCCCCCATTTTTTCAGTCAATTTTCAAGTCATTTGCCATTAGCGTTGTTGGCAACCACACCAACCTTCAGTTGGGAACAAAGTGTAAAGAAGAAGTAACACTGCTGTGGACCTCAATTTGCACATAGAACTTCCATGTGTTTGAATGGAAAAATAAATGCTGTTTAGTTTTATTCATACTAAAATCCAGGAGAACATTCCTATATATTTGGCTGTTCAGAGATTTACTTTGTTGCGATGAATATGAACCTTTAGTGAATTCCAACATTCACTTGTATCTTCTGACAATTAGTTTCTAAATGGCAAATAGATAGATAGATAGATAGATAGATAGATAGATAGATAGATAGATAGATAGATAGATAGATAGATAGATATTCCCGAATTTTCAAGGTTTCACAGAATACATCTAGATGTGTTAACTTTATATGTATTGATTGACATTCACGATGTTTTGGTTATCTGTAAGGGTGCACTGGCACTAATATTAGCAGAATGGCACTTCCACTAGCAGAGAGGTGGGGTGATTTTTGCCAGTTTCCAGCTGCAGATGCCCACTGTGCCCCATGCTGTGTATAAGAGGCTCTCGACCTCTAGAAGCTGGATTTCAGGGAATGGAAGAGGAGGCTGAGTGAGCTACAGTGGGAAGGAAAGCCCCATTCTGAAAACTTATCTCCTCTTGTAGTGCTTTGGATCTAATTTTGTGAAATTGTACTGAAATAGAGGCATTTTATAGCACACAATCTCTTTTTTAAAATTTAAAGATTGTCCTTTGGAAGCTATCCAAAGGAGTATGAAAGCTCAACATGCAACGATCATGGCTGCATGTTTAGCTAAGCAATAATTAATTTAGTAAAAGTTAAAGGGAGGCAAGGGGGTAACTCTGTGCCCTGCCCTTTCTTTTGTAGGTAATTAGCATCTAGCTCATTCTAGGGATGTGTGTAACTTCCAATTATCTTTGCCTTCTTGCTCTATTTCTCATCCAGTAATGGAAAACTCCATAACTAACAGCTTTACCTTTCTGCTTTGAAGGCTTAAAAAAGAAAATAATAATGCATTCCAGCCGCCTTTGGGCATATGACTAATAAATATTTAAATTCTAGAAGTTCCTTATACTTCAACCACTTAGATTATTTTTTAAAACTCATTGAAATACTCCTTGTACAGCATTAAGGATGGCAAAATATATTCTCTACATTGCAAGTTTACTTGACTATCAGATGTATTCTCCCTCATTTTTCAAAGAAAGAGATAGAAGGGATTACTTATTATTTAGCTCTATGCTTTTCCTATTCAGGATAAATATATTACTTCTCTTTTATAGTTGTGATTTCTTTAAAGCCAAATTTAGGTCAGGGTCAGGGATCCAGTTGACCCTAAGACACAATGAATACTTTGTGCACAGCATACTATCTGGTAGATGCTGTCAAGGCTTGGACTTGTGCTGTTAAGCAGCACAGAGCCAGTTCCACTTTAAACGTTGCTTTGATTTGGTTTTCCCCTCTGAAGAATGATATAATAGGCAACCAAGGTTCTGCTTGTTTGCAGAGAACAATATAAGTTTTGACAAGCCACTTTTACCATCTGGATCAAAACAGCACTGGGTTCTATGTGGAAATATTCTGATCCTGAAATTATTGTGTGAGGTATATATGATGGGAGATCACATGGACATGGTTTCTTATGGATTTGGTCAGATAAACTACCCTGCAAAATCAGCACAACTGTATGCAGCCATTGCTTTACCTACGGCCAATTCCCAATTCTCACAATAGCCATCCCAGATGCTGGCTAACTCCAAAGTAATTATATAGTATTATATATGATATGTATCTATTCCCTTAGAGAAGTTATAGCATACTTCCCTCCCTCAGAGGCAAATTTTTTCTCCATTTTTCTTTCCCTTTACTGACTGAGTCACCCTAGTAATGCATTTTCTTCTTTGCTGAAGAACTCTGGCTGTCCTGCCCTGTCACAGTACAATATTTTGCCTGTGGGCTCAGCCTAGGAACCTGAAGGAAGGCTCAGGAGCCCGCTTTAACACCCTGACCTGGGTAGCCCGGGCAAGCCTGATCTCATCAGATCTCTGTAGCTAAGCAGGGCCAACCCTGGCAAGTATTTGGATGGGAGACCGCCAATGAACACCAGGGCCGGAAGGCGGAGGCAGAGGCAGAGGCTACAAGCCACTTCTCTGAACATCCTCCATGCCCCAGTAGGAGTTGCCAGAAATTGCCATGACTTCCAGGCACAGGCACGCACGTGTACACACACACACACAAATGCAAACAAAAACAAAAAAGGAGCCCACTTCAACTTAAGCAACTTAAATGGCACTCAAGGCATTTTGAAATTCAAAAATAAGATATTTTATTTAACATAGAGGAGAAAGTCAGGTGAAATCAGGGGTTAAATTTTTTTGAGGTAAAATCAGTACATGCACAGACTTTAGTTCTTATGTTTCAGTCTGAGAGCTTCTTAAACTATTCACAGTTACTTCAATCTTTATGTTGAGAGGCTTTTGTTCCAGTGTTTTCCAGTACACTCAACTGAATGCTGAGGAGGATTAGGTTAAGGATCAAGGCTCGTCCTGGCTCATGGGACCAACTTAGCCAGGACCAGCCTTGACCCAAAAGGGATTAACTTCCCCAGGGATCATTCCCAAGAAAAAAAGAGCACAGAAGTTTTCAAACAGCTATGTGCCAATGATACTTGGAAGTGCTTCTGAGAAAGACACTTGAGAGGACTGAATGCAAATGAAAAATATGTCAAGCTATAAATGACAAACTTTGGTGATTTTTGAAGATATACTAAGACAAAAGTACCATAAACCAACTGACGTTGTTTCTATATGGTAATGGATATGAATCCATGAAGGTGTGTCTCATTAAGACTCATGTGAGTATGACTTTCTAAGATAAAAGTAAAAGAATATTTAAAAGTTCCATTATAGATTTGGAATAAATTTTGTTATTTATATAACTATTCTCTACGGTGATTATTTTTGGTTTGTATATGTACTATACCTGTAGTTCTCCTGTTTTTGCTGGCATCAAATAAGATAACATACATAGAAGTTAGCATACATAGCTTGTTGTGTTATGAGCAATCTTTAGCAGCTCTGTTGCCATGAAAAAATAATTTAAAATTATGAACAAAATGAACACTTTTTAAAGGTTATTCTAACAGTGAATTTCTACTTAATTAAAAGTGTGTGGTGCTGAATGAACAGCTCCAGCACAAGAACAGAATAAGCCTTACTTAAATCAGAAAGGGACCCCTCATCTTCATCTCTGTGGGATTTTTTTAAACAGGGGGTATGTGCTAAAAACTATCTGGTAGCAGCAGAATCTTGGACCTCAGGCAGCACTTCTTGCTATCACTGGTCAGTTGTTCATATTATCATTTTGCTGCAGCTAGCCTCATCCTAGGTCACCCTGCACATCATACCTGCTGTATTAGTCCAGGCCAATGTGAGATTAAAAAAAACAAAGTTGCAATGCACGGATATAGAAAATGGAAGCAATCACACCAGAAGCAGACTCCCCACTATTTGTGAAAAATGATTTTTAGTATTTAAAAACCTGATGGATCATGTTGCAAATTTGCCCATGATGATGAGAGACCCTGAGGGCAGCAGATTGTCTGGCAGAGAGCAAGCACAGCATCAGTGATGGGATTAATAATTCCTTGGCACTGACAAAAAGAAATGTGGACAGATGGGGTCTGGAGCTGAGATGTTTCATCAAGGGAGAACATTGCTCTTGTCTAAAAGGCAACTGGTGATGAGAGGCCCAGCAAGGAAAACAGCCTGGCTTCTCAAGCTGAAAAGTTGCCATGTTTCTTTCTGATGGGAAGCATTTATAAGATTAAAAAATCAGTCCTGACTACTCCACAGCCTAGTTACATCAGCCAAAGAAAAGTGCATCCCAGGACTTGATGAAACTTCCTTCATGCCTGGCATCCTCTTTATGATCAAGAGAAAACAAAAAATAACAGCTGTGCACTGCAGAAACCCGCACCAAAGCATACAATAAGAGACTTCAATACAATAAGTAATTCAACACATGTAATCAATCATAGGAAAATATACAAGTCCACTTTCCCAAGGGGAAAGAACAAAGTCCAGAATAGAAATCTCTCAGGAGGAAACAATGAAGTCTGGAATAGATGTCCAACACTTTTCCTAGGTACTGATCAGTGTTTCGGACTTCAGGTCCTTCTTCAGGAACTAGAAGCCATTATAGGAAGTCTTATTGCAATTTCTTAACAAGGTCAACATTATTCAGTTTCAATATGGGCCAGGTCTCCTAAGCTCTAAAAAGCACCTGCAAAGGTTGCTACTATGTAAGTTGGACCAAACACGCCTCAGAGTAACTAACATCACTGAAATTTTTAATTTCTTTAATTTTTCACAGTTAAAATACGATAAAAAATCAAACTGAAGCCTGGTGCTTCTGATACTTTAAAATTACTGCGAGATTTGTGGCCAGTTTCAGATCCAATAAAAAAAGGCTTACTGGACAAGTTAATTATCTAACAAACCTTAAATCTGAAAAATAAAGGGTGATTAGCAATGGAGTACAATTTTTTCATGTAAGAGTTTTGGACACTCTGTCTAGTATTTCTTTGATAATGTCAAGTTTTGAAACCTTTTCTTTGCCCAAGAGAGAAGCTTTAAATAAATATGGAAATAAAGATTATCAGTGAAATCCTAAGCAGAGCCGTATCCTTCTGAGTCCATTGAAGTAAATGGGTTTAAAAGGCTGTAGTTCTCTTAGGGTTGCACTTTTAGGTATTCTAACTGCATGCTTTCAGAAGGGCATTCAAGAAGACCTTCAAATAACTGAATTTTTATTAACAATGAAAATTGTGGTATGAATCTGATGTTTTAGGTCATGGGAAACATTTATAGGATCTGCTTGAAAAGGTTCCACAAAGAAAATTTCTCCCTTTTAAGTAAACTGCTTTCTATAGTGACTGACTGGCCTGTTCCAAGAATACTTTGTGATACAGGATTGGATGGAATGCAACAGTTTGGAAGATTTAATGATGATTTTTCTACATGCTGTTATTAACTCTTTGGCCAATAGAAGGCAGTCCAAAAAGATTAACAGCTTACATATTTTGCTCTTCTGCTTGTGAACAGTCAGGCTTCCTTACTGAGGTACTGTATATTAAGGCATAGTTGGAGTTTGGCCATGTTTAATGGGATTCCAGGCCTAAGGGGACTTCTGTGTCTCTTTTATAGGAGATTCAACTTGCAAGCTGAGGTAAAAGTGTTTTGAAGGGGCACCATATGGACCTTTGGCAGGAAAAGACAGCTTCTGCCCAAGCCTGTATCCCTGCAGCTGGGTGAAGTCTGCAAGCATCTGCCTAAGGGATATATTCTAATCCCTCAGTGGGAGGATGGCATGTTCCTTCAGCAAACAGCAAAGGAAACAGACATTTCAGGAGCTGTGTTTCTATGGATGAGAAAGCAGCAGAAGGAAAATATCAGGTACATTTATTCCACACAGCCAAGACATTGTGTCCCCCAAAGTGACTGATTCATAGGCCTCTGGGTTTATAAATAAGTCCCCTGGGAGCTTATATTTAATTGTCTAGCATTCTCAAACACTTGCTGGCTTCTATATTACCCACTTGCACAGTTTTGAAACTGTCATCATCCCTGAGCTATCATTTCATTAACTGAGTTTCTTTTCTTTGATGCTGTGTCTTTATGAACTTAGTATTTCCCCAGAAAATTAAGACATTCCACTGCCATCTCAGTGCCTAGTTAATAAGCCCATCTAGCAACTGTGGAAAGGAAACTTTACTTTGCTGATCAGAGGAGCTCATGAAAGGAACTGGAAGGGAACACTAGGGGTTTGGCTCCAAAATCTCACTCTGGGGGATAAAGCAGGGATGGCCAAACTTGCTTAATGTAAGAGCTACATAGAATAAATGTCAGATGTTTGAGAGCCACAAGACATGAACAAATATCACACACACATTTTTATTGGAAAATATGCACATTTGGTTTTTATTAACATTAAATAAAAACAAAAGGGGTAAAAAGAGGTATTGATAATGATATTTATTTGTCCAATGATATTCATTTGTTTGCTAATGATATTTATTTGTCAAAGAGAGAGAGAGGTGGAAAGAATGAAAGGGGTGGAAAGAAAGAGAGAAAGAGAAAGTGAGAGAAACAAAGAAAACAAATAAATAAATGGGGGGAGGGGGAAAGAAGGGGGAGAGAAAGAAAGAGGGCAGATGGATGGATGGATGGATGGAAGGAAGAAAGGAAGGAAACAGAAGGGGAGGGAAGGAGAGGTGGAAAGAAAGCAACTTTAACTTTAAATGCTTCCTCCAAACCCCCCCATGTCCCCACACCAGCTGGCTTGGCACGGAGAAGGGACTTAAAGAGACAAATGCCTTCTCCAAGCCTGCTGTGGGGAGACTTTGAGAATGCATGTAAAGTTGCTCTCTTTCTCTGCTCCCCCACTCACCTCAAGCCTGCCCAGGGAGGGGAACACTGGCTGGGGAAGGGAAGACTGATTGGGGAGGTATGCCTCCTCTTCGCTTCCCCAGCTGCCCTGCTGTACAATATGTGTGAAAGAGCTATATGTGGCGCCCAAGCCACAGTTTGCCCACCCCTGGATACAGCTTTCCTTTTCTTCCTACTAATCAGCTTCTAAGCACCAGGACAAGCAGATTGTAGCCTTAAATGCTCACTCCAAGCTGACATCCACTTCCTTCTTCTGTCTCTCTCATGACTACTTTCTTTACTAAGGCTAGGAACACAGTTCTGCCACTTGGATATGGGGCTGGTACTTCCCAAATATTATCTCCTCTGACAGATGGAGTTGAATTTTGGTACATTATCAGTTAACAACCTTATCTTAGCTTCGAGTTCCCCTCTGTACACTAATGAAAGTGGTCTTGGTGCATGATATACAGTACACATAAATAAAAAGCCTCTATTAGGATTTTACTGTTTATTTCAATTTAGATGAAGTTTTACTCTAATCCATTGTGAAAGAGCTGAAGGCTGCAAGCCCACACACATGCATGTCCCATTTATTCAGTGGAGCCAGTGCCAGGGAAGTGTTCTTAAAGTTGCGCACTAAGTCCCTCAACTACATAGCAAAGGATTGGTCATTTAACATACAGGGAAAGTTTGTAGTGGGTAGCTGTCCTGGTGGGCCCCTAAGGGCCAGGAGCAAGCAAAGCCAATCCTCAGTACCTAGGGAATCATTTGGCTTAGGCCCATCAGTGGCAACAATGAGTGGTGCTGAGCCACCAGTTGCCTCCTCCTTTGTTGCCACTGGTTGGCAGTGGTGAGGGTGGAGGCTGGGTCTAATCTGAGTGGCCCCTGCTGGCTTGTAGTGTCCTTGCCCTTCAAATACTTTTAAACAGAAGCATATGTAGAAAACACACACACACATGTACACACACACACACAGAGAGAGAGAGAGAGAGAGAGAGAGAGAGAGAGAGAGAGAGAGAGAGAGAGAGAGAGAGAGAGAGACTAGGCTGTTCCCAAGATAATAAAACAATAAAGCATCAAATACAATAAAATATTAAGTCATAAAAATAAATAAACAGCAGCAATCATAAAAACAGCACAGCATTATTTATTTATTTATTTTATTCTATCCTGCCATATCCAGCAAGCAGGCTCAGGACAGATAACAATATATAAACTAACAACTATAAAAGTACTAAACATAAAAAAGACAAGTTTAAAATGAACAAATAATAGCAGTGATGGCAACAAAATGAACAAGTTACTACTTTGCTGGACCAGGGCAGTCTTCTAGTAGGATCAGTGTAAATGAAACACAGTGACAAGGACTGTATGCAGGGGAGGAGAGAACAGATTGGACATCTGCTGCCTCAACTGAAGACCTGGAAGAAGATCATAGAATCATAGAACCTTCAGGGTCACAATGCAGGAAATTCACAAATACCTCCTCCTCCACACCTGCAGTGACCACTGTTCTATGCCCAGAAGATGACAAAAAACCTCCAGGATCCCAGGCCAAACAGGCCTGGAGAAAAATTGCTTCCTGACCCCAAAGTGGCAATCAGCATTTCTCTGGGCGTGTAAGAAAGGACTGCAAGAACTAAGCATTGAGGCAATCTTTCCTGCCCTCCCTCTCATGATCTATCTAAGTTCACAGAATCTTCATTGCTGTCAGATGGCCATCTAGTCTCTGAAAACCTCCAAAGAAGGAGAGCCCACCACCTCCCAAGGAAGCCTGTTCTCTCTCTGTCAGGAAGTTCTTCCGAATGTTTAGCTGAAAACTCTTCAGATTTAATTTCAACCTGTTGGTTCTGGTCTGACCTTCTGGGGCAACAGAAAACAACTTTGCCCCATCCCTAAATGACAGCCCTTCAAGTACTTGAAGATGGTTATCATATCATCTCTCAGCTGTCTCCTCTCCAGGCTAAACATACCCAGCTCCTTCAACCTTTCCTCATAGGACTTGGTCTCCAGACCTCTCACCTTCTTCATTGTCCTCCTCTGGACACATTCTAGCTTGTCTGTATCCTTCTTAAATTGTGGTGCCCAAAACTGAATACAATACTCTAGGTGAGGTCTAACCAGAGCAGAGTAAAGTGGTACCATCACTTTGTGTGATCTGGACACTATACTTCTGTTGATTCAGTCCAAAATCACATTTGCCTTTTTAGCAACTGCATCACACTGCTAACTTATGTTCAGTGTATGGTCTACTAAGACTCCTAGATCCTTTTTGCACATACTGCTGCCAAGATAAGTCTCCCCCATCCTATAATTATGCATTTGATTTGAAGGAATTTACATTTCTCCCCACTGAAATTCATTTTATTTGTTTGAGCCCAGTTTTCAAGCCTGTCAAGATCATCCTGTATCCTGACTGTCTTCTTCCATATTTGCTACCCCTCCCAATTCAATATCCTCTGCAAATTTAATAAGCATTCCCTCTATCCCTTCATCCAAATCATTGATAAAGATGTTGAACAAAACAGGTCCCAGGAAAGATCCTTGAGGCACTCCATATTTCCAAGAAGATTTATTTATTTATTTTATTATCGCATTTCTACCCCACACTCCCAACAAGATGAGGAATCATTCACAAGCACTGTTTGGGTGTGATCTGTCAACCAGTTACAGATCCACCTAACAGTCATAGGATCCAAACCACATTTTTCCAATTTGTCTACAAGAATATTATGTGGAACCTTATCAAAAGCCTTACTGAAATCAAGGTAAACTATGTCTACAGCGTTTCCCTGGTCCAGCAAAGTAGTAACTTTCTCCAAAAAAAAGATAAGTCTGATATGACTTGTTCTTGAGAAACCCATGCTGGCTCTTATAATCACAGCTGTCCTTTCTAAATGCTCAAGGACTGTCTGTTTGATGATTTGTTCTAAAACTTTCCCAGGTATAGATGTCAAGCAGACGGTTTTGTAGTTACCCGGATCCTCCTTTTCCCCATTCTTGAAGATGGGGACAACATTTGCCTGCCTCCAGTCTTCTGATACCTCACCTATTCTCCAAGAATTCTCAAAAATAATGGACAGAGGCTCAAAAATTACATCTGCAAGTTCTTTTAGTACCCTTGGAAGCAGCTCATCTGGCTCTGAGGACTTAGTTTCATTTAAAGTAGTTTATGTACTACCCC
Source organism: Gekko gecko (assembly GCA_029375565.1). Taxonomy (NCBI): domain Eukaryota; kingdom Metazoa; phylum Chordata; class Lepidosauria; order Squamata; family Gekkonidae; genus Gekko; species Gekko gecko. Next base: position 153,444,163 of record JAPDNY010000003.1, read on the forward strand.
ATGCCAATCCTAGGCTGCAACTCCCTTCCCTTATCATGTGTTCCTTTTTTGACATATTGAGCACTGTTTCCCTTGCAAGAGAAGACAGAGGAAAAGTAGGAATTGAGCAGTTCTGCCCTCTCTTCATAATCTGCTACAATTTCACTTTCCTGTCCCCACAATGGGCCTGCCATGTCCTTGGTCTTTTTCTTACTTTGAACATAAGAAAAGAACCCTTTTTTGTTGTTTTTAGCATCTCTTGTTAGCCTAAGCTCATACTGAGCTTTAGCTTTCCTAACTCTCTCTCTACAAGCACTGGTTATTTGTTTATATTCATCCTTGGTTATGAGACCCTCCTTCCACTTTCTGAATCTTTTTTATTTCTCAAATCTTTAGAAACCTGTTTATGGAGCCACCTTGGCTTCTTTAGGCTCCTCCCATTTTTCCTTCTCATAGGAATTATTTGTGATTGTGCCTTCAGTATTTCACTTTTAAGAAACTCCCATCCCTCTTGAACTCCCTTCTCCTTAAGTATTTCTGACCATGGGATTCTACCCAGCATACCTTTAAATTTGTTAGAATTTGCTTTCCTGAAGTCCAACCTATATGTTTGAATATGTACAGTTTTTATCTTCCCCAAGATTGTAAATTCCAAAATTACATGGTCACTACTACTCAGGGTGCCCACTACTTTCATGTCATCAACCAGTTCTTCCCTGTTGGTAAGAATCAGGTCCAAGATAGCAGATCCCCTTGTTTCCCTCTCCACTTCCTGGAAAATGAAGTTGTCAGCAAGACAAGTCAGGAATTTATTGGACCTTTCATTTTTAGAAGAATTGGACTTTCAACAGATATCTGGTTAACTGAAATCTTCCATGGCCACCATGTCCTGTCTCTTTGAGAACTTTGTAATCTGTTCTAGGAGTGTCTCATTCAAATCCTCTGCCTGGCTTGGTGGTCTTAGCAGACCCCCACCATAATATCACTATTATTTCTTACTCTCTTTTTTTAACCCAGAGACTCTCAACTGGACTTTCATGCTCAGATTCATTTCACAAGTATATACCTCCTCTCTGCCCTTTCTTATTTGTCTGTCCCTTTTAAATAAGTTATGCCCCTCAGTCCAAATATTCCAGTTTTGAGTGTCATTCTACCAAGTTTCAGTAATGCCTATTAGGTCATAGACCCCTTCCTGTATTAGGACTTCAAATTCTTCCTGCTTGTTTCCTATACTCTGTACATTAGTGTAGAGACATTGGAATCCATGTTTTATGAAGCCTGAGGTTTTCATTTTGGTACTTACATGTGAGTTAATGTTATCTAGCATACGTGCCACTCCCTGAAAAACTTTAGAGTTCTTATCTCCAGTTATTGCCAGCATACAGGGTTTGCATTTTTGTCTCACTTCCCCACAGGATTTAGTTTAAAGGTCTCCTTATTAGGTTTGCAAGGCTGTTTCCCAATACATTTTTTCCTACCCTCATGAGGTGCAAACCATCTCCTGATAGACGAGCTTTATCTCGAAAGTGTAAGCCATGGTCCAAAAATCCAAACCTTTCCTGATGACACCATCTACATAGCCTTCCTAAGCCATGGCCTTTGACAGGAAGAACTGGGACAAATGCACATGGTGTGTGTGTGGGGAAGGGTGGCAGATCAAAGAGGTGCTGCTGAGACTGCTTAGGTCCAAAGGCACCAGGGTAGGAATATCAGTTCTTAACCTTGAGATGATGATTATGCCTTTAAATGCTCTAATGAACTGAAAAGATGTAGCCATAATAGTTCCTAGTAGGGATTAGCACTCAGAGATATCCAATATGACCATATACCCCGAAATACCTTAGTGATGTGTGTTTCCCCCACTGGTATTTTTCAGACCACTTCAGGATCCAGATCCAGGAATCTTGGCAATACCAGTATTGCAATTCTGAATGTTTCAAGAGATACTAGGGGATTTCCAGGGCTGGTGTTTTAAAGGTCCAGGCTTGGGGAGTTGCTTTTTGTAGGTTTCTCAGACAATAGGAAGGGGGGGAGGAGTTGGATTTGTATCCTGCCCTTCACTCTAAGTCTCAGAGCAGCTTCATGTGGAGGAGTGGGGAATCAAACCCAGTTCTCCAGGTTAAAGTCCACTACTCTTAACCACTACACCAAATTGGCTCTCTCAGGCAGTTGTCATAAACAAGCGGGATCACATGTTAGTGGGATCACATGTTAATGGTTGCTTGCTGTTGCATATTTGTCTATTATTTGCCCTGAAAAAAGCCTGGGATTTTTTCCCCCATAGGAAACAATGGAGGATGGCTGAGGGCACTTTGTTCAGGGGCCCATAGAATTGGACCCCTTGGTCTAATTCTCTTGAAGCTTGTGGATTCCTTAGAGGACAGGCAGCACCAGCAGCTTCTCTGCAATTTTGGTGTCATTTGCTTGAAAAACAGACACTCCAGTCCCCCAGAAAGATTCCCCATGGGGAATAATAGACACAAAGAATGTTAGGGTTACTGGAAAACAATGAATCCAAAACCTGAGCTGGTACTGGAGACCTAAGTAATTTGGATACCAATAATTATGCCCTCCCCCAAATCCAGATTCAAAAGCTACCAGGTTTCTAACCCATTGCTTCACTGGGCTATTTCACGTCCATATATGCTATGGATTCCTGCTTTCCCTCTGATACTTTATACATTCCCAATGAAATCAAAAGTTCTTCTCCCTTATAGACCTCACCACAATGAAACATTCTATCAGAATACAGGTTGCTTTTTGATCCCCTTTTATGCACGGACATGGAGCTGTTCAGGCACATGCAAATCCTCTAAAGTTATTTCTGAAAAATTTTGAACAAGTTTATGGTAAATTTTGAGTCAAGTGGCACCTTTAAGACCAACCAAGGTTTATTCAAGCTCATACCTTGAATAAACCTTTGTTGGTCTTAAAGGTACCACTTGACTCAAAATTTGTTCTACTGCTTCAGACCAATACGGGTGCCCACCAGAATCACTTTTATTTGACTGAATAATTAATTTTGCCATATAGGCAGCTGATAGGCATAGGCATTCAGATATTAACTAATCAAGTTATAAATAAAAATATTTTTTATAATTATAACTAATCAATTTTCAAAGAAAATTAACATTTTTTAATATGAAGAGGTTTCAGTTTTACAGGATTCCTGGGAACAGGATGGGAAGAGTCAGGCAGCTCTCCCAGGCAATGGGATCAAATATTGGGGGGGGGGCACTAGAACTGTCTGCTCAGTCATGAGAATTCTCTCACAGCCCTCTTTGGCTCTCTGAAAAGTGAACAAAAAGAGAATAATAACAGATACCCCCCCCAATATGGAATTCTTGGGGAAGAGGAAGAACCTGAATTCCAAAATGGGATTGGTGCATCAAATAAACTGGAATACTGGTATGGATGCCCTTCTCAAAATCTAAATCCTAAAAAATTAATTTCCCCCCCAAGTGTCAATTCCTATCCATTACTGTGCAGGACAGACTGGTGCTGGGGCTGATGCTGTCACTGCTACAAGTTTAGCCAGGTACTCTGGGACTACATTTCCCAGAATGGTATCCAAGGCATCATGGGAAATGACAGGGGTGGAATGGATTTCAGCTGATACTGATCCACTTTGGCTTTACCTGGCTCTAGCCCATGCAGAGGCTTTAGCCCAGGCCCCAACATCAACACTCACCAGGCTGGTTCAGTAAGAAAGGGATAATGAGAAAGAGTAAAAGACAAACAAATAGCTTTAGTAACAAAACCCAGAAAGGGATAAATTTTATAAAAACAAAAATGAACTGCAAATGAAAACAAAAAAAGAAATACATATGCTTAATAGGGTTTTGGGGGAGGGGGAGGTGTGTTAAGTTGCAGGAAATTATCTCTCTTCTTCCCTAGAAAACAATGGTTATACAATTAACAAAGTATTATAGCACATTCATGATCTTATGATTTGGGCTTTGGAGTGTTCTCCTGTAAAAAGCTGGGATATCTGGTGATGCAATGAGAACTGTTTTTAAAAGCTGCAGTCAGTCTCTTGACTCCCTGTTCAACTGATCTTGCTGCGTTCAGAGATGTTGCATTGATTTAAAGCTCCACTGAGGTCTCAATCAATATGTTGTTTGCTGAATGCAGTATGATGCCTCACCAGCCTCATATAAAGCCATGAGCGCTATCTCAGAATTCAGGCTTTTTGATTTCCTAAATTACTTGGAAGAGCAGCCTCCCCCTTTAGTACATTAAGAGATATCACTTCACTTTTCTGATGCCTGGTCACCTGCAGGAGCTGTTAAGGAAAGTAAACTGTGATTGATGGCCTCTAAAACATCCAAGCAATCTGAAAGAGTGACAGCTGGTTCCAATGCTGCATGGAGAGAAGTGAGGCAAGAAAATGCACATCAAGAAACACCCCTGAGAGCAAACTTGTTCTGTGTCTGAAGAGCCAATCATCGCTTTGTAATGATGAACACAATAATGGCACATACATAGAACTATAGAATTCTGTTCATTATAAAAAATACAGGGGATCAACAGGATAGCAAAAACTCAATAATGAAACAAGGCTTTTGTTACTAAGCTTTGAATACTTGTTGACAATGTATCATACCTGCATGGCTAAACCAGGTATTTTTGTAGTCAGGGCGGGTAAAGATAAAGGATGGTGACTGTATCTTAGTGCTTAGAGAGAGCATACTTGTGTCAGAAGGTCCCAGGTTCATTGCCTGGCATCTCCACCTAAAACTTTAGACAGCTGGTGCTAAGGAAAACATATTGCCCAGGTCTTTGGGGAGCTTCTACCAGTTGCAATGGACCACAATAGGGCAGATAGACCAGAACTGGAACGTGGCAGCTTCATGGTTTGTTAAATTGCAAATCTGCATGCTTGTATTTACAGAATATGCAAGACACTGAAGACTCGCAGGAACTTCTAAAAAAGAAGATGCTGTAAAGTTGCCTCCATGCTTGAGAGGAGATGGATGGCAGGATCTCAATTAATTACTCTCATCATTCCACAATTAAGGATACATCAACCTCCAATTTTGACATATTTCTTTCACTGTTTTCCCCCCAGAATTGAACCCAAACAAATGGTAACCATATAAACTAAGCTTAATATCCCTGTTTGATCTTTGAATCTGTTAAATATCTTCATTATGCTGTAGTAAGAATAAGGCCTGTTGTGGAAATAAATACAACAAACTCTAGAAAGAGGCTCTGGGAGAGTGCCAAGGCCTTGGACACTCAGTGTCAATTTGCTGTGGCGACCTCCTCAAACCCCACCATCTCCAGGCTCCACCCCTGAAATCCCCAGGAATTTCCCAACCTGGAGATGGCAACCCCATCCCCTTCCCAGCTAACCATCAACCTACTGTTATCTGCCCCTCTGACTGCAGCTGATTTCTACCTTCTGTCCTGGAGATCAGCAGTAATTCTGAGTGATCTCCACCCCTCACCTGGACATTGGCAACAATGGTTCCCCATGAGAAAATGGCTGGTTTGGAGGGTGGAGTCTATGGCATTGTACCTGTCTGAGGTCCCACCACTCCTCAAACCTCACCCTTCCCAGGCTCCACCCCTCAAATCCCCAAGTATTTTCCAACCTGGAGTTGGCAACCCTATCTCCTTCCCAGCCAAGCATCAACCTGCCATTATCTGCTCCTCTGATTTCAGCTTTCCATCTTCTCCTCCCTCCCTCCTGGAGATCACTTGTAATTCTGAGTGGTCTCTACCCCTCACCTGGAGATTGGCAACAGTGGTTCCCCAGGAGGAAATGTCGGTTTGGGCGGGTAGAGTCCATGGCATTGTACCTGTCTGAGGTCCCAAACCTCACCTTCTCCAGGTTCCAACCCCCAAATCTCCAGGAATTTCCCACCTGGAGGTGGCAACCCTATCTCCTTCCCAGCCAAGCATCAGCCTACCTTTATTTCCCCCTCACTCTTCAGCTTTCCATCTTCCCCCCAACCTGCAGCCTCTACCATACTCTGAAGCCCTGACTGCCACGTCACATTGGCTGTCATGGGGGGGCATCTCAGCAGGGTATAAGGACACAGAGTCCACCATTTTCTCCAGGGGAACTGATCTCTGCCATCTGGATAGCAGTTGTAATTCTGAGTGATCTCCAGCCCTCAGCTGGAAATTGACAACAATGGTTTCCCAGGAAGGAAAAGTAGTCTTTCTCTGCAATGGGAACCAAAGCAGCTTACCCTGGTTTCCATAGACTCTACCAGAAAATCTCCAGGAATCTCCCTACCTGGAGATGGCAACACTAGTCAGGACTGGTCTCAATGAGTTCCTCACAAAGGCCTGCGAAGGGTTTCCTTCCTTTGTCTGAACCAAGCTTGGTTGCCTACTGTGGCAAAACGGGCTCCAGTTTAAAACTCAGCTGTTCGCCTCCCACCCTTGTCCCATAGGTGTATCTCACTCCTTAAGTTTGCTGCCACCACTCACTGAATTGTCACTGCCTTCATTTTTCTTACATTTCCAACATTTGTTAGACATACTTTCATTTATAATAGCAATTTTTTGGGGCGTCATATACCATCTATACATCATTTTATAACAGTTCTCTTTAACATTTACACAAGTCGAAATTTTCATTGACTTTTTCCACAAATATTCCCAAGATGTCATAAGTATCTCGTTATTAATATTTACTGCCCACTTTATCATTTGCTCTTTTACTATTTCATCCTCAGTATACCATTTCAATAAAACCTTATACAGTTTTGAAATCATTTTTTTACCCTTTTCAATCCATACAGTTTCAATTTCAGTATAATTTTCTCTAAAACCATGTTCTCTTTTGTCTGTTTTAAATAAATCATAAATCTGTCTATACTTCAACCAATCATATTCAAATTCAACATCAATTCTATCTTTTAGTACAAAGTTTTTCCCTTCCAATTTTAAGAGACTTTTGTAGGGTAACCAATCTAAACCCTGGTTTCTTGAATATGGATTAATCACTTCTGCTGGTACTATCCAAAGTGGTCTTTCTTCCGAGAAGAATTTTCTATATCTCATCCAAGTCTCGAACAGTGATCGTCTTATGAAGTGGTGTTTGAAAAACTTATCCATTTTCACTTTTCCATACCATAAATATGCATGCCATCCAAACTTATTGTCATGACCTTCTAAAGCCAATAACTTTTTATTCTCAAGGTTAATCCACTGCTCCAGCCATGTTAAGCAGACGGCATCATAATACAGTTTTAGGTTTGGTAATTGTAGTCCTCCTCTTTCCTTTGCGTCACATAAAATTTTCATTTTAATCCTTGGCTTTCTTCCTGCCCATACAAACTTCGATAGTTCTTTCTGCCACATATCCAGTATTTTCCTTTGTTTTAATATTGGAATAGTCTGAAATAAAAACATCAAACGCGGCAAAACATTCATTTTTACAGTTGCAATTCTTCCCAATAATGATAGATTCAAGGTATCCCATTTCTTCATATCTTGCTGGATCTTGTGCCAAACCTTTTCATAATTATTTTTAAACAAATCAATATTTTTCATAGTCAATTCAATTCCTAGATATTTGGTCTTTGTAACTACTTCACATTGGATTTTCTCCTGAAGTTCCATTTGTCTCTGCTTCGTCATATTTTTACACATCACTTTCGTTTTGCTTTTATTGACATAAAATCCCGCAACTGTTCCAAATTCTTCAATTTTTTCCATCAATTGTGGTATATTCTCAATTGGATCTTGAATCATAAACATTACATCATCTGCAAAAGCTCTATATTTATGCACAAAGCCTTTTACTTTAAGTCCTTCAATGCCATTGTCTTTTCTTATCTCTATCAATAATATTTCCAATATCCAGATAAACAGTAACAGAGATAACGGGCAGCCTTGTCGTGTTCCCTTTTGAACTTGGAAAAAGTCTGTTCTTTCTTTGTTTATGTTCAAAGCTGCTTTCTGTTCTGAATATATTGCCACAATCATATTTAAAAAGGACTGTCCTATATCCATTTTTTCAATTACTTGCAACATGAACTCCCAATTTAAATTGTCACAAGCTTTTTCCGCATCTAAAAAGAGGAATCCAACTTCTTTTTCTGGATGTTTATCATAGTATTCAATAGCATCAGTCACCACTCTCAGATTGTCTCTAATTTGTCTATTTGGTAGAAAACCAGCTTGTTCTTCCGCTATAACATCTTTCAAATATTTTTTCAACCTTTCTGAGATTATCTTTGCAAATATTTTGTAGTCATTATTTAGTAGCGATATTGGTCTATAATTCTTTACGTTAGTTAAGTCCAAACCTTCTTTAGGTATAAGTGAGATATTTGCTTCTTTCCATGAATCTGGGATCCGTTTAGTCCTTCTTATCTCGTTTGACAGAAGCACTAAAATAGGGGTTAGCTCCTCCTTAAATTTCTTATAAAATTTTGCTGTAAAGCCGTCTGGACCTGAAGCTTTGCCCAACTTTGCGTCTTCTATCGCCCTTGTTACTTCTTCTTTTGTTACTAGTCCATTTAATAATTCTTTAATTTGTTGTCCCAGCTCTGGTACTTCAATATTCTCCAAATATCTCTTAATTTTCTGTTGGTCAATTCCTTTCTTTTTAAACAATTTGGCGTAGTATTTGAAAAAAGCTCTTTTTATGCCTTTCAGATCTACTACATCTTTACCATCTTCAATAATCTTGCTTATAAAATTCCTTTCTTTTCTATTTTTCAATTGCCACGCTAAAAATTTTCCTGGTTTATTTGCACCCTCAAATGCTTTTTGCTGTAATTTCTTCAAATTCCAATATAATTCTCTATTTAGTAGAACATTCAGTTGATCCTGTAGAAAGTGGATCTCTTTAATAATTTTTTTCTTCCCTGGTCTTTTCTTCAGTTCCTTTTCCTTTTGTCGAATTTTTTCATGAAGGTCATTTTGTTGTTGCATCCTTTGCTTTTTATCTTTAGAGTTCAGAGAGATAAGCAAACCTCTCATTACCGCTTTGTATGTATCCCATACAACCTGTATATCAGTACCTTTGTCCAAATTCATTTCAAAAATTTTTTTCGTTTCTTTCTTTAAAGTCTCATTAATCAATTTTTGGTCCAATAAGTCCTCATTGATTCTCCAGTATAGTTGTTTTGATTTTTCTTTAGATGTCCAAAGTAAAGAATTATGATCTGAGTTATTTTTCGGTAAAATTTCAATTTTATGAGTTTTTAGCGCCATCTCCTCTGACATCCAAATCATATCAATTCTAGAAAAGGAACTATGCCTGTTGGAGTAAAATGTATAATCCTTTGTCTTAGGGTTCCACTTCCTCCAAACATCTTCTAGTTTCTCTTGCTTCATCAGCTGGAAAAATTTTTTTGGCAGTTTTCCAACCGCCTCTCCGATTGCATTAGACTTTCTGTCCAATACGTTGTTGACTGTGCCATTGAAATCTCCTGCAAAGACAATTTGATCATAGTTTAGACAGTCCAACTCTCTTGTCAAATCATTGAAAAAAGTCTCTTTTGCACCATTGGGTGCATATATGTTTACAAGCAATGTCCTTTTTCTGTACATCATTATTTCCATGCCAACGTATCTTCCTTCCTTATCTGAGAAGATTTGTTTAGGTTCCAAATCTTTAGAAATATATATATCACTGTTCCTTTTTTCTTATTCATTGCTGATGAATGAAATTCTTCTCCCAATTTTTTATTAATCAGATATTTATTATCTTGTTTTCTAATATGTGTTTCTTGCAAACAAATTATGTTACATTTTTGTTTCTGTAGCCAATGATTCACTAATCTTCTTTTATTTGGTGAATTTAGTCCATTTACATTCCAAGATAAAAATTTGTAATCCATCATTGTTTTGGATTAAATGTCTTTAAAATCATCAAAATTGCTCTCTTTGAATCTGAGCATATCTCCTTCTGTTTTGATTGTAACTCTCACTGAGTTGTACGAAAATGATAATCCATGTGGAATCTCCCATCTAAACCTGATGCTCAATTCTCTTAACCTGTCTGTTAATTTCTTAAATTTCTTTCTGTCTTGTAAAATCATTCTCAGAATTTCTCTTAAAATTATTATTTTCTTTCCATTAATTTCCAACGGTTGTGTAAACTGCTTCTTGAAAATGTCTTCTTTCATTTTTGTAGTCACAAATTGAACAATCACATCTCTGGGTAATTTCTTTCTCTTGGCATAAGCTGAGTTTACTCTGTAGATTAGGTCAAAGTCTGACTCCAAATCTCCTTGTCAGAGTATTAATTACTAAGGCCCGAATATCCTGATCTTCCTCCTCTTCAATTCCTCTCAATCTCAAATGGTTCTGAGTAGCTCTATATTCCATTATGGACTCCAGTCTTGTATTTTCTTGTAGGGATCTTTTAACTTTCTGCTCCATTTCTTCTGATTTTGAGTACTCTTGAGTGGCAGCTGATGGGCCAATGGCTGAGGGAGCGCATTGCACAGCCAATGGGAAAGCTGGAAAGTGCCACTCCACTACTCAATTATATATAAGGAGAGATAATAATTTGCTGCTTATCCTCTACCTATATTATGGACTTCTAATTTCCATTTTTGTTTCTGTCTCTGTCTTGACTCTAATTGATCCTTCCTGGAAACCACCACCCCCTTCTTATATGTAATGGTTGAGGAAATTCTGTTTCACTGTATCTAAAGAAATGTGTTTGCACATGAAAGTTTATACCTTAAATAAAACTTAGTTGGTTTTAAAGGTGCCACTAGACTCAGACTTTGTTCAGTAACTTCTAGCCACAGCATCCTCTGGTCTCTTGGCTCAAGCCACCTTGCCCTTTCCAGAAAACAGTATGTATGGGAAAAGGCAGGAGGTATCCCAGTTTATTTCTCTTATTTTCTGTTAACTTATAAGAAGTGCAAGAGATAAGCAGGGAAACTGATAGCATGAAATTGGGAAAAGGTGGTCACAGCAGTACTCCTGTGAATGCTGGTCTTGAACAAGGAAGACCCCAATTCCATTTTACCTTGGGCCTAATCTACCCTAAAATGTTCTTGTGAAAATAAAATGAGATAGCCCCACTGTCCTCTTTGACACAAGCCCAGAATATAAACGTGATACTTACATGATAATGACCTACCAGGAGAGGAAGCATCTTGGATTTTATCCTCCAGTGGGTTGTCAGCCTCCATGTTGGGCCTGTGGTTCTCTTGGAATGACAACTGATTCCCTCTGGAGGAAATAGATCAAGATGGGTAGCCGTGTTAGTCTTCCTGTAGCAGTAGAAAAGAGCAAGAGTCCAGTAGCACCTTAAATACTAACAAAATTTGTGGCAGGGTATAAGCTTCTGTGAGTCACTGTTCACAAAGGCAGGATTCTGTAATTCATTTATTAAAGTGAGATCAGGTTACAATTAAAGATGGGTGATGAAATGAGTCCATAATTCAAACTGCTCCATGCTGAAATTGCATTATACTTTGTTCAAAAACAAAAGCCATGTAATTACTTTTTTATTTTTAAGTGTTTTATTTGTGATTACAAGAAGTAGCAATACAGTTTTAAAACTGACAATAATTCCATCCAATCAAATATAATACCTATAATACAATATACAAATATCAAAACAGCCAGTAATTCTATTTTATATAAACTCCTCCTAGAATGTATATCTTTGAACCAACACAACTACCTGAACCTGCTTCTATTTTGGTGCTATTGTTATAATTTCCCAAGATCATAAATGGATAAAAGGAATTAGACAGGTACATGTGGGGAACCATATGTACTTGTAGGGGGTACCTCAGTTTTCCCTGTATCCCTTCTTCACACTAGTTGTTCTTTCCTTCCGACAACCACCATATCCTCACCTTTCCTCGCTTCCTTCTCTCTGTCCCACCAACCAACCAACCTATGCTTTATCTGTCCCCCTCATCACTTATCCACACTATTTCCTCTTTCCCTACTCCTGGCAGCTCCTATATCCTCACCTTTTCCTTCTTTTTCTTCTTCCCACCTGCCAACGTACCTTTATCTGCACTACTGTCTTCAGCTTTCCTTCCTTTGCTCTGCCAGCAACTTCTACTGGAAAAACTCTCAGCAGGTTTTGTGGTGCCTGCTAACCTGGTCACAGTCGCATTGTTGGGAACCTTAGAGGAGGTACCTCAGTTACCCCTATATCTCCTCTCCACACAATTTGCACTTTCCCTTCTTTGGGCAGCCACCATATCCTCACCTTTCCCTGCTTCCTTCTCTTTTTCTCACCTGCCAACCAACCTATGTTTTATCTGCTCCCCCATATCCATCTATATTTATTATTTATTTAGTTCATTTGTATCCTGCCTTTCTCCACAATGGAGCCCAAAGCAGCTTACATTATTCTCCTTTCCTCTGTTTTATCTTTACAACAACCCTGTGAGGTAGGTTAGGCTGAAAGTACAGCAAGTTGCTCCCAGTGGTTGTTGCCAGGCCTGACACGATGAGTCCTCAAAAGCCTGAACAATCCTAGGCATGGGCTAGGGTGTCACCAATACGCGGATGACACCCAGCTCTATCTGTTGTTGGGCGGTCAGTCTGATTCTACCCCAGAAGACCTGGACCAGGCGTCACAGAACGTGGCTGGATGGCTTAGACTGAGCTGATTGAAACTGAATCCAATGAAGACAGAGGTCCTGTGCCTGAATCGGAGCGGTCCGGGGGTAGGGATCCCATTACCGACCTTTGATGGGGTGCTGTTGGTGCCAGCACTGAAGGGCAGGAGTCTGGGAGTGCTCCTGGATGCTTCCCTGACAATGGAGGCACAGGTAGCAGCTGCTGCCAAGTCAGCCTTTTACCATCATCGGCCGATTAGGCGTCTGGTTCCCTTCCTTGAATGCAAAGATCTGTCATCAGTGATCCACACAATGGTCACCTCGAGCCTGGACTACTGTAATGCTCCCTACATGGGGCTGCCCTTGGGGCAACTCTGGAAGCTTCAGCTGGTGCAAAATGCAGCAGCCAGGCTGTTGATGGGCCTTCCTATGCAGGAGCACATCCAGCTTGTGCTAAAGTCGCTGCATTGGCTGCCAATAGCATTCCGGATCTGCTTCAAGGTGCTGGTTTTGACCTTAAAAGCCCTTTATGATCAGGGGCCTGTCTACCTGAGGGACCGCCTTTCCCCACATGTTCCCCAGAGAGCACTATGATCAGGAACACAAAACCGTCTGGCCCTCCCTGGTCCTAAAGATGCCAGGTTGACTGTGGCCAGGACCAGGGCATTCTCCCTGGCAGCACCGGCGCACTGGAATGAGCTCCCTGGTGAGATCAGGGCCCTGCAGGACCTTCAGCAGTTCCACAGGGCCCTGAAAACAGAGCTTTTCTGACAGGCATTCCAGTAGGAGTGGCACTATACCATCTGGGCCTGTGCCAATCTGCCAGTTGAATCAATTTAAAAGTGGTTGCATTGTGGAAGATGCTGTGGATGCACTTTGTCATACTGCGCCACCAATGATATACAAATGGTTTTAAATTGTATTTGTATTGAAATGAAATTATGTTTTATATTGGAATGTATACTGGTTTTACTGGTTTTGGCGGCTGTCGCTTTGAACTCATCCAAGTACTCTTGCACCGATCTGGTCCCTTGGTGGATCCCACGCAAACGGGTGTGAGCTTTCTTGAGTTCAAGCGGGTCTTCGAATTGTTGACAAAGGATTTGCATGAAATCATGCACGTTCTTCAGCTACGGGGCAGCCACATTATACAGTCCCACAAACCAATTGACTGCCCTATCATGGAACCGGGACCCCACATAATCCACTCGCTGCTCGTCTGTGGTGAAGGTATGGCCCCATTCATGCAGCATTTTCCTCATCTGGATGGTGAAAAAGGCCAACTTGGCTGGGGTCCCATCAAAGGTAGCTTCTAATGCATTGTGAGGTCGCTCGCACTCCTTGGCCCTATGGCGGAGTGCCAGATGAGGGACTTCCTCCTCTTCTTCCTCAGCCACCTTTTCTTCTTCAGATGAGGATTTAGCCACATCCTTTTCCAATAATGCTTTCATCGCCCCCAGCAAGTTGTTGATCAGGAAATGGTAGCTGGTCCTTCAGCTCCTTCATATCGGCATGGAGGATGGCTAGGGTCTTGTTGGGGGAGGATTCCTCATCCCACTCCTCCTGCAGACGTCCCAGCTCTGGGTTGTCTTGGAAGGCTCAAGACGCATGCCTGTGCTCCCTCTCACTACATCCTCTTGTTCCCCGTAGCCCCGGGGTGCCGCTTAGCCAAGTGGGATCATCCCAGTGCTCGGAGTGTGGAACAGCACTTGTTTCTTCGGCTTGGATCCTCTGGACTTGTGCATTTTCTTTTTGGCATCAGGTGCAGGAACTTCAGTTCCAGAACTGCCACTGGCCCCAATTACCGTCATCTCCGTCTCTGTTCCCCATAGTGGTGGTAGGGGATTGGGTCAAAGAAATGAGGAGTCTGAACAAACTGTCAGGCCCTTGCGTTAATCCACTCTCAGTCCAATAGTCTTTTATGAAAGCTTTATTAGAAACAGAGATTTATATGTGCACAAGAGAGATCTCTTGTTCAGACTAAGGAACAGATCAAGGGGTAGGTATTGTATAGGCAATAGGTCAGTGTCCCATCATGTAATGGTCTTGCAGTGGGCATTCACACTCTCACCTTCATCCACTGCCCCCCTTCATACTACTCAGCACTACCAAAGTTTATTATCCAGTACCAGATGTTTCTCCAAGGATGAAAGGCTCCAGCTGGCTGCACATCTTGGGGCTCATTCTCATGGGAAAATTGTTGCAAGCAAAGCTAACCTACTTCTTCACACATACACACAAATATATGGCATTTGCACTTGCTCCTTCCATCCCTTGGAATTTTATGGCAGAGAGGGCTAGAGAGGAGTGAGACCAAATGGTCATGATGGCTTGGAAGTGAAAGGAAACTACAAAGGAAACAAACAAAAATCTGAGTCACCATGACAATCAGCAGAGCCCAATTCTGACACAGGAGAAGACTCTGTCTGGTTGTGCCTTCTGCTTACCATGCTTTTTGGACCTTGAGATCCTGCCTACCTTGGATTCCATTACATGCCCTGGCTCCTCAGAGCTTGGGATGATGCCTTCCTGTCCCAGGTCATTCTGATTCTTGGTTGAAACTTTTGGAACTTGACCAACACCACTTGCTTCAGGACCTACCAGGATGACAACTAGCTCCCTGGGGACCTTGACTGCTTAGGGGCCTGACAGCATAGCAACTCTTTCATCTTTGGACAAAAGAGATAAATGCCTCAAAGAGAAATGACCTCCTTGCTGCATGAACAAGGTGCACACTAGAGTAATTCTCTTAAGATAATGCTAATTAGCTACTTTCGTGAATTGTCAGTTAAGTTCCACAGCTGTGTATATTCAAGAAGCTGATCAGCATTCTAGAATGCAATGGCAAACTTTCTGCTGACAAACCCTGTGAAGTTAATTTTGCTGGAGGAGGGAATGTATTTCCATCTGGAGATATAGAATGAAATAGCAACATAAATGACTCAGGAAAATTATGACCAGAACAGAGCAATCCTGTGCAGAATTTCTTCAGTTTAACCACATCCATTTCAAAGAAAGCAGTAACTCTGCATCAGATTATGCTGTCAATTTATCAGGATGGTTAATCTTAGGGGAAAACACAGGGAGAGGAAATTTGGGCATTCTTGAAAGAAGGAGAAAACAATGTGAGAGACTCTGAAGTAAAGAGATCGATCAAAAGGTTTCAGAGTGTCCACAAAATGGATTTAGAGAAATGGTGGGACAGTAGGAACTGTTTCAAAGGAAGTCAGTGGCAGAAGACTGGAGTCTTGCTGAGAAGGGCTTGTGCCCTGTCTTCCATTCCACATCTGCACACAGAGAGTCAGTGCCCAAAACCAACATCAGTAAATCCTCTCTGTGATTTACAGAGCAATCCTAAACATGGTTATAAACTTCTAAGTCTGTTGAAGGATCGGAGAGTATAATTCTGTTTAGGACTGCGCTGTCAGTTATGACATAGTCTGTTTTTTCAAGATGAGGCTGATTCATGGCTTGATCTGTCAATGCATAAAAGTTGACCGTTTGTTCCAACCCTGTATTTACCAAACACATTATTTGTGCAAATAAAATAACTATGAGAACTCCCAAGAGTTGCTAGGGGGTAAGATTGGGGGAGAGAGCCAGTTTGGTGTAGTGGTTAAGTGCATGGACTCTAATCTGGGAGAACCGGGTTTGATTCCCCACTCCTCCACTTGCACCTGCTGATGTGACCTTGGGTCAGTCACAAGCTCTGGCACAGCTGTCCTCTCAAGGACAGTTTCTGTCAGAAGTTCTCTCAGCCCCACTTACCTCACAGGGTGTCTATTGTGGGGAGGGGAAGGGAAAGGAGTTTGTAAGCCACTCTGAGACTCCAAGTGAAGGGTGGGGTATAAATCCAATCTCCTCCTCCTCCTCCTCCTCCTCCTCCTCCTCCTCCTCCTCCTCCTCTTCTTCTTCTTCTTCTTCTTCTTCTTCTTCTTCTTCTTCTTCTTCTTCTTCTTCTTCTTCTTCTTCTTCTTCGTGAAGCTCTACATCACAGACAGCCTCTCTTACCATTCATATCTTAGAGTGATATACATGGCTATTCTGATTAACATGGAAAATAAGTACATCCCCCATGTTGCCATCTGAGGTTCATTTCCATCTCAACAGGAGTGGGTTCCTCCGACCTGCCTCTCTACTCTGAGATGAGGGCCAGGCTCATAAGGACATGTTACCAGCTGCCAGTCGAACAAAAGACAGTTTCCATGTGCAGATGATTTCTTATGCCAGCTGTCAGCTCACAGACAGTATTTGTCACTGGTTAGTAATGACGGTTACTAATGCCTGCTAGTTATAGAAAGGTCCCAATGGCCTTGGAAACTGATCAGAGTCAGCCTGGTATTGTCCTTGGATAGGTGACATTCCCCAGCAATTAGATGAAGCAGAAAAGGGGGTTGTGATTCTGCAGGTAACCTTTTCTTTCTACTGAACTAATGCTCCGCAGGGTGCTCTGCTGTGTGATGATGTTTCATCTTACAGATGAACTGTAAAAAAAAAATAATAAAAGCTGTGGATAATAGTGACCCATATGCCATAGCTTTGAAAAAAGATGCATGGTTAAATGTCCCAAAATTGCTTTGAAAAATCTCTTGAAATACTTTTTATCATTCAGGCATCAAAGAGGAACTACATCTTTTTCTCCCCCCCCATCTACGCACAAGAATCTTTTTTGAAATTTAAACCATGGGATTACAGTTTTCATTTTTTGGATTTATGGGGGTGGGTTGTTTGTTGCATGCCTTGAAATAATGGAAACATAGGATGAATGCTGAGACCAGCATAAGGAAATTTGATTAGATTAAATGCAACCCAGTTCTTTGCATCTTTGCTTGAATACAGGTTCCACTGAATTAAATGGAGTTTACATGTAAGTAATTATGTATAGCAATGCAGCTTTATTATCTCTGCCATGCAATTATAAATTTTTATTTATTTAAGAAGAGCGCCATTACACAGGATGATATGTACATTAGTAAAGTCCTTGAGTCATATGTAGGCAAGAATAAAGCAGAGTGAAGAACATTTGACTGGGGGGAATCTCTTCTTTAATCATAGAAGAGAGGTGCAAGAATTAGAAATGTGTGAGATACACAGACTGCAGAATAAATTTCTTTCTATGGGCGGGGTGCTATGGTACAAGCCAAAGCGAACGAAAGACTATAATGCTGTAAGCAGCCATAAGTCTTAGAATTCTTGTCTGCTGCTGGTCTGTATTACTGTCCAGTAATCTAAACCCAGTTGCTGCACCGAAAAATCTATGATAAACATGGATTTGAAAACTTTCTGCAAAAGACCAGTGTGGTACTAGAATAGTCCCCTTGAAATATGATTCACTAATGGTCACAATGCCAATTTATTAAAGTGAATTGGGTATACTGATATCCCTTCAGAAGGGAAGGACTCGAAGGACACAGCCACACTGATCCAATGAGGGATAATCTGTGCATAGATACAGGTTGCTGTGTGCAAAATATTCTTCATTATCATCCTCAATAATCTTTCCACATTAATGTTGCTGTGGAAGGGGAGGACTGTATGAATCTCACACACCTAGAAGCTTGGATTGAGTGCTGCTGGCCATAATCCAAATATTCATAAACATGGCAATCTGTTTGGCTCCTCCCCCATTCCCAGAAAACTCAGAACAGACACCTCCCTAGTGATTCTTTCTTTAGAAGGAGGGGTGTCTCTGGATCAAAACAAACACATTCACATTCTTGTTCCTGTGATTATTCTTGCCTTATCAGTGCTATGCAAGTCATGCAACTGTCATCTTTGCTTTTAGCACCATGGACAGCACAAATGTTCTTAAGCTTTATCATTTTCAGAACTATATGAAAGCTGTGGTCAACATTTAATCATGCTGGATTCTCAGCATTTCTCACTGTACCAAGTCCAACTCAATGAATGCCATTTCCCACTGCAGTAATAACTATGTTGGTAATTTGTGCCCATCATGTAGTCCTGCATAATGACAGCTTCTCCTTCTTTATAAATAGATTTGTTTCTCTACATTTTTAAATGTGTTTCACAGGCCAAATAAGAACTGAACATCACATTTAGATATAATGCTCTTATTACCATTTCTAACAATCATCAATTATTTAAATTCATAATTAGTATACTTTGCACTCACAGCTGGGGCAGTGAAGGGTTATGAAAATTATTCAGTTACATTAACATGATTTTAGACAGGTGCATGTGCTATTTCTTTGATGGTTATACTTCTCCTAATGTAGCCAATTTTTTTATCTCTAGTCCTGTCCTAGCCTTGGTTTTATCTTCTAACCAGTCTCTAACTACACATGAAGATTAATCAAGTGTATAATATTCTTTCCCAAAAACTCAAATTTAAAAAATCATGATGTGTGACTGAAATAAATTATGTAAACCAGATTATGTAGCATGTTTTCTCATGTAGCTTGTTTTCTCATTATACAAGGGTAATTTTACTATTTTGTATACTTTTTATTATAGTCTGGGATAGTAAAAAATTGGGGAAAGCAGAGTTAGATTCTGTATAACATTGACTAGCAGACACCTCTCCCCATCTATTTATGTGAGAAGGGACACTTTACGCTTAATGATGATTACTAGATAGACAGATCCTTCAATTTACTGAGTGTTCTGGCCTAAAATCTTTACAGAATGTCAGAAACTCTGTCTTTTCTCCAGAGCCTCTTCTAATCTCTGTCTCTCCTTTACTTATTATTTTCCTTCCTATGAGGTTCCTTCCCCTTTCCTAGAAATTTTGAGAACTACAAACCTAGTATCTTAAACTTAATCCTGACAAAAAGGAGGTGGTACTGGTGGGGGGAAGTCTGACCTGGGAAATGGGATCCCCTGTTCTGGATGGGGCTGCACTCCCCTTAAAGGAGCAAGTTTGTAGCTTGGGAGTGCTGCTGAATCTGGGCCTCCTGTTGGATAAACAGGTGGTGACCAGGGATGCCTTTCACCAGCTTCAGCTGATGAGCCAGCTGCAGCCCTTCCTGGACAGAAAAGATCTTGCTACTGTGGTACATGCCTTGGTAACATCAAGTTAGATTACTGCAGAGCCCTCTATGTGGGGCTGTCTTTGAAGACTGTCTTGAAGCTACAGTTGGTACAGAATGCTGTGGCCAGAATGTTGACAGTAGGGGGTCATAGGGATCATATCACTCCAGTCTTGTTCCACCTGCACTGGTTTCCACTTTGCTTCTGAGCTCAATTCAAGGTGCTGGTATTGGCCTTTAAAGCCTTGTATGTCCTGGGACCAATATACCTCAATAACCAACTTCTCCTATACAAACCTACCTGCTCACCCCAGTCATTCTTTGAAGACCTGCTTTGGCTGCCCCTATCATCTGAGGATAGATGGACTGCAACCCAAGAAATGGCCTTCTCCATTGTGGCATCAAAACTTTGGGAGTCCCTCCCTAGGAGGATTCATCAGTTTTCCTCTGTTGGTGTCTTTCAACAGCAGGTGAAGACTTTTTTGTTTCGTCTGGCATATCCCCAATAATGGTTTTGGGTCCTCCTTCTATGTTGTTTATGGACACTGATTTGGGTGGAAAACCAGCATAAATATTAATTCTTTCCAAACATTAAAGATTTTATAGGAGAGTTTAGGATCTGCTGATCTCAACTTCACAAGTCTGTTTCCTTCTCATTCCATTTCTTTATAAAATCATTTTGTACTCTTCACTTCCATCTTTAAGGACCAAACCACACATGACCTTAGGTGGCCCATTAATAGAATTCCCAGTGATTTACATATGGAAATACCAGACACAAGAAGCCAAATTAGCATCAGAAAGGCACTGAGGAAGACAGAAGGTCTAACCCTCCTAGTTTCACCAAATGAAACACACACACAAGATGCTTATAAGCCATGTTCTCTGTAAAAGAAGAGCTGAAGTAGTTTACAACAAAAATCACAATAAAACATAGAAATACATTATAAATCTCATTAAAATCAATAATTAATATCAATAAATTAATAGAGTAAAATAAAGCAGCATATAAGGTGCAATAAAACAACTCAACAAGGGTAGACAATAACATTTATTAAAACACAAGGGCACAACTAATACTGCACTGTTAGAAAAATTGTCTGGGCAAATGTTACCTAAAATTTAAAAGAGTAGGTGCCAGGCAAATTTCTGTCAAGAGTCCATACCAAAGCCAAGACACCATTACAGAAAAGGCTATATCCCTTTGTATGTTCTTACCTTACTTCAGAAGGCATGAACACAAAGACCAGGGCTTCCTATTCTGAACATAATGTAGGTTACAATTTAAGTACACTTACTGACAGGGCTCTTTTTGTAGAAGGAACTCCTTTGCATATTAGGTGACACACCCCTAATGTAGCCAATCCTCCAAGAGCTTACAGTAGCCCCTGTAAAAATTGCTCTGTAAGCTCTTGGAGGATTGGCTACATTAGGGGTGTGTTGCCTAATATGCAAAGGAGTTCCTGCTGCAAAAAGAGAACATAAGAGCATAAGAGAAGCCAATGTTGAATCAGGCCAATGGCCCATCTAGTCCAACACTCTGTCACACAGCGGCCAAAAATACCAAGTGCCATCAGGAGGTCCAGCAGTGGGGCCAGGACACTAGAAGCCCTCCCACTGCTGCCCCCTCCAGCACCAAGAATAGAGTGCATCACCTGCCCCAGACTGAGAATTCCCATCTATACCCTGTGGCTAATAACCACTGATGGATTTCTGCTTCATATGTTTATCTAATTCCCTCTTGAAACTGTCCATGCTTGTAGCTGCCCCCCTGCTTACTGAGGAATAAGTCCCATTGATCTCAATGGATCTTACTTCCATCTGCTTAAGATTGCCTTGTTAAGTGTAATAGACAAACAAGCAGGCAGAATGGCTTATATAGGAGAAAACAGTCCTTTGAGTACTTTGAGTACCTGGTCCTAGATCATTTAAGTCTAAAGTCCTAAAAGGTAAAAAGTTTGACAAAGAGAAATATAGCTGGGTGACATCAACATATAGATGGTACCTCATTCCAGACTTCTAGATGATTTCTCTTAGTGACTTAATTTAGATCTTAAACAACACAGAGAAGAGAATAGAGAATGGGGTCCTGTAGTTTTCCCACACCACCACTGCTTCCAATTGATCAGCCAGATAGGATATAAACCACAGCAGAATGGTACCCTCCCATCTCAGCAAATCAGTCAACAATGATGCTGTGGTGATGGGTATCTAAAAATGCTGAGACATCCTGAGAATCAACAGGGGCACAGTCTCCTTGTCTTTCTCCTTGTTTAGGTCCTCCATTAGACCAACCAAGGCATTCCATTACAAAACTAGGTTAGAAATGGGATTAAAATGGGTCCAGATAGTCCATCTCATCCAAGAAAGCCTGCAGTTGCACAGTAACTACTTGCTCCAGCAGCTTGTCCAGAAAGGGGGTATTTACTACCAGGTAAGAGTCAGTTTTCAGATTCATGGAAGACTTCCTTGGAATGGGTTTCACAATCACCACTTTGAAGTAGATTGAGGCAACCCCTCCATAAACTTTAACGTCTTTTTCGAGCCAACCAGGCAATGTCCTTTGGCAAGACAATACCAATAAGATGTGCAAGATGAAGCATAAATGTGGTCAGCTGTGCACTGCTAAGCAACTTGTCCACATGTTCAGACTTCTATAACTGAAACTCATCCAACCCCCTGTAACTACACTGTGGTCTGATAACAGAAATTGAACTGGCAATTCATCATATTCTATTAATGATGAATGCAGGTGACTTTTTTAATCTGGAAAAGGCTTTGCAAACAAATCATAGTGAGCATCAAGATTTTGTACTTGTACATAACCAGTGGCCTGATGTAAAAGCCTCCTAAACACTTGAAATAGCTCCGCTGGATGGTATTGTGAAGATAAAATGATAGCAAAGATCCAGGAGCATTTTACTGCCATTACCACCACTAAGTAGGCATTATATAGTACTTTAACTTGAATATGAGAGAGGGGTACAGCATGGGATCCCTCCTGTGTATGGAAGTGCCCTCCAGTACCTTACTGTGCAGAGCTCCAGGACCTATGTTTGAAAAGGGGAGGGGGTGGTTGTGGCACCCATCTCCCTTCTTCTGTCTCCCTGACTTTTCTTCTCAGACAGCAGCAGAAGAGCCAAGCCTGTCCTCCATGGTCCAAGGACAAGCCATTTATGATGCAAAAGTGGCAGATGCCCCAAGGCTGATCTGAACTGGGGCCTTAAATGGCTTCTGTTTCTATTTCTAATAATCCTGGCAAGATCCCTTTATGGATCTTCCAGTATCTCATCTTAACTGATCCTCAATTTCCTCTCCAAGCCTTCCTTTTCTACCTACTTTGTCCCTTGATCCTTCCTACTTTTTCTCAGTGTTTCTGGTTCTACTTTATTTGCCATCATTCTCAGACTTCCAGATTCTGTTGCACATATAAATAACGTTACCTCCAGCTGAAAAACTAAGATATTGCTGAAACATAAAATCTGTTTTCTATATGCAGGAGACCAAGTATGTTTGGAAATGGAGCTAGAACTGGGTAACCAGGTAATTTCAATATTTTTGTATAGCTACATATCATAAGACAAGTAAATATTTATGAATACCATTTTAGGAATTTTTGCAAAAATGATTGGGCTTCTTTGGAATTTTTTTAGTCTGCACTGCCTACCACCAGAGAGAACAAGCAAAGTGTTTGTACCTGTGCAGGCAAACAAGCACAAACCCAGGGTAGAGAATGGAATAGTGAACAAAGAAGAACCACGTCCGCTTACCCAGAACCAAAAAAGTCTTCTACAACTCAGTGAAGACAGTAGTAAGATTGATATGAAAAAGTGAAATTGCTATCTACTGAAATGTTTGTCAAGATAATCCTCTTCAGTGGGAACATCTGCTAACTCTTCTGGTTGGAGATGCGCTTGTCCAATTATCTGCCAAGTCATTTTCTCCCCTTGCTGCCCCTCCCTCTGCCCTCAACTCATGCACTTGTGATGAGCAATCACTAGGAACTAAAATAAGTCATTTTCAAAAATTAGAGATTACCAACTTTCATTATTTTTAGCAATCAGATTCATAGAATCATAGAATGTTAGAGTTGGAAGGGACCTTGCAGGTCATCTAGTCCAACCCCCTGCACTCTGCAGGAGCATAGCCTAAAGATAGCCCTACAACATAACCAAAAGATGGTTGTCCAGCCTCTGCTTGAAAACATCCAGCGAATGAGCATCCACCACCTCCCGAGGCAGTCTGTTGCACTGCTCAATCACTCTTACAGTTAGGAAGGTTCTTCTGATATTTAGCAGGTATCGACTCCCTTGTAATTTCCACCAATTAGATCTAGTCCGGAGCAAGAGAGAATAGATCTGCTCCATCTTCTACATGACAGCCCTTCAAATATTTGAAGACTGCAATCATGTCCTCGCTAAGCCTTCTCTTTCCCAGGCTAAACATACCCAACTCTTTCAGCCTTTCCTCATAAGACTTGGATCCAAACCTTCTCACCATCCTGGTTGCCCTCTTCTGGACACGCTCAAGCTTGTCAACATCCTTCCTAAAATGCGGTGCCCAAGACTGGACACAGTACTCCAGGTGAGGCCTGACTATAGCAGAATAGAGCGGAACTACCACCTCCCATGATCTGGACACAATGTTTCTGTAAATGCATCCTAAGATTGCATTAGCTTTCTTTGCAGTCACATTGCACTGCAGACTCATGTTTAGCTTGTGATCAACCATAACACCTAGATCCCTTTCACATGTGCTGCTGTCAAGCCAAGTCCCTCCCATTCTATATCTGTGCCTTTGATTTTTTGTACCTAAGTGTAGGACTTTGCACTTATCTCTATTGAAATTAATTTTATTTGTCTCAGCCCACTGTTCCAGCCTATCTAGATCATTTTGAATCCTGACTCTGTCTTCTTCGGAATTAGCAATCCCACCCAGCTTCGTTTCATCTGCAAATTTGATAAGCATCCCCTCTATGTCTTCCTCCAGGTCATTTATTGAAACATTGAACACACTGGGCCCAGGACCAAGCCCTGCGGCACTCCACTCGAGACTTCCCTCCACATAGACACAGAGTCATTTATGAGCACTCATTGGGTATGATCTTTCAACCAACCATGAATCCATCCAACAGTTGCACCATCCAGCCCACATTTAACCAGCTTATCTTCAAGGATATTGTGAGAAATCATACTTCACTGAAATCTAGATATGCTATGTCCACAGTATTTGCCAGAGTCAACCATTTTAGTAACTCTGTCAAAAAAGGAGATAAGGTTGGTCTGGCATGACTTATTCTTGATAAATGCATGCTGGCTACTACCATTTAACTCATTCCATTCAAGGTGCTCACAGACAGAGCATTTAATTGTTAGCAGTCAGAGCTCTCTTCTCACAGAGGGGTAGTTTATAGCTTATAGAGGCAGAAACACCTCTCCATAGACCTCTCCAAGACTGGTAATTATCACCCTTCCCTTAAAAGCTTTCCTCTTTCTTCCCTGCCTTTCTTAGTTAGCTCTTGTGTGTGTTTATTGTGTACATTTTTAAAATTGTTTTCTGTTTAAAAAACTTTTCCTGTTGAACATCTGCCTGGTTTATTTCAAGAATTCTCTTAAAGGGAAAAATTCTGGTATACATAGGTGGAGAATCCTAGTTACTCACCTCTTGCTCTGTCTCCTTTGCTAATTCCCCCAACTAATTGGGAGACTGCCTATTTGGGTAACAAGATGAGTTACACAAAGTATAGAGGGGATTCAATTTGGATTTTAGTTAATTAATTTTTATTAATTGCTATCCATGATGGAATCTGTGCTACATAATTCTGTTCACTAAAGGGCAGTTATTTACAGATTCACAGCATGTCAGAAAACTCAGTAACAGCACTTTGTCAAGACTTAGAAGTACTAACTGTCACTCTTTTCCTTTGTAACCTACATAAATTTGAGAGCTGGCACACGAAAGAACACAATGCTCAGAGAGCCAGGTGCTACTATTTAATCTGACTTCAGCAGGGCCATCTGGTGTGCTTACCTTCTTAAATTTTTCTTTCGCTTATCTGCCTCTGAAAGGGACTGGAGGTCTCTTATTTTTGGTTGTTGTATTCCCAACTGGTAATATGTTTTCCCAGCTTCTGAAGAGTGTACATCACATGAAACCCCACCCCATAAGACATGCTTCTACATCTATTAAAATTGTTACAAAATCCAGAGTGATAACAGAGTTGGTTTGTTAAAGAAATATTTTTTTGTTTAAGATCATGTAGGACTTTAAAGATTAACTGCTTTACTGTGGCATAAGATGCCAAGGACTAGAACCCCCTTCATCAGGAAATTTGATTGTATTCATCTGAGCTTAAACTAGGTCTTCATCAGTCACTGGGGTTTTTAGATTGTTTTACTAAAGCTAGAAGAATTTCTTGTCATCAATTACTGCTGTTTCAAATGGTCACTGTATGTATTTTCCGCTATATTTAGTATTGCTTTAAAATGCCATGGATTGTATGTTTTGCATTCTGTGGCCTTTTAACCCTACTTTTCTTCTCTATATGCGCACACATGTGTGTGTGTGTTTGCCAGCTGTGGACACACTTTGTGAAAGCTTATGTCACAGTAACACTTTCCTGGGAGTAAATCCCGTTTAATAGATCTGAGTAGGTTTCTGAATAGAGCTACTTATGACTGACCTGTACATCTCCAATCCTAAAAGCTGAAGGTCTTGGAATTATCTGGGGCCCTGTTGGTGGACTTGCATGGCAGGAGGAGAGCATAATGTGTCTGGGCTGGCTGGCTGCTGGGGCCTGGAGTTATGGCAGGCAGGCAAGTTGGGCAGACTGCTGTGATTTTGTGATATAGCATTTGGACCCTGCCCTCTCCGTCTGGCCTATCAGTCACTGCCTGCCATGACCACAGGTTGGGGCCAGGGCAGGCTGCCCTCCCTTTGAGGGTCTGTCCCACTGCCTGCCTGGCTCCATTTAAAGGGTTTCTGAGCTGCGCACAGCCCTACTCAACCTCATGGCTTTCCCCCCACCCACCTGTTCCCATGTTTTTTCCCCAGCATCATTGGGTGTTTCACATTTATATGGAATTGTAAGACAAGCACTATCCTGATTAAGACTTACTCAAAATGGGAATGAAGGTAGCAATCCATTGAGATCTATTACTGTGTCATTCATCTGTTTGATAGAAGAGCTGTAAATTGGAGATTTGTCATTACGGTACTTATTTGTCAGAAGGATTGTGAACTGTACCTTTGGATTCTCTCTCAAGAAAAAAATATGTGGCTATGCTACACTTGAGATATCAGAGGAGGAGAATCTTTGAATTTTAATAGACTGAAAAACCTGCAGATTACCGTTTGTTAATTTATTGCAGTTATTTATATATATTGTTAAAGTATTGTTATTATTGCTGATTTTGTACCCTACAGCCTACATACTTTGTACTTGTTATTGGCTGAGCTACTGTTCTTATTGCTGGTGCTATAAGTTGTCATTCCTTTTCTACCCTGTCGCAACTTTGTTGGGTGGTATCAGCATGAAGTCAGATCCATTTTGGGGGGAAAAGCTGGTCTCCTCGCCATTTAGCACTGGGTCCACAAACTCTTTACTAAGAGGAAACTTTATTGAATAAGAACTTACTTCTGAGTAGACTTGCTTAAGATGCCTATCTCAATCTGTTAGTTTTTAAGATGCCACAAGACTTTTCTGTGATCAACTTTGTCTCTGTTCTAACCTCCCGTTTCTTCATTCTAAAAAAACAAGAAAACATCATTTGGGCCAGGGAGCATTTATTTATCTGATAACTTGGAAAAGCCTTTTGTGTAACTGGAAATATTGTTTTTATAGGCTAAGTCCAGTGAAATCGGTGGGTTAGACTAGAATAACTCTGCATAGACACTCGTAGTACAATCTTAAGAACATTTTCCTGAGAGTAAGACCCATGGAATAGACCTGAGTAGGATTCTGAAAAGACCTACTTAGGATTGCTGTTTTAAACACATATAGCAGAGGGACCCATATAGGCACACAGAAAATGCCAACATCTACTTTCCATCTAAACCTATATAACTTCACTGCCCCCTATGGGCACTTTTAGTAATTACTACAAACTAAAACAAGAGTCCAGTTGTACTTTTAATTACTACAATCAATTAAATAAAATAAATAACCATCTCAAAAAAGTAAACAAGAATCTTGTTACCTTAAAGACTAATGAACTGTTAATCCAGCTTAAGCAAGAAAGTAACTCTGTAACCAATATACTGTTCTTTGTCTTCATTGTCCCCATAAGACTAGGTCCTGTTTTCTGCTTCATTAATATAAGCAAAGAGTGTTCACCATTGGAAGCGGTCAGCTGAAGATGTGGATCTGTCATGTGATGTGTATTGGTGGTGCAGAGCTGTAGACCACCTGTAACTGCAGGCCAGATGAAAAGTCAAGGAAGACCAAGTAGATATGGCTGTATATTCTCCCCCGGCCCATACAACAGCTAACATCTACAGCCACACAGTCTGTAAAGTGACAGTGAGAAAAGTAGGCATGAAGAAGAATCCATATGTGCACTTTCACAAGTGAAATAGGAATTATGCCCGTTGGCTTTTTGTTTTGTACAAACAATAGAATGTACAGGGGAGAGGACATAAAACCTGCTCCCTCCTCTTCCTTACTTCTCTGGGTCAGCTCCTCACCTGCCCCCAGTTTCATGTCTAGTTTGGTCTTACATCTAAGCTTTAGCTTATGTATATGGGAAAACATCCCCAAGGCTTTCCTAAGTGATGGTCTATGGACTGTCTCTGTGTCTCCACAGTTCAATGGAGTCTAAAAACTTAGTTTTTGGAGATTTTTGCAAAGTGTTATCCAAGGTGGAGAAACAGCAGATAATTCCTTTTTTAGTCATGTGCTCTCAAAGGCACATAATATGAACATTTTTGATACAAAAATCAACGCTCATAAACATTTGGCTCAGCTCTAAACCTTAATCTCACCATCAGGATCAGCAAAAGCAAGAACAAGGGCAAAAAGGAAAGAAGGTTGTACAGTCAATTTGTCCTTGAAAAAGAATAATTTAGCAAGACATTTAGTTAAAAGGCCATGTACAAACTAGCTTAACTAATTTGATGTTCCTCATACATCAACAGCAAAAGCTCAGTTTCCAGACTGCTAACGTGATTTTAAAAGGGTCATGGCGAAGTACAAGGGACATATGAAGACGTATTGTGCAGTAGAATGATATTGTGAAATACAGACTATTGCAGATCTCATCCATAAATACATGACAGGCCACTAAAGAATATTCATCAGTACTGGATCATGTGGATACAGTGTGGTGCCATGGACGTGTTTCAGGAGAGCTCCTGAGACCACCGGCTTATTTGATCTATCATAGGGGTCTTCAGGCTTCTGAGACT
Organism: Gekko gecko; assembly: GCA_029375565.1. Taxonomy (NCBI): domain Eukaryota; kingdom Metazoa; phylum Chordata; class Lepidosauria; order Squamata; family Gekkonidae; genus Gekko; species Gekko gecko. The sequence goes on from JAPDNY010000003.1 coordinate 153,473,060, forward strand.
TCACCCACCCCTCAGGAAGAGGGGGAGTGCAAGAGACTTGATTCAGGGGCCCCATTGCCACAGCCAGGAGTGAGTCCTTGATCACCTCCAATGCCGGGATCAAGAAGAGAGCCCATGGCTATGGGCTCCTAGCTGTCACTTCCCAGCAAGGGAGGGATGTTAGAAACCCTGCCTGTATGAGCACACCAGTACAGTGAGTAACTCTATAACTGCAACAACAGAGAAAAAAGTCTATTCCTTTACAAAAATGAAGCTCACTTCTTAAGCTTTAAAAACTACATAGAGATCGAGGTGGGAGGTTCCCCCCAACTCTCTAAAATAGTGGCAAGCAAAAGAGACTTTAATGATAGACTCATGGGTAAAATGGTAGGTGCTTGAGGAACGTCTTGCCTTGTCTTATAGAAAGTCAGCACCCCAAATATTTCAGCACATGTGATTTTTGAGTGACATAAGAGAGAGATTTCTGGCTGACATAAGAGAGAGATTTCTGCATACTCAATTTTTGGACCCCAGCCCTTTGGCAGAGTGTGGATCTGTTTCGTTTTTTTTATTCTTCGGCTGCAGGCTGTTTGGATGTCTGGAAAGAAGCCTGGTTTGTTTAACATTCTATTGGATTGAAATAACTCCCTAATTGCTGTGAGCAGAGGTTGTAATCTTGGTGACTAGTAAAGCACTAACTATTAGGCAATAAATATCAAAAAATAATTACAGAAGCAGAGGAACTGGTTGTTGAAAGAGACTGAGAGTGCCTCTCTCTCATTTGCTTCCCACTGACTCTGTGGTACTAACCATATAAGGAAAGAAGGAACAACTTGCTGATAGCTTGTGTATTACATTGCTGTGGTATTTTGCTAGAACTAAGAAAGTATTTGTTTATGTTATTAAGCATACCGTGTTCCAAAACAAAACTGGGAGAAGAGTAAGCTTGGTGAGGAGGGTGAGGGCATGTATTGTGATTACCCCCCCCCCCTTCTGTACTGTTTGGGAGTGTTAACACCCTCCTTTAGGTAAGAAAGATGGCTGGAACCAACAGGCCAACCAAAATACCAACAAGTTCACCAGGGATGTCCAGATCTGTTGCTACTGCTATCACAACTACACAACCAAAGGAATTACAAGCCCTAATTTAAGAAACTATTAAAGGCTCTATTTTTGAGGCTATCAATCCAATAAAAGAAGCAATGAAAGAGATGACACAACAATTTACTACCCAGATGCAGAGCTTGCAGAAACAAATAGCAGACAACATACAAAAATTAACAAAAATCACTAAAACAGCACAGAAGGTTGATACCAGAATGAAAGAAATGGAGAGTAAACTTCAAGTAACAGATTCTAAACAAGCACAACTGGAACAAGATCTGATCAGACTCCAAGTCGACAAAGCATCCTATATTTTGAGATTCCAAAACATTCCGGAAGAACGAGATGAAGATAACAGGAAAAAAATGGCCATATGCTTGGCAGAGTATATGGGAGCAGAGGAACCTGAGAAAGTGTTAGAAGAACTGGATGCAGTTTACAGAATGAACTCGGCTTTTGCCAGAAATCATCAACTGCCTAGAGAAGTACATGTAAAATTCCATAAAAGAATATTTAGAGATGAAATTTTAAAGGCTTCAAACAAAAAAACCATTGATGTTGGACAACACTGAAATAAAGGTTCTGAAAGAGGTGCCATGGAGAGTTAGAGATAGAAGAAGCGAATACTCTAAACTAACAGCTATCCTAAGGAAAAATGATGTTCAGTATACATGGCTTCTACCTGAAGGCTTAATTTTTTTCTTAGAGAGGTAAGAAACAAAGAATTACATCTATATTCAAGGCAGAGGACTTCTTGAAAAAGTATGGCGCAAATCTCCAAACTGAAGAAACGGGCTCTGAGAGAGAAGAGGAGGAGGAAGAAGGGGACCTTCCCCAAGGAGCCACAGGGACGTCAGCAGTACCTAAAGAAGCCCCAAAGAAAGCCATGAGTTACAAGGAAACAACTAAGAGAAAACCTGGAAGCACAAGCAAAAGATCAAGATGGATAAAAGTAAAGGTAAAATAAGATTGATCTCGATAAATATTAATGGATTGAACTCACCTCAGAAAAGAAGACGAACCTTTCAACAATTAAGAAAAAGCAATTCCGATATTATTTGTTTAAGAGAGACTCACATTAAAGAAGCTGTTCAGAAATATCTTCAAAATCTGAAGCTAGGTAGAATGTTCATAGCATCAGATAAAAAGAAAAGGAAAAGAGGTATGGTGGCGTATGTAAAAGAACATCTCCAGCCAGAAATGGTGTATGCATCTCAAGATGGACGTATCTTAATGGTTCAGGTACAAAAGCAAACCAAAAAAACTCTCTTGGTAAATATCTATGCACCAAACCACCACCAAGAAAAATTCTACAAAAATTCTACAAGAATTGATGGCGAAGCAGAAATACCAAGAAACCTGTATAATCAGTGATTTTAATGCAGTTTTTGAGGGAAGCCAAGACAAAAAGAGCTTGAAGAAAAGGAAGTGGAAAAGAAAACACAAACTTCTACCAACGTTTTATCAACTAATGGAAGAGAATAAATGTATAGATGCCTGGAAAGCTAGAAACCCACATAAGCGAGATTACACTTTCTATTCAGCAAGACACAAATCCTGCTCATGAATTGGTATGTGTTGGATCTCGGCTACTATGACAAATGAAATATTGGGAGCAGAAATACAGCCTCAGACATTTGCAGATCACAACCCTATCACTTTAGAGCTTCAAGAAACCTTTAAAAGAACTAGATGGAAGTTAAATACTTCAATTCTTAGAAATGATAGCTTTGTAAAGGACTCTAAGAAGAAATTTCAAGCATTTTTTGAAAGAAACGTACAACCAGGGATGTCTATAAACACAGTTTGGGATGCTTTTAAGGCTTTTGTGAGAGGATGGATGATAAAAGAAACTTCATACAGGAAAAAACAGAGATTTGAAAAATACTTCCAACGACAAAAACAAATAAAAGAACAGGAAGAGAACTTAAAGCACAATTCAAAGAATGAAAAAGGGAGAATTAATCTCAAATATTTACAACATCAATTGAGCTGTCTGCTCACACAAGAAATAGCAAGGAAAATAATGTATGCTAAACAAAACTATTTTGAAAATGCAAATAAATCAACTCAAAGGTTAGCATACAAGATACGTAAGCGGCATGAAGAAAGATTTATAAGCGCACTAAGAGATGGAAAAGGGGAAGACAAAAATAAATTAGAAGATTTAAAAATAATTGTGGAACAGTTCTATCAAAATTTATATAAAGGAACAGAAATACCTCAAGAACAAGTTGGAGAATATTTAAGAAATACAATTCCAAAATATTCACGGAAGAGCAAATAATAATATTAAATCAACAAATCTCTATGGCACAAATTGTAGAAGCCCTGAAAAAACAAACAAACAAAAAGGCAAGTCACCTGGTCCTGATGGGTTCCCTGCAGAATTCTACCACTTTTTTGAAGATCAACTGACTGCGCCCTTGAAGGAAGTATGCCAGAATGTAGCTTGTGAACAAAAAATATCAGACTCCTGGAATGAGGTGATAATATCGCTTATACACAAACAAGGCTTAGATGGAAAAAAGACCAAAAACTACAGACCTATCTCATTGCTAAATGTGGACTACAAAATATTTGCTTCCATCTTAGCAGCAAGAATGAAAAAAGTACTAGCACAAACTATATACAAAGATCAAGTGGGTTTTCTTCCCAAAAGGCAACTCAGAAATAATGTTAGGATAATTTTGGACACTTTGGAATATTATGAAGCCCATCCAGAAAAGCAAATGGCCTTAATCTTTTTAGATGCAGAAAAGGACTTTGATAATGTTAACTGGAAATTTTTGAAGGAATTGTTAAAATATTCACAGGCAGGCAGGAGTATTTAGCAAAATGATTGAAGCAATATATACAAAACAACAGGCTAAGATTTCAATTAACAGAGATTTAACTCAAAAAATTGAAATTCAAAAAGGGACACAACAAGGACGCCCACTTTCACCGTTGTTATTTATTTTTGTATTGGAAACTATTAATGAAGTAATCAGAGCAGAAAAACAAACTAGAGGACTTAAAATAAGAGGCTTTTATCTTGGAAGAACCTACAGACTTGATAGAGCTTTTATTACTGAGACTACAGGAATATGGAGTAGTAGCCAGACTTAAGATCAATAAAAACAAGACAAAGATTCTGATAAAGAGCATGACAGATCTTCAATCTTGACATTTACAGGAAATATCAGGACTGGAGATTCAAAAGAAAATTAAATATCTTGGAATAAATTTAACAAAAGAATGTTGCTCCCTGATTGAAAACAATTATATGGAATTATTGAAAACAATAAAACAAGACTTAAACAAATGGAAGAACTTGCAAATTTCCTTTATGGGTGGAATAGCCACCATTAAAATGAATATTCTACCAAGATTGATGTTTCTATTTCAAACTATTCCAGTGCTGCAAAACCAGAATTATTTTAATGAGGTTGATAAACTGTTGACACAGTTTATTTGGCAAGGAAAGAGACCTAGAATAAAACTCAAGATGTTACAGGATTCGAAAGAAAGGGCTGGTTTTAGCCTTCCAGATTGTACTCTGTATTATAAAACAGCAGCATTGGCTTGGTTAAAGACTGGATTACATTAGATAACCAAAGACTGCTTAAATTAGAAGGATATGATATGCTATTAGGATGGCATGCTTTTTTATGGTATGGGAAAACAGATTCCCATAAGTATTTCAAATAACATTAACTAAGGGCCTCCCTGATAAAAGTTTGGGAACCAATTAAAAAACAATTTTATTCTAAAATTTCGAAATTGGTGGCCCCTTTCGGAGCATTCATGAACCCAAAGATGTCACTAGAAGAACCGCCTAGAAGATACTATGACCTACTGGACTCTAAATTCAATTTAAAACTTCCCCAGGAACTGAATTGGTGGCAAAAGGTACAAATTGAATCAAGGTATACCAAAGACAAAGCAATTGGTTTCTATGAGAATTGGTTGGAAATAGATAAGTTAATGCTTTCAGATGAACAGAATTTTATAAAGAAAATGTATACCCTGTTGTTAGATTATAAAATGCATGATGAAACTGTCAAAAATGTTACGAGACAATGGGCCCAAAATTTGGGTCATACTATTCAGCTAGATCAATGGTCTAAACTATGGAAAAAATATTAAGGTTACAAAATCCATTGCATATAAAGAAAATATTTATGCTTTACAGATGGTATATAACACCTGAAAAATTAGCTAAATTTAATTCAAAATGTTAAGATAAATGTTGGAAATGTGAAAGCAAAATGGGATCCTTTTACCGTATGTGGTGGCTTTGTGAGAGAGCTAAGAAGTATTGGGTATGGATACATGAAATATTACAGAATATATTGAAATGTTGTATACCGTTTACCCCAGAAATACTACTGTTGAATATTTTACCAGATTATTTTAAAAGAGAAGATTCTTATCTTGTGTTGTATATAACTACTTCTGCTAGAATACTGTATTGTAAATATTAGAGGAGTCAGGACATGCCAAGAAGAATTTATCAATAAAATATTTGAAGCAGCAGAGATGGACAAACTCACTTTGTTTTTGAAGGATCACACTGAAGAGACTTTTGAAAATACATGGGCAAGATTTTACAGATGGCATGAGAACCATGTTTTTAACAAGACAAGACAAGATATATAAACAAGTGGAAAAGAGGGTAAAGATGATAACAGTACTAATGTTTGCACAAATGGTTGCGAAAGTGTTTATAAAAATTACTTTCTATTGTTAGGTATAAGCTTATAGTGATATTCAATTGGCTCCAAAATTGTTTTACTCGTATTGTACCCCCAGTTTTATGTTATCATTGGTGTTTGTCTATGTTTGTGATTGTTTGCATTATAGAAAATAATTTTTTAAAAAAGAATATTCGTCAGTACTGATGAAACATCTTGTTTCAAAGTTCTTTTTTCGTCCAGCTATAGCTGTTTTTAAGAAGGCGAGTCTTCAGCAAATTACTACAAATGGTTAATTGTAGTGAACATTCTGCCTTTGGAGAAATAGATCAAGATGGGCAGCTGTCTGTAGCAGTAGAAAAAGAGCAAGAGTCCAGTAGCACCACAAAGATTAACAAAATTTGTGGCAGGGTATGAACTTCCATGAGTCACTGCTAAATCCTTGCTCTTTTGAATTCTGCCTCTGATAAGGGATAGGCATACACTGCCCTCCATGCCACCTAGATTCCCAATACCACTAAAAGCTTAATAGTTTTTCACTAAGTACCTGCTCAAGAATTGATGACATCAGATAAGATTTTCCCCATTAATTTGGGGGATTTCACTTTTACTTTTTTTAAAAAAAAAATATTACGTCACTAAATTACTAATGATACCACAAACAAAACCTGTCTCCCTCAGATGTGCTTATTTGCAGCACTTCATTTATAATTAACTCCCCCCCCCCAATAGGAACCCAAAGAAGCTTACATTATTCTCCTCTCCTCTGTTGTGTCCTCACAACAACCCTTTGAGGTAGGATAGGCTGGCCACTTGTGCCTGGCCCATGGTAACCAGCAAACTTCCATGGCAGTAGGGAATCGAAACTGGATCTACCAGGTCCTAGTCTTACACTCTAACCAATACACCAAACTGGTTGCTATGACATGAGAACTGTGACCCCCTATGCTTGGAGAACTGGACAAAACATCATCCCCAGATTATGTCTTTTTGGAGCTGCAGCCCAAGTCACAGGGCCTACTAACAAGTGTCCAGCTTGTGGGATTGCACCATACAAACTGGCTTTGAAGAAGACAAAATGTAATGTAGGCAAATCATCCTCAGCCCTGGTCTGGTACTATGTCTCTTCCTATCCCTTTCTGTGCTGCACAATAGTTATTCCCAGGGCCATTTTCTTGATATCTGAGTGAAGAAATTGCATAATCTGCCACAACTGCATCCTTGGGGAGAAATAAATGTAAAAGATCCATTAGGGTCTAAATGAGGGGAACCATTCAAAATACCTAAATTTAGTTCAGTACATAGGTCTACTAGCCGATGGCCTGCTATATTCACAGTAGGATCTTTGGCGGTCCTAGGTAGTAAAAAAGGTAGTGGAGTAGAATCTGAGTCTTCCCAATTCAATAAAATTCTTAATTGTTCATTACTAGAACCAAGTCTTGCATTAAAGTCCCCTAGGAGAATTTGGGACATTGAAGCCCAAACAATCCAGGCAGGTGCCATTCCCCCCTTTCCCTTGGCCTCAGATATGTACCAAACAGTATGGCACAATATTTCTCTAATCTGGTGATCCCGCTGCAACACAGAGCCTTTATGTTAGCCAGATTTAATGTTTTTTCCTCATCTTGAGACTCAGGTAGATATAGAGGCATCCTGAAATGTGACAGGATTTGCAACTGTCCACTTAGAGAACCTGATACTTTAGATCATATTCTGCTACACTGCCCCCTTTACTCACATCTCCAACTACTTCTGATTAAGCCTTTATTGCCTAGGGCCAATTCTGATAGTGCAATTAGGTTTCTTTTAGCTGATAAATCACCAGAAGTTACTGTACAGACTGCTGATTTTCTGTCTAAGATTTTATTAGCAAGGAACTATTCCTAATATTGGTGTTTTAAGACTTATAGATGTAATTTTACCTTGACAAAGTTTTATCTTCTTGATTTTATATGACAATAAAGGTTATGAGAGAGAGAGATCTGAGTGTTTCCTATATCAAAATCTCCCTGTCTATGCAAAATTGGCATCTCTTGGAAAGGGATGTAGCCCATCCCTCCTAACATGCTAGTTTTCCATATGCAGGGACTCTTGTGATGGCTGACCAATATAAGTGGTTCTTGTCCAGAATCAATTTTGGTGTAAGAAATTAAACTAGGGAATCCTAATATGGAGGCCTATTCACCCTGTTTCCATTTCTGCCAGTACCCTTCCTGAAACATGATTTTGGAGTTGTTGTTGTTAGACAAAGTGTTGCTCCCTGTGAGGCCCATTTCAAACATCATGTGACAGCAAACTTGATGTTGTCACAGAGTGTATACTTAAGAGGAAACCACAAGCCCAGTTCCCTGATAAGTGCATCTGTATGACACACATAGTTCTGAACATGTTTATCACACTAATGCTTTTTCTGCCCTCTATAGTGGCTTTGCTCTGGACAGAATCACCTCAAGCTACCCAAAATTCCAGTGTCATTAAGAACAGAAAAGGGAATGATGATTTCAAAGAGAGGAAAGAAGTTTCCAGCTACACTACTTCTGTGCCCTCTGGTGGAAAAGACTAAAATAACCAAGTGTTACTCAGGCTCTTGACACACAAAGAAGTGCTACTTTTAAGAATCCATCTAAGGTCTGTTCCACATGCTCAACCTACTCCTGATTTTCTCAGTTGTTGATCCACAAGTATAGGATTCAGCTTTGTCAGATCATTCCACACATCTGCTTTTTCCTCTGTATTATTTTTGCTGCGTAGTCAGATGATTTCTTCCATGTTCAGCCAAATAATCAGGAATTTCATGGGAGGTTGCTGGGCATTATTGAGGTCATAGTTGGTGACATCACAGCACCGTCCTACCCACTCACTGCATATGCACTCTAGTGATAGTGTGTGAAAATGCTTAAAAAGACAGCTCTCCATCCCTTCCTGTGTAATGTGGCTGATAACATCAGCAATATCAGTTACCTCATTTTCAGAGGGGGGGTGAACATGCCTGCGCTCTAGCAATACTGTCCTAGTGCATTAGAGGAAGGCCCTCCCCCGCATTACATTATTGGTGTTATTGTTTACTGCCATGTGGATTTCAAATATATGTTCACGACTTGCTGTTCTGATTTTTTGAAAAGTGGCCACCAGTGAGGCAGTGGGATTCTTGGTTTTGCACTTTGCCCGGTAGCCTTTTTGAGACCACTTGTATTTGTTGCTGCCATATTGGTAAAAGCAAGCAAGCCAACAATGAAGAAAATCAGATAATCTCAATAATAAAATGGTGCTTCTCAGTGGTTTTTAAAGCTTGTGAAGCATTCCTTCCCTGTCTTCAAAGTTACCTCTCTCAGCTGGTGTTGTTTCCTTTGCATAGCGGAACCCAGGATTGGCCAAATGTTGTCCACAAGGTGATTCTCTGTTGTGTGATTCACCAGTTGGCACTCATGGGAAAGAGTTACCATTGTCCTCCAAGAGAGGGGAGAGGATAATCATTCCAGAAGGCTGGATATGTGCATGGACACTGAGGGGCTGCAACGGGCAGGGGAAAATACCCTGAAGAGAGCATTATGCATGGGGAGTGAAGTTGACTTGAAATCAGCTTGGGAAAAAAATCAGCTTAAAAGTGCTCCCAAAAAACCTGGAAAAAAATGACAATAAATCAAAGTGACCCCTAAAAGGAGGAAAAGCATACAGGAAAAAACAACAACTCACAATGCAGTTGAAACAATGAAGACCACATGTGCGGATGAGGCCTAAGTGAGGACAGGACTCCTATCACAAAACATCTAGTGGAGTGGCAATTTGTCCTGTTTTATTTTATTTGTCTATTTACTTCATTTGTACCCCATCTTTCTTCCCAAAGGTCTTTATATTGTTCTCTTTTCTATTTTACCCTCAAAACAACCCTGTGAGGTAAATTAGGCTCACAGTGTGTGACAGGCCCCAGGGCACCAGCAAGCTTCCATAGGACATTGGGAATTAGAACCTAGATGCTAGTCCACTACTTTAAGTAGTACACTACAATTGATCTGTCCCTTGTCCAGTATCGATATGGCATGGGACTCCACAAATCTGCCCATGGGAATGGAGGCAAACACAGACAGGAAGCCATCCAACAAATAAAAGATGCTGAGGGCCTTGAAGCCGTCAGCTGTGGGTGGAGTCATCCTTAGCAATGACAATATGGCATCTTTGTATTGGCATTTGCTCCCCATACAACCACGCCAACATCTTGCCTTATTCTGAGCTCCGTGACACCAAGGGAAAGCACTGTTTTATGGGCACTGGAGAACACCATCCTCCTTTCATATATTTTTTTCCCAGAAAAATACATTGAACATGCTAGTTTATTCCCCCCTTCTTTCCAAATTCTCTCCCTCAAGTATTTAACTGTATTAGCGTCTTTGCCACTTGCTCCCCTTCCCTATTTACCATTCTCATACAATCCAATCCTGCTCTAGAGCATCTAAAAATACAACATGCCTCCCCCTCTCCTTGTACTTCCCCCATGTACATTTTCTTCCTCCTACTCTAGCCTTTGATTATCTGGGGCCCCTGCCCTGCCCCCAAATGCCCACACAGACTATGACTGCTCCTTTCTTAACAGTCTGCCTGCCTCTCAGATTCCCACCTATAATGGCAGAGCCAGTGTGGCGTAGAGGCTAGAATGTTGGACTGGGATGTGGGAGAACCAGGTTTGAATCCACATTCATGGAAGTTCAGTGGGGGACCTTGGACTAGTCACACAGTCTCAGCCTAACCTATCTCACAGAACAAAGTTTGAGTCCAGTAGCACTTTTAAGACCAACAAAGTTTTATTCACAGTATATGCTTTCAAGTGCAAACATACTTCCTCAGATACAGTAGAACAGAACCTCCTCAACCACTACTTATAGGGGGTGGGGGTTGTTGTCAGGAAGGGTCATTTAGAGTCAAGATGCATAAGAACTGGGTGATTATAGCTGAGATTGGATGTAAGCAAGATCTATGAATGGAAATAAATTGGCATACAGATACAAGAGTTAACAAACAGATGTGGGAACAAGGTTTGAGTCCAGTGGCACCTACAAGACAAATAACGTTCAATTCTAGGTACAAGCAAGAATTGAAAGACTTAGTATGTACACTCCTTCAGATTCATTGAAACAGGCTTCCTCAAATATTACATATAGGTGTGGGGGGGTTAGTTGCCAGGAAGAGCTAATTAGAGTCATGATGCCTAAGTAACTGAGCAATAAATACAGCTAAGATTGGAATAACACATTAGGTAAGACATATAAATAGCAGTAAGTTGGTATAAAGATAATAAAGGAGTTAACAACAGATGTGGGAATTAAGTTTGAGTCCAGTGGCACTGTCAGAAGTCCTAACTTAGTCAGCAAACACCAGACCTTATGATGCAAGCAAGGTTAGCATTTATTAAGCTGCAATAGATAGATCACTGGTACAGGTATCTTGTTCAGAATGACTTGGTTACAGAAAGCAAGCGGTTATACAGGGAAGGGGGTGAATGGGGACCCCCCCTTCTCCGACTACATGAATAACATACACCTGGGAAATCGAAAGTTACTAAGCTAATGAATTTCCCATCGCCCCATTGCTACCCACAGCTGCTACATCTATGCCAGCGATAGGGAAGCACGCAGCCTGACTTGCCAAGGTCAGAACGTCTAGGCTGTAAGAGATAATAACAATAAAAGCCACATTCCATTCTCACACCCGAGGTGTAAATCAGCAACTCCCCGGATTCCAACCTCCCGCCTGTCACGCCACCAAGGCGCCTATAGCCCACCTCCCTCCCTTCCATTCATAGCCCACCGCCCTCCCTTCCATCCATCATGACAGGGCTACCTGACATGCAGCCCCCTCGAAAATAGTCCTACCCCTTCGGTTTATGGGGGTACAACTTGTGAAATGCTTTGACAAGCCGGGGGCCAGAACATTTTCCGCCCGAACCCACTCCCTCTGCTCCGGCCCAAAGTCAATCCATTCAACCAGGTAAAACAAGCGATTGCGAGAGATTTTAGAGTCCAGAATTTGCGAAACTTCGTAGTGAGGTTCCCCTCCCACCAGCAGCGGAGGAGGGGTCGGCCGTTGCGGTCTCCATCTGTTCTCCTCAGGCGCTTTGCGTAGAAGCCTCACATGAAAAACAGGATGAACAGACTTTAGAGATTTAGGCAAGGCAAGTTCAACAGTCACATTGTTAATTACTCTTATGATCTCAAACGGCCCAACATACTTCCAACCAAGTTTGCGACTCGGCTGGATGCGACGCAAATGTTGGGTGGATAAGTAAGCAAACTCTCCGCATTTCGGAATCCAAGCAAGGTTACGTTTCTTATCCGCCTGGAGTTTGTATGCAGCCTTAGCCTCCTCAAGAGTTTTAGCCAAGGAGCCCCACGCCTCCTGCAGTTGTTTACACCAGTCTCCAGCGTCTCCCGCCGGGAGGTCGGGAGAAGTCAAAAAGGGCAAAGGCGGGGCATCATATCCATGTACTGCTTTAAACGGGGACATCCCCGTCGACGAGTGCTGAGTATTATTATAACAAAACTCAGCCAAAGGCAGGAGAGAATGCCAATTGTCCTGCTGAAAGTTAGAAAAACACCGCAGGTATTGTTCCAGAGTCTGATTCACACGTTCGGTCTGCCCATCCGATTCAGGATGGTAGGCACTGCTCACCCCCTCTCTACTCCAAGCAATGACATAAGTTCGCTCCAGAACTTAGAAACAAATTGAACCCCTCTGTCCGAGATCACCTTGGCAGGTAAGGTGTGGAGTCTCACAACGTGTTGCAAGAAAGCAGAGGCTAATTTTCTAGCCGAGGGGATGGAGGCAAACGGAACGAAATGCGCCTGTTTAGTAAAAAGGTCTACTATCACCCAGATGACTGTTTTCCCCCACTAGGGGGTAGATCTGTAATAAAGTCCATAGAAATCACCTCCCATGGCCGAGCCGGGGTGGGGAGAGGGTGTAGGGCACCTGGGGGTTTACCGGGCCGAGGTTTACTCATCAAGCACGTTTGGCAGGCTGACGTGAAGAGAGACATATCTTTTCGTAGGCCCGGCCACCAAAATTGTCTCTGCAGAAGCTGGAGGGACTTCACAAATCCCGTGTGACCAGCTAGCTTAGATCCATGCGCCCAGCCCATCACCTCCCCCCTGAGAGACCGTGGGACAAAGAGCTTGTTATTCTTAGTCCAGCAGCCATGTTCATCTTTGGACATTCCTTCCTCCCCCTCCCCCTCCTCCCTATCCGCGTGCGAGAGTTCTGTAGAAAATCTCACCGCCCATTCATTCGGGGGAGGATCTGCCGGTGGGGGGAACGACTGGCCTGTCTCCGAGTGGTTACCGCTCCTCCCAACTGGGAGGGAGTAAAAATCGAGTCACGAATCTCCTCCCTTTTGCTGTCGTGTTGAGGGAGGCGTGACAGGGCATCGGCCAGTGAGTTAGATGTCCCCGGGAAATGGTGCAGTGTGAAATTGAACTTGGAGAAGAAATCAGCCCAGCGGAGCTGTTTGGCGTTCAAGGAACGGGGGGAGCGGAGCAGCTCGAGGTTTTTGTGATCAGTCCAGACCTCGAACGGGACTCGCGCCCCCTCCAACCAGTGGCGCCAGGTAGACAACGCTAAGCGGATCGATCCCGCTTCTTTTTCCCACACGGACCAATTCCGTTCAGTATCGTTAAACTTTTTGGAAACATAAGCAAGGGGGTGCAACTTGCCATCCTCCCCCTCCTGCAGGATCGCCCCCCCCATTGCGACGTCGGAGGCGTCAACTTGAACAATGAATTTTTTAAGTTCATTCGGGTGGGCCAACACGGGTTCCGACGTAAAAAGGGCTTTCAATTTGTCGAACGCCTGCTGGCACTCTGGCGACCAATCCAGTTTGGCCCCGGGCCGAGTGCATTCGGGTGGCTTCCCTTTGGTTCTCAGTAAGTCAGTTAAGGGAAGGGCCACCTGGGCAAAGTTCGAAAGGAACGATCTATAAAAGTTCGCGAATCCGAGGAACCCCTGGAGTTGCCTCCTCGTTTTAGGAGGCTCCCACCCCACGACATCTTTGACTTTGTCAGGGTCCATCTCAATCCCTTTCTGAGAGATGCGGTAGCCCAGAAAAGGGATCTCTGTTTTGTGAAACTCACACTTGGATAGTTTGGCAAACAGTTTATGCTTGTGCAACGTTTGTAGTACCTCCCGCACCAGTTTCACATGTGATTTACGGTCGGGGGAATACAAAAGAATGTCATCAAGGTAAACAAGGACCCCTTGAACAAGTACTTATGTAACACCTCGTTAATCAAATTCATGAAGACTCCAGGTGCCCCCTGGAGTCCAAATGGCATGACCAAGTATTCAAACTGGCCGAGGGGGGTGTTGAACGCCGTTTTAAATTCATCTCCCTCCCGTATGCGGACTCTGAAATAGGCATCCCGGAGGTCTAGCTTAGAGAAGATTTTCCCCCCAGCCACAGCCGCTAGTAAGTCTTTTATAAGGGGCATGGGGTAAGCGTTTGTGTTTGATACTGCATTCAACCCGCGGTAGTCAGTACAAAGCCGCAATCCCCCATCCTTCTTTTTCCGGAAAAGCACGGGAGCCGCAAACGGGGAGGATGCCGGCCGTATGAAGCCCCTACTGAGGTTTTTATCGATGAACTTCCTCAGTTCCACCTTTTCCGAAGGGCTCATAGAATACAGCTTTCCCTTCGGTAATTTCTGGTTGGGTAAAATTTCAATTGCACAGTCAGAGTTTCTATGGGGGGCAATTCATCGGCTTCCTCCTCTCCAAACACGGGAGCCAGGTCGTGATATTCGGGGGAATGCCTTCCAGTTCTGCGGTTGCCACCCCCGCTGTCACTAGGAGTTGCCCCCCATCATAGGTCCCCACTCCTTTTTCCATACGTGGGACTGGCATTTATTGGATATGAAGTTGACCTTTCCCTCCCCCCACAGTACATGAGGATTGTGATCAAAGAACCATGGGCTCCCTAGGACCAAGGGAAATCGGGCTGAAGGGGTAACCACGAAAGGTCTCTCTTCCCAGTGTTGCCCGAGTCCCACCCGCAAGGGCACAGTCTCATATTTGCAAGGTTCTTTCATTGTGGACCCGTCCATTTGCGTAAAAATCAAGGGGTCAGTTAGTTTAACAACTTTCGCCCCAAGTCCTGTTAGTAGTGTGGGGTTAATAAGGTCTCTCCCACACCCAGAGTCAATGAGAGCTCGTACTCTCACATGGGTCAATAGACCCGGGTCCATTAAAGTCACCGTGAGAAAGAAAAGAGAGGGGGGTTTGCTCACCGGGAGTTGCGCCTGGGGAGGTGGGACCTGCTGTTCAGCGCTGTTTACAGCAGGTCCGTGTCGTTTCCCTGCGGCACGGTCTCGCCATCTGATGAGTCGGAAGCTTCACTAAGCGGCTTGGCTTGCAGAGCCTTCGCCCCTTCGGTTTCGCCACCTGTTTTGGTGTGGATGTGTCAAACTTCTTCTTGGTTCCCTTCGGGGCTCCGGGTGCTGCAGCTGAAGACGGGCAGTTCGCGGCGAAATGGCCCCCTTCTCCGCATTTGAGGCAAAGACCTTGCTTCATTCGGAGCTCCCTTGTGCCATCCCTCTGTTTCGGGTTGGGTGCCGGGGGTTTCCCTCTCGCAGTCGGCGCAGGGCCCCTGTTAGCCATCGCTGCAGCGTCATCCAGCTTGATGGTCTTCAGGCGGTTCTCCATCGTGATGGCTGCCTGAACCCATCCGGTGAGGGTGTTCGGATCTTGATTTCTGGTGACTTCTCGGCGGATTTCCGCGTTAAGTCCCCACTTGTAGAAATCCACGAGGTTCCCTTCCCCTCGGAGTTTGGCGGCACATCTGCGGAACTCCGAGGTGTAGTCTCTCACCGATCGCGCTCCCTGTTTGAGGCTTCGGATCGTTGCCTTCGCTGCTTTGGTGGAGTGCACATCCTCAAACTGCTCTTTCATGGCCCACATGAAAGAGTCGATCTCTCTCAGCTCGCGCCCGTCGACTTGATGAAGCCCCACATACCAGTCAGCAGCCGCTCCCTTCAGGTGGGCTGCTATGACATCGACCATCCGCTCTTCCCTCTGGAACAGATGGCCCCAGGTCTCGATAAACTTTTCGGCTCGCACCAGGAAGAATGGGAATTTCTCGGGGTCTCCATCGAAGTCAGCGTCCAGAAGTTCTGTGGGCTTGGGTGGCAAGAACCCCCAAGGACGAGGGGGTGGTTGCCCCGGCGGCCCCTGCGGTCCTGGCCCCGCTGGTTGATCCACCGGCCCGGCTGGCACGTTCCCCTGGCCTTGGTCCGGCACCGGCCGTTGATCAGGAGGGACCTGGGCTGGTGGTTCCTCACGCCTTTGCCGCTCGCGTTCTTCCCGGATACCCTCTGCGATCATCTGTGGGATGCGTGCGAGGGATTCGTCTAGGAAGCGCATCAGGCGGTCTTGGCTGGGTTCTTCAGTCCATCTCCTCCTCACCACGGCGCCTTCCAGGGTATCGGAATCGCGGCCAGTCTCCTCCAAGGCTTCCGCCGTGATTAGTTTCCGGACCGACCTTTCGGGGTGGCTCACCCCCATGGAAGCTCTTGGGGTCCCGAACCACGCTTCGTGGGTCTCAGCCAGGGGTTTCACCCAGTCACGTCTGCGTCCAACTCGGGTGGTCACCCCCCATAGGCTGCCCCATAAGGATCTCCGTAAGGCCCTCCAAAGTCGTACTCCAGACCCCAGTGTCTCGGCACGTGTGTGTCTGGGGTCTCTCGGGGTGCGTCTTTCCCGGGGGGTCTCTTCTCCTTTTCATCTTCTTCAATTGGGATAGTGTCTTCTTCTCCGCCACTCATTTTGGAGTTGCGGGTTTAGGACCAGTCCCAAAAGTAATTGATGATTCTGAACAAACTGTCAGAAGTCCTAACTTAGTCAGCAAACACCAGACCTTATGATGCAAGCAAGGTTAGCATTTATTAAGCTGCAATAGATAGATCACTGGTACAGGTATCTTGTTCAGAATGACTTGGTTACAGAAAGCAAGCGGTTATACAGGGAAGGGGGTGAATGGGGACCCCCCTTCTCCGACTACATGAATAACATACACCTGGGAAATCGAAAGTTACTAAGCTAATGAATTTCCCATCGCCCCATTGCTACCCACAGCTGCTACATCTATGCCAGCGATAGGGAAGCACGCAGCCTGACTTGCCAAGGTCAGAACGTCTAGGCTGCAAGAGATAATAACAATAAAAGCCACATTCCATTCTCACACCCGAGGTGTAAATCAGCAACTCCCCGGATTCCAACCTCCCGCCTGTCACGCCACCAAGGCGCCTATAGCCCACCTCCCTCCCTTCCATTCATAGCCCACCGCCCTCCCTTCCATCCATCATGACAGGGCTACCTGACAGGCACCTTAACACCAACAAAGTTAGATTTCTGGGTATAAGTGAGAACTGAGTGACTTAGCATGTGTAATGAGATAAGAAGCCAAAATCTATATTAAGTCCTGGAGGTTCCTGAGTGTTGCAATAATTTGTAATTCAGCAATCTCCCATTCCTGTCTATTTCTGAAGTTCCTTTGCAATAAAACAGTTACTTTGAGGTCCCTCACTGAGTGTCCTGGAAGGTTGAAGTGTTCTCCTACAGGTTTCTTAGTCTTGTGATTCTTGATGTCAGATTTGTCTCCATTTATCCTTAAGAATCACAAGACTGAGAAACTTGTCTAGATATTCCCCTATCTCACAGAGCTGTAGTGAGGACAAGTTGCTTTGGTTCCCCACTGGGGACAAAGGTGGACTATAAATAAATAAATACATAAATAACATACAATAAAATAAATGTCTGAACTCACCACTGAAGTCCGTCCCCACTCCTCACCTTATCCTTCCTGTATAGGCTGTTTTATATTTCTGAGTTCCATCAGGGGCTACCTTAAGTCAAACCCCTCACAATGAGGCAAACAATCAGTTACCTAACGCTATTAAATATAAGAGAATGTCTCTAAATTACTTAAACCATCTTAAGTATTAGTCAAAATAATGAGAGAGTGCCATCACAATAACCCCAGATTACAACAGTACTACAACATTCATTGGACAGAAATCCTGGGAGTCAAACAAATGAATCTGTGTTCTGTTAGAGTCTATAAAATGCTGTACAATTATTTAAGCAGGTTATATTGGTTTGTTCTCCACGTGGGTGGTACAAGGTCTGCCCCATTAGCACCTCTTAATATATCCAAGTTATAATTACATTATGATAAATCAGTAAGATCAGTTCACTTCAGATAGCAATTAACAGGAATGCCATACCACTAATAAAACTGGAACGTGAATTTGGGCACTTGCAGCTCATTAGCCAGAGCTCACAGCACACTCCATCTTAAGGGAAAAATTTCACTGATTGGCATCTCACTCTCCCCTTGCGAGGATGGTTTGGGTTTTTTCAAGGCTCCAAGAGTCTGTGGCTGATGCCAGGTTTGCTCCCTGCCTTCTCTTGACATTGAGGTAAAAAAAATGCTGCATTTTTGCCTTTGCAATTGTTAAGTGAAGGATCCTAGAAAAATCGAGTAGTGGAGGTAGGTGAAAAGCCTGATATTTGTGGGGGGCAGGGGGTGCTGATTGGACAGCTGCTTCCATTTTTTAAATCACAGGACTTTGTTGTGCTTTGGGGTACTATTGTTGTGTGAGAGCTGTTTTTCTCCTGAGCAACTCCCATCTGGCTGGGAGAAAGTTTAGATGGCCTCTTTGCTTAGCAAGGTACTGATCATGGAGTAGCACTCCACTCATGGAAAAAGAGCTCCAAAACACTAGATGCTGGGGAAGAGAGAAAGCGTGAGATGAGAGAAAAATAGGATTTTTGTCATTCTTCGGATGGTGGTGGTGGAGAAATTAAACTGAATTCATTGATGGGAAAGCTAGCTGGTGAATCTGGATGAGAAATTAGTTTTGGTGAGCTCCCTTCATAGATTCTTTAGGATTAGTGTAGAAAATGAATGTTGGAGGGTAAAATGAATTGAAGGGTTTGATTTAATGTGTGTTGGGCGGACTGGGGAATTTACTAAAGGAGAAATCATTTAGGGATTTAATGTTCAGCACTCAGACCCCTCTTCTCCCTCTGCCTTGTTTGAGCTATTGAGCCAGTCATGTGTCTCTCAGTCTTATTAATTTGCTGCTTTCACAATGGATGCTGCAGCAGCAAATGTGGGGCTCAAAGAAGTGCTTTCATGCTTGGAACATATTTTTTTCTTGTATGCAATTTATGGTCATGGATAAGTCACTACTGTGCTCTAGGAAACTTACATGTGGGACATAGCTATAAACATCCCCCTTCTATTTCTCCACAGCATCAGGTATTTACAGACTTAGAGCCCCTGGTCATGGAATTTCTAGTAGGATACTATGAACAATAACAAGGGTTTTTATACGCATAGCAAGTGGTTCTGGATGGAGTCAAGACAAGGTATGATAAAGTGGGTTGGATTTATATCTCCCCTGCTTCATGGAAGCCCAAGGTGCTCCAAATTTTGTCTTCTGCTAAATCTCAGAGTTCCTTTCAGCCGATGTAAGCTATATTCATGGTGGGACACTGAACTAATCCTCCACCATGTGCCACAGAGATCTTTAAAAGGGCTCTATATGCATATCTTTGAGACCGCCTCTCCCCATATGAGCCCTAGAGGGCATTGCACTGTCTGAATCAACATCTGCTGATGGTCCCTGGCCCTGGGGATATCTGACTTGCCTCAACCAGGGCCAGGGCTTTTTCAACCTTGGCCCCTACCTGGTAGAATGAGCTCCCATCAGAAATTAGGGCCTTGCGAGAGCTTCTACAGTCCTGCAGGGCCTGCAAGACGGAACTCTTCTACCAGGCCTTCAGCTGAGGCAAGGGGTATCCAATTCAATCTGGCCTCCCCCTTCCTTCCCCCTATGAGTCACTCTTACATGTCTCTTGAGGTGTAATTTATTTTTAAGTATTAGAGTTTTATTTATTTTATTGTATCTATTTTCTTATTCTGTTTTTATTATGTAAATCTGCACTCAGCAGATTATATTATAGGCTGGAATCTGCCCTGAGCCTGCTTTGTAGGGAGGGCGGGATATAAATGGAAGGAAATAAATAAATAAATAAATAAATAAATAAATAAATGAATGTCTATGTAAGAATGTCCATGTTCTTAACTAATCCACTACAAAAAAAGTAATTATTATTGTTCTAAAATCTATTTGACCTTGTAGACATAGAACTGCAATCCTTCTATACTAAGCTCACACAGTATGAGACAAATAACAGACATTGGGCAACATAATCTAAGCACTATGCATATCACAAGGAGAAAGAGAAATGTACATAGACATGTATCCAAGCTGCCATCCTTTGTTATTGTGTGGAAAATTCTTTTATAGCTCCTAACTGCTTACCAGGAAAGCACACATCTTAGTTCCACCCATCATATCTTTCAGGCATCTTTGCACTTAACCAGCAGTCCATTTTGTCTCACTTTGTCCTCAGTTGGGCCTTCTCTGAGACATAAAAAATGGCCCATTCCTCAAAAACATCCACCCTTGCATCTTCAGTACAAATAAATCTCCTTGTCAAAAGATGATTGACCTTCGTCTGTGTCCCAAGAAACAGTGGGGTGAACAATCAGGGAGGTTTTCCTCAATCTGCATGTATGAAAGAGGATCTATCTTGACTCTTTAGCATACACCAACTTAAAAAGCTGCCTGGTCCCACAAGTTAGTATAAGATGTCCTGCTTGGGAGTACATATAAATCGATAGATTACCATATATGCTGGATACCTGACTGATTGGCATTACATACAGCTGTCATCTGAGAGGAGAATACTTGTTTTATGTTTGATTGCTGGGGTTAATTCAAATGATTTTTTTAGGGGAATGCTGCACCATGTGATTGGCACTCTTCTTGCTATTCATTTGTGGTTATGATGTGCAGTTACTAGAAACATCTGAGTGATTGGCCAGTTACTTTTAAGTAATTGCATCAACTGGTGTTTTCTTTGGTCATGGCTAGTTGTATGGCATGTTATAGTACAATATTATTAATCATATTTATTTTCTTACTTTACTCCATCTTTCCTGTACACGTAAGCAAGCTAATAAAACAACAAAAAGTACAGCCTTTCTCCTGTACTGACTTATTTTATAAATATTAGAAATAATTTAACTAAGTACACGTGAATGCCAAAGCTGCTGTATGCCTAATCAGACCGTTGATCCATCGAAGTCAATATTGTATACTGAGATGGGCAGAAGCTGTCCAGAGTCTCAGGTAGAAGTCTTTCACATCACCTACAATTTGATCCTTTTAACTGGAGATGCTGGGAAATTAGGAGCCTAGGAGGCTGAGCACCTAAACAAAATTGGCCAACTATCAGCCGGTGTCCAATTTGCCCTATTTGGGCAAACATATTGAGAGGGCGGTAGCACTACAGTTGCAGAGCTTTCTGGATGATGCTTCTATCCTAGATCCCTTCCAGTCTGGTTTCCATCCGGGCCATGGGACGGAGTCAGTGCTAGTTGCTCTTGCTGACTATCTCTGAAGGCATCTGGATCGGGGTGGTGTGGTGGCACTGCTGTTGTTAGATCTGTCAGCTGCATTCGACACGGTCGACCACCAGTTGCTGACCCACCACCTCGCCGATGTGGGGATTCAGGGGCTCACCCTTCAATGGCTTACCTCTTTTCTCCAAGGTTGGGGACAAAGGGTGGTGATAGGGGATCAGCAGTCCCAGAGTCACCCTCTGGAATGTGGGGTGCCTCAAGGGGCGGTGTTGTCCCTGATGTTGCTTAATATCTACATGTGCCCCCTTGCCCAGATTGCCCAGAGATTTGGGCTTGGGTGTCATCAATATGCAGATGACACCCAGCTCTATCTGATGCTGGGTGGCCCGTCGGATTCCACTCCTGATGACCTTCATCGGGTGTTGCAAGCCATGGCTGGTTGGCTCAGACTGAGTTGGTTGAAAGTAAACCCAGCGAAGACAGAGGTCCTGGGCCTGAGTCGGGTCAGGGTTGGGGCTCCCTCTCCTGACCTTCAATGGGGTGCCTTTGGTGCCTGCGTCGGGGGTTAGGAGCTTGGGAGAGCTCCTGGACTCCTCTCTAACTATAGAGGCCCAGGTGGTGGCCACTGCCAAGTCGGCCTTTTACCATCTTAGGTTGGCTCGGCAGTTGGTTCCCTTCCTCGACCACGATGACCTGGCCACAGTGATCCACACGACGGTCAACTCGAGGCTAGACCACTGTAACACACTCTACATGGGGCTGCCTTTGTTGTATCCGGAAGCTACAGCTAGTGCAGAATGCCACAGCAAGACTGTTGATGGGCATCCCTAAGTGGGAGCACATCCAGCCGGCATTGAAAGCACTGCACTGGCTGCCTATAGCATACCGGATTCACTTCAAAGTGCTGGTTCTTATCTTTAAATCCCTATATGGTCTGGGTCCAATATACCTAAGGGACCGCCTTTCCCCACATGTTCTCCCAAGGGTACTACGGTCGGGGACATCTCTTGATGGTTCCAGGCCCGAAGGATGCCAGGCTTGCCGGGACCGGGGCCAGGGCTTTTTCGGTGACGGCTCCTACCTGGTGGAATGAGCTCCTGGAGGAGATCTGGGCCCTGCGGGACCTTGTGCAGTTCTGCAGGGCCTGTAAGACGGAGCTCTTCCACCAGGCCTTTGAGTAGGAGCCGCTGTCATTGCACCTGCGCTACTATTGCGCTACAACAGCCCTGGCAACCATCCTATGGTTGTTTGTGTGGTATCAATGCTGCTGAATGAGTCCATCTTCCCTATGAGCACCACGCCATCTTGGACTGAAGATTTGAATATTGAGGGCACATCTATTTTTGTATTTTGTTTCTGTATGTTTGGATCTTACTTGTTTTAATTATTTTATCTTGGCATAATTGCCCTCTGTGAGCAGCCCTGAGCCCGTCCGTGGGAGGGTGGCCTATAAATTTGAATAAATAAATAAATAAATAAATAGTACAATATGTCTATTTATTACAAAGTGCACGGTAAATATAAATTAAAAACGTAAAAACCATGAGGCAGTGGATATCATATTACATCCACATAGCATACAGAAACATATGTAAATTGCATCTACAGTAACTAAAACCAAAACATTGGTTACACAAAATAACCACTAGACCAAACGTGTTTCAGCCCAGAGGGCCTTCTTCAGTAATCTAAATAATGACAACAGACACTAGAAATGTAATTATAAAATATCTGTTCCAGACCAGGCAGGTTGTGTGTCATTCATTTTTGGTTTACACATGGGCACACATTTTGAATAGAGCAATGGCCAAGGGCAGTATGGTTGTATAGAGCTATCATCTTTGATGGGTGTGGGCTTCTCTATGTGAGCAGGCCTGATCTACATCAATACTTTATTATTTGGAACTACACTATTTAGTTGGTCTAGTGGTTATTTTGTGCAACCTATGTTTTGGTTTTAGTTACTATATGTGCAATTTACATGTGTTGCTGTATGCTGTGTAGATGTAATGTAATACCCACTGCCTCATGGGTTTTATCTATGTTTTTAATCTATATTTACTTTGCACTTTGTAATAAATAGCTGTATCTTATTCTTTTGTTTAGCTGCTCAACCATCTAGGTTCCTAACTTGCTTCTCAGGTTGCCCCCCCGCCCCCCACCTTTTGCTGTTTAACCTGGGACCTCTGGCATGCCAAGCAAGTGACCTACCACTGAGCTAAAGCTTCTCCCAAACCTCAAGGGCTGCAAGCTGCCAGGAGAAAAAAAATATCCTGCTCATTTAATAGAGGTCTAATGGGATGTTATTTACCAGATGATGTTATATACCTCCTAGCCAAGAAGAGTGTCAGCTGCCCATTTCTACACATTAAGCCTCTATTAAAGGGACCGGACATTTTTCTTCAGGCCTGTTTGCAACCCTGCTAACCTCTTATTCAAGTATTCAAGTATTCCATGTCTCATACATGAACAACATATAAGTAGGCAACATTATTCATTAAATATCTAGTTTGCTTTTGTATTAGCTAGGAAAAAAATGTGTTAAGAAAATACTGTGCCAAGTTCCTCTAGGGGTGAATGTGTTAAAAGAATGATAAATCTAATTAAATAGCTACAGTACTGCTGTGAAAAGTTTAAAATAACTTTCTCTTTAGGAATTCTTTCATGTTTGTAAATGTGCTTCTCTTTTAGATCTGTGTTGTAGAGAGCACATAGGAATGAAAATTGACTTCTAATAATCTGTTTTGATGGTGCTGTACCATAATCACTAATGGTCTGAAGACATGGCACAGAGTTGTGCTCAGGGAATTGCTAGCAAAATTTAGTTCACACTGCATCAATTAAAATAAAAAAAACCCTTTTAATTTAGAACTTCAATAAGGCATGCATAATTATTTGAAGGGGTTTTTTATTATGTTTTCATTGTGTGCTGGATTATTAAAGAGAGTCCCTAGTTTATGTAATCATGCAGCAACTGGGTCAAGATCAGAGACCAATTTAATGCCAAAAATATACTAGCATCATAGTCAGTGAGAATACTAGAGCAGGAGAACCAAAATCACATCTGTAGCTCTGGTGGGGCTTTGGGGGCTCTGCCCCCTTTCTTAAAGGCACAGCCTCACAATAATTTATCTTGTAAATGGTTTTTTCAATAATTTTAGAACATTTTTTAAAGGTGTGCACTCCTTTACACAGAGTGGAGCGCTGTAGTTGACTAATTCCTGCACTGAGCAAGGGGATTGAATTAGGTGACCTCTAGGATTCCTTCTAACCTGATAAAAAGTTGGTCAGAGATAAAATTGAAAAGCAAAGGTTTAGGATGCAATCCAGAGGATTATTTATTCCAGTGGGGTTTGTACAGTAGAATTTCTAGTGGAAAGGAGCCCTAAGGTCAACACTACCTAAGAGCCAAAACCAAAGTCCATAGTGAAATAGTACCATGTAATCAGATGTTTCCATGACACCTCCAGCTAAAGGATTTCAAGATTGGGAAATACCTTTCTCTGTCACAGGCTGCCATATGGCTTGACTCAGTATGATGCAGCTTCATATATTTATGTCTGCTTATTCCATGATGCCAGGTTCCGTATAATCTCAAACAGCCTATTGGCTTCAGATTATATGAATCTGGCATCCTGGAATGAATAATCATAAGCATAATAATCACAAGGCAGCCCTGTACAGACTACTTCTTGGGCAATCAGCTCAAGGTTCTTGTTTCTCAGGTGATAAACTGCTATGCTCTTGAATAATGGAGATGCCTTGGAATAGGCAGAGGTGGAAATTCCTGTTAGTGGAAGATTCAGCAGTAAGGGATATACTGCTTATTTGGTAATAATGTGTTCTAGTTCTCTGTACCTACTAGGACTTGTAGGGAACAATCCTAAACAGGTCTGCTTAGAAGTAAATCCATGTTTTTAATTGGGCTTAGGATGGCAGTCCTTAGGCAGTTTCCTTAGGACGGCAGTCTAGTTTGGTTTGAAAACTTCAGATGTCTAAAAGTTATTTTAAACATTCTTAAATAGAATAACAATTCTTCCTAAAACATATGGAAAGTGTATTATTTTGATCCTCTGCTTTTTGGCAATGACATTCTATGATTGGCAGGAATTATCAAACCACCACAGAAAGAAGCACAGAACACTAGAATACTGACACTGGGAATTAAGGCATTTTTAGAAATGGCACACCCATATTTAATAGAAACAAGTACAGAAACAAAAAGCTGCAGTCAGTGTAGAGTCCCTCCAAGAAGAGTATTTTGAATTGAATTTGGCAAGCAAATACAAAACTGATACATATACATAATTAGAAATGGAGAATGTATTATATTTAATAGAATATAGCTGAAATTTTTATTTTGGCTCTTCTACGGGGATTCTTTAACTGATGGCATATGGACTCATGCCAATTAGAGAGGAGCAAGTGGGGAACCTGCAAGGAGCTGCAGAGAGCATCTCATTTCCCCTCCCCCACTATTTCCTCTCTCCTGTTTCTGGCAGCGCCATAGCCTCATCCCTTTCTCTGTTTCCTTCACTCATTCCCATCCACCGTCTTTATCTTTGGTTTTTGTTAAGTAGGCAACTCAACAAGAGGCAGTAATTTCAGCAAAAGTGATTCAGCTTTATTGAACACCAACTCAACAATCAGACAACACACAACAACAAGTGGAGCACAGCTCCTTCTTTTAAACACTCTGGGCTGTCAAAGCCATGCCCACAAATAAGTTAAGGACCAGTGGTCTGTTAGAGATAAAGACCAATCAGGTCTGTTCCCTCTATAACACATATTTACACTTTGATTGGTTGCTCAGTACAATTCCATAGGAATGGCCAATAAGAATATTACATCTTACGATCCTTGCATAGAATCAAGCTTAACATGGTAAAGTATAGGCAGCATTCACAGTTACAGACATAACAATTCCTCCCTCCTAAGATGGAACATTTCCTTGCCATACATAATCTTTGAGGTAGGAGGGGGCACAACGACTTCGGACAGACTTTCGCAGAGGTCTTTGCACCTGCGGTGGTGGAGCAATGATGGGATCAGGGGCCCTGGTGGACTCTTCTGGGGTCTCTACACTAGAGGGTTCAGAAGCAGGAGTTGGGGTCTGCCCAGACTCCTGTTCCATCCTGGGTTCTGCAGCACTCACCTCCTCTGCCAGGGGCCCTCGCTGCTCGTTGGGGACCAGCTCAGGTTCAGGGGTTGACTCCAGGCTTGAGTCTGCGCACCTTTCCCTGAGCTGGTCTATGTGGCGCTGCATCTTCCATCCATCTGGAAGCCGGACCACATACAGGCATGTACCCAGGATTGCAGTGACTATGGCTGGCAGTCATAGCTGTCCCTCTGCATAGTTTTGGGCGAAAACCTTGTCTCCCACAACCAAGGTTCACCCGGTTCCCCGGACCTCAGCCTGGTGAGGCTTGGACTAGTCCAAGTCCGGGTGGAGCCGGTCAAGCAAAGATGACAGTTTGCGGCCCATAAGAAGCTCTGCTGGACTCGTCCCAGTGGCTGAGCATGGTGTTATGTGCTGCCTTAAGAGGTAGGAGGCGAGCTTCTGCCCCCAGTCCCCGCATGTCAGGCACTTCAACGCCTCTTTGACCGACCATTCCATCCTCTTGTCTTGCCCGTTAGAGGCAGGATGGAACGGGCCGAGGTGAGATGGTGGATTAGGTTGTTGGCCAGGAAGGTCTCAGACTCCCCTGACACAGATTTGGGGCCCGTTGGGGCCAGTACATCAGGCAACCCATGGGTTGCAAACAGTTTTCTCAGCACATTAATGACAGAGGTTGCCCCAGTCGAGTACATCTACATCACCTCTAGCCATTTTGAGAAGGAGTCGACAATGATTAAAACCATTTGCCCTTGGAAGGGGCCTGCGAAGTCAACATGAATATGCGACCAAGGCCGTTTTGTTTTCTTCCATGGTTGAATGGAGCCGGAGGAGGTTCTGGCCTAGATTGTTGACAAGGCATGCACCTTTTTACCCAGGACTCTATGTCCTCATCAATTTTAGGCCGCCATACATACTCTCTCGCAAGGGCCTTCATGTGTACAATTCCTGGGTGGCCCGACTGCAGTGCCTACATTACCCGCTCCCTGAGCTTGGCGGGAATCACAACCCAACTCCCCCACAATAAACAACCCTTGCTCACAGACAGTTCATTTTGGCGCGAAACAAAAGGTTTAAATTGTGGTTCGACTTTTCCCGCCGGCCAACCCCTCAACGCCCAATTGAGGACATGGGCAAGAACAGTGCCCTTGGCCGACGCAGCGGCAAAATCCCCTGAGGTAACTGGAGCTTCAGGCAGTTCCTCAATTGAGAGAACATTAAAGTCCTGGTCTGAGTCTAAGTCCAAGACCGGAGAGGGGCAGCAGCTGAAGGTGTCAGCATGCCCAATTGCCTTTCCAGGACAAGGCTCAATGTCAAAGTCATAGGCGGCTAAGAATACCACCCAACGCAGCATTCTGGGGGACAAAATGTTGGGCGTTTGGCAGGTAGAAGAAAATAAGCCCAGCAGTGGCTTGTGGTCCGTGACAAGGAGGAACCTGCGCCCGTATACCAAGTCATGAAACTTTTTAACTCCAGCAATCAGGGCGAGGCCCTCCTTATCTATTTGTGCGTAGTTTTTCTCAGCCACTGTCAGTGACCGCAAGTAGTAGGCTATTGGTGCCTCGGTGCCATCTGGCATAACATGGCTAAGTACAGCGCCCACCCTGTAAGGGGACGCTTTGGCGGCCAAGACAAGCATTTTCTCATCAAAATGAGTCAATATAGCGTTTGAAGACAACAATTCTTTAACAGCTGTAAACACCCGTCTTTGCTTCCCCCCCCACTCCCACCATATATTCTCGTGTAGGAGCGCATGTAACGGTTCCGCCACTGATGCTTTATGAGGTAAAAATGAATGATAAAAATTAAGAATCCCTAAAAATGACTGCGGCTCTTTTTTGGGAATGTGGTGGAGGAGCATTTTTGATGGCAGACACTTTGTCAGGCGTGGGGTGAACCCCGTTAGCGTCTATTAAGAAACCCCAAAACTCTTCTTGTTTCACCCCCACACAGCATTTTGAGTGTTTCACCCTTAAACCTGCTTCTCTGAAGCGACCCAATACTGCTCAAAGTTGAGCCATTAACTCATCCTCAGTTTTGTCAGCAATTAACACATCGTCAAAATACGGTATGACTCCTGGAAGTCCCCTCAGGAGCCCTTCCATTAGACTTTGGAAGATACCGGGGCTACGTTAACCCCAAATTGTAAATGCTTTACATGGAATGCTCCCTTGTGAGTTATGATGGTCTGTGCTTCAGCAGCTGCGTCGTCCACTGGGAGCTGCTGATATGCCTGCACAAGGTCAAGTTTCGTGAAGACCTTGCCCCCACCTAGAGACGCTAGTACATGGCTGATCACAGGCACAGGGTATGAATGCTGTTGCAGAGCTCGATTAAGTGTACATTTGTAATCGGCACAAATCTTACAGAGCCATCAGGTTTTACAGGTGTTACAATTGGGGTTTCCCATTTACCATATGGGACAGGTTCAAAAATACCTTGCATTACAAGCTTGTCCAACTCAGCCTCTATTTTAGTCTTCAAGGCTAGATGCACCTTTCGATATTTCAACTTTATTGGACGAACCACAGGGTTTATATCAACTGTTACCAAGGGTCCAGTATACTGACCAAGCCCTTCACTAAACATCTCAGGAAACTTGCTATATAAGCATTCCCTTTTAATTTGACATATTTGGTTAACACCGGTAATGGCAATGCCCAGAGCCTCGAACCAATCGAGCCCCAACAAACTGACCCTCTCACCCTCTGCTACCAGGAGGGATAGCACTACCCTCCGATCCTTGAATTCCATAAGGAAGCTTGCTCTTCCCGCCAAGAGGATGCGCCTGCCCTGGAAATTGGTCAGGCGGGTCAATACTGGAGACAAACGGTGGTGGCTCCGTCGGGGAAACAACCACTGCCATGTCTGTGTTGAAATGATGGTGATGGACAATCCGGAGTCCACCTCCATGGTGCAGGGTATGCCGTCTAAACGAAGCGTGACGTGGATCTTTCTGTTGGGCTTGTCTCTGGTGGCCAGGACTGCGGACGGACAACAGCAGATGTTGGTTTGATGGCAATCAGAGACCTTGTTGTTGTCCCAGGCATGAACCTTAGGCTTTGCACGCAGAGTAGAAGATGGAGACTTCTTGGCCGCTCAGCAGACTCAGGCCAGATGACCACGCTTACCAGAGGATCGGCACACCAGCTCCCTCACCCAACAGTGGTCTCGCTCATGCTTGCCGTCACAACCGGCACAGGAACGCAGCGCTGTAGTTCTTGGTTGAGTCCGCAATGGGCGTGCATCCTGCGTCCTGAAGATGTCATCTGGTTCTCCTTCAGACTTGCTGGTTGATTGCTGATGAACTGACAGCTCTTTACCGCTTGGAGCCTGGCGCTGGCGGATCTCTCGTGTTGACCTGTCAGCAGCCTCGGCGGCGACAGCCTCAGTGTATGCCATGGCGTAGGTCAGCTCCATCCTAGCAAACAGGCGCTGCTGTAATTATTCATCTCGAAGGCCGCATATGAGACAGTCGAGGAGGGCTTCCTCAAGGCTGGTGAACCTGCACGGTCGAGCAGCCTTTCGAAGAGCAGTCACGTACTCGGCAATGGATTCTGTAGACCCCTGACAGTGCTTGTAAAAAGCATGCCTACATGTGATCTTAGACGATTGAGACAAGAAGTGTCCCTTTAGCTTGCTCGTGATGTCGTCCCATGAGGCCGCACTGAGTTCGGTTGGAGCAACCAGGGACCGGGTGACATCAAACACAGCTTTGCCGCAGGAGCTCAGGAGGGTTGCCTTCTTCCACACCTCGTCAGTGATTTGATTTGCTTGCAGGTGGAACTCAAACCTCACCAGGTAAGAGTCCCAGTCTTCGGTGTTCGGATCAAACGTCTCGAACGCCGGGTTTATGGCCATCACAGCTGGGATTGCAGCCACTGCACTGGGTGGAGCGTCAGCTGGCGTAGCTGGGTGTGTGTCTTCGTCTGCCATTGTTACTTTGGTTCAGCGGGGCTGCCTACCCGCTCTAGAATCCCATCCTCATTGCCAATTGTTAAGTAGGCAACTCAACAAGAGGCAGTGATTTCAGCAAAAGTGATTCAGCTTTATTGAACACCAACTCAATGATCAGATAACACACAACAACAAGTGGAGCACAGCTCCTTCTTTTAAACACTCCGGGCTGTCAAAGCCACGCCCACAAATAAGTTAAGGACCAGTGGTCTGTTAGAGATAAAGACCAATCAAGTCTGTTCCCTCTATAACACATATTTACACTATGATTGGTTGCTCAGTACAATTCCATAGGAATGGCCAGTAAGAATGTTACATCTTACGATCCTTGCATAGAATCAAGCTTAACATGGTAAAGTATAGGCAGTGTTCACAGTTACAGACATAACAGTTTTCCCAGCTTCCCTACCCTAGTAGCCTTTCCCTGGGCAATTTGTGCAGTGTCAGCTGCTGCGCCAGGCCCAGTTCCATAGTGTGGAATCCACAAGGACTTGTACATGTCTGTCAGGTTCCCCCGTAACCCTATCTTCATGTTATTTCCTCTTTCCCTCATCCTGGCAGCCCCCTTTGCCTGCTTCCTTCTCACCCACCAACCAACCTTTTATCTGCTCCCCCTGATTTTAAGCTGTATTTATTTACTACATTTATATCTGGGCCCAAAACAACTTACATCATACTCTTCCATTTTATCTTTGAAACAACCCTTACAGTAGGTTAAGGCTGAGAGTGTGTGACTGGACCAGTTACACAGCAGGTTTCCATGGTAGAGTGGGAATTCCTGCCAGATGGCTGCTGGTGGACCTGGCCCCAGTGAGTTCTCCCTCAAAGACCAAAAGGGCCCTGCCTTTTTCTGACAGAAACCAAGACTTTAATTGGCAATGTTATTTTGTTTTTTAACCTCCTTGTGGTTTTGTTTTAGGTTTTTGTTGTTATTTTTGAGATTTTCCTGCAATTAAGATTAGATATTAGATACATTGATATGCTGTAAATGTGTAATGAAGATAAAACTTTCAAAATGATGAGAAAATGTGAATGCATGAAATCTGACAAATCGGACTTTACTAGGGTTGCCAGCCTCCAGGTGGGGCCTGGGGATCTCCTGCTTTTACAACTGATCTCCAGCTGACAGAGCTCCCCTGGAGAAAATGGCTGCTTTGGAGGGTGGACTCTACAGCATTGTACCCTGCTGAGGCCCCTTCCCTCCCCAAACCCCACCCCCAAAATCTCCAGATTTTTTTACAACCAAGACCTGGCAACCCTAGACTTTAGCCATATTTACTCAAAAGGAAGATGTCCCTGAAGGTGGGATGATTGCTCTAAAAAAAGAAAAGCTGTTTTATACACAAAAAGAGCACAGCTGTAATTCGTATGCAAAGTTCAGAAGCCTCCCCCCTTCTTGATGGCACATATGCAAAAAAAGAACAATCTTCCTTTCAAGTAAATGGGGTATTTATTTTGGTGACTGAAAAATTACATTGTGGGGCAGCAAAAGTGAAGGGCACAAGATGGCAGCTTTACTTACATTATAAGTTTAAAAGTTTAATGCATTAAAAGGCAATTGCATTGTTTATGAAAAACACTGCAACACCATTTTTTTCAAAGGAGGACTAAATCTCAGAAATATTAAAAGTTGCTATCCCTCGATGCATACATAAAGCCACAAGTCCTAACAGCCATCATTATTTAAATCTTGCAAAGATAAATGTTCAGTTGGATTGTACACTCTCTAGCTATAGGGTTGAGGCTGCCTTACCTACATATGCAGAGAAATCGTGGGGTAAACTAGTAGAGTCCCAAAATGGTAGGTGGATTGTAAAACTTTGATGGCCTCACAAGACCTGACCACTTTATTCTGCTGCGTGTATAGACTAGGCCCAGTACCAAAAACCACAGGACACTGGTAAGACAGAGAAAAGAAATAGTGTATGAGGAGTATTCAAATTTCTGCATGATCTTATCAAGCAGCTTCATATAGTTAGCAAGATCTGAGCACAATGAAGCAAACAAGAGAAGTCCAATGGAAGCAGATAGAAATCATTGGCCTGTTTGCCAAGAATGTACTGAAGTATAGTCACAACCAATGCCCCCTATAAACTGTGGGGTCTTGTGACCAAAAATTTGTCTACTGCATAAATTAGTTTGCACTGAAGCCATCCTTCCTGAGCTAAGACGAAAATGTGTGAGCCAGAAGCTAAAAAACTGTGACCTAGCTCACACTAACTCAGCTTAGAGGGAACACTGGTCCTAGACACCAGGGATACTAGAGAGATATTTATATTTTCAGAAAGTCTTGCCTATTTCAAATTCAGGTCTCTGCTTTATTCAATCCAAGAAGTACATTCCATTCAACGGTTTGGTCTAGTGGTTAGGAGCATGGACTCTAATCTGGGAGAACCGGGTTTGATTCCCAATGCCTCCACATGCAGCTGCTGGTGTGACCTTGGGTCAGTCATAAATTCTTTCAGAGCTGTTCTCTCAAGGGCAGTTCTTGAGAGAGCTCTCTCAGGCCCACCTACCTCACAGGGTGTCTGTTGTGGGGAAGAGAAGGGAAAGAAGATTGTAAGCCACTCTGAGACTTTTTCAGGTACTGAAGGGCGGGATATAAATCCAGTATCTTCTTCTCTTCTTTCTACCATCACCAATCCCCTGAACACATGACAGTCGAATACAGCCCTTTTACTACCTACTATTTATCATCTAATTACTAGAATAATTAGCAAGAAAACATTCTTCTTGGAAGCTATTTTTCTTACCTTAACATGTGATTAGTGCAATGGCATAAAGGTAAAGGTTTCCCTTGCTTGAAAGCCAGTTGAATCTGACGCTAGGGTGCAGTGTGCATCTCTGTTTCCAAGCCAAAGAGCCAGCACTGTCCAAAGACTTCTCCATGATCATGTGGCCGGCATGACTAAACACCGAGGCACATGAAACGCTGTTACCTTCCCACCGAAGTGGTATCTATTTATCTACTTGCAATTTCTTGCTTTCAAACTGCTAGGTTGGCAGGAGCTGGGGCTAGACACAGCAGCTCACTTTGTCATGCGGCACTAGGGTCTCAAACTGCCAAACTACACACCTTCCAGTCTGCAATTCAGCGTCTTAACCTCTGAGCCACTGCACCCCAATGCATAGCCACCATTTAACAATTGCTCACTGTGTTACCTTATGCTGAATTAGGCCAACAGTTTATCATGGTGAGCACTGTTTACTTTTGCAGTTGCTCTTCAAGGTCTTAGGCAGAGGTTTTTCATGTCATCATCTACCACCTGTTTTGATCCACAGATGCCAGGAATTAAACCAGGGACCTTCCTTAGGGCAAAGCAGGTGCTCTGCCAGAGCCATAGCATCATGTTGAGGACCAGTGAAGAATCACAGGAGAAAGAGGACTATGCAGTTGGGAATTCTCTCCCAATAGCATGAGTATGCTGTGCTCTGGAACAGATGATCAGCCTCCTGTGCCCAGTCTTGAACTTTAGTGGTCTAGCACTATAGCACTAATTGCTAAGATAGGGGGCTAATGGAGCAAAAAACACACATCTAACCCCAAGCCTGAGTAGTACAGCAAAAAAGAAATAGTATTTTTACTTTACCTTCCCTATGCTGCATGTGATGTGTACATGCACACACACTATCTGAGATACTGTATCACATAAGGGTTTGGATGGGCCAACTTCCCCATCTTCCTGCGGGTTGTCCCCCTCCCCTTCAGCATTCTGTATCTCCTGGAACATGCTCTGTTCTCTACTGGTTAATATACAGTGATATTTTTCTGCTTTTCTGGATTTTCCCAAGTATATTCCATGTGTGTATTGGGGGCTGGTTTTGCTTCTTTTGCAAGCTACCTACTTGATATTATTAAAAACAATTACACAGCCTTTTTCTGACTGTGCTTAAAAACACTAGAATACCCCAGTAGTGAAACCGGTTATTTTTCAAACAAGGTCCATTGCACATTTTATTGGAGTACAATTCTTGTGTAAAACAAGCAAACAGGTCAACATAGTAGGCTAGAAATATCACACACACACAATTTCCTTAGCAGCTATGCAACTGTTTATTGTCAGATTTATACCCCGCCCTCCCAGCCATGGCCAGCTGTGCACAGGATAACCACCTTACTTGCTTTAAAGACCAACTTTGATGGTATTAAAGGTGCCACTGGATTCAAACTTTGTTCCTTAAAATTAACAGTGCAGACCTACATTGAAGTCTGTTTAGGATTGCAATTTAAATCCTGTGGAGATCAATGAGGCTTACTTGTGAGGAAGCATATTTAATATCAAGTTATCAGTATTTTTACCATGTCACAGCATAATTCTGATGGCTATAGCTGATCGTCCACAGGCTGCAAAACACCACTTTGATGAAAATAAAAACGGGATAGGAGTAAAGGACACCTGATGATTTTGCAGGGCTGAGGTTAAAACGAAAATGGGGGAAAGAGGCAAGCAGTAACTGACGTGGGACTGATCACTGTTATACTGATTGGGATTTACTTCTGGACAAATATGTTTAGGATCGGCCTACAATTCCCTGCAGCCATCCGCGAAACTAAACCCATTAAATTGCACTGGACTAACTTCCGAGCAACCGTGCCTTTGATTACGGCGCGCGACTGCAATCCCAAGCACACTTTAGTGTGAGTGTAGCATTTCCTTCCAGTAAACACACCTTGGGTCGAGCTGTGCAGCCACTGCTATCCTAAGCGCACTTCGGTGGGAGTAATTCCCACTTAATCAAGTAGCATTTCCTCCCAGTAAAGCCACCTAGGCAGCACACCACGGGGGAGTCAATTTTGCACAAATGACGCACTCCGATTTGTTCGGGAGCGAGTGTGGCAAAAGACTGGGAAGGGAAAAATAAAGAGAGGTCCGGGAACGGCTTGTGAATCACAGGCGTAGACTCCGTGTGTTCCCAACAGTTTGGTGCCGCAGGAATCAACGGAGTATGGCGGAGAGGGGAAGGGGGGTGTTTGGCTGCAAAAGGTGGCTGGCTAGCTGGCGAGCAAGGGGAGAGGAGAGCCATGGGGCCGAGCCGCGGCACTCGGGGGCAAAATTCCCCTCTAACGCCGAGGCTGGGCCTGGAAGCCCGCGCTGCTTCCCTCCTCCTCCTCCCGGTTCGGGGGGTCCCCGGGCTCGGCCCCCGAACGCCCCTCTCTTCCGTTCGCCATGTCATTTCCTGTGCTAATAAGATGGTGGTCACGGCCGGGAGGGAGGGAGCCGCCGCAGCTGCCGCCTCCTCCTCTTCTTCCACCCAGCCCGGCCCGGCCCCGGGACTTGTCCTCGCCTGGGACTAGTGAGCCAGGCTGGGCTGGCCGGGCCGGCGCCCAAGAACGAGGAGGGCGACAGCGGTGGTGGCGACGCGTCTCACCGCGGGGAAAGCTGGGCTGCCCCCCGACGAAGAGCCAGGGCCCCGCAGCGCCGAGGTGAGTCAGCCTTTCGGTAGCCAAGGTGGCCACGAAAATGGCTGCGCAACGCGGGAGGACGGCAGACGGGCAAGAGAGCGAGCGCGGGCCCGGGGAGGCGGCGGCGGCGGCTGCAGTGAGGGGGGATCCCGGGCCGGGGGGGAAGCGGAGGAGGGGGCTCTCCCCCCGGCGGCGGCAGAGGGCGCGGCCAGGCAGGCAGGTAAGCGGCCGCCTCGCGCTCCCCTCCTTCTCCTCCCCGCTGGGGCGGCGAGCGCTGGGCTCGGTTCGGCCCGGCCCCTTCCTTCTACCCTCCCTTCATCGCCGCCTCCCTCCTCGCCTCCTCCCCCTGCTCTGCCTCTCTTCTGCTCCCGCTCCACCGTTGCATTTTTTTCTTTCTTTCCTCTCGTCCTCGAGTTGTTATACTATATCCGGGAGAGTGACGCAGTCGCGGCCCAATAGGCGGTCGAGGAGGGCGGGCGAGTGTTTGGGGATGGAACGTATAGGGGCGGGGTTGAGAAAGAACCAAGTGACTTTGGCAATTGCCGCGGGAGGGGGGGGGTAAGGCTTGATGCAAGATGTTGACTAGGAACGGGATTTAAGCAGCTCAGATAAGGAGACGCTGGTGGGGCTTATTTATGAGTAAATATGGCTAGGATAAAGCCACAGCGGCGATCTCGGGGGTGGGCAGGACACACGAATATTTTGGACAAGGTTATACCTGGAGCTACTGAGTTGTGTTGGAGGTCTTGATCTTTACGGATTGATGTTGGATAATGGTTGTTTCCGCGTGTCGTTATTGTCTGTACGTAAACTTTTTAAGAATAACGCATTTGCTAAGGTAACGTGTAAGCGATATAAAGGATCCTTACGGCTTCTACCTATTCTACCAGTTAAAAATCCCCCCTGTATTCGCTTATCTCCTGTTGCTTAGTTATAAGAAACTACCTAACTGGGGCAGACCTACTTGAGCGTCTGTTTGCATCCATAGTTAGGAGCGATTGCTGTGACCTGTGATTTAAACAAAGAAATAAATGAACTGGCTAACGGGCTGAATAGGAGCAAGCCTATTTGGAATCAATGGGTCGGACTCCTGTGTGTGTTTTGGATTGCGGCCTGAAAGAATTAGGCGTCATTCCAAACTTAGAATCACTGTGGTATAGAGAGAGTGCTAGAGTAGACTATGAACAGCTAGACGTGGCTTAATTCCCCCAGTGAAAATTCCCTGGAAGACCCTGTACCAGTTAGCCTCTCTCAGCCCACCCAAAGTTTGGTTTATTCATGACTGAGAGAATGAGCTGGAAGTGGTTTAAAGTGTGGGACTAGGATCTGGGAGAGCCGGGTTCTAATCCCTCCTCTACCATGGATGCTTGCTGGGTGACTCACACTCTGCCTAACCTACCACACAGGGTTGTTGTGAGTATAAAACAGAAGTGACGAGAATCATATAAGCTGCTTTGAGTCCACACTGGGGAGGAAGACGGGCTATAAATAAAGTAAATAGATAAAGAATGGATTGCACCATCTCGGACTGCAGGTGTGGATTCCAGCTCTGAGCGCCTGTTCACCTAGACACCTAGTGCAACAGAGGGAAGCTCAACCACCCACCCTGCTTGCTGTACTGAGTTTGCTGTTTGTATCGAATTTTGACCAATAGAGAGCATTCTAAAATATGAACATGATCTGCCACCTGCAACCTGAGTTAATCTATTCTCTGAACCCAGCAATCTACCACCTCTTGTCAGCTCATTCTCCTGCAAGTGTAAAGCAGATCCAGCTTACAGGGTTGTGGCAAATAAAATCGGAAGAGAGGAGACCCTTGTACCTCTTGAGCTCCTTGGAAGAAATTTGGGATTAAAATATAGCAAAATAAAAAACTGAAGATTTCTAGTTTGCATTTTGGGTAAACTTAGGTTTGATCAGACTCAGAAGATAATTGTTGCCCCTGAGGACTGTAGGTCATGTAATCTATGCTTGGATCCAGTATCTGTTCTTGATCAGTAACTCTGGAGAAAGAAAGCTACACCTTAATTTTTGAAATATTCTGCTAGCTCCCTAATGCACTCTTCTTACATCACAAGCCTATAGTGGTTTACTCAGAAGTAAGCCCCATTGTAGTGCTTATCCTGGGTATGTGTGGATAGGAATTTTGCAGTACCAGGCCCTTTTAGATTTTGCTGGATTGATATGGCCTTTTGGACACATGATCTTTGGAAGCCTTATTGAGATAGGCAGCATTTCTGAATTCAAGGCCTCCTGTACAAAGGAGTGGCCTTAGAGCCAAACAAAATGTGATGGTGTCTTTGTGCTGCCCCAAGGATGCAAGACTCAAAATGGCCATGGGGGGTGGGGAATAAGCCCCTCCACAGCTGTTTCAGCACTTGAAATAAGAAGTGGGGTAGGAGAGTGCTGTGCTGCAGGCCTGATGAGGATGCTATCACATATAGTGTGGCCCTTAGTGATTCTGGGACCCAGGTCAATTGGCAAGGATGGGACTGCAGCTCCCTTTATTCTCACTCAACCCACTGAACAAGAATAAAGTAAATAATTTAACCAGAGCCACGACAACTCATGCAGGAGGCACCAGGCCAGGACAGCACAGCTTGCCTGCTCCTGTCACCCATCCCTTTGGTCTGCTGCCCATCACCTGAAGAGCAGTGGGAGAAGAGGCAAGAGCAGGATTTGTACCAGCACTCCTTCAGTTATGCTTGGTGCATGGATCTGCAGGTGCCAGTCAGTGATGAGAGGGTCATGGCAGCCATGCAGTGTGGCTGACTGAGACCAACCAAGAAGTGAGTGGGCAGGTGCAGCACCCTTTAGTCATTCTTGCTCTCCCTCATGCTTGGCTATAGCCAGCTGTAAGAGTGGGTGGATGTGCAGCACGACCTAGCTATATGGGCAACCACCCCTACTGCTGTACAACAGCTTTTATCCCTCACCATCCCTCACCATCAACAGAGCAGCCAGGGCAGTTGCACAGTGGTTCCCCCCCCCCCGCCCCCAGCACAGATCCTGGGGCAGCTTCCCCTATTGCCCTTTTGCTAAAACTGTCTGTGCCTTGTATGCACAGACCAAATAGAAGCTTTGCAAGTAAACACAAATCTGTATTAGGCTATGTGCCCAGACAGAGTAGTCTGGCAAAGTGCTTGCCCCTGTGAATGCTTAGGCCTCAGTGCTAAATTGAATTGTAGCCTGAATGTATACAATAGAAGCCCCACCGGACTCAGCAGAATTTTGTCTCAAGTTGACATGCATAGGACTGAATGGCATACGTACTGCTTTATGCACTCAAGCCAAGTGTCTTCATCACAGGAGTACTGTATTAATGTACTAGCATGATACCTGTGCTTCACTATGGTATTTTAGTTCCGTAAATCCAATTATAATACTGATGATGTGAAATTTGAAATGTAACATTTGTTGTAGGAATTCTAATGGAGAAGATTGTAGTATAAAAAATAGAGTGAGTGATATGTACTTTTTATTTTCTTCCTCTACTGAAGGACCTCTCTGTAGACCCCATTGGTGGTTCTGCCCTCAGGTTCTAGAATCACCAGATTGCTTGATGAGCTCATTCTGGAGCAGGCCACATAGAACTGTCCATGTGAGAAGCAATCGTCTGTTAAGCCAATTCCTGCCACCTTCAGTGTCTGGCCTTGGGACTTGCTGATGGTCATAGTAAAGCAGACCTTGAGAGGGAACAGCAGCCTCTTGAACTCGAAAGGGTTTTCTTCATAGTGGGGGTTGATTTCATGGTAAGAATCCGCTCCCCTTATTTGGGTTTCTTGGTGCAGGGGTTTGGCTTGGGCATTGATTTTTTTGGGAGGGGTGCAGCACATACCCCCTTTTTTTTACAAAAATGCTTCTCATTTATGTTACATTTAAGAAGCAATCAGATATTAAGGAAGTTCATATGAGCCAATTTTCTAGAACCCACATTATGTGAAGTTAAATAACCTAATACAGGAAACCAATTTTCTGTAAACTTGGGGTATATTTCCATAGTGGGCCAGCAGCATTGCTAAAGTGATCCTGCTGGGGTGGCCTCCCCAATAGCATTCAACACTCTGCCCCTGCACCTGACAGACAACCACCTGTTAGGTGGAGGAGGGTGGGTTGGAATGTGTCCAAAGCCATTGGAGAGGCTGGCCCAGCAGCACTGCTAAGATGTTTCTGTTCGGGCAGCCTCCCTGATGGATTAAAGTACCCTGGCCCTGGTCCTACACCTGACAGACACCCGCCTGTCTGGTGTTGGGAGGGAGTGTGTTTAAAGGTATTAGGGAGGCTGGGCCAGTAGCAGTGCTAAGGCAATCCTGCTGAGCAAGCTTCCCCAGTGGCTGTAATCATCCCATCCCATCCCTTCTCCTACACCTGACAGGCAGCTGTCTGTGCAGTGTGGAAGGGGGGGGATATTACAAGCTATTTTGGAGGCTGGGCTGGCAGGATCGCTAAGGCATTACTGGTGGGGTGGGCTCTCTGATGGCTTTAAGCACCCTGCACCTGCTGCTGCACCTGACAGACAGCTACCTGTTAGGTGTAGGAGTTGGGGGGGGAGCGTGTCTGAAGGCATTGCGGAGGCTGGGCCTGCAGCATTGCTGCACCTCACAGGTGGTTGACCATTCCTGATTTCCTCAACTGTCATTAGCTCTTTGCAGTCTCCTGTAACTGGTTTTTTCTTACCTCAAAACAGCAAGCTCTGCAGCTGACCAATCAGGGAGTGGGGGGTGCAAGGAGGTAGCAGCCTGGCAGCCACGTAGGAAACAATGGGGGAAGCACATTTTACCCATTTTGACCCCTTTAGGGGTCAAATTTCTAAAAATTCCTTCTTAGTGAGCATCTATGTCATGGTAGGCGTGCTCTCCCCAAATGTCATGTTTCGAGGTCCAGGGGTTGGCCTGGGCGTTGATTTTTACGGTGAGGGGACTTTCTTGGATAGATAGATAGATAGATAGATAGATAGATAGATAGATAGATAGATAGATAGATAGATAGATAAGCATACTTACAAAAAATACGTAAAGACAGAACGCAGAAATCATTATGTTTCTTCAGCAGCTAGGGCTACATGTTTAATATGCTTGCATTGGTTATTAGCATTGTCTGCTGTAAGCCATGACTCTGGGAAGGGAACATATGCCCTTTTATGTTCTGAGAATTAATTATATGTTGGTGTTTCCCAGATCTTGAAAGTGATTAAGGAATTCATTTATTTAGGGTTGCAAAGAACATGATTGTGGTATCCTGAATTAGAATTTTGTGGAATTCCCTGTGTTTGCTCTGAATGTATCTTCCCTTTAACCCCATAATTTTAAGATTCTAAGTATGTAATAAAAATAAACCATCCTAACACCAAAAAAGTGTTAAATAACTTCCAACAGTTGTTCATACCGAATACTATAGTTAAGATTATTGTTTTCTGATCAAACAAACAGTTCTGCAGTATTACATTACTAGGAGTAAGGCCCATTGTGGTAAGAAATACAGCGAGCTCTAGAAGAAAGCTCCAGGTCAGTGTGCCTCCTCCCCAGTATTCAAGCCTGTGCAGCTCATGGATGTTGGCCTCACCCTCCTCCCTGGCTGCCTTGTCCTCTGTGGCAGCGGCCCCTGGCTGCCAGGCAAATGGGAACGACCGGGAGGGGGGGGTCACTCATAACAACCTGCCCATGTTATCCGGTCCCCACCGGGACTTGCAGACAGCGGCCAGCAGGACAGAATGCCAACTGCACCCCCACCATCAGCAGATGTGCCCCATGGCCCCTCACCCACCTGGAGCCGCCGAGGTGCGGAGGAGTGCAGGGCCGGGCAAAGCAGCAGAGAGGCTCCTGGCAATGGAACGGGGGAAGCGGCAGGTGAAGAAGCCAAACTGGGCCCGCAACACCGTCATATGTCAATGGACTAGTGGAGGAAAGACAGCAGCCAGGGATGGGCCCACCCCCAGGAGTGCCGGAGGCTGTGGGGTCTGGAGAAGCAGCCATTCAAGACAGGCCCAAGCAGCATGGAGCTGCCTGGCCAGGGGGCTGGAGAAGCAGCCAGTCAAGGCAGGCCCGAGTGGCATGGAGCCACGGAGAGTTGCCAGGCTGGGGGAGGAGGAGGCTAGAAGCCAGGGCCCGGCTGCGCGACCCGTCCTCTCCTGAAGTGAAGTTCTCTTCTGAGTGGATTTTTGCTGCATGCTGCTTCTGTGGGTGGGACTCAGGCAATGCAGACAATGCAGCCACCAATGGATGGAGACACCCTGTGAGTGACACATCAGGGGGCCAACTGATTTGGGAGCATGTGGAGAGTCCACAACCAAAATACAATTAGATATAAGGAGAGAGATATAAGGAGAGATACCCACTATA
The DNA here is from genome assembly GCA_029375565.1 of Gekko gecko. NCBI lineage: Eukaryota > Metazoa > Chordata > Lepidosauria > Squamata > Gekkonidae > Gekko > Gekko gecko. The sequence continues at coordinate 153,515,115 of JAPDNY010000003.1, forward strand.
TCTCAGAATTATGTGCAGTTTCAATGTCTACCTGGAGAAAGATGGACTATTAATGAAGTAAATAGCATTAAATTGCTGTTTGTTGCAAAATGCTGCTTTTTGATTATTTTTGATGTGTGGATGGAATTCTGTAATTAAGGACTTTTGCAATGGAACTTTGGGAAAATAACAAAATTTTCATGTTTCTCCTTAATATACTAAATAATCTGAGATTGGCTTTTTAATTAATTGTTAGTAGGGCTCTGATCCTATGCACAAAAGCACAATTGGACTCACTTCTGAGCAAAAATGCATAGGGTCACCCATTGTAGGTTCCAAAGTTAATGGTTTTGACCTACTTTGAACACATGACCCACCCCTTTCAAATGAGTAAAATGGACACTGTTACTGACGTGCCTTGTTAGAATAACTTTTCAGCTCTATGTGAGATACAGCTTTTTTTGGTTTTGGTTTGTGTATGTATAAATACATGAGAAAAACTTAAAACCAAAAGTGTTAAAAATGTTATTGACTTCCTTTTGAGTAACCCAGATACCTTCTTAAGGGAAACGGGTATATTTAGTTGCTGTAGTGTGTTTGATGAGGAAGTGAAATGACTGGCATTCGTGATTGCTGAACTGAAATGATTCAAGTTAAACTAGAGCAGCCTTTTCAGCCTTGGGACTCACCTTTAATCTCTAGGTTACCACTTAGCATCACAAATATGTGACAGGAAGAAGGGTAGGCAGAATTATGATTGTCCCTGGATTGGGGTCAGGACAGTGGGCTGAGGGGCAGCATTGCATTATGAAGGGTATCACTCTGCTTAGTGGGCTGAACAATATGGGAAGAAGCGGTCCTTCAAGAACACCTGTCCCAAGCTATTTAAGGCTTTAAAGGTAAGAACCAGCACTTTGAATTGTGCCCAGACACAAATCATTAGCCACTGCAAATATCTTCACACCGGAGTGATATGACCTCTGTATCTTGCCCCTGACAGAAGCCAGAGTGCATTAATCTAACCTGGAATAACTCTGCCTAGGACTGTGCTGTCAGAGTTTTTGCTCTCTATGTATTTATCACCCTTGTTGCAGACAAAATTCAGTAGATTCAGCTTAACCAGGAGGCTTCCATTTTAAATCATCCTGGAGTTCAAGGGTTTTGAGAATGCAGTTTCTTGGGAGTGAGTAAAAAGGAGCACAGTGGGATATTGTTGCACAGGATGCAGCTGTCATTTTTGCTCACCTGTTTGGATTGTTTTGGTCAGTCTTACCTAGAGAGGTAAAATTTCTAGAAATTTTAAAGCTATAGAAAAAATTGTGTTTTTCCTCTAGGGAAAAAAAAAGAAAATTTGGGACAAATTGAGATATGTCCAATACTTAGTCCTGTCAAACCTAAACTAATTTTACTGCTTTAACAACATAAAATACATCATTTTTAACTTAGCATATAAAATTTCAATATTTAACATTTATGAAATTTAGAAATTATAAATGCCTTAGTTTTGTACAAGCAAAATAGCAAATACTTGAGAGAGAACTGCAAGCTGATGCACCCTGTGCTGTCTTAGCACATGTATCTTAATTTTTGCTATCTGGTTAGAGAGAGTTAAATTCTCAACGAAACTTGCCTCTGAGGCTTTGGTGCCGTTTCTGCCCCAACCTCCTTCTGAACTTTTTTCTCCCTTCTGCAAGGTAGTCTGATAAGCTACTGTTTGGGCTGTTTAAACCTAACAGCTGAGTGGTGTGGGTATACAGCTGACCTGTAAGGTTTAAATGGCTGTGAGCCATTTCACTTGTCGGTTTCACTTCCCACGCTGTTAGAGTACAATGGCTGTCAACCATTAAACCCGTTGCTTTCGCCCCCCCCCAATTTGAAGCAGGGAGAAGTGAACCCTTCCTGGTTGATCCCCCCTTTTCTCCCAGCTGCAGCCAATTTGGTTCAGTTTGGGGGCTTTTGACTCGGCTTAAGTTCATGGCCATCTCTATGCCTAACTGTGCTTTAAATTTCCCTTTGATCCCTTGGATCTTTTGGAACAGATCTCCTGTTCTTCCTTTTTTGTTGTTCTCTTCTGTTTCTTTACACTGTTTTTTATAATATTTCTCTTTGTCTCTGTGTGCGAGTCATAAGAATGCTGCATTTAGACTTTTGATTCTTTTTCTATCACCTTTTACTTTTGCTTCTTGTCTATCTTAAGTATTTTAAAAATTTTGATCAGTCATCCATTGAGATTTTTCATTTCTTTTGACTACAGGAATAGTCTGTGCATTCTTCCTTAATATCTCTGGTAAGGTGCAAAAAAAAAAATTGGTATTTTTCGGGTTTGGGTATATTGAACCCCAAAAATATCGGTATTTCTCGATGTTCCCAAATCCCAATATTGGTATGGTATTGGGATTCAGGAAATAATTGGGAAACCCAAATTTATTCAGCTCCATTATAGCTTATGGGGACCATGTAATGGAGAATCAGTTCAGGGGTTTCTGGGGCTCTAGAGGGCTGTTTTTTGAGGTACTGGCACCAAATTTGCACCACAGCTGCTGGTGCTTCTCCTCAAAAACCCTCCACATTAAAAAAAGATTGGACTAGGGGGCCTGATTCTGTGGGCCCCCACAGAAGGTGCACCATGGGTTGGCTTGGAGAAGGGATTTAAAAAGACTTGGCATGACTCAGCTTCTCCAGTAATATAAATAATATTGGCTTTTATTCAGGCTCAGCTAGATCAGTAACCAAATCAGATTCTCTAATATGATTCAGCTGAATAAATACCTGAAAAATTCTGAGAAGGTATTTTTCAGGTATCTATTTGGCTTGTTAAATACCAGATGCACACCCCTAATCTCTGGTTTCAACCCATACTTCTTCTGGTTCACGTTCACTTGAATTTAGCATTGCAAATCTGTTCTTTACATGGTCTTTAAACTCCTCAGGAATGTTGCTTAGATCGTATTTTGACACTATGAATGCTTTGGTGTTTTTTTCTTTATTCTAATTTTTGAAAATAGCAGTTCATGGTCAATACCACAGTCAGCTCCTGTTCTTGTTTTAGCAGAGAGAATAGAGGTCCTCCATCTTCTGCTTCCAATTATGTAATCTATTTGATATCTATATTGGCCATCCAATGATGTCCACATATACAATTGTCTGTTGGGTTGCCTGCAACATGTGTTTGCAATGAACAGATTGTTGTCTTCACAGAATTGGATGAGTCACTCTCCTGCTTCATTTCATGCCCAACTCTTCCAACTATTTGATTCTGCTTTGTTTCCTACTTTTACATTCCAGTCACCTATGATTATCAGCACATCTTGTTTAGATGTGTGATCAGTTTCTTCCTGGATGCTAGCATAAAAGCTTTCAATTTCTTCCTCATCAGTGGCTGAGTTCAGACTGGCAATTTGCCCCGGGAAGGGACCCGGGCCAACGACGATTCAATCCTGGAGTAAATGGGACGTTCACACAAGGCACATCTGCCTGGCGTCCCCCACCCGTAGCCAACCGGTGCTGTTGCGCTTCACTTCCGGATTAAAAAAACACCTGATAAAAGCCGTAGCAAATCCGAAAGTCCGCATGTGTTGCGCGTTTCTCCGCTTCCGGGGAGTCTGAACGCGCAGCCGAAAAGCTGGGAGCAACCCGCGTTGGGCATGAGGCAGCAGCGGTGTGATTGGCTGCGCTCTGCTCCACTGCCCAATGCGGTGCCGGCGTTGCAGGGCAAAAAAAAAATAAAATCGGCAAAATGCCCTTATGCGCACATACACCCATACACCCACAGCTGAATTAATGGGGAAACGGCGAATATAGCACGCCTCCGGCGCGGCAGTCTGAACACTCCCGCGCGCCTCCATCCCATATCTTCCAGCAGCGGCCCCCACTGTGTGGACGGGAAAACCCGGTATAGTTTAATCCGGGTTTTTTTTGCTACGACTGGCTACCGGGGCAAACTGCCAGTCTGTACTCAGCCAATATCTGTAATTGGGGCATAAACTGGAATGATGGTTATATTGGTAAGCTTTCCATGAAGTCTGATTGATATTATTTGGTCAGATTTTGCATTACAGACCCTGACTCCCTGTGCTACATCTCACCTCACTATTAAAGCAACTCATTTCTTCTGTGTCATTCCCCGAGAAAAACTCTTTGTAATTTTCTGACTGAAAATGTCCTAATCCAGTCCACTGTAGTTTGCTCACTCCCGCGCTTGTGATCTTCAAATGTTATATTTTTCGTTTTATGGTTTCGAGCTTAGCTTGATTCATACTTTTCACGTTCCATGTTCCTTTTATATGTATTGAACAGCTTTGGGCTTTCCTTTTGCATCCATTCATATCAACAACTGTCCGTCTTTTCAGCTTTAGTCCAGTTACATCATTAAGAACAGCACTACTCATACTTGTCCTCAGCTCTTCCCTAGTAGGTGATTGAGTGCCATCCGTCCTAGAGGTTCAGTCTTCCAGCACTATATCTTTTTTCATTTTGGATTTTCAAGGTAAGAGTTGGTCAGAAGTGGTTTACCATTGCCATTCTTCTGCACAGTACTAACCAGGGTTAGCTAAAGTGGCACTGCCATTGTCTATGAAAGATCCTCTGCCAGTGTCACCCTCCACTACTGCTGCCGCCCAGTAGCTACCCTTCAAGGATTCCTTCAACCCCATCACCATTGGAACTGTCTGTCCTCTTCTGCTAATATGCCTGTAGGTCCTTGAAGGAGGTGGATGCATCTTTGTCTGGTGTCTCAGCTGTAACCATTCCAACTTGTGTGACTCTGTGAGGTGCTGAGACTCCTTTTGGTATTGCTGTCAGCTTTGCTGACACAAACAAACTCCCCTCACCACATCAAGGTCTGCATCCAAGGTGGGGGGATAGAATGTTGGGTAGCCTCAAATGTACAGTTGTTTGGCACCTAAGAAAAAATCCAGTCTACCTGTGCATTACTTCAGCATGTAGTGCTCATCTACAGCTTTGCACTTTTTTAAAAAAGTTGTACGAGTGGTTTAGGACACAGTTGTATACCATTAGTTCCCTCCGCCAGCATTTGAGATTTTAAACAGGATGTTGCGCTGAGGTTGCCCTTGGTCAGTGATTTCTGACTAGAGATGCCACCTAATTGGTTTTATTAATCTTCTGTAATCCTTGATATCATTGATCATAAGGTTCTTGGTGGTCTGGCTATGTGAGATACCATGGGTGTTCATGGAATGGTAAGAGCCTCAATGTATGTTGTGGAAGTTAAGTGAATGTGTGTGATCAACTAATGAAATTTACATTTTGTTGCTCAGCAGCGTCTGACACAGGAAAGCTTGCCTGCAGCTCTTAACAGATTGATGTGTCCAGCTTCCAAGGGACTGTATGGGAGTGTGCAGAGTACCGTGTCTCCAGTGAGACTCTGTTAGATTGTGTATAGGGTTGTGCTCCTGAGCATTTTAGAAGTGTGAACAACTTGAGTTATATTCTGAATTTTGTATTGCCAACTTCTCCAGCTGTGTTCTATTTGGATAAGTTTTTCCCCGTGTATCAATCAATTTAATCATGTTTCAAAATGTATTTGAAGAGGAAATGTAGGGGGGCTGTTGTAGGGGAAATGTAGGGGAGCTATTGCATACAGTTCTGAGCTGGAAAGCAGAGCATGAGGTGAGAAAATGGAGTAGAGCAGCTTTTAAAGTGACAGAGAGCAGGTCTCAGCTGGAAATCACAAACATGGTGATTGTTTTAATGTACAACTCTCAAGGTGAGGAGTGGAATAAAGCATGTAGTATTTGTCTATAGTATGCATTAGGGCTGCCACCTGGCCAATTTTAAACCAGTCTGGCTGCTTTCTTTGCCATTTTAGAACGAATGCATATTTAAGAGAAAGTAGAAGTTCAGACAAAGCTGAGTTTGTTTTCTAACAAAACATAAAACAAAACTCCTGCTTAAACTCCCAAGAACATGACAATGGTGGAAAATCTGATATACAACTTAACCAAGCATGCATACAAAAATTAGTTTGTAATTCTGTTACTTCATTTATTGCAGTTAATAGGATGTGCTTAAATTCTTTATATTCATTTTTCTGTTGCCTTCAATGGAAAACACATTTTCTCCCTTCTGTCCTATGGGGGTTCAATGACAAAAGTACAGAGAGTCCCCATTTCGTAGGCAGTTGAAACTCTCACTTGCATGGTAGACACAGGGGATCATCTCCCAGAGATGTGGCATTGACTTGTGAATGAGACTTAGATATCTTAGAATCCTTGTGGCTTTTGTGTGGCCAAATTTCAAACAAATATGGTATGGCAGGTCAGAAATTACCTTTCTTGGTTAATTTGAACATTTTTCTCCCATCTTGCTTGCAGTACCTGAGCCAGGCTGTCCGAAAAAGATCTCAAGGCCTGTGAGAAATGTGTGTGTGTAAAACTGTCCTTGCCTCCATGCTCAAGGCTGCCTGTCCCCCCATCTCCTGCCGCACACTGGAGCTTAGAGAAGCCAGGGAGGCAAAAACTTATACCAAGGAAGCATGAACTTGAAGATGCCGAGGGGTCCTCAGATCTGATTCTAGCTGATCTCTCAGAAAGAGATTGCAGATCTCATGCCTCAACTAGTCTTACCCTACCTTTAGTTGATATTTGTGTGTAGGAGAAGTATTTGTGTTCCCCCAATGATGCATTCTGCTTCATCCACCTTGTCTGTCTTCCTGAGGATGCAGGCAGCAATTTCACTTCTCCCTGAACGCATTCTGCCTGTTGCGGGGGGAAACTGTAGTCTCAGTCTCTTGCTTCTCATTAGTCTGCAGGGCCTGCATTCAGATGTGTCCATCGGAAAGCTTGCCCTAAAAGCAAACATACAAACCAAAGAGAGAGATCACAGGATGGAAGTTGAAAGGAAACAACCATGATGTATTATTGCCAGAAAAAGTTCTTTGTAGACTTATAAGTTCTTTTCCAATATCCAGTTTACTAGGAGCAATTCAAACGCCATCAACACCACAACGGACCATGCATATCAACTCTTGTTTCATATATAAACTTTATCAAAGTGGGTGGCGTTGAAATTCCTATATAATTTTAATCCATTTGGCAAACACTCTAGTCATATCTCATAGTAGCACTAATGAATGTTGTGGTGTTGATGGTGTTTGAATTGCTCTGAGTAAATTGGATATTGAAAAAGAACTTATAAGTCTGTGAAGAACTTTTTTCTGGCATAATACATCACAATTGTTTTGCTTTCTTTCAACTAAAAGCAAACATGGCAGAGAGCAGACAAGGAATAGCAAGCAAATAGGACCTGCTTCTTATGTGTATACATTATTGAGTCAAGAATGTCCTCAGTGCAATAACTGCTGGAGAGTGGAAATGCTGTATGTAGAACCACCTATGGTACGATTCTGTTTAGTGAGAACATCTTTTCTATTTATTTATTTAAAAATGTATAGCCTACCTGTTTGCAATACCCAAGGCAGCTGAGTTGCTCCCTCTCCTCACTGTTCTTCCTACTGGCTTCACCTCATGCACCTGTGAGAACACGACAGCAAGGCTCTGCAATTATGGGTTTTCAGGGAAAATCTTTTTTCCTGAGATTTTTTTACTGTTATCAGTAAAAATAATTGGATTAGTTACATTAAAGAATGAAAACAGGTGGATTTTGGATTAATCTCTAAATGTACATTACTGCACTTGCTATTTCAAAGCATTTTATAATACAGTTAAGGGTGAGAGGATCTATGGACAACATATGTAATGTCTGAAGTTTTACATGCACAGTCATTCTTTGGCTGTAGTTGTTATGCTGATAGCATGTCTTTGGTATTTAACATTACATACACAATCCAGCATTGCACTATTAATAACAGAGGTGATAAAATAATTGCTGGCAGTAAAGGACTAAATAGCACTAAGGATGTCCACTCTCTCCACTTCTCTTTATTCTTGTGATGGAAATCTTTGCTTATCTTAGACAAGATACCAAAATTGAAGGATTAAAAGTAGATAAAGAGGAGTTTAAACTAAAGAGTTCTGCAGATGATGTGGTCCTTACAATTTTGAACCCCAAACTATCTCTCCAACATGTAATGGAACAAATTGACAAGTATGGATCCTTTTCAGGTTATAAAATCAACAAGAAGAAAACCAAGATTATTTTAAAATTTTCAGCTACCCCAAAAGAGGAAGAGATTTAGAAAATTTCAGGACGTGACATATCAAACAACCCAGTCAAATATTTAGGAATATATTTCACGGGTCAGAATAATACATTTACAGTTACATGACAGCCTGGTCCAAAATACAAAAAGATTTTGAAAGATGGTCCAAATTACATCTGTCCTGCTATAAAAATGAATGTACTACCAAAATTAAACTTTTTGTTACAGATGATCCCAATTTCAATTCCTGAAAAGACTTTGAGTGACTGGCAAAGACAAATAAATAAGTTTGTATGGAAAGGCAAGAAGCCAAGAATAAGATTTAAATTACTGCAAGATGAGAAGAAAAGAGGTGTTCTGGCAATACCTAACATTAAATTATATTACTAAGCTGCTGGGCTAGTTTGGATAGCAGATTGGATCAGAAGCCCCAAGGAAAGATTGATAAAATTAGAATCTTCAAACCTTGATGATGGAATATATAGCTATCTGTGGATTTAAAAAATCTATATCAATCTATACTCGGTCCGATGCTTTTTAATTTGTTTATTAACGATTTGGAATTGGGAGTAAGCAGTGATGTGGCTAAATTTGCAGATGACACAAAGTTGTTCAGGGTGGTGAAAACCAGGGAGGAGTGTGAGGCACTCCAAAGGGATCTGTTGAGGATGGGTGAGTGGGCATCAATGTGGCAAATGGGGTTAAATGTGGCCAAGTGCAAAGTGATGCACATTGGAGCCAAAAATCCTAAATATAAATACACGTTGATGGGGTCTGAACTGGCAGAGACGGACCAAGAGAGAGATCTTGGAGTCGTAGTGGAGAACTCGCTGAAAATGTCTAGACAGTGTGTAGCTGCAATAAAGAAGGCCAATGCTATGCTGGGGATTATTAGGAAGGGAATTGATAACAAATCAGCCAGTATCATCATGCCCCTGTATAAATCATTGGTGCGACCTCATTTGGAACACTGTGTACAGTTCTGGTCACCACATCTCAAAAAGGATATTATAGCATTGGAAAAAGTGCAGAGAAGGGCAACTAGAATGATAAAAGGGTTGGAACACCTTCCCTATGAAGAAAGGTTAAAATGCTTGGGGCTCTTTAGCTTGGAGAAATGATGGCTGAGGGGTGACATGATCGAGGTTTATAAGATTATGAATGGGATTGAGCAGGTTGAGAAAGAAGTACTTTTCTCCCTTTCTCACAATACAAGAACTCGTGGGCACTCCATGAAATTGCTGAGCAGTCGGGTTAGAACAGATAAAAGGAAATACTTCTTCACCCAAAGAGTGATTAACATGAAATTCACTGCCACAGGAGGTGGTGGCAGCTGCAAGCATGGACAGTTTCAAGAGGGAATTAGATAAACATATGGAGCAGAAGTCCATCAGTGGCTATTAGCCACAGGCTATAGATGGGAACTCTCAGTCTGGGGCAGGTGATGCACTCTATTCTTGGTGCTGGAGGGGGCAGCAGTGGGAGGGCTTCTGGTGCCCTGGCCCCACTGCTGGACCTCCTGATGGTACCTGGTATATTTTGGCCGCTGTGTGACAGAGTGTTGGACTAGATGGGCCATTGGCCTGGTTCAACATTGGCTTCTCTTATGTTCTTATGTTCTTATGTTCTAAATCTATATAATCAGAGATAGCTTTTTTAAAATTTGGGAAAAGCTATGAAAGAGAATCAGCCCTGCAATTTCACTAACAATGTCACCAATAGATGCTTGTTACAACAATTATACAAGGAGAGACAATGGTCTTATAACTTCTGGTGATGTGATAAACTAGCAAGGTGGCATCAAGATGTAGCAAGAGATTAAAGATGAAGGAAAGGAGATACAATGGTGGATATAATTTTGAATTGCTTCCAGATTAAAAAATTATATCTCCACCAAGAGAGGAGTTATTAATGAACTGACTGATTTTGAAAAGATTTTCTCACAATCTAAAGAGCATTTATTAGAGCAAATTTACAAATTATTGCTTCAATATGATTCTGAAGGAGAACAGGTCAAACCCTGCATGATTAAATGGATGCAAAATTTCCGTGAGGAAATACAGTTTCAGTGTTGGGAAAATCTATGGACTAAAGATACTAGATTCACTGCTAGCCAAGCATTAAGAAAAAATTGGTACAAGGTGTTTTACCGATGGTATGTCACCCCAAAAGATATTGCAGAGATGGACAAGAATTACAAAGGGGCTTGCTGGAAATGTAAAAAAGAAGATGGCACCTTTTACTATATGTGGTAGACTTGCATCAAGATGAAAAGATACTGGAAAAATATGCAAGAAGAAATTAAAAATATTTTAAAAGGCGAATTTCTGATGAAACCGGAGACTATGTTACTGGGAAATGTACCAGATAATATAGACAGAACCTCACAAATCCTACTGAGATATATATTGACTGCTGCCAGAGTAATATTTGCAATGAAATAGAAGACAGAAGACTGTCCTACAATAAAGATCTAGAAAGAAGAACTAGCTGAGTATGCAACACTGGCAAAACTAATACATCTTTTTTTACCTGTTGTATGTAACAACTCAATGCTTGACAAACCTGATGAATTTATATTTCATCCTTACCTCTTCTTCCTTTCTGTATCTCACCTTTTTTCTGAGAAAATAATTTTTAATTTTTTTTTTTAAAAAAAGCACCATATGTAGGCTTACCAGCTCCAGCTTGGGAAATTCCTGAAGGTTTTGGGGGTGAAGTCTGAGGAGGGTGGGGTTTGGGGAGAGGAGGAACCTCATCAAGGTATAATGCCATAGAGTCCACCCTACAAAGCAACCGTTTTCTCCAGGGGTAGTGATCTCTGTAGCCTGGAGATCAGTTGTAATTCCAGGAGATCTCTAGCCACCACCTGAGAGCTGGCAATTCTGACCATATGCAGTGCTGGCATACAGTTTCTGGTATAAAATTCTGCAGCATGAGTATTTTCAGTCACTGTATGAAAATCTTGCAACTGTGCATCAGTAGAATGCTTAGAATTCTTTCCGGTCCTCTAGAAGCTTAGATATAACCAGTACAACAACACAATCTACTACATACATCCACACACCCCTCTAGTGATCCCCCCCCCCATACATAATGCCTTAGAGCTTGTAAAAGCTACCTGCTTAAATCTGGGGGGAAATGAGAAGAAAAAATATTTTCTCCACTAGGCTTTTTAAAATCCCTTCAAAAATAAGATAATTTTCAGGGAAAGGACACTCGTTCACATAATTCTTTTAAAATCACTAGAGATAGTGTGTAAAAAATCCAGTAACACCTTAAAGATCAAGATTTCCAGGGTATAAGCGAGTCAAAGCTATCTTTGTCAGATATCTGACAATATCTGGTATCTGACAAAGGGAAGTTTGATTCTTGAAAGCTTATACCTTGGAAATGTTGATGGTTTAAGGTGTTCTATTTGGTAATGTTTCTTTATGGGAAGGAAGGCAGTATGGTACAGTCCAGTCTTGTCAGATCTCAGAAACTAAGCAGGGTTGATTCTTGGAAGGGAGACCATCAAGGAAGCCTCTGCAGAGGAAGGCAGTGGCAAGTCACCTCTGCCCCTCACTTGCCTTGAAAGCCACTTGTTGTGGTCGCCATGAGTCAGCTGTGACTTGACAGCACACATTATTTCTATATACAGGACAAGGAATAAGGCCCGTTGTGGAAATAAATACAACGGGCTCTAGAAAGAGGCTCTGGGAGAGTGCCCCGGCTTTGGGCACTCGGTGACAATTTGCTGTGGCAATCTCAGCAGGGTATAATGACATAGTCCACTATTTTCTCCAGAGGAACTGATCTTTGCTACCTGAAGAGCAGTTGTAATTTTGAGTGATCTCCAGCCCCCACCTGGAGATTGGCAACAATGGTTCCACATCAGGGAATGGCTGGATTGGAGGGTGGAGTCTATGGCATTGTACCTGTCTGAGGTGTCACCCCTCTTCAAACCTCACCCTCTCCAGGCTCCATCCCTCAAATCGACAGGAATTGCCCACCTGAAGTTGGCAACCTGATCAGGACTGGGCCCAATGAGTTTTCTCCCAAAGGCCAACATAGGTGTGGAAAAGGCCTTTTACTGACAGAGGAGAAAGTACAGGTGCCACCTCTGATTAGGGAAATACCTGGAGATTTGGGGGTGTGGATCCTGTGGAGGGCAGCATTTGGGGTGTGTGTGGAAGGACTCAGCAGGGTATAATGCCATAGAGTCTACCCTCCAAAGCAACCATTTTCTCCCGGGGAACTGTCATCTGGAGGTCAATTGTAACAGTGGGAGATCTCCAGGTCCTTCCTGGAGATTAGCAACCCTAGGGGAAAGTCAGCCACACAGCGGGGAGTTGAAGAAAATGGTTTGATGGTCGCTGGCCCACCTTGTTAGCCAGCCAGCCATGCTGAAGCTAAGCAGGAGAAAGAGCTTTTTTCCATTTATTCTGACAGGAAAGTGGCCGTTGAGGAGGGGGTTATGGGTGGGGGAGGGTTTTTTGCTGAAAGTCCTTTGTTTTTTTACTCACAGAACCAAGCTTGGCTGCCTACCAACAGCCACTGAGGGGACAGTCCCTCATAGGAGTCAAGAGAACTGTCTTCCTCAGGAGAGAGAACTGTCTGCCAGTAAATCTGACGTGCAAAAGGGGGAGTAGGTGGGGAAGAGGAGCAGACCCAGCACCCAGCCAATGGCACGCGAGTACTCTTGAGTGGCGGCTGATGGGCCAATGGCTGAGGGAGGGCATTTTACAGCCAATGGGAGCACATGGAATCTTATGAAACTAAAAGATAAATATTATAAGGAGAGATGGACAATAGTAGCCTGGGCACTTTTGCATGACGTAGTTGTGGTAGGATTTCATTGTGTATAAATGTTGAAGCTAAAAGTATTATGTATGCATTTGTAAACATCATATGCAGACATACTATAAATCAGCATAATATTTTCCTTCCAGAATTGGGTATTGCAATGAGGTCGAGTAAAATCTTGATTAAAAGCTGTGTAACAAGGCCTGGAGGTCCACAAGAAGATACACAAACTGAGATGTGAAAGAATTAAAATACCACTGTGTCTTACTTTCAAGAATGATCTCTGTCAATTCTGCAGTCCCTCAGCATTTAAAATTGTTCTAAATAGATAGGTTTCTCAGGCTCCCAGAACTCAAATGGTGTGACTTTGTATGTTTACAAAATCAGCAGCTTAAACTACATCTAGAAATTTACACATAGTAGTGACTCCCTGTTGAGTACATGGCAGGATTCCAGGCAAGATATGGATTAGCACCTGTAGCTGCAAAATCTGTTCACCTGGGTCAAATATACTATGGTTTAAGTGTGGGTTGCTGCTAGCCAGGGTATGAGCACTGGCAAAGATTTTAAGGAGACGCCACCTTCATGTCTCATGACTCTTAATCATCCAATGAGGTGCTGCTCTTTCTATGCACATGATAAAACTCTAGCTGGTCCTGTTCTTCAGTGGCCCTAATACCATGTAATTTCTTTTGAAACAGGCCCCCAAATCCCCTTCAATGGCCAATGCACAAGACTGTCTAAAGGAAGTTTTTTAGTGACTGGCCATAAAGATAAATGAGTCCCTTCTTTATCTCCTGTATTTTTCACTAATACTTTATATTTTGTATATTCTGCTTAATTCATATGTTGCATTTTGCATTTCAGTGCTGTTGCACTCCTGTTCTTGGAAAAAATTATTCGAACCTTAAGAACTATATTTTTTTCTCCTCAGCCAGATAGTTTTTTTGGGGGAGGCAGACTAATATTATGTTTTGCTTTAATTTAATATGCAACCTGGTTAAAAAGTAATTCATAGAAAGAAATTGATACAGACATGAATGTGGAGTCTCTTGTGGACTGATAACAGACCATCTTATGCTAGCTGTTGACATCATTGTGCATTGTGCTGCCCTTGAGGGTAACCTGGAAACTGCATTTGGCTTAGTCTGCAGCCACTTTATTGTTTGGGGCTAGCTGATGGGAACATGCCTTGCCTATCTTAAAACAGCTATATCAGCTGCTGGTTTGTTTTGGAGTCAAATTAAAGGTGTGGTTATGATTGTTAAAGTCCCCCATGGCTTAGGTCACATGGCTTAAGACGCACTTCTCTAAAAGACTGTTTCTTCCCAGTAAGCCAACTGTGGTCCTCAGGCTATCTTTGCTGGGCTTGTCAGCTGTCCTCCCTATCTGTCTCAGTCAGACCTGGCCATGGTGATACCTGCTCTTTGTGGAACCGGGGGGGGGCATCTCTAGAGATTCTGCAAGGCTGTTTTATGTGCCAGGGCTTCCACAGGGATATAGAATGCAGATATCTTTGGGTGGGCAGTGTTTGGGGATATGTTTCTAAATTGTGATTTTTAAGCTCCCTTGAGGAAATGAGTGAAATATAAATATTTTAATAAATAAAAGAAACATTAATCAAAGCCACCACTTGGTTTAACACTTCAGTTTCTTTCAGTCATCACAAAAGCAGAAATACAGGTGATAACTAGTATAAATTTTCATTGCAAATGTCCTCAAAGTTACTAGCCCACAAGACAAAAACTAGCTAATTTAACTGTTTTGTGTATCAAGAACTCACTTGTGGCTTAGAGTAGCTACTTTGTCTTTCAGCAGTTCTGACAGAGTTACCAGAGCAGAGCAGCTGGGTGGCTATGAAAGCCTAGTGCAAACACATTATGTTTGGCATGGCTCAGTCTTGTGTTCTTAGCTCTGACAAGGGCTTCAGGGGAAAAGACCTGTTAATTTTTGGAGCCATTTAGGTCAGTTATGACCATGAATTTAGCCAGGGATCCAGGAATTCTACAGTAGTTCCGGTTTAAGCATTTCGCTTCTCAGTCACATCGCCGTCTCGCTCCGATGGAGTTGCGCCGAGACTCAGCTGACGGGAAGGGTCCGAGCAGGTTCTGGACCCTCCCGGGGTCTCTGTAGGAGACCCCCAGCCTGGAGAGCTGAGGAGAGCCTCTTCCAAGGCGACGGCCAAGGAATTGAGGCTCACCTTTATCTCTGAAAGGTTCCGTCGCCGAAGAGCCAACATGGCGCTAGAGACGACTACCGGACCAGCGGACACGATCAACAGCTGCTGAAAAGCTTCTAAAAGATCTCCAAGGCTGCAAAGCGTGAGTCAAGCATTGCTCAGGTGATTTAAGCGAACAAAAGCCTTGGTAGTAATTAGAAGCGCCTAAGGGCAAAGCGGCAGGGGGGAGGGAGACGCTCAAGAGTTCACCCCCCCCGTTTGAAACAATGCGGTTTTAAAGCAAACTTTAAGAACAACTTTGAATCAAGCTATGTGCATAAGAGGATTAGCGAAAACAAAAGCTGCATAATAAAGAAAAGTGGATTAATTTCTGCTAACTTTTACTTTGTTTTGGAAAACTTACTTCTTGTTGATATTATGGCTGGGAGAGGGCGGAAGCCGGGTCTGGAGAAAAAAAGTCAACCGGAAATGGTATACCAATGACTCCCTCCCACAACCAGGAAGTAGTTGCAGAAATGCTGAAATTGCAGAAATTGCTGGCGAATGCACTGCGCCCTCTAATGAAGCAGATGACTAATCTCAACGCGAAAATGGATAACTTGCAAAAACAGATGACTCAAACGGACAGAAGGACCTCAACAATGGAAAAGACTTTTAAAAAAATGGAAAAACAGACTGAGAGTATTAATAAAAGAGCAGATGAAGCAGAAAAGGAGAGACTCTCCAATAAAAATCAACTAATACAGCTACAGCTGGAAAGATCCATGCATATTCTACGATTCCAAGGGGTTCCAGAAGAAAAGAATGAGGATTTGAAGAACATTTTATCAGAGACTTTGGCTCCAATAATGGATTACAAACAGGAAGACTTACTGAAGGAGATGGACTGGGCCTATAGGGCTTACCAAGATTTCATTAAAAAGAATAAACTCCCTGGAGAAATTCACGAGAAGATCTACCAGAGATCGGGTGCTAAAAGCCACGCAGGGGAACCCTCTAAAAATTAAGAATGAAGAAATAAGAATCTTGAAGGATATCCCCTTCGAAGTTAGAAAGGGGAGGAAACTCTACAAGGAGCTTACTCTCTCTCTACAGAAGAAGGGGAACCCATACAGATGGCTGTTTCCTGAAGGACTGAGTTTTAAATATGGAGACAGAAAATATAATATTGACTCTGTTCCTAAGGCTAAAAAATTTGTGGAGCAACACTTGAATCCAAAGCAGCACAACAAAGATAAGAAACCGAGGAAAGATGAGGAGGAAGAAGAGGAATCCTACTCACAGGATTCAGAAAGCAGTAGTTCAATATTCCTTAGTTCTTCAGGTACATCGGAATCAGAGAAAGGAGCAGCCACTCCCAAACCCCGAGGAAAGAAGAAATACAAGAAGAAGAGATCCTAAGACCAAGATAATCATGGAAGATGCTGTTTTTGATTAACTAATCGGTTTTTACAGCTTTTTACTTTTATAATTTTTGTTAACTTTTTTATAAGCAATAAGGCTCTGTAACACCAGGTGACAAATGATACAAATGTAACCAGATCGTGTCACCTTGTTAGTCTTTCCTTCCCCATGTCCAGTAGGGTTTTTCCTTAGAAGTAGGGCTTAATTTCCTTCCCCCATCCTGGTAGAGTTTTTTGTATTAGTTTTCCCTACCCATGTCCCATAATTTTTTAGAGGTAAAGATTAGTAACCTTTCCCCATATCCTGTAGTAAAGTAAAATCAATAAAATCCCCTTAGGGGGGCAATAAAAAAAAGGGAATTCTACAGTAAAAATATGCCAGCTATAAAACATCCTCTTTCCACCAAATATCCTTTACCACTTGAGGAAGCTCCACCTGTGACCATTTGACCATTGGCATTACACTCACCTGCCAACAAACCTGATACAGTGACTGTTGGCCCTGGAAGAAGTGCTTTGTGGTTATCAGGGGGCAGCACTGTTTTTAACGAGACTAAGATTTGTGGGTATAAATATTTTTTTTAATTCAAAGCCAGATGATTTGAGTAAACAAAAGACAGAGTATTGAATGTGGGTGGATGAATTAAAGATATGGGCTGGGGCTGTTGGGGATATGAAGTTTCTGTAGGTGTATTGTCAGGGAAGAAGATGTTTCTCATGGAAATAATTCTCCATCCCTTCCACAGTTCTATTCCATGTAGTTATTCCAAAGAGACAAAAAATTAAACATTGCCTTAGACATCAAATGTTGCACAAGCTGTGGTGGCTTAAGGCATTTTGTTGCCCAAGGCTGCTTCCCCATTAAGACCCTGCCCTTCCTATTAATTCACCATGCCACTCTCCACCACCCCTCCACCACAGGGAGCTGCAAAAACTAATGCTTCTCTTCCCTTTTCTGTCATTAAAACCTCTCAGGAATCATCCTGACCAAACTCTTATGAGGAAAAGGAATCTTGGCAGAGTTCAGGCTTCCCACACTGGTCCTGGACAGGCTTAGGGGAGTGAAAAGGCAAGACACATCAGCTTTTCTGGTTACCAGTCTGTGAGTGAAGGTGGAAGTGATGGTAGGGTAGGGATGCCAGCTGCTGCTTGGGAAATACCTGGAGATTTGGGGAGTGGAGTCTGAGGAGGGCAGGATTTGGTGAGGGGAGTGACTTCAGTGGGGTATAATGCCATAGAGTCCACCTTCCAAAGAGGCCATTTTCTACAGGTGAACTGTTCTCTGTCCTTAATGAATGATTTCAATGGCTTAAAATAACTACATGATTCTACGTGAAAGCTTGCTGTGAAAGAATTTATATCAGTACACTGACATTAGGTCTGATTAAGAGGACTGCTTGGGAGAACACCAGCAGACAATAATTATCCCATGATGTTTGGATAATGGAAGTAAAAATCAACTCCCTTTGTGCTGATTACCAACCTTTTAAAGTGTTGAAGTAAAGAATGATCTCATGAGTCCCAACTCTTGGAGAGTTATTTCTTAATTTATGGGAGCAGATTTTTTTAATTTTTTTTTTTTTTTTACTAATAGCTGTTCTGATGTTTGCATGGCCCCTGTAGTGAGGAATGTGGCTTGGATAGCACTGATTGCTTAGTTTGAGTTTTGTGAATGTTTTTAGTAAGTCCGTTTCCTAACTTTATCTGCTGTATTAGAAATGCTTTTGTCATTAAAAATGGGTTTTATAGGGCCTTAAGACAAAATATATGTAACTGGGAATAGACATCACTTTTGCAGTGGTTGACAAATTTATATTAAACTTCAATGCACTATATAAAAGTAGTGTGGTATCTGACACTATAAAATCATCTTGTATGTAGAAAGTAAACACTGTTGTTGGAAATGTGGAATCATGGATACAGATATTCTCCAGGTAGCAGATCTTGAAATGGATCTGGTAGGGATCGCTAAAATTGTTTGCACTAAATTGAGTTGGGCTTTTGAGCAGTCAAATAATGGACACAAACTTTTAAAGGGCTCATTTGGTTTAAATCAACAAAGATACTTTAATCATCAACAGGTTTGATAAGATATGCTGCCATGTTTTTTTAACAGGAAAGATTCTGTGCCTTGTCCTGGGTAGCGCAGGCCAGCCCGATCTCATCAGATCTTGGAAGCTAAGCAGCGTTGATTCTCATTAACATTTGGATGGGAAACCGCCAAGGAAGTCCAGAGGCACAATGCAGAGGCAGGCAATGGCAAACCACCTCTGACCATCTCTTGCCTTGAAATCCCTCAGGGTTGCCATAAGTCAGCTGTGACTTGATGGCGAAAAAAAAAGCTCAATAAATATAAATGGTTCACTGAACAGTTCTTTGCTTTGGCATTTATCCTGGAACACCAGGATATGCCAACAATTGCCCACTGCTTATGAAAAAGGA
This sequence comes from Gekko gecko, assembly GCA_029375565.1. Classification (NCBI taxonomy): domain Eukaryota; kingdom Metazoa; phylum Chordata; class Lepidosauria; order Squamata; family Gekkonidae; genus Gekko; species Gekko gecko. The sequence continues at coordinate 153,534,025 of JAPDNY010000003.1, forward strand.
CATGAAAACAAATTAACAGCAGATACTAAAAATGATTGTTAGAAAATGTCTGCAGTCATAGCAGATGGCCTGTAGGAGAAGCTTTCCACACTTCTAGGTCTGTCCTGACTGCTATGATATTAAACAAAATTGTTAGAAAAGAAAACAGTTGTTCTGGAAGACTTTTCTGAACAGTGGATAAAGTTTCTGAGAAATTGGGGTAAAACACATGCTATCTGTATAAGAGCACAGCCCCATAATTTTCCAAACTTCTATGTAGAGCTTCGTGTAAATTAATTTGATGTGTAACGTAACTTATGGAGAATTTTAATCATTGCAGATAGTTTCAGTACTTGGTCCAATGCTTTTAAACTTATTCATTAATTATTTGGAGTTGGGAGTAAGCAGTGAAGTGGATAAATTTGCGGATGACACAGAGTTGTTCAGGGTGGTGAAAAGCAGGGAAGATTGTTAAGCACTCCAAAAGGATCTGTCGAGGATGGGCAAGTGGGCGTCAACATGGCAAATGGGGTTCAATGTGGCCAAGTGCAAAGTGATGCACATTGGAGCCAAAAATCCTAACTATAAATACACATTGATGGGGTCTGAATCAGAGACTGATCAAGAGAGAGATCTTGGGGTCATAGTAGATAACTCAAAATGTCGAGACAGTGTGCAACTGCAATAAAAAAGGTCAATGCTATGCTGGGGATTATTAGGAAGGGAATTGAAAACAAACCAGCCAGTATCATAATTCCCCTGTATAAATCAATGGTGTGACCTCATTTGGAATACTGTGTACAGTTCTGGTCACCACACCTCAAAAAGGACATTATAGCATTGGAAAAAGTGCAGAAAAGGGCAACTAGCATAATAAAAGGGTTGGAACACTTCCCCTATGAAGAACGGTTAAAGCGCTTGGGGCTGTTTAGCTTGGAGACTGAGGGGTGACATGATTGAGGTTTATAAAATTATGCATGGGATAGAGCAGGTAGAGAAAAGAAGTACTTTTCTCCTTTTCTCACAGTACAAGAACTCGTGGGCACTTAATGAAATTGCTGAGCAGTCGGGTTAGAACAGATAAAAGGAAGTACTTCTTCACCCAAAGAGTGATTAACACATGGAATTCACTGCCACAGGAGGTGGCGGCAGCTACAAGCATGGACAGCTTCAAGAGGGAATTAGATAAATATATGGAGCAGAGGTCCATCAGTGGCTATTAGCCACAAGGTACAGATAGGAACTCTCGGGCAAGTGATGCTCTGTATTCTTGGTGCTTGGGGGGGGCAACAGTGGAAGGGTTTCTAGTGTCTTGGCCCCACTGCTGGACATCCTGATGGCACCTGGTATTTTTGGCGACTGTGTGACAAAGTGTTGGACTGGATGGGCCATTGGCCTGATCTAACACTGGCTTCTCTTATGTTCTTATGTAACATTATCTACTTTTGCTTCAGCTTAGTGAAGATTTGTTTTGAATATCTTTTTTGCACACCCTCTGCTTTAAAAAGCATCAGCAGAGTTGAAGTCATTGATAAGAATGGAATTAACAGCATAGATATTAGCAAGCAGGGTGGATAAAAAATTATTTTCGCTGGTCTTGGATTTTTAAGGGAGGAATGGTGGTATGGAAATCTTATGTGTCAAGATCTTGTATTCTGAGTGTTTCAAAATTCTCTTTTGGATGAGGTGTAGCCTCTCCTACCTTGGATAAGCTGTGTATCATTTGTGCCAGTACTTGAATCTTCCTTCTTGAAGAAGAAAATCCCAAATGCAGCTGTTGTGTTTTAAGTTACGGTTTCTTTGCATAATAGAAACAGATTTGAGCATGAATTCCTTAGGGTTTTTTTGTCTTTGTGTTGTGGTAAATTTTATTATTTAAGATAACAAGTGAAGACACGTTTGTGTGTTTTGGCACTTGATTATCTTGGGGCCTTCCTATATACATTTATTTATTCACAGGGCTTGGTACTTCTGGAGGATAGAAATTTGCCCCCACCCAGCTCCTCACCTTAAGCTGCCCATTTATATCTTATGATACACTTGCAGGAAGGGCAGCATTGACCAACTTTCAGGCCTTATATGCAAAGATACTACACTGTGATAGAAAGGTTGCTTGCGTTGTGCATGTATAAGTTCATGCTCCTAGCTGCTTCTTATAGATCTCTCCAAGGCTGATTCAGATGTCTGAATGTGTCAGGTAAATCTCATGTGCCCAAATTCCAGACTGCATGTGGCTAGATTTGTTCTGTGTAAGAGTTCTGTTTGAATGGTGATCTGTTATGAGGGCAAATGTTTGATGTAGTGGTTAAGTGTGTGGACTCTACTGGGAGAACCAGGTTTGATTCCCCACTCCTCCACTTGCAGCTGCTGGATGACCTTGGGCAAGCCATAGTTATGTCAGAGTTGTTTTCTCAAGGACAGTTCTGGAGAGAGCTCTCTCAGCCACACCTACCTCACAGGGTGTCTGTTGTGGGGAGGGGAAGGGAAATGAGTTTGTAAGCCGCTCTGAGACTCTGAGTGAAGGGTAGGGTATAAATCTAACCTCCTCCTCCTTTTGATTTTTTGAATGTTTAAAGTGCCATTTTTAAAAACTTCTTCAGCAGTCTGGAAATATTAAACTCTGTGTACCAAATTTCAGCTTAAAAGCTGGTATGGAAATACTTCAACCATTTAGGGACGTACTCCATGCATTTGTATACATCTATCCTTACTAGCCTCTTATGCTGATTTGTTGACTTCTGAAGCGTGCAGATTTTAAAAAATAAACCTAGTGCAGAGAGCATGCGGTGGCCCCTCCCTGTCCCAATAGTTATTTAATTTTATTTATTTGTCTCATTTATACCCTGCCCTCCCTGCAAAGCAGGCTCATGGCGGCTTCCACTCAACATAAATACAGTTAAAACATCATACAATCATATAAAAACCCCAACAGTTAAAACAGATGCAGGTTCACAAAGTGCTGATAGCAATTAATTAATTATCCAAGGTGGTTTGCTTTCAGAATAGATGTCAGCTTTCCAGATATTGTTCTGCTCATGATTTCCTGCAGTGCCGGCTCCATGTCAAGATCCAAGGGCCAGGATTCTATAGCAGTGGCAGCTCCCTAACTAAATGCCTGGTGGAAGAGCTCCGTCTTGCAGGCCCTGCAGAACCGTAACAGATCCCACAGGGTCCTGATCTCCTCTGGGAGCTCGTCCTACCAGGATGGGGCCGCCATTGAAAAGGCCCTGGTCCTGGTAGTAGCCAGCCTGGCCTCCTTGGGGCCAGGGAGGGTCAGTCGATTTTGAGGCCCCGACCGTAGTAGACAGCCTCACTATACAAGAAGACTTGGTTTTGTTGAGGTCAAAATTTGTATTTTACTATAACGCCTCTAATCCAACTCAGGCAAAGACAAGAGACCATATGGGACACAGCCTTCAAGTCTAGTAGAGTTTCTCATATAGAAACACTGCTAGACCTCAGTTAAATAACCCTAACTCACCTTAACTGGATTGAGCCTAATAAATCCTCTGGTTTAGTAGTCTTGCATGTGTTGTTGTTGTTCAGTCACACAGTTGAGGCCAACTCTTTGCGACCCCATGGGCCACATCACACAAGACCCTCTTGTCTACTGGTAGCCAAACATAAATCCATTTAATATGTTGTTGAAAGCTTTCACGGCCGGAGTTCATTACTTGCTGTAGATTTTCCGGGTTGTGTGGCCGTGGTCTTGGCATTGTAGGACCTGACATTTCGCCAGTAGCTGTAACTGGCATCCTCAGAGGTATAACACAAGCTTGACACAGAGAGTACTCTATCTTTCTGTGTTATACCTCTGAGGATGTCAGTCACAGCTACTGGCGAAACGTCAGGTCCTACAATGCTAAGACCATGGCCACACGACCTGGAAAATCTACAGCAACTAATAACTCCATTTGTTTCACAATCTCTTCTGGCCCACTCTGTCTCATAAGAACATAAGAGAAGCCAATGTTGGATCAGGCCAATGGCCCATCCAGTCCAACACTCTATCACACAGTTGCCATCAGGAGGTCCAGCAGTGGGGCCAAGACACTAGAAACCCTTCCACTGTTGCCCCACCCACAAGCACCAAGAATACAGAGCATCACTTGCCCAAGAGTTCCTATCTGTACCTTGTGGCTAATAGCCACTGATGGACCTCTGCTTCATATGTTTATCTAATTCCCTCTTGAAGCTGTCCATGCTTGTAGCCACCGCCACCTCCTGTGGCAGTGAATTCCATGTGTTAATCACTCTTTGGGTGAAGAAGTACTTCCTTTTACCTGTTCTAACCCAATTGCTCAGCAATTTCATTGAGTGCCCACGAGTTCTTGCATTGTGAGAAAAGGAGAAAAGTACTTTTTTCTCTACCTGCTCTATCCCATCCATAATCTTATAAACATCGATCATGTCACCCCTCAGCCATTGTTTCGCCAAGCTAAAGAGCCCCAAGTGCTTTAACCGTTCTTCATAGGGGAAGTGTTCCAACCCTTTTATCATTCTAGTTGCCCTTTTCTGCACTTTTTCCAATGCTATAATATCCTTTTTGAGGTGTGGTGACCAGAACTGTACGCAGTATTCCAAATGAGGTCACACCATTGATTTATACAGGGGAATTATAATACTGGCTGATTTGTTTTCAATTCCCTTCCTAATAATCCCCAGCATAGCATTGACCATTTTTATTGCAGTCGCACATTGACTCTCCAAGCAGATATAATTATATACTGCAAAAGGCTTGAGAGCTGTATGATCAGAGGCTTTAGATGATGTTTTCTAAACAGTATAAAGGTTTTATTTAGTAACGCACAAATACTGTTATAGCAACCTTTTAGTACGAACTCTTAATTTTGGGGATGATTTTAAATCATTTGATTTTAAACTTCCTTAAAATCCATCTGCTCTGATCTGAAATCTCAGTATTGAAATACTTCTGGAAGTTCCTTAAAGAGTCACGTTGAATACCTTCCTTAATGCCAATATGGAATTCATGTTCCCTTAATCAGTCCTGGTTGTTCCAGGCTTACAAAAATATCTCCATTACCCCCAATTTTGGTTGATCCCATTGACCAGCAACTCTGGTCTTGTTGGGCCACAATGAATATTGAGTATATGATGGCAGGAAAAGTGTTTTGAAGAGTTCTGCATTAATCCACATAATCTAAATCCTCTGTTGCTGCATGTTATAAGACACATCAAAAATAATTTGTTATAAAATGAGGACGAATTCAGCAAGAGGAGGGACAGAAGTTCTGACAAATTGTTTTGGTGTAGATCATTCATGTGCCCCAACAGTGCTTGATGGGAAAAGCCTTATCTATTTTGTTTTTCCGTTTTCAGTGTAAGGCAATCTTTAGCCAGGCCTTGGTTACTCTGTGTAGGCTGCCTCTGCAGATGCTGATGCACCAGCATTCTAAAGTTTATCTCCAATTGAGTTGAGTCTCAGGAACCATTGCCAGTCTGCTGAAAATTTCATTTCATTATTTAAAATTTGGCCTCTTGATTATGTAATAATATATTGCATATTGTACTCCATCAATTAATCTATCTGCAGACTGCACACCATGTGGTCTCTTGTCCTTGCCTGAGTTGTGTTATTAGTAAAATATACATTTTGGCCTCAACAAAACCAAGTCTTCTAGTATGGTGAAGCTGTCTACTAGGTCTTGGGAGAGGAAGCGGCCGTGGCCTGCTGTTTGCACTAGTTTTATTTTCTAAAATTTTCAAGTTTCAGGTTTCATGGCAATTTCCAATGTAAATAGTAGTGTCCCGTATGGGCTTGGATGGTTTTGCCAGCTTTGCAGCATGGTGAAAGTAGAAAGGAATCTGTGTGCTATGGTGCCAAGTCCCCACAGCAATCAGCAGGGTGAGGGCGGGGGGAGGTTACCAGGAGCAAAAAGAGGCCTAGGCTGGTGACTGCAGTGCTGGCACTTCCAGCACATACTGAAAGTGATAGCATCATGACACCAGTAGGGTTGCCAGATCCTGCTTGCGAAATACCTGGAGATTTGTGGGTGGAGCCTAGAGAGGGCAGGGTTGGGGAAGGGAAGGAACCTCAGCATGTTATAATGCCATAGAGTCCATCCTCCAAAGCAGCCATTTTCTCCAGGGGAATTGATCTCCATCATCTGGAGATCAGTTTTCATTTCAGGAGATCTACAGCCCCCACCTGGAGGTTGGTATTCTTACATTATTGGCAACATGGGGGCACTCTGGTCTTTGGGCAAAGATGTGATGGTAGAAGCCATTTTTACTATAGAGGTTTTGCCCCCAAACCAGGGCTTCCTTGCCAGCGAAGTGATATTCTTATTTTTTATGTGTTCCTGAAGTGACATTACCATGTTGCTGGAAACAGAGGCCTAGGCCTCATTTTGCTGCCAGTAAGTTCACTGCCAGCCAGCTGACCGGTGCTGGGGGGAGGGTCCCCAGAGTGGGGGATCCCCTGTTCCCACTGGGAGCCTGACAAACCTACTGTGTCACTTTCCAATGAGTGCAAGGGTAAAAGGGATATTAGGTTTACCCAAGTGTCCACTTATGGTGGGAGGGCTCCTGCTGGTGAACCCCCCCTCCTGTCTGCGCTTACCAGACTAGCGGGAGAAGGGTCCATGGGTGGAAATGATGTTGTACCGTGTGTGATGTCATGTCCAGCTGAAAACGTGGATGTGATGTAAGCTTGTCGAGCAACATTCTGGCATCCCTGAAAACTCACAAGTTTTGGGGGACAGCTACAGTGTTGCGCAGTGAACTTGTGTCAAATCTGGGGTTTTGGCCAAATGTGATGTAATTTCCATCCTGGACCCATCCCTAAAGCTCCTAGGGATGTCCACCACTGACCTGGCATCACCATGATTCAGCATCATGCCAACTAGACCTCTTAATCCATTGCTGAATTTAGCAGCCAAAGGAGTTAAAAATTAACCCTCCACTAGCTTGCCATTTGAGCCTTGGAGAGGGGAGTGATGCTGCTCTGGACACCAAAAAGTAACTGATTTTTGTTGCCAGATAACATAGGGTTTGCTTGCTTCCCCCATAAGGTGAAAAATCAGAGTTTTTCTAAAGTGCTATTTGGGGAACTGTTCTGAAGTGACAGCTAATGTGCTGGATCCTATAGAGGATTTCCATCTGTTGAGCACAAGTTTCTCACCTGCCTCCTGAAATTCTACTTAAGGATGGGGACACCAAGGAACAGTATGAGGGGGTTGTTGGAGGACTACCACAGAAGGAGGGAATCAATAAAAATTATCCACCCCATTTGCAGAAGTCCTCCATGGGATCCAGGCCAATGTTCTCAAAATCTTTTTTCCCCAGCTGCTTTGGTTTCCCTTACAGAACATGAGTGAAAAACTGAATGACTGCTTGATCCAGAACCAAGCTTCCATGGGGGAGATGGTTACTATCAAGACAGAGCCCTGCTCACCATACCAGGAAGACGAATATGGACAGCTTTGGTAAGAGGACACACTAAGCTAGTAGATTTAAGCCTCCTCTTCTGTTCCACGCTGAGTTGTCTGTCAAGGAACTTCTAGCATGTTGCTGAGTATTCTTGGATGTCTTCTAGGCTATGCTTTTGCTTTTGATTTTTGCATAGCACCAGGTAATGCTGATGGGACTACAGGTGTCTGGGTATATCTTAGAGGTGTCTGGGTATATCTGTAAAAAGAAGAGTTCAGGTTGAGAAAATGGTAGTTTGAGTGGTCAGTTGACTGCATGCCTCACAGTCAAGTAGTAAAGTCCTTCTGGTTAGCAGTGTAGCAATATTCCTTCTGGCTATTCACAATGGCTTTCAAGCATCTCAAAAAAAGGAACAGACAGATTTAATCCAGTGACATAGGTTACAGTTGTTCAGATCCTCTTACCAAAGTTGTAGTTGGTATGGTGATCATTGATTGAGCTGCCTGCACAGTAAAAGTCCTGCAGAGGGCTGAATTCTTTCACAAGTAAGTCAAGATATAATACTAAATTTAAGGGCAGACAGACAAAACTCAAATAGTTTGTCCACTATTTTTTTTTAAATAAGCTTGTTCTTTGAAGTAATTTTCTGTTCTTCTCTGCACTCTCTTCAGCTCAGGAAAGGTTGATTCCCAGTCTGTGGACATGGAGCCTAAGAAAATGAAAGGAAAGCAGGATTTGATGATGTCCAAGAGCTTTCAGCAAGTAGATTTTTGGTGTAAGTGCCTCATTACTGAATGCAATGCCCTGACCCAGATAGCCCACGCTAGCCCAATCTCATCAGATCTCGGAAACTAAACAGGGTCAGCCTTGGCTAGTATTTGGAAGGGCAGCCTCCAAGAAATACCAGGGTTGTGACGCAGAGGCAGGCAATGGTAACCCACCTCTGAAATGTCTCTTGCCTTAAAAACAAGTCTAGCTTGCCACATAGTGGTGCATAATGCTAAAAGAGCTAGAACTTCTGGCTGCTAGACAATCTTAGAATCTCCTGGCTATTATATACACAAAATGATATGATAATAATTATTACTTAATGCAATATTCATCTATTTAGAATTGTTCTCTTTCAGTCCTTAGAAAGGAGAAAGCTGCTAGTCAGAATTCCACGACTACCACCTGGTCAGCAGTAAATGAGGCAAATGGATTTCCCTCTTTTGAAGTATTAAAGGGAAGCTGCAGGCAATTTTCAGCATATGCAGCTACATGTCTTGAGCAAAGAATTGATACACAGCATTGGCTGCAATTGTGAATGTAGAGGGCAAAGACTCTAGAACAGACACTTAGTAGAACTACTGATGAAAAGACATAGCTTTGGTCTTGGCATGGATTTAGATATCAGAGAAAAATGTTCTGTCTGTTTTACTCCCTGGTTTGTCTGGTGGATTTGTCTTTTAATTTAAAGCAGATCATGGAATATACACTTTCTGTACTCCTTCCTACACAGGCTAGTTAACATCAAAAGAAATATGCACTAATTTTTCCAGGAAATAGCAAAGCTTCACTCTACTTGAATCAAATGCAGCATAATTTAGTAATACAGGGCTAAATTCTGTGTAGCACCACTGGAAGGAGGTGATGGAGAATAATTTTTCCACCTCTTTTTGTCTCCTTCTTCCCACCTATGAACCTCAAAAAAATCAGCACTGAAGGTCTGCATTGCAGACTTATGTTCTTATGACTCAATTGGAGGAAAACCCATTCAGCACAGGTAGATGTGCTGAGTGGTGGCAGAATTATTGGCAAGAGGGGCAGTTTTGCCCACTTTCCCCTGTTCTAGTGGGTCAGTTACCTTTGTAACAGTTCTCTCTGGAACTGGTTGTTCTCGCTTGCTGTTGAATGATAGAAACAACAGAGGTAAAGCAGCTGAGTACCCTGGGTTACCTAAATTGGGAAGCTCTCCTTAGTCAAAAGAAGAACCTTTAACATAATAAAGCCAGAAAAAAACCTGACTGTGTACTAGTTGACAACTGTTTTATTTGATTTTTCAGAGCAATTCCTAGTTTTGTTTTGTTGCCTCTTCTTTCTTCAGTCTGTGAATCCTGCCAGGAGTACTTTGTAGATGAATGTCCAAACCATGGTCCACCTGTGTTCGTGTCAGATGCTCCAGTACCCATTGGCATCCCTGACCGAGCTGCAATGACTGTACCTCCCGGTATGGAAGTGGTGAAAGAACCCAATGGGGAGCGGGATGTGCGCTGTGTGAATGAGGTTATCCCCAAAGGTCGTATCTTTGGCCCATACGAAGGAAAACTCTCCAGTCAGGACAAGTCAGCAGGATTCTTCTCTTGGCTGGTAAATATCCTAACTGTGAAACTCAGTAAGGGTTAATGTTCTGAATCTTTTACTGGGAAAATGAGTACCTGTAGCTAGTGGAGCTCCTCCACTTTACAGTAAGGAACTGTTTAAACTGCTGATTGTTAAAAATAAAGCTTGAACAAGTCAAATAATTTGCTTAGAAGAAATACTTCTGTAGACCCTTCTTTAGAGTTGTTCCAAACTGCTGTCCATGAATCTATTGTTCTCAAAGTGAAAAGTCTTAAGGAATATATCTTGCCATCCTTATAGAACCTACATTGGCTGTCACTTTGCTTCCAAACATTACTTAGCATTCTAGTTATTACATGTAAAGCCCTAAATTGTCTGGGGACCCAGAGTAATTAAAAGAGTGCGTAATGCTATCTGAATCTGCCTGTTAGTTAAGCCATTCTTTGAAAGCTCTGCTCCACATGCCCCCATCTTTGTGGTTGCTGGCAAGTAGGGACAGGATCCTCTCTTGCATGCCTTAATCTTGGAATTTCTTCACTAGAGCTACCCACTTAGTGCCAAGCTTTCTTAGTTTTTGGTGCCAGATAAATACATACCTACGTATCCAGGTTTTTGCTCAACTACTGTTCCCTTCCCCAAAGTGACTGTTCGGTTCACTTCTTTCGACTTTAGATGGTACTGATTTTTAGGCCTCTTTACTGTTTCTTTGCTTGTCAAAAGTTTCCTCCAGCTACCCAGAAGAAAGCTAGATTTGAGTCCAGTAGCACCTCAGAGAACAAGATTTTCAGGGTATAATCTTTTGAGTCAAAGCTGATGACTCTTTGACTCTTGACTTTTGAAAGCTTATACCCCAAACCAGGGCTCATTTCCTGTAGGAGCGCACAGGAGCAAAGCTCCAGCAGTAAGGAGCCCAGGGGGCAGACACATGCAGCAAGCCCCGCCCCCTGCTCCCAGAAGTCCCCCCATCTTTCCCAGCCCGCTGGCCAACCCAGTGGAGCACTGCCGCGAGCTGGCCCTTGAGCTGCTCTGCCACTGCATGGGCCATGGCACCCAGCCCGCCCAGGCTCTGCCCATCTTCATGCCGGCCCTGGCGCGGCACCTCTGCAAGGCAGGCACTGGCGACTCCTGCTAGGAGCTCCGCCCTGGCCTCCTGCACCTACTTGGCCTTCTCCTGCACCTCTGCCCTGCCACCGTCCTGCCCCCCTATCTGCTTGGGGCCATGTGTGTCCTCTATACTGCCCTCCTTGACCCATGAGCAGCCACACACTTTCCTGCACTTGCTGGCCATCCAAAAGAGTCCAGTGGCACCTTTAAGACCAAGGTTTATTCAGGTACAAGCTCTCCCTCCTCTGTGAGGGCAGATTTGCATGTTCCCCGCCCCCATAGCTAGCAATCCAAAAGTCCAGTGGCACCTTTAAGACCAAGGTTTATTCAGATATAAGCTCTCCCTCCTCTGTGAGGGCAGATCTGCATGCCCCCCCCCCCCATAGCTAGCCATCCAAAACAGTCCATAGGAGTCTGAGTGGTGGGTGTTGCCTTCTGACACACTTCCGGTGATGGCAGGGGTTGTGGCATATGCAAATAAGTTATGCTAATGAGCCCCTGCACCTCTTTTCTACAAAATGACCCCTGCCCCAAACTTCTTGTTCTCTGTGGTGCTACTGAGCTCATATTGTCAAACACCTGCTACCCATTTGCATTTTTTTTTCTTTTATGGTGATTATTACTTTCAAAATGAGACTGGTAGTTTTAATTGTAAGTTGGAAGCCACCTGTAGAGGTTCTGTTGCCAATTTCTGATTAAATAAAAGTTAATTATCCCACTTCTTCATTTTGGCTTAGTGTGTTGTACTAGACTGGCTTTTTTCTCCATTTTTGTTTTAGATTGTTGATAAGAACAACCGCTATAAATCCATAGATGGGACAGATGAAACTACATCAAACTGGATGAGGTGAGTCTAGTTCTTTATTCTTTTCTTCTTCTTTATTTATTTATTTATGCTTAGACAAGGAACAAAACCTATTGTTTCTCTCTTGTGATACTTCAGGAAATGACAACTGTCAAATGTTTTAGAGAGATGTTTAGCTTTATCATCCAACATTGTTCCATTTTCTCTGTTATTTTGGAATTTCAGAGTTTCACAGTAGGTGTGGGAGAAGGATTCAGAAAATTTCGTTGTGCAGATTACCCTTTCTGAAGTGGTTCTCTCTCTCTTGACTTTTTAGAAAGTTTCCAGATTGATTTTTTTTAAAAAAATATTCTTTTTCTATTCTGATTTTATCATTTTTGTCAAATGATGGGAAAACCTAGAGGTCTCTGTGTATATTTGAAAGGGAAATTTCCTTTGTAGCATTGTTTTCTTTTCTGATTTGAGTTGGTGACTGGATTGCTAGTTTCAGTTGTACAGCTGAAGAAATTTACATGGTCCTTCTGCAAAGAAGCGAACATCCACATTTTAAAAAGCTCTCTTATTGTAGGTTGTTTCAGAGGGTTAGCCGTGTTGGTCTGCAGTAGAAGAGCTAGATTCAAGTTCAGTGGCACCTAAGAGACTGACAAGATTTTTGGGGTATGAGCTTTCGAGAGTGTTGTTGGTCCCGAAGGTGCTACTGGACTTGGGTCTCATTCTTTTACTGTAGGTTGCTTACTACACAAATACCCAAATCTAACTTGGCTTAATTCCTTCTGCCTCTTGTGGAGAACAAAACAAATGGGCTAAAATAGTCGTGCCCAAAGTGGCCAAACTCACTGCCCAAAGTGGAGTTTAAAATTAGGGGATATTCTAATATATGTATACCCTGCTGGCTAAATAACAATAGAACTCTGAAGCATCTTTATAAACCCAACAGTGGTCCTACCGTGCAGAAACAGTTTGATAGCCATATGCTGCTGAATCATTAATGTGTTCCTTGCAACCCACACATCCCAAACAGCTGGCAAAAAATATATATTTTAAATACTGATACAGTAGCATAGTTTAAGAGTTGCCTTATAAGACATTGCGAAATTATGAAAGTTCGAACAGTGTGATAGTAGTAAACTTCCTAAAAGGGGGCTAGCTGTTTTCACCTCACTCAAGAACGTAAACTTCAGTGACTTCTTCTTATGACTAGGACTCAGTCATGTGTACATTTAACTTGTGAATAAAGCTCACTGAACTTGGATTGACATCCTTCCAAATAAGCATGTGTAGGGGCTGTTTATGACTGTTTGATATTGATACTGAACAATAACTTTTTAAAATCCATATAGAATATTTTTGTGTTTTGTAGTCTGTGACTTCATTGTTTTATAGAAGAATAGCAAAGCAATTCAAGAACTGTTAATTTTGAGGGGGATTAATATGTGTATGAAACAATTCTGCTAGGCTATTTATCAATAAGTTTAGAGCAAGACATCTTGATGCACATGGGCAATAAAAACAGTTTGTCTGGCTGCATCAGACCATGGTTCTCCCAGGCAGTGGTCACACACACTAAATAATTTGCTTTCAATGCACTTTCAATGCACTTTCCAACTGGATTCTGTGAGTTCACACAGTAAAAATCCAGTTGGAAGTGCACTGAAAGTGGATTAAAAGTGGATTATTTAGCATGTGTGACTGCAGCCCGTCTTGTTTTTTTTCTGTGGCTAGCATGATTACTCGAGATGCTTGTGAGCAGGACATGAAGATGATGGTCATACCCTATTTATTTGTTTTTTCCTCCAGCATGAAGTACTCAGATTAGTGCTTCTATATATGGAAGTTCTGTATGCTACTGTTGATAACCCTACTATTTATACATTTGTCCAATCCTTTGGATGGGAGGGAACAAAAATCTAAGCTAGTGATTTATGACACTAAGTCCACTGTTTTGTGCCAAAGTATTTTCTTTTGTCTGTTCTAACACTTTTTTTGCCTCTGGTCTATCTCTCACAGTCAGATTCCTTGGTGTTGAATTAAAGAGGGATGAAATTAGAAATAGAGAGAACATTGACTGAGAAAACAAGAATGTTTGTTGTGAACTTTCTGACAAAGGTCATTTCAATAGAATTCCGCTTATTCAGTTTTCAGATAGCCCTGAAAGAGGAGCACTCATGAACAGGAAAGGATTCAAAAGCATTTTGGAAAACTGAGAAAAGTGTTAGCCTGTCTCAGTGGAGAGGGTTGCTTGCATTACTGTTTGATATTTATTCCTCTCTCTTGAATCTAGATTTATTCTGCCTGTCTCTTCCAAAAGTACCCCAGAATTTCTGATGCCTATTTAGGTCGTATAGAAACTTCTGGACATGCTGTAGTATTTAAAGAATGTATAGCCTAAAGGCATTTTAACCACTTTCTTGGGGCAATACTATGTTATAAGGCGGATTCTGCTATTGGATCTCCAAACATCATCTTAAATTTAAACAACAGATGTTGTGGGGAGGGAGTGAATGAACACCACCCATGCATGTGCACTCCACACACACATACTTGTTTTCCCATTAGGCTTGGCCCCTTGGAGCTGTTATTAGCTGTGGGGAGAGGGCAGGTACAATACAGTTATCTTTTTTCCCCCCGCTTCTGTGGCTAATAGCTCTAGTGAGGAGAAGAATTTTGAGGAGAAATAGCTCAAAGAGCAGAAAGGATTAATCCTGTTCTCCCCTTTGCACCTCAGTTCAACTCCTGTGCAAATCTAGGACCCTATGGCTGCTTTTTTAGCATTAAGAATTACTTGTAATGTATAACATGGTCAGAGTCCGCTGCTTCATTGTTTTCCTGTTCCTCAAAAGTTCCCCCTTCAGAGTTTGTGTCAATCTTTTTGGGGTGTCCTGTATTGCTTTCTTTCTCATAGAGAAGCATCTACTACTTCAACTGTGAAATGGAAGGTGGGAGGTGTAGGAAATGAAAATCAATCAGTCCCATGGAGAGGAGAGGGAAGGTACTCCATAATCTCACAACACTGGCTGCTTTTTCCTTCTGTTCTGTAAAGAAAAAGATGTAGCCAGCAGCTAAGATGAACAAGAAGCTTTAGTCTTTGTTGAAACACAATTGTCAAGTATAGTTATCTTTAGAAAGACTGTACCATGGTAGATGTTTCTATTTCTAAGGATTATTTGGGAAGGAAGGGTGTATGGTGGTGCTGTGAACTGCCTAAGTTCAGTTTTCTTTTACATGACTGTTATAGCAAGTCTAGATGGCTTTTTGAATGCTATGTTGTGCTTCTGTACACATTTATGTAGTATGACTTTCTGAACACAAGTGATCCAATATTGAATGCTGACACATTTTGTTCAGTTTACATGTATGTAAAGAGTTATCCTGTGCATGTACTCATACAATCTGTATGGACATAAACAAGCATGGCAAACATGAGCTAAACAGATATTAGTTATATCTTTATTTTACAAAATTTATATCCTGCCTTTCGGCCCTCATCAGGGCTACCAAGATAGCTAACAAATTAAAACATACATAATAAAACCACATCTTAAAAATATAGCTCAAATACATATAAAAACATTTTTAAAAATAATTAAAACATTAGGCAAGAAGGGATCACTGAAGGAATGCCAAACGAAACAACAAAAATCTTCCATTTGTGAAAGATGGCAACAGAAGTGTGGGTAGAGTACCAGATGTTTAGTGTTTAGATCAGGGGTCCTCAAACTTTTTAAACAGGGGGCCAGTTCACTGTCCCTCAGACCGTTGGAGGGCCGGACTATGGAACAGTCCAGAGGCGGCAGCAGCAGCAGAGGGCAACGCCGGGAAGTGGAAGGCAGCGCGGGGTCCTTCCCTGGAGGCTCCCCCGGGCAACACGCGATCCACCCCCTCCCCGGTGCCTGGTTCCCGCCCCGTGGGATCCCCGCAAAGTCGCCTCCTCCCGAGCCTACCTGAGGTCCGCTCGTGCGTCAGGTGGCACTGCGGGCTGCAACCCCCGGCCCGCCAGCAAAGGGGGGGAGGGGGGCTTTCCGCTGAGCGGGACCGGCCCGGGACCAGACCACGGCGCCCACCCGCCAGGCTTGCTCCGCCGCAGGAAGAAGGTAGCGATCTGGGCCAGGCGGGGGCTCCTGGAGATTCGGGGCGGGGCTGTGGCAGCGGCTGCCCCCCGCCAGGCCCCGCCCTCCGGGTCTTCGCACCCGCCCGCAGAAGCGAGAGCCCCGCACGCCCCCCCCGAGGGCGTGTCCCCCGCGCACAACTGGCGGGCCGTATAAATGTCCTCGGCGGGCCGCATGTGGCCCGCGGGCCATAGTTTGCGGACCCCTGGTTTAGATCTACATAGGTTTTTGGAAAGTTAACGAAGCTGATGTAGATTACCAGCTATATGACTTTGTGGCATTTACCTTGTGATACATTTATCCTGTGCAAACATCCTTGTCTGTTTTTAGGAGATTCTTATACATGGATGAAAGCATTGCATTTGTGGTCTAGTTCATATGTTTTCAATTTAGTAGAAACAGTACAGTGTCCCTCATAATGTAGCTTTGAGTTCAGAAAGGAGAATTACTAAGTGTTTTCCATGTGTACATACTTTGGGAAGTCCAAGTTTGCTCCAAGAAAAAAAAGCACCTTGACTGTATCTCACAGGGCACATCACAAGTGCTAGGGGTATCTGCACAACATGAAGTGGCCCGGAAATAGTTAAAATAGAACTGAAGTTTCAGGTATGAAGCCTCTAATATGAAAGTTTCATAAATGGTTGTGGGGGGGTGCTTGGCGATTTTTGAAGATGCTTTTGTCACAAGCTAATACGTTGGTTTTGAAATAAAACTGTATTACTTTGTGGCATCTCATGTTCTTGTCAGTTTTCTTTTAACTAAAACTCTGAAAAAGATGTTATTTATAGTTATCTTTGATAACAATAATAATAATAAGGATCTATACTCACTGTAAAGTTCCCATATGTAGGAAACCCACAGTCGTTACTTTGACTGTAATCTGAAATATACTTTCCTAGAAGAAAGCCCCTCTGAATAATGTTGGACTTACTGTTGACTAGACCTGATTAAGATTTTTCCCTGTGTAGGCTATTTCCCATAGTTGGGTTTAATCAATCAAATAATTTATGTTGCATCTAGATAGTAAATGTCTTTAATGTCCCAGTGTTTGGGGTTTTTTTAAAGCCGGTTTCATTGTAGTTTCCCAAAATTTATTTTGAATTTAAAGAGAATTTGTTGCAATTTTATTGCAAAAGAATGACTGCGGATACAGTCCTAAGCACATTTACTAGGAATTGAGCCCTTGGACTGAATGGGATTCATTATTGTGTGTGTATTCTGGGGAATGCCTTGCGTATCAGTATGAAACAACATGCCAAATATTTGTTTTAGGTGAAAATGTTATGTTTGTTACAAACACTACATGGTGCAGGATGTGTGTTGGTTTTTCTCCAATTACTATTACTATTAGAAGTAAAGTATCTGCCACTTTCTAGAAAAACTGAAAGCTTGGTATGAATTGAGGAGAAGGTGAGCATGAATATACAACTGGTCAAGTTTCTTGCCTGTAGTATTGGGGGTGCTTCACATTGATTTCATTTTACCCATTTGTGCTTTGTGGGATACTGGACTCAAGGAATATGACTGAACGAAAGAGGAAGCCCAAGTTCTCCAAGGAGGAGCTGGACATTCTGGTCACTGAAGTGACTCGAAACGAAGCCAGGCTGTTTGGAAGGGAGACAATACGTCTATCCCATGCTGACAGGGACAAGATCTGGGAAAGTATAGCCAGAAAAATCACATCGGTGAGCCAGGTCCCCAGATCTGTTAAAGATATTAAGCACAGATGGGACGACATGAAGAGAAGGACCAAAGACAAACTGGCTTTCATGCAGAGGTCCCTCTCCAGTCCCGGCAGCATGGGGAGGCCCTCGGCCATTGTCCTGACCGCCCACGAGAGAGCCATCGAGTCGACGCTGCATTCGTCACACCAGATGCACGGCTTCCGGAGAGCGGATCTGGACGTGGTTGACAGCCCATCAACCAGCTGTAAGTATTATCTTTCCTCCCCTGTCCCCTACTGCACATATCAGTTCTAACAAAGACGTGTATAATGTAAAAGGTCAGACTGCCGTACTAGTGAAACCGTGCTCTCGGGTTTAGTGTTTCCTGTTATACTTTAGTCTTCCTACCCTGTTGCCTTCCTCAGTCTTAGCTAATGAATAGATTGTGTGTAGCTGTACATTAAATAAGATAGTATAAGCTGTGATCCTTTTTTGCTAATTTGGTCAAAGGTAGGTGTTGTGTGACTGCTTCCAGCCTGTGGAAGTGCTTAGGGCTTTTACACACACATATATCAAGGTGTGGAGGTGGGACACAACGTTTGAACCACATCTTCATTATTAATTAATTCAGGATATAGATCAGGGGTTGGTTCACATGGGGGAGGGAATGGACTTGGACTGCATGTAAGATAAGTTTCATGAACTGGCCATATACAACACAGTTTGAATGGACGGTAACCTCATTTTCCATGATACTTCCCCATGAACTGCATGTAAGATAAGTTTCATGAACTGGCCATATACAACACAGTTTGAATGGACGGTAACCTCATTTTCCATGATACTTCCCCCGTCTGCTGAGACCAAAAGGTTGTGAAGATAGGCATATAACATGTCTGTGCATTTATTTAATACATGTGGTACTTCTTATGTCCATGCTGGAATCTCTATCAGGATACTCTGTTCCTCCCTCAGACTACTCACCAGATTTAATCCCAATACATAGGATTTCCAGGAAGTAATTTGAGGGGGAAATGTGCACTGTTCTCACCCCAGTGTCCACATGCAGTTCCACAATGCCAAGGTTTAGAGAACATAGTAAAAGTGTACCTATGACTTTGCTAAGGTTCACCAATGTATGGCAAATATCAGTATTTCATCAGATAAGGTTTTATCTTTGACTGTTTGTGAGAAGGACATCCCATCCCATTGAAGAATAATTTAATTTGCATTAAGGAATGTTATTGAATTCTTGGGAGCACTTTTCTGAGTGTCCCTTAATCACAGAAATGCACATCCATGGCACTTGATGGTAGGGGGAAGGATATACCTTACTGTGCTTGATGAAAACCAGGGAACCTTAGCAAAGTACAAGGGCTTTTTTATTGCAATCTCTAAATCACAGGATTGTTGAAATAAGCATGCGTGGCACTTAGAAAAATATTCTTGTGCCTTTAGTTTTTGCAGATGCTGGGGGGGGGCAGAGTTTAAGGAGAGGACCATTTTCTTTACTTTTGGAGTTCTCTTCCTTAAAGTTCAGAAACTTTGCAATATCATCAAAGTGAACCCCCAGGAATAACAAAGGGGATCAAACCCTAACTAGGGTGGAGCTAGAGGAATCCAGTCATCTGTAGTGAGAACCATCCTTTGCTGTAACCTCTTCAAGATGAACATTTAATGATATTGTTGTATTCAATGGGTTTTCTGTTGTTGTTTTTGTGATGTTTATGATCATATAGTCAACAGTGTGTTCAAACCTGTTGGAAGCTACTTCAGGAGCATTCTGCTGATAACATGAGATACACATTTTTTAAAAAAATTAAAACTGGTGTTTGTAGATTGACTACTTAATGCATTCTATTTGGTATTCATAAAATTCAGGGTAAGCATCACAAATCTAAGAATATAATTTTCATTGCTTTTATGAACAAAACCACATAGCTCTGTGCATAAGGTATACTGCTTTAGCAACAGTTTGCAGCTGTCAGTATAGTGGGTTAAACCTGAGGAAGACTCTAGAAGCGCATCATTGTCCTTGAAGCAATGTTTTGGTCTACAGACTTTAGCATCGCTTGACTATGGGAAGAACGGCATCAAAAATGATGGAGCAAGGGAAGGGCTGTGGCCCGTTGTCTCATGCTCAGGTCTGTATGGGACCACTAAGCCATTCTAGATGCTCATTACCATAACCCTTCAGTGAAGTATGTCCAAACTCCTTTTAATTGGCTTTCTTACTTTGTATTGATGTTGAGCTTGCTCCTTTTAGATGATGTATGGTAGAAATGAAGGGGTTGCCTCTGTAATAGACTGTGCTGCTACCTTGCAGTGGTGAAAACGTTTGCCTTGGATGGAGAGGCTGCAGATTTGTGGGTGTGGCCATGTTGCTTTTAGGCTCTTTCTCACCTACAGTAACTTGTGCGAACATATGAAGCTGCCTGTGTGGGTCATAGCAGTGTACTCTAGTTTAGTATAGTCTGTGCCACCTGGAAGAAGTGCCCAAGTTATTTATTTAGAGCATATGTATGCTGCCTCTCCATAGGCCTGCTGCTGGCAGCTCACAAGTAAATAGTACTGAAAAATCATAAAACACAACTTAAATTATCAATGTGCAAAACAACCTAGGGGCCTAAAAATAGCATAAAACAAACATGGACCAGTATTTTAAAAATCCATTAAACAGTCCCTGGCTGTAAGCAGACCATAAAAAGTCTCAGCATCAACACTGGCATCTCCAGTTAAGAGGGTCAGGCAGTAGGTGATATGAAAAACCTTGACCCAAAACCCTGGAGAGCTGCTGTCAGTCAGAGTAGACAATGCTGACATTGATCTGACTGAGCATATGGCAGCTTTGTATGTTCAAAACAACTGGGGAAAAATGGAAACTCATTAGTTAAAAGCCTGGGTTAAAAATACTTTGACGTGATGCCTAAAAAGCTGCATGGTAGATACCAGGCAAGCATCAAATGGAATGGCATTCCAAAGATAAGGTGCTACCACTGAAAAAGCCCTGTCTGTGGTTGCTACCTGCCTCACCTCTACAAGCAGGGATACACAGAGAGGCAGGGCTGGCCCCAGGTGTCTGGGCACCCTAGGCAGGACAGCCTGGGGCGCCCACCCCACCGGGGATGTCAACCTCCTGGTGGGGCCTGGAGATGACGGAGCACTGCTTTCCTGGGCGCCTCGCACTTGCGAGGCGCCCAGGAAAGTCAGGGAAGGGGTGGGGGTTCTACCCCCACCCCTTCCCTCCCAGCGCCGGCAGCACCGGCTTTCTGGGGGCCTCACAGCTGCGAGGCGCCCAGGAAAGCTAGGGAAGGGGCGGGGTTAGAATGCCTGCCCCTTCCCTCCCAGTGCCGGCAGGTGGCAGCGCCGGCTTCTCTGGGTGCCTCGCACTTGCGAGGTGCCCAAGAAAGCCAGCGCTGCTGGCGCTGGGCGGGAAGGGGGGCTTTTCATGGGGGGGCGGGGGGCATTTTGGCACCTCTGCAGGGCCGGCGCCCTAGGCGAGCGCCTACCTCACCTAGTGGGCGAGCCAGCCCTGTAGAGAGGGTTTTGGGAGGCAGATCATGGGTGGTCTGGACAGTGCAGAGGGATGTAATCTATTAAGTGCCCTAGCCCCAAGCCATTTCCATCTTTAAAGGTACCCAGGAACACATGGGCAGCCAGTGCAACATCATTCCTGAATCCAGCCCCTGACAGTAGTATGACTGCCACATTCTGAACTAATTGAAGTGTGCCTCAGAAGATGAGCCTCTAACCCTAAGTCAAGATCTAGCGACATCCCTAGGCTCTGAATCTGCTCCTTCAGGTAAAGTGCAATCCTTTCCAGGACAGGCTGACTTCTTAGTTCTCACACAGGTTTGTTAGTGACCAATAAAACCCCAGTATTGTCAGGTCCAAACTTCAATTTGTCGGCCCTTATCTATCCCATTACCTTCTCCAGGCACCTGTTCAATATCTCTACAAACCCATCTGACTCAACCGATAGTGACAAATAGTGTTTGATGTCAACTGTATATTGGTGGCATGTCACTCCAGCCCCTGAATGATCTCTCCCAGTGGCTTCATGTAGATGTTAAACAGCGGTGGGAAAAGATGGACTCTTGCCAGACTCCATAGCATAAATGCTTTGGGCCTGAGCAAGCAGCACTCCAGCACCCCCTTCTGCAATTGGCCACTTAAGTAAGAGCAGAACTCCAAAGCATGGTGACCCCCACCCAAATTCCCAACTTGGCCATCCTTGCCAGAAAAATACCATGTTTGATGGCATCTTGGGGGGGGGGCGGCTTCCACAAGTCTTGAGGGGGGAATTGACTGAAAACAGTGCAACCTTGTATATGAATACTGGCACCTTTTCTTTTTACAAAATATGCACTGGTTGATAGTATCAAAAAGCTGCCAAGAAGTCCAGAAGACCTAATAGGGATGCATTTGCAAAGTCACTCCTCTGGCAGAGGTTATCAAGTTAGGGTAACAAAGGCCATTTCCATCTCAAACCCAGGGCTAAGTTCAGATAGAAATGAGTGTTGGATGGACAGGATTATTATGGTGTCATTCATCTAAAAAAGCTGAATTTCAATTTGGGATCTTTTGCATGCTTAGTACGTTTCCTGCCACTGAGCTACAATTTTCCTGTACGGAACTATGCCTGCCTTTGACACAGATTTCCAGATCCAATACAAGTAATGGCAGCAATTGATTAAAGCTTTAAGAATTCTCACAGGATGAGTTATAAAGTGATCTCCTATAACTGACTCAATGTATGTTGGGTTTCGAATGTTTCCAGTATGTGTTTAGAATAAGCATGTTATCAGCTCTTGCAGTTTTGTGTTTTAAGGGAAGTGTTGTGTTCAGCATTGGTTTGTACGTGTCTTATATACAAGTAGATGCTTTCTATTTACCTGAGATCAGTGGCTTCAAGGAATAGCAGTCATTCATATAATTCAGTGGATATTATGCAAAATACATAGGGAAAACTTTACAAGTAACTCCAATAATAGTCTGGGGGTAAAGCCTGCTGTTTGCACATTGCTCCTTAGAAATGGAGCACTGTCCATCTTGCCTTAGCTTTTAATAATATGGCTTTGGTCTTTCCTGTTATAATGACATATTTATTCTTCCTGGTTGGCTCTCCCCTATATTTCTTAAATGGGCATTCCATTGCACAAGAAGTGATCGTTACTTGCATCCTTACACCTTTCTCAAAAAGCCATTGGGTTTTACCAAAATTCTAAGAATATATAGATTTTATTGGAAGCAGATTGTTGAAGGAAGGTCCTCTTGCAAATAATCCACATTTCTTTTTCATTTTCAAGCTGATGAAGGTGAAGAGGTTCCGGGCCCCTCGCGGGAACATCATTTTTCATCTCTGCAGAGGGATTCCATAGAAGCTGACCAGATGTCTCTGCCACCTTTCCTTCATTCTTCATCTTTGTCAGACCACGTGGATGTGATTAGCCAAAGGCAGAACATGTCAAATTCATGTTCCCAGTCTTCCTGCAAGGCCTCTAGGCCATGTGCTCGAAACTCTCCTATCTCTGGTTTTGACCATCAGCTCTTCAACTCCCATATTCAACAGACAGAGCTATTCAGGCAGTTCTGTCAGGAGCTGGTGACAATCCACCGAGACATGGCAAATAACATGCTTGTGATTAGCCAGAAGATGGCTGATCTGACTGGGCAAGTTAGTCAGATGTGCCAGACCCTGACCAAAATCAGAGATGAGCTCCAAACTTTGAATAAAGGCCCTGTCTCTAGTGTGAGCCAGGTAATTAATTTGCAGACAGCTGTATCAAAGAGCCCTTCTGAACTTAAGACAGATATTGACCAAAGTCATCCCAAGCAGACCCCTCCTGCTCGTGCCACTAGGACACGGAAGAGAAAGCACAATTTTTAGCTTTCTTTGTATTAAGGGGAGGAAGTGGGTGATGCTAACGTGGCACGCTTCTTAAGCATGATTATGGGAGGTCAGTAGTGTTCCTCTCTTAAGAGTAATATAAACCATGGCAGCTTGGCAATAGGGCTTTCTCTTTGCACTTTGAATCACGGCACCAGAACATGCAGTGTACTTGTGACACAATAAATAAGAATAAGCGATATTTAAGGGATTTTCCTGTTCTGCAAAGTATACATAGATCTGTTTCCTTGATTGCTTGTGCTCAGGAAGCATTATTATTTAAGCTTCTTATTTACACAATTGCATTTAATATTAAAACAATCACCAAAAATCTCTCTCTCTCTTTTTTTCTCCTTCTGCTTTGCTTCTGCAAATGGCACTATGTAGAAGGGAAACTTAAAATTGCACTGTTAGAACACTTTCTTGGGAGTATGCCTCACTGAATAGCCCTGAGTAGGATTCTGAGTTGAACTCTGTTACAGAACGTTTACAGCTATCAAGGCTTGTGCAAGCAGCTGACCTTACTTGCCTTGGATATGGCTACTGAGTCTTTATATGTTTAAACTGGTTAAATGTTGGCAAAGTGGAAAATGCAAAAAAAGAAAAAAAATGGAAGAACTTTTCCAAAAAAAGGGGTAAGAAAATTCCAAAGTTTGCCAGCAACCGTAGATTATTTTCTCAACCACTTTTGTCCTGCTCTGAAGTTAGAGGCAAAAATTCTGGCAGGGTTAACACAAGGCCTTTAAGAAGGGATTGGGTGACATCTGTGCAGTGCTGTAGCACATAAAGTTGCACCTTAGACTTGCTTGAAGATAAATTAATTATACTTGCTTGAAGATAAATTATTCTGAAGCCAGTAGTACTTGTTTTCCAAGCAAACATATTTTGTATGAGAATACCAATTAACCTATTGATTTTTCTTCATTATCTGTCTCCACCAGCAGTACATCAGAATATGATTAGTGCAGCATAATTAGTTGGCAAACTGCTGTTTTTCTTAACTTGTGGAGAGGGGGAGGAACAGGTGATTTTGCAGAATCAAGCAAAAAGGGAGCATGCCCAGATTCTGGTAGATACATCCGTGCAGTCCTACCTGCAACAGAATTGTTGTATTGCATTAGCAACTGCTACAAACATGCTGTCTTTTGGCATACTTCTTGTCAAAGACTTCCTTGCATATGTTTTTATGCCAGTTTACTGGGTAACATTGCAAAGGACAAATAGAAGTCATATACCTATCCCAAATTGCTTGAATTATGGCATGACCTAATTTTATATAGCTTGGCTAGGCTAGGCTCAGCTAGATATTAAGAGTTTAAACAGTATCTCACGCCAGTTTTATAGCACATATGATTAAACTGCATGGACACTGCAACTTTTTTACTTGCACTTACTCCCCTGCCTGTATGTAGCACTGCACACTGCAGCCATCTGTAACAAGAGAATCCCCTTCAGCCACAGCTGCATGAAACCACATTTGGCAAGGCCTATTCTGTAGTGAGATTGATAAGACTGATTTAAAGGAAGCTTGTTTCAGAAGAGCCTACTTTTCTTATAATATTGTTGCCTAATTATGGGAGAGAAAAAGCCATATGACATCCTGTAAAGAAAACTTGTGAGTTTAAATTAACCAGGTTAAATATTTGTATATTCATCAGATTAATTAATCAGATTAAATATTTGTATATTTTGCACTTACTATAGCACCAGTTAATTTACTTAAGGGGAATAGTGCACAGAATATGGAAGCATTTTACCACTGAAATAATTGGGTCTTGCTCCCTGCAAATATGTGTAGATTGTAAGCCGCTTGGGGCAGGAATGCACATCTTTTTGTGTTAATTTTGTTGAGCATCTTGTATGTTGATGGTGCTATATAATGGAATGACAGTTGTTACTGAATAGCGATGATCAAGTTTCTTGTGTAGGTCCCCAGGTCATTGGGAGTACTGAGATTGCTGTATTTTATCTTTGTCAGAGGTGGTGGTGGTGATGGTGACATAATTGCAGAAGCAGTCTCCAAGATTTCAGTCATGGAAGAATTGCTGCTGTTGTATAAGCTTTACAAGTAGATGCCATCCTTGGCTACTGCTGAGCCTTTCTCAGAGAACTAGATATTCTGGGTTTCAGGGACCTGGAAATCTTTGCTCTTGTGTTTAGTAACATTTACATGGATTATCTGGGCTGGTTTCCTTTATGGGAGGATATGTAGACTAAAGCCCCAATGTAAGAAAAGTAGGACATATATAAAACCTATTATTTGTGCATATGAAGGTATATCCCACAGTTTACTTCTTTGATGTGAAGAGTTAGCAAGAAGGGATGAATTCTCTTTTAAATGCTTAAATGTGATTATTTGAACCTGGCATGTTTTAAGTGCCCCTTTGAATTTTAATGCTGTGCTTATCCAATATTTTATGTCTTATATATGATGGAAATTAGTACTATTTTTGTTAACAATAAATATATTTAAACTCAGATTTTTGGTTGGGTCATTCTTCTGTCAGTGGCTGAAATCCTGAGACGTCTAGTTCCATGTAAAGCATAGTTTTGACATTTATGGATCTCCTTTTTGTCTTTGTGTTTCCTAAAGTGATCTGGTACAGTGGTCAGATCTTATTGCTATATTTTCTTGAAACTTTTCTTTCTCCAGATTTTGCTAGATGTTTTAACTTCTACCCATGCGGAAAACTTCTCAGTGCAATTTTTTGTACTGATTGCAGGCCGGTATGTTTGCAAAATACCCCCAACCCTGAAAGCCTTCAGGTACCTATTGTGGCTTGTTTGCTTTTGCTGTGGGATCAGGGGATTCCTTTTTGAGCATGTCTAGAACAAATGGAGTTGGTGGGAAAGGATTTGACTATTCCTAATAAAAACATTTTGAGAAGAAATAATTGCATATAATGGGTTGCTGTCTAAAGCAAGTAAAATGTATATCACATGGTTAGCAGTATTTTTAGTACATGTGAGAGAATTTTTATTTTAAAAATTTCAAATCATGCAGTTTTTATTGTTTGGGCCTATAATTTCCTGTAAGCAGCTATTACTGATCTATTTGTTATGGATTTTTATTGTAAGATAGCTTGAGTAGATTGTTGGAAAGATAAGATTGAAACTTTTAAACAAAAACCAAGCAATAACAAAACCATATCATAGATATTTTAAAAGACTATCATGAATAATGAGTATTGATCAGTACCTTATTCTGCTGGACTTCAGGGCACTGGGAACAGACCGGGAGCAAAGGACAGAGCCAATGACAGATAGTGGAAGTGCATTTCTGAGGACTGGTTTGGGGAGCAGATATCACTCATAGAATGCAGAGCAGCAAGGAGCAAAAACAGAAGACTCTTTCAAACAGAAGTGGTAAACCTAAGTCTTGTCAATTCAGATTACATTCGGGGGTTCACAGGATTGAATGATCCTCTGTACAAAGGTTCTGTCCACATGGAAAGCTAGAAACTAGAGAGAAGAATTCTCCTTGACACACTAACTTTATATATGCAGACTTCTTTTTTTATATAACAGAGAATTTAGGGCTTTTTCAAGGGTAGGATATAAATGTTTTAAATAGATGTGAGATCACACCTGCAGTCTAGAATGGTGCAGCTGAGAAATAGGCTTACCACCTCTATGAGAGTGGAGGCAGAGTGAAGGTCAGAAGCCAGATCTTCAGGACCACGGACAGCTCCAAGGCAGCAGACCAGTTGCTCTGACATGAGGCAAAATTCAACTGTCGCCTTTCTCTCTGGCTGAAGTCCTTGATGGCTATCCAGCCTGTTCCTCGTGGAAATATTGTTCTGGCTTGGAGTCTTGCACTCCTAATGCTACTTGGTAACCTGTAGGTGTGTCTTCTGAGATTTGGGGTGGAGGTTCAAAGGGAGAAAAAGTCTTGAACCTTTAGTATGATGATTCATTGCTTTAGACAATCCACATGGTCATAGTCACTGGCATTTGTTTTACACTTGTTTCCATCACAGGTGTCTGAGCTGATCCCTCTCAGAGTATCAGCAGAACTTGGAACAGACATTACTTCTGAACCTGTTTCAATATAGGCCTCAGAGTCACTTCTAGGGATCAAGGTCATGATAATCAGTTCTAGACAAGCTGGGAGCCTGCAAGAAATGAGAGAGATACAACTGAAACCCTGCCTATATACAAATAATACCCCTTGCAAGAATCTCTAAGCTCTCATGACTTGAGCAGACTGACTTCTCCCACTCTCCCTTTTCCCCCTTTAAACTGACAGTCAGATGATCTCAGCATTCCATCCCTGCTGGAATGTAGTCAGTCCTCCTCAGACAATTCTTTACATCTCCCCCCCCCACACACACACATCTGTATTCCTTTGGTTAAGTTATAAAGCCATTTTTCTGCATCTGTGGAGATTGCCCCAAGTAAGAAGAGACCACTTCCTTGATTGTGGGGGTCTTATTTTGCAGCTTTCATCATCCATGCCGGATCAGCTATTTTACTATTACATATAACAGTTATTACCACTTTAAGGGCTATGTGCACTACTTTCCTTTACACAACATATAGTTTGATATTCTGTTAGTATGAAAGCACCTACAATGTCTTGATGTTCCTGAAAAACCACATTTTACACAAAAATGCCATAAATTTGCACCATTTTAACTGTTGTACAGAAAGCAAGAACATATGACTTTATCTGCTTGCATGAACATACTTGTCCTGTGAAATCAGTCCGACAGATAGGAGGTCCAGTAGATGATAATGATGGCAATGTTTAAAAATATTTATTAGCTGCCTTTCTACTTTGTGGAACTCAAGGCAGCTTGTAATGTAAAAAAACAATTATTTTTTTAAAAACCTCCAAAAGACCACAATTTAAATGTTAATTAGAAGTACTAATAATTAAAAACTATATTAGTCCAATGAGGTCCTAAAAAAATAAATGAGTATGCTGCACTAGGAACAAACTGAGATTCAAAGTGCAAGGATTTTCTATAGCTCCTTGTACTGCATTTATGTTTGGAATAGATAATTGCTTCAAACTCATGATAAATTAAAAAGAAAAAGCAATCAGAAGAGAGATTTGGTCAAGGGTAACATGATCTCTAAATAACTAAAAGGCTGATCCAGGTCAGTAGCAGCAAGCACATGCCAACTCTGCACTTGGAAAAAAGGTTGGCGCTTAAGAGATCATTTGGCTAAAATGACAGCATCTTCCTCTGCCAGGCTCATCTAACAGTCCTAGGTGATGTGTTTAGGTGGGACTTGTTTTACTATACAGTCTCTGGATCCCTTTCCCAAATGTGTAAAGCTTCATATTTGGGGTCCACAGTTGTTTCCTGGGCTATGTGTATTCATCTCCTTTATTGGTCACTCAGAAATACAGATGGAAGCATATCTCCCCTTTAAGTATAAGGCACTACATGTTCACAAGTTGCGTGAGTATAGCTAAAGCAGCTGAACAGTGGGTAACCAAATCTGATGTGCGAAAAAGGATAGCAACCCATTCTGTGTCATTCGAAAATGTTTGTACCAATTAAACATGCCAGATCCTAACCAGATTTTGGTCTAATGATATCTTGTTTCGTTCATAATGTGTGAAGGCTTGGTTTTTGTTTGTTGCTTCTCAAGCTGCTTTTCAACTTTGTGGTTAAGACATGTATCATAGAACAAGTGTACAATATAGTAGAAACACGATTCTGTGGGTACAGCTTGACCCTGATATGCAGCTTGAGAAGATATTTTCTATTCACAGATGTATTTGATTGCAAAGTATAATTAATTGCCTTGTGGTTAAAACAGAAGCAGAGGTGAAAGTTCTTTTTTTCCCCAAGCAGAGATAAATAATACATCCCAATTTCCTCAAACATTTTCCATCTCCAGAGTATGGTTAGAATCTGGCAGACACTGCCACTACACAATATTCATTAATCTCAATTAAATCTAGAGCAGGATTCCCTTTCAAATCCCGAAACACTCTTGTGGATTTCGTTTGAAACATGCAGATTATCAATAGGCACATAACAAATAATAGCATGCTTTATTAGAAAGAGTGAGGTTAGTTTTCCAGCTAAGAGAACAAGCTGTGATGCAGGATATCAGTGATTCAAATTTTTCATTTCCAGTGATCTTTAGAGTATCTTAGGCAGGTCTTTAACTAGCATCCCGTCTACCAGCAATACTGGGAAAATAATTTATCAGCTTTGCAGAATTGTCATATGAGCCATTAACAGAAT
Source organism: Gekko gecko (assembly GCA_029375565.1). NCBI lineage: Eukaryota > Metazoa > Chordata > Lepidosauria > Squamata > Gekkonidae > Gekko > Gekko gecko. The sequence goes on from JAPDNY010000003.1 coordinate 153,563,499, forward strand.
ATTTATGATGCACTTTAAACACTTTTCAAGCATGATATAGATGTTAAGCGGTACTATTATTCAAGCTGTAATTTGTGATTTGGTGATAGATGAAAACTCCATATTTGTTCACTGTATTTCGGATAACTTGTTTTTCACTGGGGGGAGGGTTGTTTTACACTGATGCAGGGACAGCAGCATGGCTGCTTGACAAGAACAGTACTCCTTGTACAGCAAGGTCTTACACCTCAAGAATAATGATACAAAAATCTGATCATTGCTTACCACAGCTATCCCTTCCCTTTTGTCTCACTGAACTGAAACATCCAAAGAAAAAGAATGTAGTGGTGCTTTCAAAGTTTTCAGGTGGAATGGAAAAATACTACGAAACCTGCAGTTGCCAAGTGGAGGCCACTGTGAACCACTTTCTTGTGGCAGGTGTTCCATGCAGTGGCCAGTAGTGAGAATCTGTAGCTCTTGATTTTGTTGTTGTTGTTGTTCAGTCACACAGTCGAGTCTGACTCTTCGCTGTGGACCAGATCACGCCAGGCCCTCCTGTCTTCTGCCATCCTCTGAAGTTTGCTCAATTTCATGTTCATTGCATCGGTGACACTGTCTAACCATCTCATCCTTTGCCGTCCCCTTCTTCTTTGACCTTCAATCTTTCCCAGCATCAGGGTCTTCTCCAGTGAATGCTCCCTTCTCATTTGGTGGCCAAAGTATTTGAGCTTCAACTTCAGGATCTGGCCTTCCAGGGAACAGTCAGGGTTGATTTCTTTTAGGATTGACTGATTTGATCTCCTTGTAGTCCAAGGGGCTCTAAAGAGTCTTCTCCAGCACCATAGTTCAATATATTCTTCGACGCTTAGCCTTCCTTATAGTCCAACTCTCACAGCCATACATTACTACTGGGAATACCATTACTTTGACCATGCGGACTTTTGTTGGCATGGTGATGTCTCTACTTTTTATCATGCTGTTTAGGTTTGCCATCATTTTCCTCCCCAGGAGCAGGCATCTTTTAATTTCATGGCTGCATTCACCATCTGCAGTGATCTTGGATCCCAGGAACATGAAGTCAGTCACAACTTCCATGACTTCCCTTTCTATTTGCCAAGAAGTGATGGGGCCGGATGCCATGATCTTCATTTTTTTGATGTTGAGTTTCAAGCCAACTTTTGCGCTCTCCTCTTTTATCCTGAGCAAGAGGCTCTTTAAGTCCTCTTCACTTTCTGCCATTAGAGTGGTATCGTCTGCATATCTGAGGTTGTTGATCTTTTCCCCAGCAATCTTAATTCCAGCTTGTGATTCATCCAGGCCAGCATTTTGCATGATGTATTCTGCATATAAATTAAATAAGCAAGGTCACAATATACATCCTTTTCGTACTCCTTTTCCTATGCTAAACAATCAGTTGTTCCATATCTGGTTCTGTCGCTTCTTGACCTTTATACAGGTTTCTTAAGAGACATGGTCTCTTAAGAGGTGGTCTGCTCTTGATTTAAGGGTATGCAAAAAAAATCGGTATTTTTTGGGTTCAGTTACATTGAACATGAAACATATCAGTATTTCCCAATATTCCCAAATTCCAATATCAGTATGGTATTTGGATTTGATAAATATTTGGGATTGCCAATTTTTTTGGCTCCATTATACCCTACAGGGACCATCATACCCAATGGCCCCCATAGGCTATAATGGAGAATAGATCCAGGGGTATCTAGGGCTTGGGGGGCCGGTTTTTCAGGTAGACGCACCAATTTTCAGCATAGCTGCTGGTGCATCTCCTTAACCACCCCCCAAGTTTCAAAAACATTGGACCAGGGGTCCAATTCTATGAGCTCCAGAAAAAGTATTTAAAGGGATCGTGGACCATTTAAATGCCTTCTCCAAGCCATGCGACTCCACTATGAGTGAACTTTGAAGGCCTTTAAAGTACTTGCAGTCCCTTTAAATGCTTTCTCCAAGCTGAGAGTTCACTCTCAAAGGATTTAAATGTCTGGAGAGCCCTTTAACTGTGGTTATCTGGCAGTCCCAAAAATTCCTGAATATTTTTGGAATTTTTTTTTGTGACAGCCATTTTCAGATTGCTGAATCAGTAGTCTGCTCAGTAAGTGGTTGAGAAAATACCAAAAAAATACTGATAATGGTTTTTTTTTCGGGTATTTTTTCAGCTCATTTTCTACTGCGTGCACACTCCTATTTTGACTCTAGGTTTGTAAAGAAAAACATTGTAGTCCAAGGGCCATGAATTGTATTTCAGTGAAATAAGTACTTATCAAACATGCTCAGGCTCTTGCGTGGGGAAGAAGCACTCTTGAGAACAATTTGGTCTCTTCCCAGGCAGAAATGGCACACCAGTCTCAAGAAGTCCTTAAACATTCCATTGGCGTGCATATTATTTTATTACTGCTCTGTCAGTTCACATATTGTTATTCATGCCATCCTACTCGTGGTTTTGTGGGATTCTCAAGGTCACACTCTGATATGGTTGTGGCAAAGGTTTGTTTTAATTTCCGTGAAGCCTACTTGTGAGTCAAAATCTATCTTGTTGTCCTCAGGTATGTGGCCATATCTCGAGAGGAGAGAGAACAGAACCTGATGGCATTCCAGCACAGTGAGAGGATTTACTTCCGAACTTGTCGGGACATCCGGCCAGGAGAGAGGCTGAGAGTCTGGTACAGCGAGGATTACATGAAGAGATTGCACAGCATGTCTCAGGAGACCATCAACAGAAACCTCACAAGAGGTGGGTGGTTTCTCTTCTTCATGCTCTGAGGCATTTCTTCACTATTTCTTTCTGAATGTTTAGCACATTTCAGCCAATGAAAGCTCTCAAAGCAGGAACAAACCTAGTAACATTTATCAGTACGTAATAAAGCTGACAAAAGATTGCAGTTCCTGAGACTGAAAGGAACAGGAAACCCAGTTGAAATAAACTATCCCTGGTTGGGCATTCTAAGTGTGTGGAGACTTTCTTTTTAGTTAATTCTGATTTTTAGGCATACATTATCAAGTCAACAGTGGGATCCTGTGCTTGATTCTCAGTGCACTGCTGTGTTGTGACTGAGATTTGTTCTCTGTCTACTCATGACATTTTGTTCTGATCTACTGAATCCCATGGAACTTTGAAGAGCAGTACCCAAGGACTAAACAGAGAACTTCGTCCCCTGGTTCTGTGGTGTCCTTGGTGACTGCAGACACCAGGGAATTCTCCCCCCCCCCCCCCAGTAATAGCATAAATTGGTTTTTGAGCCAAAGAATAGCCTAAGGGGACATCATCATTCTACTGCAAAATCCACAGTAACAGGATTTCCTTATCCTCCCATGTTTTTAAAAGTACATGTGGGACTTATGCTATGCTTCTGTTGCACCATTCTTCTTAACAGCAATGCCTGCTTGTTTTTGCCCTGGGTTTGTGTACCTCAAGTCCTGTTCCCAGCCCTCCTTTTTTAAAGTTCAGCAAAGGATTGTTGAAGGATAAAATAGGCTGTTTCTACACAGATGTTTTGTTCTGCCTTGGTTCCCTTACTGCAGTGTGGTTTTCAGGATCATCTGCAAGGTATGATGAGGGTGAAAAAGTGGTATTAGACAAACACAGAGAATAGGGCTACCTATGGCTACTTGTTATGACACCTAAATAGAACCTCACTGTTTAGAGGCAGTATACCTGCACATATTGTACACTGGGGATAACAATAGAGGAGGACTTGCTTGGTGAGTTTTCAAAAGAATCTGGCTACCCACTATTGGAAACAAGATGCTGGACTAGATGGAGGCTTAATCTTATGTCTAGACTTTATCTTCTTATGTTCTTATACATTCATAGGATTCCAACTAATGCCATTCTCCAGACCTAATTCAGCAGACATATATAGAAGTGCCATATTATTACTATAAATGCCAGTGGTTTTGTTAGAACTGTGTTCCTGGTTTCCATTGTAATGCAGTGTTCTAGACCAGATTAACTTAGGTTTCTGTTGTGTTTGTGCATTGTGGTCACACAAAATTTAAATTCATACGCTTCTCTTTTCTCTTTATTTTTGAAATGGCACTTTCACTGAACTATATAAGACATTTCAAATATGTTTTTACTATATTGTCTGTGAATGTGGATGTTTTCAATTTGTGGGAGTAGAAGAGAAATTTCACCTGAATTACATAAAACTGGTAACTGGGCTTAAATTCAGATACACACAATTTATGAGATCTCTTATTTCATACACAATGAATTAAAACTACTGTTCTGTTGTGAGCTGAGGAATAAATAAAATGAGCCAGATCCAGGGCCCAGTACTGGCTACATAGTCAGTTGAAAAACAATTTTGGATAGTTCTAAATTGGCTCTGATCAGTCATGTAATGCTGTGACCAAGGCTATGTGAATGGCTGTTGTACTGTAACCTAAACAAGCAAATATGACCTACAAGAGGAAGATTACCTAACTTTGTCTGTGGAATTCATACCAGCATCATTGTTTTCAGCTGCTGTTCTGATGTTTTGACTTGGTAAAAGACATTCCTTTGTAACATGTGGTCCCCTGGAAGGTTGAGGAGTTGTTCTTGGGCCCACTGTTGTATGTGAGTTCATGGAACATTACCAAGGTGCTATGTTAGTTCTCTAAATAAGATTTCATTTCCCCCATACATACACAAAGATACCAAACCTGAAACACTTTGAATTTCAAATGCCTATTTTAAAAAAAATTGAGCGGAATAGTGTCCTAATGTATCAGCTGCTAATTAAAGGAATGCTACATAATGAACCACCTCTATAAAGATATGAATCCATCTTTTCCCCACAGACTTCCAGGGTTGGGAGCTATCGGTCTGTGGAGATATCTAACTGTGCATGAAGACATTTGTCATGAGGCAGGGGTTGGGGTATATTCAGCCAGAAGCAGAATTGAAGGGCCTATAGCAGTGGTGTTGAATTCAATTGTTATGAGGGCTAGATATGACATAAATGGGATTTTGTGGGGCCAGGTCATGTGTGTTATAAATGTAATGCCAGGTAGCAGAGATAGATACTTTATAAAGGACACAAAGACAATTCAAGACATTATTTTTTACTTAAGACAGAAGATTTATGTTTTGCTTAAAACATTAACAATTCAATTCAAAGAGGTTTGTTTGTTTTGCTAGCAGCTCATACTGACTCTAACTTGCCAAACTGCTACCAGGCAAAGCATCCATAACATTCCAGCCAACATATAATGCAGCTTTACTACAATATAACTGCAAAAAACCCTATTCACCCCAACCTGCAGCAAATTGTGCCTCTTCCAGCTTTTGTAAACAAAGCACAGAAGGTAACTTCCAGTTGCGGAGGATAGCCCAGTAATGAAGCAGAGTCACTGGCAAGGGTCATAGGGAGATCCTGATCACACTGAGGCTTTTGGAGCCTTTGTAAACAAAGCACACATGGTCGCACTGAGCCTCTTGGCCAGAGCCTTTGTAAACAAAGCACACAAGGTAGTTTGCAGCTGGGAAGAACAGGAGTAAGGAAGCAGCTGATCACAGCCAACAGAAAAAGCCATTTACATGGAGCTGCCTATCGCACTGCTGACCCCAACAGGCCCATGTGATTTAATAGGCAGTAAATCTCTAATGGAGGGATTGCAGGGGGGCACTCTACCTACGGGCTGAATTAAAAACCTGGGCAGACCGGTTCTGGCCTGCAGGCCATATGTTTTGACACCCCTGGCCTGGAGCTTAGTCTACATACATAGCAGAAAGCAGAGGCAAAATGCTGAGGAGGTAGAATCAATCAGACCTCTTGAGACTGCAGGTAAGGGATTATATTTTTCAAAGTTCCTTACCTTAATTTCCTGCAGATTAAAACAAACCAACTAACAGCAAAAGAGCATGTGTGTATGGTGGGTGGGGAGGGAGGTCAGAGTCTTTTCTCCAAAGCGCTTTAAAAAAAAAAAAAGAGTTTTTATATGAGGGATCATTAAGAACATGCAGCAATCACCTCCCCAACAGTCTGTCCATTTTACTGCCTCAGATTTCTGCCACCAGATTGTGTATGTATAGACCAGGCCCTCCAGCAATCAGGCAGTTCAGCTCACAAGATGAACCCCTGGGTATTGTATTTCTGACCCTTTCCTAGCAGCTATCTGGAGAGAGGGCCAAAGCTTACTTCACTGGATTTCCCTGAGTGCTTGTCAGAGGTTGAAGGGCTTGTGCTGTTAATTCCAAAACAGAGGGTGTGGTTTGTATGCCTTTCCTCGTCTTTCATCTTGGGTGTGAAACTGGGACCCATGTGCTTTATTTTGGAGAGGCCTGTGATTGGTCCCTATGAGACTCTGATACAGTGAAGCTCAGAAACCCAATTCCCTTTCCTCTCATCACCATAAGATTCCATCACATCTCAGTCTGTACTTAAGATTTGTCTCTGTTTAAGTTTCTTATACATACTCCTTACTGCAATTGTTTATACATATACAGATTTAAATTGTAGCACTCTGTAGTTTTCTCCTTGATATAGTTACCGCAGGAGAGGGAGATGTTCATCTTAGTACACTTACGTGGTCTGTGTATTGCCAGCTGTCACAAAATACCTAAGATCCTTATATTCTTTCTGTTTACGTAAGAGCTGCCCATTCTTTGAGATAAGCCTCTCTCATTATAACATGAAAATACTTGATGAAGTCATTGAGACATGCCCATGCACACCTAGTTGCATAGGAGAAAAGCATTACTGGAGTGCAAGGTACCAAGCACCATGGTCAATGAAACTAAAAAAAGGTCAGATAAAATCCCAGTCCTATTTCGCATACCAGTGTTTTTGCCCTAACACTTGGATTTTCCCTGATTTTAAAACGTAATACCTCCCTTTTAAAAGGATTTCATAAATTGTTTTTCTTGTTCATTTGCCTCTAAAATCTCACTGTTTCAAAAGGGAACTCTTTTAAGTAACCTGCTTTTTTCTGGCCAGTCTTCTGTTAAAGAAAAAATAAATATCTATTCATGCTCAGGGATGTGTATACATAGCACTATGTTTTTGTTTTGGGTTTGTTTTTTTTAAAAAAAAGGTTAAAAAACTGAATCTGTAGAAATCACACAAGTTATCCAGGTTTGTAATCATTTGCTTAATTTATTTAGCACCTGATAATCATAGGAGGGTGTGGTGGAACAGCCCCATTGACCTATAGTTTCATTTTGCCCTTCTGAGGCATCTGGGCACCAGCAGCCATCCAAGGTCTCTACCTGGCTTTCCCAACCCTTGAAAGAGCTTTCTTCTCCCTCTTACAGTTCAACCACTGCCACCATCTGGCCTCTGTAGGAACCACCTGCTGAGACGACCAGGTCTCCCAACTTCACTTTCCTGTGTTGCCATTCCTAGGCCTCACCTCATGCTGGTGTCTATGAATTTCCAGTTTCTGGTTACCCTGGGGACAGCTTGCTGCATTTGCACAGCACTGGGGGAGTAACAACTTGCCAGTTGACTGCCCCGTCCACTTCTCCTTGTGCTTGTTTTGAAATAGCATGTTTGAAACAGTGAAGGTCTGTGTGTAACAGAAAACAGCTACCAATATTAAGAGTTACAAACGATTTATTAAAAAGAAAATGCCCACACACAAACATACTCTTAGTACAGCAACAGATTGAGCAAGGGATCCAAAAGAAAAGTGTAAACCTGACCATCTCATTGTATCCAGCCAGGCATGTATCATTAGCATGTCTAAAGCCTCATTCGGTGAGGCTGGAAAACAATTGAATTCTACTCCCCACCACCACCTGTTCTCTGCCAAGAAAGAGAAACACTTTTAAAATTAAAGGTGAAGATTTGCTCAGACCAAAGAAAAACTGCATTTCTCTACAGAGGGTTAAGGAATGCTGTCAGGCCCTGAAGCTCTGTCATGTTAGCAATCTGACTGTCTCATGCTTCTGAGAAATAAGTAAGGAGTGCCCACTGTATAATTTCAGTTTTCATATGTGTGAGGGCTAGAGATTCGTTTGTTTGTTTGTTTTAAGGGAAAGTAAATATCCTTGGCAGGATGAATTCTGCACCCAGTACCTAATAACATGCTGACACAAAACAAACAGCACTATCCATTTTTAGAAACAATTCACAACCCCCTTTGCAAACTAATGTCCTATAAGAATTTTAAATTGTAGCTGTGTAGCTTAGACAGTTCCATATCCAGTCTGCCCACCTCCCATTCAGTGTAATATCCCAGTGAGGTTGAGTCCTGTATACATTCTACATTTGTGCCACCTCATCCCAAGACTTTCACTGCTAAAAGATTGCATTTCTGTATAATATGACAGTTGCATAGCTGCACCAATTGCACTGTCACAAAACCCTTTAGCAATTTTATACTAGCATTACAGAGAGCATCAACACAAAATCTTTAGGCCTGGAGTATCAGCATTTGAGATTCTAAACTTAACCTATAGTTGTTACAAGAACATAATTATGCTTTCAAAATGAAAAAAAAAGATCAGCATAAAGCAGCATCTTGTTTGGGAAGCAACCATGTGTCTTGATGCTTGGAATTATTTACAAGATAGAAGAAAGATGAAAATTGAACCAAACTCAACATCTTTTGCATTTCAAGGTAAGGATAACTGGCTATTCCCTCTGTTCTAACTGCTAATATGCATAATGTCTCGACTATGTTAATAAACTTTAAACAGTGGCCATACATTTAGCAGCCTTTTAAGACTAGCACATGCTCCAGTCTTGGATGTCATTTGCTAGGTCCTAACTCAGTTTGGTACTAAGCAAAATGGAAACAGAGATTGTAATTTCCTTGTGCTCTCATGTTTCATGTAACACTTGAATAAAATAGAAAAGGTCCATAAATCTGCCTGGTTCATATGGAAATCTGTGGATTTCAGTCTTCTTGATTTACTGAATACCTTTTACCAAGTCAAAGCTATCAATACATTTTCAAGAAGTCAGTGTTGTAGTCTCATTTTAATACAGTTTGGCTATCTGTTGTACTAAGCCAGCTATTTTTTTATTTGTCTTCCCTTAGAAGTGTCTGAGGCCTACTTCTGTATGGCAATCTGGATATTGCTTTGCTTTAAAAAAAAAAAAAAAAAAAACTTCTCCTGAACCTTTGCTCCAATAATTTTCAATATTGGTTACTGCAACATTTAAAATGCAGGAGTTTTTCCTTTTTTGCTTTAGCTTTTGGGTGAGGAATGTTGCAAAGTTCACACTGATAGTTCCAACTCCTGACTTTTTTTCTTTTTAGGAGATAAAAAATTACTAAGGGAAAGATCAGACAGGAATATTGAAAATCAAGAGGATGTGAGCTATCCCCTTGAACTCACCATGGCAAAACAAGGGAAGAGCTCTTACAAACGCAGCTTTGAAGAAGGAGCACCTCCTCCCCAAACAAAGAAAAAGAAAATAGACCTCATCTTCAAAGATGTCCTAGAGGCTTCTCTGGAATCAACAAAGCCAGAAGAGCACAAGTTTACAAAAAATTCTACTCCTTCCACTAGGAAGTCCTCCAGACTCCAAACTCAAGATGTCTCAGAAAGTAGTGGACATGGTATCCAGCACAGCTCTCCAAATCTCAGAAGCAAAAATGAGGGTGAGTGGAAGGTTCCCCAGGGCTCCTCTTTCACCATGTCCAAAGAAATTGGACTGCTGGAAGATGAAGGTGAAGAACCCTTGTCATTTAAAGTGAACAGCCCTACTGATCTGTCTCTGACACCAGCTCAAGAAGATGCCCTTGATATCCCAACAACTTCATTGTGTCCCAATTGCATACGACTGAAGAAGAAAATTCGTGAGTTGCAGGCTGAACTAAATATGCTAAGATCTGGCAAGTTAGCTGAGCCACCTCTACTACCTCCTCAGGTACCTGAGTACCAAGCATTTTCATACCCCTCAGGTAAGTCACACACCATAAAAATATTCCTCAGACACTGTGTAAGAAGAATTCTTTTTGCCATTCCTATCCAGCCTTGAGTGTTCTTGAAAAGCATCTGATCTCACTGAAGTGTTATGCATGGGGTTTGGGAAGTGGGTACCTAGTCCTGTGTGAAAAAAGCTTTGGGATTGTGTCTGTAATGATAGAATATCTTACTTCTTTTTCTTGTAATCTGTTCACCATCAATAAAAAAAATCCATTACAGGGAATCTGTTTGCTGTATTCTTGATACTTTCCCTTGCAGGAAAAAGTAGCACATCGTTGTGATGAGTTTTACCTAGAAAGTGCAACTGGTTTTCAGTGTTGAGAGTGAAACGTACTGACTTTTGGCAGCAGTGTGAAGTATGAAATGAATTCTTTCATTCTCCCTCAACTCCAAAGGAACATTGTTTACTCTGTTGTGGGTTTCTTTCTTAAGAGTTCTTTAATTTTCTTTAAGGTCATACTCTCTCAATAATACCTTCTGTGAATGCAAAAGCAGGCAGAATGTTAAATTATGTATTAGACACTGTAATTTAAAAATGAAGGAGAATTCCAAAATATTTATATACCAGTTTTACTGTAGTAATGTTTGATCAGCTGTGGTTAAAGAATGTGTAGCCGAAGATGGAATGTGGGGTGGTAGTACTGCTCATTTTCTTGTCATTTTATATACCTCTTTCTTAACTTTTCCCTACTATTTTTGCAGCTTCAGAAAGCATCATGTCCGTTCCCACTATCATGGAAGATGATGACCAGGAGGTAGATTCTGCAGATGAATCAGTCTCAAATGATATGATTACAGCTACAGATGAACCCTCCAAGATGTCTGCTGTCACTAGGAGGATTCGCCGCTTCAAGCAAGAATGGCTAAAGAAATTTTGGTTTCTGCGGTACTCCCCTACACTGAATGAAATGTGGTGCCATGTCTGCCGGCAGTATACAGTGCAATCTTCTCGGACTTCAGCCTTCATCATTGGCTCTAAGCAGTTTAAGATACACACTATAAAACTTCACAGCCAGAGCAACCTCCACAAAAAGTGCCTGCAGCTCTACAGGCTCAGGATGCACCCAGAGAAGACGGAAGAGATGTGTCGAAATATGACATTGCTCTTCAACACAGCCTACCATTTAGCTATGGAAGGCCGGCCCTATTGTGATTTTAGGCCTCTTGCAGAACTACTGAGGAAATGTGAACTCAAAGTAGTGGATCAGTACATGAATGAGGGAGACTGTCAAATCCTAATTCACCACATTGCCCGAGCTCTTAGGGAAGATCTAGTTGAGCGGATCAGGCAGTCTCCCTTTCTCAGTATCATTTTGGATGGGCAGAGTGATGACTTACTGGCTGACACAGTTGCGGTTTATGTACAGTATATCAGCAGTGATGGGCCTCCAGCCACTGAATTTCTCTCTCTGCAAGAGCTAGGCTTTTCTACAGCAGATAGTTACATCCAGGCATTAGACAGGGCTTTTTCCTCCCTGGGAATAAGGCTGCAGGATGAAAAGCCATCTGTGGGCCTGGGGGTGGATGGTGCTAACATTACTGCCAGCCTTAGAGCCAATATGTACATGACAATCAGAAAGACTCTGCCTTGGTTGCTCTGCCTACCCCTTATGGTACACAAGCCACACTTGGAAATATTGGATGCAATCAGTGGGAAAGAGCTTCCTTGCCTAGAGGAACTAGAGAACAACTTGAAACAGTTACTCAGCTTTTATCGCTATTCCCCCAGACTGATGTGTGAGCTGAGGGTCACTGCTGCTACCCTCTGTGAAGAGACTGAGTTCCTGGGAGACATTAGAGCAGTCAAGTGGATCATTGGGGAGCAAAATGTCCTCAATGCTCTGATAAAAGATTACCTGGAAGTGGTGGCCCATCTCAAAGATGTCAGTGGTCAGACGCAAAGGGCAGATGCATCTGCCATTGCCTTGGCTCTCCTGCAGTTCCTTATGGACTACCAATCAATTAAGCTGATATATTTTTTGCTGGATGTAATTGCTGTGCTTTCACGCCTTGCCTTTGTCTTCCAAGGTGAATACCTCCTTGTTTCTCAAGTAGATGACAAAATAGAGGAGGCCATCCAAGAGATCAGCAGGCTGGCAGATTCTCCAGGTGAATATCTACAGGAATTCGAGGAAAACTTCCGTGAAAGCTTTAATGGCGTTGCTGTGAAAAACCTACGGGTGGCTGAAGCCAAATTCCAGTCAATTCGAGAAAAAATATGCCAGAAGACACAGGTGATTCTAGCGCAAAGGTTCGAGCCCCGCAGCCGGGCGTTTGTGAAAGCATGCCAGGTATTTGACCTTGCAGCTTGGCCAAGGAGTGCAGAGGAACTCATGAGCTATGGCAGGGAGGACATGGTGCAAATATTTGAACATCTGGAATCAGTGCCGACCTTTTCCACAGAAGTCAGCAGAGAAGGTATGGATACCAGGGGGAGTTTGCTCATGGAATGGAGAGAACTCAAGGTGGATTATTATACCAAAAATGGTTTTAAAGATTTAATCAGTCATATTTGTAAATATAGGCAGAGATTTCCACTTTTAAATAAAATAATCCAGATCCTCAAAGTCCTTCCCACCTCCACAGCCTGTTGTGAAAAGGGCCGCAGTGCCCTTCAGAGAGTACGCAAAAATAATCGTTCTCGGCTCACTCTGGAGCAGCTCAGTGATCTTCTGACAATTGCTGTTAATGGACCACCTATTGCCAACTTTGAGGCCAAGAGGGCACTAGATAGTTGGTTTGAGGAGAAATCTAGCAATAGTTATGCACTGTCTGCAGAAATGTTGAGCAGGATGTCCTCCCTGGATCAGAAACCAGTGCTGCAGAGCATGGACCACGGATCGGAATTTTACCCTGATATTTAGCAAGGAATGCCTCTTGTTTAGAAAGCTGTTGAATCTTTTTTTTAATCGATACTCTAAGCTTTGATATATTATATGAAAAATATATATTATATATAAATATATGTATGTATGTAAACCCCACACTGAAATTTTAAACTTATCTGATGGAAGCTACAAGGAATTTTTAAGAATGAGACAAACACTTAACATTTACTGACATCTTCAACTGTGGCAGCTGCAGTACAGGTGGCAACATTTCATTCTTTAGAAACGTGCTGGGGCCATAGTCTACATTTTTTCAATTTAATTCAAGTAATAAGCTAGACGTGGCGGGCCGATGTCATCGTACTTCTCACTATACTTGTGTGTGTGTGTGTGTGTTTTATTTCAGCCATTTTCCCTTTGTTAGTACGCTAATGAGCCATTCAGCCCTTTACTAATGATTGTCCGGGCCCTTTGGGTATATCTGGGGAGTTCTTGCCTAATTTCATCTAGGTTAGAGTAGATTCCTATGTCTCTTAAGAATCCATCTGTTTCTGACCCTTTCTTGGTCCTGCACACCCATGGGCATTTTGAGTGCAAAGAAAATCATTCTGCCACTCCTGTGAAAATTCTACTAACAATTCATATATCTTACTATATGGTATAGCATGTGCAAACAAAAATAGCAGAAAGTGGGCTTTTGTGGTTGTTTTTGCATTTATATTTTTTATATATCTGTAGGGAATAAGCAAAAAGAAAATAATTACAACTCTTGACTGAAAACCCAGGCTGCTGCGGAAGCTAGATGGCCAATGAGTCAAGTCCCATGGTAGGGTGGAGACTCCAGGGCTTAAAATACATATATGCTAATTTTGTGTTATTTATACTCAGTCTTTATAATCATAAATGGTTTTGTCTTCTGTTTCTATGGGTTTTTAATAACTGTAAGAAATGCCTGCTTTAATTCTGTGGCAGGAAATATCAATGCAAGATCCATCTTTAGGTGTTATCATGGGGTTGTTGTCCTTTCGAGACTCACATATCCTCCTCAAGTTCAGCATTCTATCATGGGACAAAAGAAAAACGGAACGTATGAATTCCTGTGAACGGTGTATTTTGGAGAGTGTACAGTCTGGTAGAAGTTTGGAAATGGCACTTGCAACTGAAACAGTAAGATCTGAGGAGATTTTTTTTTTTTACCCCATGGTTCAGGTTAAATAAATAAGCCAAAACAAGCCCAGAATCTTCACTCATATGTGTGCCATGTTTTTCTGCGGTGGCTTAAGACAGCACTGTGATAATACTGGAAGATCACAGGAATAAAAGGAAACCCTGACCCCCATCCTCAAGCAAAAACCTCCTAGGGTGGCATATTTCCTAGAGGGACAGATCTCATGCCAGTCTTCATCTTTTTGGAAATACAGTTATGTCAGTTACACTGAACCTTTCCTCATTCCTTTCTCCCAGTTTTCTCCCACTCCTTCTCTATCGGTCATGGTGCTAAGGTATCTCTGGAACCGTTGCTGCTAGATGATAGCTTTTCATCTGTATAAATAATTTTAATCAGTATGTTTTCAGTGGTAATGTAGCATATTGTTGAAGCAATTTCTCTTCAGGTATATCTGCACTGGGTCCCTTATTGCATATATGTTCCATTTCAGTTTGTCCTGCATTGTCCCATGTACTATCTTTGCATATTTTTCATACAGCCTTATCTTTAGGACCTGGAGTTTTTTTTCTGACAATTTATGGTAAATTTTGGAAGTGAGGCTGGAGATAAAGGTCTGTAGATGTATTGTCTATGGGATTGTGAGGGGTCTAGAATGATCAAAGATAAACAACAAGCACATATCCCCTCTCTACTTATAGACAAATGAAGAAGAAAAATAGCTGAAGAAAGTAGCAAGTTGTTCATAGCAAATGCACAAAATTAACATTAAAACATTTAAAAGTGAAAAATATGATGACGTCAAATAAGTGGAATGCATGGAAAAACTGGGAGGACAGATGTCACAAAACTTTTGTCCAACTTTTTTGGAGGACATGTGAGTACCTCTTTAATTTGGTACTAACTTTCATGTGGCAAACAAAAACAGGAAGAGGGGGCCTGGTGTGGGACAAGAAACAGGACGGGGTGCAGACTGTACCAGTTCCCTATCTGAAAAAGAACTGGTGCAGATATACCTTTTAGTCACTTCCACTGCCAATGTTCATGCACTGCCTTCTCACCCCACCCCCCCCACCCCCGGCTGAAAAAGAAGCACAAAAATATGACAGAAGTATGCGGTTTGTCTTCTTTCCAATAGGTTTTCTGTCTTATCTTTGAAAGCAACGTTTTGTTTACTGAAGTTTTAAAAATTCATTTTCTCTATGTGTATATTATCCTCTGTGTGATTGAAGAGTGATTGACAGCTTGTGTGAGTAAAGGGGAGAGAAAAGGAATTATAAGGTAAAAAGTGAGATGTTTTAGGCAACATTAAAGCCAAATAGTTTTTAATCATATTTTTCACAGGAATTAGAGCACCATTAGTATTAACACCTCTACAGTTACTAATGTAGAATAGTTTACAAGACAATGTACCACAGCACTTTTTCCTAAGCATAGCAACAGAATCGAGATTTAAAAGGTTTTATGTGTTTAATGTCAACTGTATGCCATAGGCAATAAGAGAATAACACTGCAAATAACAGTTTATGCATCTATTCTTGTGTTTTACCCATTAGTGAAACTAATTTCAGAATAGCTGTTATTAAAGCAGAACATACAGTTTACTGCTTACACAACCAATTCCAATATTGTTCACTACTAGAATTCTCTTACTGTCAGTGGTTTTTGGTCACATCTGTGTACCCTTGAAATAATCTACAACCCAGTCTATGAGTTCATGAAATCTGCTTACCAGCTTTTACCAGCTGATTTTTTTAAAGATTTCTGGTTAGCTACAGAGCCTCTAGGTCCAAGTAGTGATATGTGTGGATAGGGTTGGATCCCATACAAAATCTCTGCTGACAGAAAGGATTCTCCTCAGTAGACCAAGACTTTGCCTCCCCCCCGCCCCACTGCATCCCAAAATTCCCCCTGAGAAGTAGCTCCTTGAGGACAGTGGACTCCCAGGAAAAGCATGAAGGGCTTTATTCCATTATAGCTCTGACCTGGCAGAATGCTTTGTTTGAGGAAACTCATGCCTTACAGGACTTGTCTGTATTCCACAGAGCATGTAAAACAGAGTTATTTTACCAGGCATCTCACTAATCTATCAACAGTGCTAAGTTTTTATGCCAAAAGTTTTAGTTGGTTTTTATTGAAATTGTGGTTTTATTATTGTTATCATATTGCCGTTGTTAGCTGCCCCCAAGCCCCATTGGGGGGGGGGGAATCCAATAAAATACAAATAAATAAATAAAATAAAGGAGCATCAGAGGTCTGCCATAGGGGTTGGGAATTTCTCCTGTTCTGTCAACAAAAATTTCCACTGGGTCCAACCCAATTTACAGGTTACAGAAAATAGTTTACATTTTGCAGTGCATATCTTTTTCTATACATATAAACGTTAGAGCAAAGAGAATTTACTAGGTAGAGATTATGATGAATCCAAATGGTTCGTGAACCTATATAGGATTTCATGTGCTATGAATAGCACTGGAAGTCGTCTTTCCCCATCCCAAATTATCAACAAATTACTTAAGACTCGGTAGCTTCTATTTTACTTTGCATTGTATTCTTCATTATCACTCTGGACAGGGAAGATCTTCCTAGAGCACAGGTCATCCTCAGCCTGTATTCATTTAATGTTCCTGACCATCTGGACGATTCCACTTCTATAGTTATTTCCCATTGTTAATTAGGAAGGGAAGTCAGAACCTGTATTTCTGTGCTCTGATTTATGACTAAATATTAATGGATTTTGGAAGATACAAAATTAAATCACGGGTAAGATATATAAGTGGAGAATGGAAGGAAAGACTTTCATGTAGTATTAAGAGCAGAAAAGGTACTTGGCTTAACCTTCCATCAAAACTTCTTCTCCCATGTTTAGGATGTTCTAAGCAATCCAGCTTTGTGTCTAAAAATATAATGGTCAATTATAACACACTTAGGCAGAATCCAAGCAAATTTAAGTGCCTTTGTTTTCAGTGGGAATGGTCAACATGCATGCCCTTGTATCTCAGTCCTATTAAAATCAATGGTATTTTAAAGTGTTTAATTTTGGTTGGGTTTCAAGTTTTCCAGCACAGAGAACTTTTCAAAAAGTTATCACCTTATTTATAGATAGTTAAACCTGCTTGGTCAAAGCCCGACTGAACTATTTTATGAGTCAGTTTACAGTCTTACCTTTATAGAAACTGCATTTCTGTAAGCAATATCACCATTTTCAACAGCTGGGCTCCAGAAGTATAAGGTTGGTTGCCACTTTCCCATGACTTAAGAGCAATCGTTCTGTTTCTTCCCAAATTTGTCCATTAATATATCTGCTACACTGAGTTAAAGAAACATGTTATACATGAGGAGTGAGAATTGGTGGTGTGTATGTGTATGTTTTGTTTTATTTTACTATAAAGAGATCCTAACTCTATTGAAACAATTCCAGGGCAGTGAAACTAATTTTCACATTTTAGATAGAATTCAGTAGTACAGTTAGTGGCTGGGCCATGTGCCAGGAAGCTAAGCCTTTAACACTATGCAAGATAGTATTAGTTCGTTGTCATGGGATGACTGAAATGTTCATTTGGAAAATAATATTTTAGTGGCAAAGATAACCTAAAGACATGATGAGTGTGTGGTCCAATCTCTTTCTCAGTTTGAAGATTTCTCAGTCTTTGCTTTTGTAAAAAGTTCCAGGGATCTGAATGTTTCTAGCCAGGAATATAAGAATTGCAGGATGAGGACTGCATTAATCAAGTTGTGTTAGGTGAAGCAGCTTTTAATTCCCATTGTGTATCACTTTCCTTTTATGATCAGCAGTTGTACTGAATGGGATATTTAAGTGCACTGGTTCTTTTTTAGCTATCTGGTCTCAGTCAGGCAAGACTAAAGAGAGGCAGAACAACCTTTGAGTCCAGTGTCACCTTTAAGACCAACAGAGTTTTATTCAAGGTATAAGCTTCTGTGTGCACACACACTTCTTCAGATACAATGAAGTGGAAATTACCGGTCCATACATATAGGTAGAGGGTGAGCAGTAAATTAGTATACTACATAATGAAGAAGTTTCACAGATTCAAGGACCAGACAGGAATAACAAGCTTAATTTATATGGTTACCATTTGTTTGAAGAGCATAGTGAAGGAAATATATGTGTCAAAATTGGAGACTGATGGGCAGATATATCCTTAATTGTGGAATGCTTAGTGTAATTAACTGAGAGGTGATGGATGGGGCATAATGGCAGGGTCTCAATCTTTACTTTTGACATATTTATTTCCTTCACTATGTCCCGTTTCCCCCCTCCCCCGGAATTAAACCCAAACAAAGTGTGACCATGTAAACTAAGCTTGTAATTCCTGTTTAGTCCTTGAATCTGTTAAAACATCTTCATTATGTTGTATGCTAATTTACTGCTCACCATCTATCTATATGTATGGACTGGTAATTTCTGTTTCATTGTATCTGAAGAAGTATGCATGCAAATGAAACCTTGAATAAAAATCTGTTGGTCTTAAAGGTGACACTGGACTCAAACTTCGTTTTGCTGCTTCAGACCAACACGGCTACCCACCTGAATCTAAAGAAAGGCAAAAAAAAATTGTGAATGTAGTGAAAAATAAAGGACACTAGAGGGCATCAGCTGTTAAATGTTTGTGATTATCCAGAACACAGAGGAGTGCTAGTTGGATGAGGCTCATCACCTGAAGCAGGTTTCTCCTGGAGTGGGAGGAGATAATGGTTGTCAGACTCAAAGATAGCCCCTCCAATCTGGTTTTCCAAGATCAGGCAACCTGTTAGATGAGGTGGTTATTGTCATTAAACCCATTTATAATCAGATGTTTCTTTCCTTTTCAGCATCTGACTATGATTAATTTGTGCATTTTGACATAACTAGTAGCATTCTAACACAAAGAGGCTATGATTGCAGATTTTCCATCCACCTTGTAATTCAGACTGTTCTACAGGTATATGTTTGGCAAATAATGATATTACATTGCCTGCAACCTGCCAGCAGGGCATAATCTCAGCCATCAGGCTAGTCACAACAGGGATAATGGTAGTAAATTAGGAAACCCAGAGCTCTTCCTACAATTGGCAATAGCAGAGTGAGAACACACACATGGGCAATGCAAGTATGTACTCGTACAGCCAACTGGTTCAGGCATACTCTCTGCATTACCTTGAAGGCTGGTCTTTGCTTTGAATGTGTCTGTTCGCCCTTTTGCTGGAATGGGCTCTCAAATATACCAATATAGGCATTTTGATCCTACAGTACAAATGCAACTTTCTGGTTTTGTTTTCCTATAAGATGAGGCAGGCATGTTCCACAAAGAGTTAAAACACCCAGAGGCTCAGTACTGGCCCCCACCCCCACCTTCAAGTCAAGTATCTTTTAGCTGCTGAACTCTCACTTCCAGTAATATCTATGCAATTCTTGTCTCCCTTGGAGGCAAGTAAAATTTGTATGCATGTAACCTGGTCTGCTTAGATAATATGTACTCATGTAAGGTGCAATCCACAAAAATCAACCTTGGAAATTACATTGCTTTCCATTGGACTTCATGACTCCCTCTAGATTGCACTTTTTGGGCATGATCTAATTAAAGTTAAGCACTTTGAAGTCCCATTTGATTACACTGAGAGAGTTAATCATGCTTCTTTTCCCCACTGAAATCAATGGGACAAAAGTGTTTTTTTTTAAAAGTTTAGCTAGATCATACTTTTTATATGGCAAGACCACACATACCAATATGTACTCAAAACACACCATGTGTAAGAAATGGATTCACTTGCCTATATATCACTGTATAAATAAAGTATATTTATGTATTTTTTTATGTTTTCAGTAGATACATATATGGAATTTAGAGGTAGAACTGACAGTCATCGTTGCAACAGCAAACACTTCTGTATTTGTGAAAGGCATTAAGACATTGGGGGGGAAAGAGGACTTGTAGTATAAATTTTCATCCCGATCTTTTACCTGCCTATGTATAGAAAATTACCCAGTGTGAAAAATTTTGCTGTTGCTGGGAAAAGAAATTCTGCTGGCATAGAAGACAAAGTAGGGGGTAATATTGTCAGAGATGAGGGTGAACACTTACCTGTTGGCATCACATATCTATGTCTATGTTTTCACTTTGGCTAATTCATATCCTTCTCCCTTCTGCTTTCATTGATTTAATGAATGGAGATCTGAACCTATTGAAAAATAGTTTATCTTTCAGACCAACCCCTCCCCACTGCTATTTCTTGGCGTCTGGCAAAGTGAAATGGGGGGACAAGTTAGCATCAGTTGTTTAACCCCTAGCATCAATCTGAGTGAACAAGTCTCATTGACTGCAGTGGCACTTCTGCTTAAGCCAGCAGAAAAGTGCCACAACAATACAGAGTCTAGGAAGAAAAAAAGTCCAGTAGGAAAATATGTAGCATTCTCTTTGTAAAATTTCCTGGATGACGGTGGGATTTTCCAGAGAGATTGCTACTCTACAGATCCCCTGATGAAGCATGTGAAACACGTAGGGATCTCTAACTGTAAATAAAATATTTTTCCCAGTGGACCTTTTCCTTCTTCCTGACTTCTGTCTAAGTAGCAAGATGTAAGACTACAATGTGTCTTTGTATACAGGAGCACAGGACAGAGCAACATTGAAAGGAGATAATGCCATATGGAGAGGGAGAAGAGCTCTGAGCACAGTAGGGACATTTATTCAACAGGGGAGCCATGCCATAGCAGTTCTTATAAGTGTAATTGCACTGCTTTCCCCAGGTTACTTCTGCCTTTTCTGGTCACACTTCAAAGAGCAGCTACTTTAGAGTTGTTGACTGAATAAACTGGCTGACTGTCTGGCTAAGTTTTGGGATGGACAGTGGAGTTAACATGCTTGGACTGAGAACACTGTAGCCTGAAAGCTTGAACTGATTGGCTTGAGGCATTAAGACTGAACCACTCCTACTAAACAATTTTAATGTGATAATATCCTTTTTATATGAATGGCAGCTTTCATGGTTCAATTATAGATTTGATTTAAGCCACCTTTTTCACCTTTTGCAAAAACATGTTCTGAGAAGTCTTTGAGCTGGACAGCCATTTTTTTTCTTTTCTATCAGGCAGAAATTCTGATGTGGACAAAGCCATTTATATTATGCAGCTGTTAGTTTAAACTTGTTAAGCATTAGTATAGAGTTTTCACTCAGTGCTAGCGATTTTCACAACTGTTTCATTCCAGGAGGGGAACAAAAGTAAGATTTGAACTTCCAGTACCAGTCATTCAGGCACCATGTACAATGCCTTATGTAAGTTATGTTTTAATAAATGGGGGGTTGGTAAGGAAAATGTGGTAATAGTTTTTTCCTCAGTCAAGTGACTACTTGTACTGGTATTGTACAGCTTACGATGAGCAAGCTTGTGCCACACACCTCTGATGATGTAGTTTGTTACCCTCTGTGATATGTCAGGGCTTTGCCACCACACAACTCTGGAAACCCACCTCAGTTACATACTGGGCCTACCTGAAAGCCACGAGCTGCTGGACTTTAGGGGTATTGGCCCAGACAAGAACAGCTACCTAGAAAACAAACTCCTCAGGACTGAACTTCATGGACCTATCCTCTCATGGCTACTGGACTCTTTTCCAGCCCGCATGCTGCCAACAATCACCCTTGCTCTGTAAAGAAATCCCTCAAGCACTGCACCTCATGTATAGAAATCCAGCTGATGCAGGGGAAGAACATCATGTATGCTGTAATTATCTGAATACAAAAGGAGGGCTGTTGGATTTCTCCTATTCAGGCAACCCCACAAACTCACTTAACAAGAATCAAAGAGGGGAAATATCTCCTCATGTTTGCCTTTTTCCCTTCCCCTCACGAGTCCTGGTCCCCAAACTGTTAGTTTAACCGTGCACACACACAAGAGGGAAGGGGAGAAACAATCTAGAAGTTTATTATTACATATGTATTAATATGTTAATATCACAATCTTTCTGACAATGTTAAAATGTTATTGCAGACTATGCTTTATAGTACCTGTGTGAAAGGGCCTAGGACACTGGATACGAATAGAGCTATGTTGATATATCATAGTATGTACACGAGAACTTTCCTTTTGTCATACATTATACTTGTAATGTAAGATGATTATTAATAAAAACACTTCGATTTATCAAAGTTGTGGTAACATATCTGTTCATAACATATTAATTACATGTGCATTGTCATTCAGGTGGGTGCTACAAAGTGCACATGGACATCTTTGATGGAGTAATGTACCAAAGTTCAATCATAATTTTCCTTCGATGTAGTATATTGATTCTCTTTTGTGCTTTATCTCTGGTTCCACATAATGGTATAAGAACATGCACAAGTGGAATAGCAAATCCTTCTAGAACTTATGGAACATAAAGTACTCTTCTCCCCACCCCCTGACTAAACATTTTTATTACAAAACCATATACCTCAGTTCCTTTATTGCCACTACAGTGAAAGAGAGCCTTTCATTTATTATTATTTATTACATGTATCATACTGCCTTTCATCAGTCATGGACTTCAAGGCACACATAGGGTTCCATGATTTGCTTGGGGGAATGCCACAATATTGGAGCTTCCCCAATGTGTATAAAAACTTCACTAAAAATTCCAAAGAATAAGAACCAAAACTCAAAGCCATTCTCTGGGTAGCACTCCTTGACTGCTATGGAGACAGCTTCTGCAGAAGTCACCACTAAGTGTGCCCATCAGGATTCTGTTGTATTTAGCCCTAGAACTATAATCTTTGCCCCAGCCCAATAAAATGGCCTTTGCATCCATGTGAAAAATGAAAATGGCAGTCATGTTCCACCAGTACCAGCTGAAACTATACAGATAGCCCATACCACTGATGTCTTGGTCTTGGAAGAGAGCGATGATAGGGTTCCCTTCAGCTATGATGATCAATTAGATCCAGCCTGCCACTCTTTCCTAACCCAGAACAACAGGAAAGAAGGACCCAGTTCATCATCAACTTTCATGGCAGCAGGAATCTCTTTCAAAGGACAAAAATGACAGTGAAACCAGCAAACTGGTTTGTGACACACACTTTCAAGCTTGCGGTGCTGATGATATAAGGAAGATGGTACAGAATCAAATCATCAACATCTAATCAAACCATTGGATGCTAATGATGCAGAACCCCAGACCTTTGGCGCTATGATCTATATAGATGTTAGCACCAAATAGTGTTCCTAAACCAAAATCTCTTCATTTCATAAGCATGAAGAAGAGAAGAGATTGAATTTATACCCTGCCCTTCACTACCCAAAGGAGTCTCAGAGTGGCTTACAAACTCCTTTCCCTTCCCCTCCCCACAACAGACACCCTGTGAGATAGGTGGGGCTGAGAGAGCTGACAGAAACTGCTCTTTTTCAAGAACAGCTGTGCCAGAACTATGGTTTACCCAAGGTCATCCAGCAGATACAAGTGGAGGAGTGGGGAATCAAACCCAGTTCTCCCAGATTAGAGTCTGCACACTTAACCACTACACCAAACTGGCTCTTGACCGGTGGTTCTAACCAAAATTGAATATGAAAGTCTAAGGCGTCTTCCTCACCAGCACCACCCCTTGACCTTCAGCTGTTGTCCCACTTCTCTGGTGTCTCCCCAGGCCTAAAAATAGGAAGGGAGGCCAGGGTTGCACCACCCAAGTCCTCCCTCTCTTTCCTGGAGCAGTGTTCCTCCAAATTATAACACGCTCCTTTCTACTCCCTGGCCTGGTTGTGGAGCCACCATTTCTGCTTCTTCCCCACCCCTTCCAATCAGCCCCGCGTCTATGGACTGAGCCATTATCTGGGCCAGGGGATGGAGCACCACTCCCCCAGTCTCCTGCTCCATCCATGCTGGCCCTCCCCCTTTTCTCTCACTGGCTGGTTCCCAGGAGATCTTTAGCCAGGTCCTCCCTGCCTGGCTTCTCCTAAGTTCTTGCATGGCTGCACCCTTCCAGTTCCCCACCCAAGCCATCACAGTTGGCTTTCTGCTGATTGCCTCTATGCTTGCCAGCTGGCTCAGTGGCCTCTGAGGCTCACTTTTACCTGCTGTCATCTTTGTTGTCATGGTGCTGGGAGATTATGTCAACAGCTGAAACCCAAAGATCTGGGGCCCAGGAGGGAGGTGGTGTGGCCCATTTCCAGATGCTAAAGCTACCTGCTGCTAGGCTCACATCTTGAGTTCTAGCTGAGTTAACAGTGGCTGCCGGAGGTATAAGGAAGGTGGGTGGGTTCTGTTCAGCTCCTGCAGTTTTAGGGATATCCCTGACTTTGCTGCAGGTACCTCAGCTGAGGATGGCCCAAGCATCAGTTCTCAACAGGAGCACAGGATCAAAGCCTATTCACAATACTCCCAGCTGAGAATGGACCAGGCATCAGCTCTTGACAGGAGCATAGGATCAAAGCCTATTCACAATACCCTGAATCAGAAGTGTTTTTGAATCCTTTCCTGATAAATATGTAGGCTTTAGCAATCTGATTTCCTTAGTAAGGATCTTGGGTACAGGAGACATATCTTAGGTTGACTACATCCTTAGTGTTAATATGTTGGACAGGTTAGGTTCCTCCTCTCCCTAAGAGTGAAAGATTGTTAGTGAGAGACAGTTGGAAAACAGCAGTTAAGAGAGCAGTTGAGAGCTGGCAGCTAGCAAGTGAGAGGGAAAAGAGTATGCCTGACTGAGTGAAACTGGAGAAGAGCTGCTTAAAGCTAGCTGAAAATAATCAATTTGTAACAAACGGTCCCAATTGCTGGAATACGGAAACAGTTCAAACCTTAAACTGGAAATGAAATGTTGTAACATCTAGCTTACTATCTTCAGTGTTATGTTCAAACCATTAAAAAAAAGTTAACTCCTTGTTTTGTTTAAATCTGTGGGCTGTGTGTCTCAGGGGAAGAAACACACAAACACCATTTTGAAGTCACCCCCCCACCCCATGTGTCCAAGACAAACAGGACACACAGCAACCCCCTTGTATTCCATGACTGCATCTGGAGAGCCGTGGAGAGACATTTATGGCTGGCTGCAGATGACTGGTTGCAGGCAGGCAGGGTTGTGGAGGCAGGGGCAATGACTTCCAGCCAGGTAGCATTTGGAGGAATGGATGGGTGTGTGGATGTATGCTTGCTATGGCTGCTTGCTATCTCATGGATCATTAACAGGGTTTTGTAAGCAGAGAATCCAGGCTTGGGCACCTGCAGGTGAGAAGAGCTGAGGGAGATTAGGGTTTGAGCTCACATGGCCAGAGCCTTGGGGCCTTTTGACGGAGAGACCTCGGAGGAGAGTGGAAAATGCTGAGCTGTCCATTTCCTCCAGGGTCAAAAGGCCAATATCAGCGAGGTTCTGCAAAAAAGGCGAAAGACTGAGAGATGCTGCTAAGTCTGGGTGATTCAGGGCTCATTCTTCTGCAAAGCCTTCTGGCTATGTAGATTAGGCAACATGCTCAAAAATGTGTATGAAAAATGACAAAAATGTCCAAAAAGAAAATATTTCCCAAAAGAAAGCAGAATATGAGATTTTGTTCTTAGGTCTATTAAAAAAACTGGGTGCTGGCACTGGTCACTATGACTGTTAAAGCAGTTGTGAAGACAGAGGACCCTAAGGGAGAGCTGGATTTCTTCATACAGGAGAGGGTCAGGCCTTCAGAACTGAACAGTGGCTCTAGGCTAGCATCTTGGTTTACTCAGGAGTTGCAGCTGATGAAGCAACGGCTGAGACAGCTAGAGAGACAGTGGCAGTGCGCCTGCAATGAAGCTACAAGAACATCTTATAGGACGTTTATGAGCTCCTATGAGATGGCAGTCAAAGCTGCTAAGAAAGAGTACTATGTGGCCACGATTGCATCTGTGAGCTCAATTATTTAGAACAATTTGGTCTACGACTGTTCTGCCACAAAGCAGACCAAATGTTAGGGAATTGGACATTGGCTGTGAGGACTTTGTGAGCTACTTCACAGATAAAGTCCTGTCACTCCACCATGACCTCCCCACCACAGTTGAGACAGTAAGTGAACTCTAGGCTCCATGCATGTCTTCTAGTCAGGTTATGGATTATTTCAGTCTGCTCAGCCTGGAGGAAGTTGACAAATTGCTCTTAACTGTACACCCCACCATGTGCTCCCTTGACCCATGCCCATCATGGCTAATTAAAGCTGGCTGCGATGGGTTCTTAGGTGCCCTAAAGGAGATTATCAACAAGTCACTCTCAGAGGCATGGCCGGCTCGCCCACTAGGCGAGCTAGGCACTTGCCTAGAGCGCGCCGACCGCAGGGGTGCCAAAGTACACACCCCCATGAAAAGCCACCCCCCGCCGCCGCCTGTGAAGAGCGCCCCAGCGGGGCACAGGAAGCGGCAGCGGAGCTTGCCCGCCCTCCCTCTCCCCCCTCGGGGGGGGGAGAGGAGGCGGGGCGGTGGCGCCGCCACCTGTGAAGAGCGCCCCAGTGGGGGCGGCAGCAAGGAGGCCACAGTTGAGCAGGCAAGCAGCGTCCAGAAACCAGGTGACCTTTGCACCGGAGGAACAGCGTGGAAACTCTGCTGCAAACCACCCACCTGGCACTGACTGTACAAACTGCTCTCCGCCTCACCTTTTCCTCCCTGCCGGTGCCTTCCCACCCCGGTTAGCAGAGCGCTCCCTCTCGGCGGCCGGGGCATCTGAGGCAGGAGGGGTCTGGCTGCGGGGCCAGGGTCATTCCAGCAGACGAGGGGGGGATCATGATGTCACTATTCCAGCGAGCCCATCAGGGCGCCTGCAGGAGGAGCCTTGCCTGGCAGCTGAAATATTGAACTTTGCTGTTTTGGAACCAGAGGGAGGGAGCCGCCCGCCCAACTTTTCCAGTGCCTCGGAGGCGGCACGAGGGAGGTGGCCTCCCTTTGCGGGCCAGAGGTACCCAGGGGAGCTGGCTGGGGATGAGGCTTCGGGGGGGTCTGCGTATCCCCACACGCAAAGACCAGGCAAAGGGGTACGGGACCCGGGTCTGGGGAGAGAAACTACGATGACCCTTGGAGGATTGTTCCCCCCACACATGGGAGGAGTGACAGGAGAGGGGTCTGAGCCCACCAGGGGGTGGGGGGTAGCGAGGAAACTGGACTGGACTGGCGCCTCCCCCAGGCTCCTTCGCAGGGGCGGGCAGCTGGACTACCTTCTCTCCAGGCCCTGCCTGGAGGTTGGCAACCCTGTAATTGGTGTGCGCCACGGGGGGGCGCCAGAAGGTAGCCCCGCCTAGGGCGTAAAAACCCCTAGGGCCGGCCCTGCTCAGAGGGACTGTTTCCTAGGGCACTCAAGAAAGTGGTTGTTCATCCCCTCCTGAAAAAGCCATGTCTGGATCTGGCCAAACTGGCTAATTACCGACCGGTTTCCAATCTGCCCTATTTGGGCAAAATAACAGAGGGCCATGGCAATCTAGTTACAGAGGTTTTTGGATGACACTTCCATTCTAGATCCCTTCCAGTCCAGTTTATGACCAGACCATGGGATGGAGACAGCACTGGTCACCCTCATGGATGACCTCTGGAGGCATTTGGATTGGGGCAGATCGGCAATACTGTTGTTGTTAGACCTGTCGGCAGCATTCAACATGGTCAACCATCAGTTACTGATCCACTGCCTTGCCGAAACTGGAGAACATAGGTCTGCCTTGCTATGGCTGGCCTCCTTCCTTCAGGATCAGGAACAAAAGGTGGCACTAGGGGAACAGCTATCCTGAAGGCACCCACTGATTTGTGGAGTGCCCCAAGAGGTGGTGCTGTCCCCAATGTTATTTAACAGCTATATGTGCCCCCTTGCCCAGATTGCTCAGAGGCATGGGCTGGGATGTCACCAGTATGCAGATGACACCCAGCTCTTATCTGTTGTTGAATGGCCACTCTGACTCCAAACTGGAAGATCTGGACTGGGCATCGCAAGCTGTGGCTGGATGGCTCAGACTGAGCTGACTGAAATTGAATCCGACGAAGATGGAGGTCCTGTGCCTGAGCCATGGTAGTCCAAGGGTAGGGATCCCACTCCAGACTTTCGATGGGGCACTAGTGGTGCCAGTGCCAGAGGTTAGGAGTTTGGGAGTGCTCTTGGATGCCCAGATAGCAGCCGCTGCTAAGTCAGCCTTTTATCATCTTTGGCTGATTAGGCAGTTGGTTCCCTTCCTCAAACACAATGACTTGGCAACAGTGAACCATGTGATGGTTACCTCGAGATTGGACTACTGTAATGCTCTCTACAAGGGGCTGCCCTTGTCCCAAATCCAGAAGCTACAGCTAGTACAAAATGCTGCAGCCAGGCTTTTGATGGTCCTTCCTATGTGGAAGCACATCCAGCCTGTGCTGAAAGCACTGCATTGGCTGCTGATAGCATACAGAATTTGCTTCAAGGTACTGATTCTTATCTTTAAAGCCCTTTATGGTCAGGGGCCTACATACCTGAGGGACCGCCTTTCCCTACATGTTCCCCAGAGAGCACTGTGGTCAGGGCCCCAAAATCGATTGGCCCTCCCATCTCCTAAAGACACCAGGCTGGCCATAACCAGGGCCAGAGCCTTTTCAGTGGTGGCTCCGTACTGGTGGAATGAGCTCCCAGAAGTGATCAGGACCCTGCGGGACCTTCTACAGTTCCACAGGGCCTGCAAGATGGAGCTCTTCCACCAGGCCTTTTATTAAGGAGCCACATCAAATAACTGAAAAGTGACAGTGCCCTGGCCCTCAGCTTACCACCAGCAGCCTGTGCTGCCGCATAAATACAGACAAACTGACTGCCAATATAGACCATTTGAACACATCATTATGATTGTTTCCCCCATCTGTAAACATTGCTATTACTATTAGATCTGTCACAAGAAGAAGAAGAGGAGGAGGAGGAGGAGGAGGAGGAGGAGATTGGATTGGATTTATACCCCACCCTTCACTTGAAATCTCAGAGCAGCTTACAAACTCCTTTCCCTTCCCCTCCCCACAACAGACACCCTGTGAGGTAGGTGGGGCTGAGAGAACTCTGACACAAACTGCTCTTTTTCAAGAACAGCTGTGCCAGAGCTTGTGACTGACCCAAGGTCACATCAGCAGGTGCAAGTGGAGGAGTGGGGAATCAAACGCAGTTCTCCCAGATTAGAGTCCGCACACTTAACCACTACACCAAACTGGCTCTCACTAGCACTTTACGATAATGGATTGCCTTATGATTGTTTTAAGATTGCTTTATAATTTGTTATTTATGTATTTTAATCTCTATGTAAACTGCCCTGAGCCGGCGGGGAGGGTGGGGTATAAATTGAACAAATAAATAATAATAAATTTAGAAGTACAGATAAAGGGAATACAGTTGACAGATGCGTACATCATGGGGTTTCCTATTTTCCACTGGAAGCAGGAAATCTCTCAACTCCTGTTACTCACTGCTGCTCAGCTTCCGGTTGCATAACTGGAAGTGATGTCATGCATTGCTAGTATCATTCTA
Source organism: Gekko gecko (assembly GCA_029375565.1). Taxonomy (NCBI): domain Eukaryota; kingdom Metazoa; phylum Chordata; class Lepidosauria; order Squamata; family Gekkonidae; genus Gekko; species Gekko gecko. Next base: position 153,592,795 of record JAPDNY010000003.1, read on the forward strand.
GTAATTCCCCCAAAATCTATAGTAAAAGCATAGAGTTTTGTGGGATTGTTAGAATATCACAGCATCAGGTTTTGTAACCAGAAGTGAGACTGCAATGTTGTGCAATGCTGTTACTGGTCAGCTGTCCTCTAAAGCAAGTGAGACCAAGGGCATGGGAGCTTTAAGAACTGCACACCAGTGGGTGGTGGATACCACTTCAAGGCCACCATCGATACCCCAGAGGAGACCATTTGTAAGGTCCATGGTGAACCAGTGCTCATGGAAGAAAGGCATTCCTTAAATTCCCTGATCTTCCCCTTGGTTCTCGCAGGTAGTAATGGGGGCTTTAAGAGTTCCCATAGAAAGGGAAATGTTTTTGCAGACTTTAGCTCAGTGTTTTCATGGTTAGGTTCCCACAGATAGCTAAATCAGGGTGCAAAGTATTTAAAGACGCTCCTGTATCTACAAGAAAGGTGGTAGGTTCTGACATCAGTCTTTACCATCAGCTGCCCCAGTCATCTGGCACTAGTTTCGCCACAACTCCTTGGGGAAGGAGTATGGACCTTGGGCACCCCAAGTTCAAATCTCCTACATCTGGGGACTGGCGGGGAGGCACCATCATCTCTATTAGGGCAGCTATGGACTGGGGATTCCTGATCTGTTTCTCCTTTATGGACTCAAAGAGGGCTGTAGCAAGCACAGACGTGGACTGCTTATAATTTTGGTTCTTGTCTGTGCCAGTAAGCTGGGCCCAAATCAATAAGTGATACTTGTCCCATGCAGGTGGCTGGGTTGAGTGAGGACAGTGTGAGGGAGCTACGGGGCGATTCTGGTTGGCATTCCAAGGGTTATACTTAGGGGTGAGCTCTTGATCATCATGGTGATGGCAAGCAGGGCCAGGACCATTGTGTTGGTCCTAACAGTTTCAGCTATCCCCGCCATTGCTGCACGGTTTCCCTCATCCACTATGTCATGTGAAGGGAGGTGAGATCCCTACTTGCTATTCCTGACTTGATGGCTGGGACATCCACTCCAGATGCACAAAGCCTCACCTGCCTTGTTAGGTCTTCTCCATTCAGGGTGGGATGTGAATGAGAGACAGCTGTGAGCCATGCTGAACTTGTCAGCTATGGCCTTTGCTTCAGTGGCAGTCCAGAGGATCTTTTCCTGGATTTCTTGGTGCTCTATATGTCCACTAGCGGCTTGCTTTTCTACTGTTTTAGTTTTAATGGGATGAAGGGGGACTGAGTTTCCCCAGTCTGGATTATAAGGGGCTTTGGGGACTGCATCCTCCAGTAGGGGCTCATAATGAGCAGGCCCTGGCAGGTCTGGGAGAGTCTCTGGGTAGACTGAAGCTATTAGGGCTCTCTGAAGACCTAACTGCTGTTTCAGGGACTCGATCTCTTTGTAGCATGACTCGTAGCTGACTTCAGCATGCTAAGTTTTTGTGTGGGCAACTAAATACTGAGCTGCATGCTGGGTTTGGGTGAGCTGCTGTTTTAACTCCTCAACTCTCTGCTTGAAAGCCTGAGCACGGGCTAAGGCCTCCTCTAATTTCTGCCTGGCATCCTGAGTGGCAGACGAAAAAATACCCTTGTCCACAAGTAGATCAGATTTCTCTGGTCATAGCTTGTCTAGCTCCTGAGCCTGTAGTTCAGGTTTAGCATTGGCCTCTCTGCAATGCTTACACAGTCATTCAAGGCAATCCAAAGCCCCCATGCTGTGCAAGCCTCTTTCTTAGAGCCTCACAACTTTTTACTCTCACACTGCACCTGAAAGTGTCATGCAGTGTCTGCAGGGGGTCAGGGCATCTGAAGGAGCCCAACTCCCATGGGTTTTGGCTTTTCTTGACCACTCACTTCTCTAATTTGTCCAAGCTGGGGCTACACTTGAACATGGTTGTGGCTTTCCATGAGTGGTATTCAGGTGGGGTAGAAAATTTGCTCCTGGCTAAGGAGTTCCTACTCTCACTTCTTGGTTGTTCAACTCTAAAGAGTCCTTAATGGGTCCATACACCGCAGTGAGTTAACACCTAACCTCAAACAGGGGCTTTAGCTCAGGGACAGGAAGGATTCACCCCAATCCTTAAAGACATCTTGGCTGTACTATCCAGTAGAGTGGCAAGGTGGAAAATGAACTCTTTGGAAGTTAAAGCTGTTGCTCTGCTGGGGTTTGCTGAGCAGCAGGGGGAGGAAGGTCAGGAACCAAACTGAGCTACCTGATCCAAATTTAGTAGCAAGTTCATTATAAGGAGGCTCATTTGGAGATTATTACTCCATTGCTGGATAAGATTCCTGGTTGCACAAACAAAGCCAAGCTTGACTGCCTTTTATCTGATAAGAACTCTAAGATCACCTATTGGGTAGCTAGATTTTGTGCACTGATACTGAGGTTACGGAAACTGTGTTTTAAATAGGTTTTAAATTCAAAGTTTTATCTTTGTACATTTTGTATATTTCATATTCTGTATGCTCAAAACTTTTATTATAATTATATGTATGTGGCTGATCTAGCGACTGTAATAAAATTCTACTACTACTAACAGCACGTTTTTGGAGAGGAGGGCACTACTCCACAGTCCAGGAAAACTGCTAAGCCCTAACAAGTCTATCACCATGGTGGATGCACAGAACTGTTCTTCCATGGGATGCAAACCTTGGGGAATTAAAGCTATGGTGCTGGGAACTCCCTCTCACTACTGAGTGTGAAATGGCGGCTCACAGCTGATTCTGAGTGATTCCTACCCTAAGTCTTTGAGGGATTTGTACCTTATCTCTATACCAAACCAACCCTGATCAACCCAAGAAGGGGGAAGTTGAGGGAAGAACTGTGTGTCACCCCCTTGCATTCTGAAGAACCTCACATCCGTTTGCATGGACTTGTAGACTAACAGGTGCAGATGAATGACACAGGCCCGAGAGGTGAAAAGGAGGAAAGATCCAATCTTGATCGTCACTCTTTTTAGTATTAATATTATTTTTTTATTTTTAGAAAAACAACGGGGATACAGAAAAGAACAGGGAAAGGAGAAAGGGGAGTTATACAATATAATTGCGTTTCTCAAAGACAATCATGTAGTACAAATGTATAAGACAGAAAATATTTTCCCTTACATCCCCTTAATTATCATTTTTAAGATACAATACAAAATACAATAATTCTTATTTCTGTTGGGATACAATTGTATTCAACATTTAAGTTTAACTTTCAAACTTCATAACTACAGCACTAGTTCCATCATTACTACGTATTCAATATAATATTTTTGCCACTTCTACATATTCATTAGAACCTTTAATAGATAAATGTTAAAGGTGTAAAAGAAAGTCTATTATATATCTCATATCAAGAAGCTGTTTGTATTCAAGATATTACATTTGGAACACATTTTAATTCTACTTCTATTTCATTATCATACATTTGTATATGATACTCTGATAGTTGCTCTTATAGCATCACACACATAAAATCACACACATGCACTCACATACTCTAAAGAGAGTTTCTCTAGGGATGTATCCCTATGTCTGCCCTCTAAGACATATGCACAATGCTCAGAGGTGCAGGGTAATGTCTGTGTAATTCACCATTAATCTATTATCCAAAGAGGCTGTTGTGACAAACTGACCTCCAAAACCAGGATGCTTAGTACATCAAAAGCAGGAAACTGGGAGATTAGGGGTTAATGTCTCACTCTAAAGCACAGTTTGATTATCAGGCTACTGCCTGCATGCTCCCCATCTCTCTGATTGGTCAGTGCCAGCTGAGGAGAGTTTTAAAAAATCTTGTCAGTCTTGTCAGTGGAGTCAGTCATCATTTGGACTTTGGCTTGGCAATAGCCAGTCAGGAGGATTGTGTGTGTGTCGGTCTGAGGGAAACAGACAAGTCACTTGAGAAGTGAAGGGACACAATTCCTTGCCCTTACTGTGTACCAGCACATTTGAGGAAAAGTTCAGAAATCAGAACTTGAAGTCTAAGTGTCAGCTCTAACTGAATTCCATTTATTCACAGACTCCAGAACTGGGGTTTAGAGTTGACAGAAGAGAATGGAAAGGAGGTTGAAAGCTGCCAGTCCAGCCAAACAGAAAAGGATTATCACTCCTAGGAAGAGGATATTATTTCTTATCCAGTTATTCAGAGGGTTTGACTCAGAAGGGACCCCTGGTTTGGGTGAAAAGGGAAATGGTCTTAGACTTCTCAAGACAGAGAGAGCGAGAAGGAAAGTTATAATTCCACAAGGGGTGTATTTAAATACAGGAAGAAATTACTAACTTCCAGGAAACTAAGATAGTTTTATGAAACTTTATTAAGATACATTGTTGCTGAAAGAAATCTACAAGACAAACCTCTCACAGTTAAGAACTGAGTCTCTAAGAATATAAGCTTCAACTATACTATGTTACCTGTTCAAAATATAATTTGTATAAACAACTGAATTTACCTCAACTTCTCATCCCTTGCCCTATTCCTAACTCAGCCGTGCCTGTTCAATAAAAGCAACCTTTCTGTTTGAACTTTACTTCATGTGAAGTGCCATTTCCAAAGGGATTTATAAGAGGGCTCCTGCTGAGCTACAATAACTGTCTGGCCTGGGCAAAAGCCAAATAACTTCTCTATCACAGGGTGGGAGACACAGAAAGTTATAATTCTATCATTCAAATTCACTACTAAGAGGCTGCTCAGTCAGAGTGGGGAACAGTGTTTTGGAGGGAAAATCTGCTTCACTGAGAAGAAAAAGCAGGGGTCTGTCATAGTTGTCTCCAGGGCTCCAGGACTTTTGCCTAGGGTGGCCCCTGGAGGCAGGTGCCGAACGACCCCTGCTTCCCTCCCCCACCCCACCAAAAGCCCCCACCCCTGCCAAAAGCCCTGCTCAACTTGCTTTGCGACTTTCGCCACACACCCATGCTGCCATCTGCCCGTCGGTCACCTCACCAGCACCATCCAGATCCAGGGGCACTCCCCCCCACCCCATCAGTCGTGGCACAGGGAGGAAAGAAACAGCCTACATGCACCCCAGTCCTGCCCCTGCCAAAAGGCCTGCTTAATTTGTGTTGCTCGTGCCCTTTGCTGCCCTGCGTGTGCCCATTGTCAACCTCTGAGCCAGCCAGTGTGACCGAGTAACAACAAGTTCAATGCCGATTCCCTTGCAGTTGCAGCAGCCCGCTCCAGCCACTAACCACCAGCCCACAGGGAAGGTAAGGGCTGCTGTCTGATGAGTTTTTTGTGGCAGGGGCAGTGGTGGCAGTGGGGGAGGTGACAGGATCCTGCTGGCTGCTGCATGTGCCCCCCCCCAGGCCTCCAGCCTGTATGGCCAAGCTTGCGGGTGGTTTTGTGCATGGGCTTGTGGCCACAATAGGCCTGGCTCACTCCTGGGGTGGCTTTTTTGGGAGAATCACGTCCAGGTGTGAAGCCACCTAAACCTGTTGAAACCACCTGTGGGCAGTCCCCACCAGGCTCAGCATCAGCCTTCTCATTGCGGGATGCTTCATTCATTCAGCCAGCAGCGGCCGAGGGAGCACTGCACTTCACAGACAAGAGGAAAACGTTGAGACTTCACTATTTTTTTCCTGTTACTTTCTCTTCTCCGGCCCTGTTTAAAAAGTTCTCTGTGGAGTTGGCTGGAGTCAAAAGCCCCAAAGTGAAAGTTGCACCCCAAAGTGAAAACCTTGCATGGCCTGCCCCCAGTCAACCCTCATGGGACTCAATGTAGCTTGCTGCCGCTGCAACTTGCCCTCTGAAACAGCTCAACTTGGAAGTAAGCACATGTTATTCAATGGGGCTTACTTCCAGAAAAGTGTCTTTTCCTTGTGTATTTCACAGAGCAGATTTTGCTGAGTGATGGGGTGGGTGGGGGGCAGCCCAGCCAGGGAGGGCCAGTTATTTTGGCCAGAGGGTCCCAGCCCAGGAGGTCTTGATTGGAGGGGAACTCCCTGGAGGGAGAGGAGTTTTTTTTTTTTTTTTTTTAAACAGGGTTAAAAAAAAAAATGGGCCTCCCTCGCAGGGTGATTGTAATAATCTGGAATCAGAATTAAATTACTGTTTTCTTTGAATTATTTCTGAAAATATTTAGTTGGAATCACTCACAGTTACTCCCTCTTAATCTTCCTTTTTTAGATAAGTGCTTGCAAATCAACTCCAATATTCCTAGCTAGGCAAAGGTAAAACACACAAAATATAATGCCTGTAGAGTTAAAAATGGAAACATGTACACTTTTCAATTCAATACATAAACTTTTTACATTTTTTAAAAGCTATAGCTGACATTTGCATTCATGAATGGAGAGTCTCAATCTTATTTTGACATATTTATTGCTTTACAGCTGTTGACCTTATAACCTTAGCTTGTTATTTAGTTTTGTCTTTGCATGTTACATGTTAATTTGCTGTTCAGCCCCTGTCTATAAGTTTGAACCTTAACTTCTATTCCAGTGTATTTGAAAAAGTGTGCATGTCCTTGAATAAACATTGGTTGGTCTTCAAGGTGTCACTGGATTCTAAATTCACGGACTATTTGTTTAGTGGAGACAAATCAATATGTGTACTAGTAGCTTCTCATTGTTCAAATATCAAAAGGAAACCTTCAGCCATATAGGCATTTTTAGTACATGGAAATTCAAGAGAATGGAGATGGAAAAACACTATACAATCTATGGCAGAGCTGTTAGGACAAACAGCATGGGGGGGGCGCTGACAATTTAACACCCAAATTTAAAACTTTTTTCCCTTAAGGAAAGGGTATGGGCATAGTAAATATAAAGGCTCCAAAATGGCAGCTTGAAGCGCAGCAGTTTTTCATTCTTCCTAAAATGCATTTATGTTTGAAAATTGGTGGGCCCACAGGGGGTAGGCACCAGAAGGTAGCCTCGCCTAGTGTGCAAAAACCTGGTTGTCTCCTAATTAGTTGGGGGAATTCGTTTAAAAGGAGACTGGGACTCTCTCCCTGTGTATATAGGGATTTTTCCCTTAAGAGAACTCTCAATTAAATCAGGCAGATGTTCAACTGAAAAGGTTTTTATTAAGAAAAAGAGAAAGAATTAAACAAGAGGCACACAATAAGCACATATACAAGAGCTAACTAAGGGAAACACAGGGAGGGGAGGGGGAAAGTGATTTCAGGGAAGCACAATAATTACCATTCTTGGAGACATCTACAAAAGCAGCAAAACAATGAGCATTTCAAGAGAGAAGAGACCCCAACAAAATGGGGATGTATGTGGAGGATCCAAGGCTCACACATGCTGCACTGGTGGTTGGATGCTCTTGATATAGGGCAAAATGCACCCTAGGGCAGGCTGATGCATTTGCCCAAAAACAACTTGATGGGTTTCCCTAAGGTGGACAAAAGGTGTCAGAAAAGCTTGATGACCCAGCAAGTACTGGATGGGAAAGCTAATGGGTTTGGTGAACAGAACTAAAAGTTTCAGTTGGGGTAGCTGTGTTGGTCTGAAACAGCAGAACAAAGTCTGAGTCCAGTGGCACCTTTAAGACCAACAAACTTTTATTCATGGTATAAGGTTTTGTGTGCAAGCACACTTCATCAGATAAGTTTAAACTAATTAAATGTTGATTAAATGGTGCTTAATTAGGGTAAGTGAATGCAGAGGAAATAAGGTTGGACTTGATGAGATTAATCCAGGGTGAGTCAATAGATCCTGATGGACCCATTGTCCCATAGTTATGCATCTCTCCGGGGTGTGTGGAGGGGGCAGTAGACAGCTGCACTTATTTAACTTCCAAAATACTTCCCCAGGCTTGTTCCTGATTGGCATTTATTTTGTTTCATTTTGTGCCTTGCAGTCTCCTATACATGTGATTTTTGAGATGCTATCTTAAGAAGGGTGTTTCTGCCTTTCTAAACCATAAATTGCCCCTCAACAAGCGGAGGGGTCTGACTGCTAACAGCTTGGCCTCTATGCCCTGCTATTAACTCTGTAGGACAATTGGTTGGCTACTGTGTGAAACAGGATGCTGGAGTATATGGGCCACTGGTCTAATCCAGCAGGGCTCTTTTTAGGTTCTTATGCTCATATTTGGTTTATTTATTAGAATACTATCCTATGTATGCATTGCCACCTGCATATTCTTTGTCTTAAGAAATACAAGTTTTCAATGCTGGGAATTTCTGGCAACCACTTTCCATTTTCTGTGCATTTGTACATTAGCAGAGGGCTTGTTATCCCTTTGTTGACTGGTTTTGCCCATGACCTTCCAGACTGGATGCTGTTAATCCTGCTGGATGTAAAGTAAGTAGAACCTCATTTACCATCTCTCTTTCCTGTCTCAATTGTTTGCTCTACAAATGCATTTATTTCATCGCCTTGAAAGTGTGGCAAAGCCTACTGGTAGAAAGTGCCTTTTGATTGCCAGGTGCGCTGTCTTCTAGCACCCTCTAATTATGGGCAAACTGCTTGGTTTTGAAATTGCCTTGAAAGGCCATGATCTACTGGTGGAAAAAATATATCTTCTCATTCAAGGCCTCCATTGTATCTGGCTGGAGTGGCTAGGCACAGCAGAAAAGGAAAAGGGGGGGGGAAGCTTGTACTTGAGTGTATCTGTTCAGACCTGCCACTTCCCCCCCACCCCCATCTGCCTGTTTCATTGCTAACAGGCTCCAGCTGTGAAGAGGAGCAGATGCATGTACAAATGAGGCTTTTGCTGCACTTCCTTTATCAAATGGATTTTTCTCATCAATGCTTTTTTGAGGTCCTTGGTTACCTAACTTCAGTGCCTTTTGATAAAATATTTCAAAGGAATCTCACAACAATCCTTTAGTGGAGATATAATGTTGGGTTTTCAATTCATGTTTCCAGGGAGAGTGGTGGAAAAATGATTCCATGGTGTGAATTTTCTCTTAATGAAGCTGGCTGGTTTCTATGGCAATATTGGCTATCCTATCCATCTCGATTTCCTCTTCCCCTTTCCTTAAATCTCAGATGGATTAGTCAGGCAATAGCTTAAAATGAAATGAATAAGTACACATCGCTTTCCCCCCAACACCAGCACACTGATCTATGTGTTTACTAAACACACTGATTCTTCTCTCAGGGCACTGTCAGTCTGGGAATATCAACTGGCATTCACCAACAGTGCTGTGTTCTCCCTCCCTCCCCTCCTCCTTCTAAGCAAGTGATGGGTATTAAGGAACATTTCTAGCTTATGTTAGCAGAGGGGCTCTTGCACAAACTGTATTGCCATTCTATTTACAAGAGTATCTAAAAATAGCAAAGATCTAAGGAGGTTTAAGGTTGGAGAAGAACCAAGGTAGGATTTTTTAAAAAAACAGGATTGAGTAGACACGGGGAAAATCATGTGAAGCTGCGGGGCAAAATGCGGCCGCACAGCACATGGTGTGAAATTGACAGGTACGATCGGGGCAAAGGGAAGAGTGAGAACAGAGCAGCGCTTGTGGGAAATCGGCCTTGGCTTATCTGATTGATGTAATTGCTCCTAAAATATTTCAAATTGCTTCTTGGCCCATTATCTTTTTAAAAACAAAGGCACAACCAGAAACAATTTCCAATCCTACCCTTGATTTCAAAAATATGCATTTAGTGAAAAGAGAGCTTCCAGAGGCAGCAAAAAACTCAGCAGCGACATTAAAAAAAACAACCTAGAAAAGCTAATTTTCCCATAGAAGACTGATAATAATAATTGTCATTAGAGCCCTTGTAGCAGTGCTTAGAGGGGCTGAGGTGGCTCAGTGGTTAAGATGCTGAACTGCAGGATGGAAGGTCAGTAGTTCAGCAGTTTGAGACCCAAGTGCCGCATGACGGAGTTAGCTCCCGTCTCTGATCCCAGCTCCTGCCAATCTAGCAGTTTGAAAGCAAGAAATTGCAAGAAGATAAATAGTTACTGCTTCAGTGGGAAGGTAACAGCGTTCTGTGCACCTCGGTGTCTAGTCATGCTGGCCACATGACCATGGAAACATCTTCGGACAGCGCTGGATCTTGGAAACAGAGATGAGCACCACACCCTACAGTCGGATTTGACTGACTTTTGAGTGAGGGAAACCTTTATTAGCAGTGACTAGAAGTCTCAAGAAACACCTGGACATTCTGGGCATTGAGCAAATAGCATCAGTTCAGCTCCAGAAGACAGTGTTGCTTGGGACAGCAAGAATCCTCTGAAGATACATCTGCAGTTCTGAAGAACTTGGCTAGATATCAAATTGCAGAACACCATCTACCAGTCAAATATCTGACTGTGGTCTATGCTGCATTTAGCATCCGCTTCATTGTTTTACCAAACCCACACTGGAACAGAAAAAGATGCAGCTCAAAACCACATTCAAACATCCCATGCCAACACTGTATGGACTGCAGAGTCACCCCTGAATGGCCATAAAATGGTCATAAATCTATGTAGACAGTTACCATAAAACCAAGAGATCAAAGGAAGGGAAACCAGCATGCAGTCTGGACACTGCCATAAAATCCAACAATCAAAGTGAAAGTGGCATGCAATGTAGATGGGAATTTCTGTTCCATCATGGGTTTGGTAAAACAATGGAGCAAATTCTAGATGCAGAATGGACCTGTGACAATTCATCACCATCATCATATAGTGGTTCCTGATGTTTCGCCAGTAGCTGTGACTGGCATCCTCAAAGGTATAACACAGAAAGATGGAGTACTCTCTGTGTCGAGGTGAGCAGAAAAATGATAGGCAAGTAATTTATATCTGCCCTGGAAGGTGGGGGTAGGGCTGAGTCATTATCTTAACTCAGCCCTACCCCACCTTCCAGGGTAGATATAAATTGCCTGCTTACCATTTTTTCTGCTCACCTTGACACAGAGAGTACTCCATCTTTCTGTGCTATACTCCTGAGGATGCCAGTCACAGCTACTGGTGAAACGTCAGGTCCTACAATGCCAAGACCACAGCCACACAACCCAGAAAACCTACAGCAACTAATGAACTCCAGCCATGAAAGCCTTCAACAACATATTTCCATATACTTTATTTCTGAAATCCTGACAACAGCCTGGAAGTACTGCTAGGGAGCTGTGACTTGCTTGTAGTCACCAGTGAGCTCACTAGGATTTGAGCTGGGAGCTCTCCTGCTGGCATACTCTTAGTTGCTGCACTATACCAGCTCTCATAATGCTTGGGATTGCTTAGCATGCTGGGCCCCTCTAAAAACTGAAATTGTTGTCCAGTGCTATCAAGTACTCTATAGCTCATTGGGTTTGAATGACCTATTTACCTAGGGGTCTTTTCGGGGGGGGGGAGCGCACCGGAGCGCAGCTCCGGGAGCTCAGGAGCCAAGCCCCGCCCCCAGCCGGCGTCCCCGGGAGTCTTTCAGGCAGCTGAATGTCAATTTCAGCTCCATTATATCCTATGGGCCATTGAAGTCAATGGTGAAAACATAGGGTATATTCTGGGGGCTGGAGGAGGGTTTGAGGGAGAGGCTCCAAACTCACAGGGTAGCTGATGGAGCCTCTCCCCAAGATACCCACCAAGTTTCAAGAACATTGGACCAGGGGTCCAATTCTATGGGCCCCCAAACAGGTTGCCCCCATTCCCTCCATTGTTCTCTATGGCGGGGAAAAAAGTTATATTTTTCCCACCATAGAGAACAATGGAGGGAATAGGGGCAATCTGTTTGGGGGCCCATAGAATTGGACCCCATGATCCAATGTTCTTGAAACTTGGTGGGTATCTTGGGGAGAGGCTCCATCAGCTACCCTGTGAGTTTGGAGCCTCTCCTCAAACCCCCTCCTCCAGCCCCCAGAATATACCCTATGTTTTCACCATTGACTTCAATGGCCCATAGGATATAATGGGTTCGAATTGCCGCAGAATTTCTTTCATTCCCTCCTTTCCTTCTCTCTTTTTCCTTTTTCCCTCCTTCTCTTCTCTTCTCTTCTCTTCTCTTCTCTTCTCTTCTCTTCTCTTCTCTTCTCTTCTTTCTTTCTTTCTTTCTTTCTTTCTTTCTTTCTTTCTTTCTTTCTTTCTTTCTTTCTTTCTTTCTTTCTTTCTTTCTTTCTTTCTTTCCCACCTTCTTCTCTTCTCTTTTTTCCTTCTTTCCCTGTTTCCCTCCTTCTTCCCTCTTTTTCTTTCCCTCCCCTTTCCTTCTCTTTCTTTCCCTCTTTCCTTCCTTCTTTCCTTCTCTCTACTCTCTCTCTTTCCTTCCCTCTTTCCTTCTTCTGTGGCCCAACTCTCATGAGAAGGAGTTTAAACTTCAAACCCCTTCTCTCTTAGCTCCCCCACCCAGGCCAGCTGGGGGAATGGAAGGGGAGGCTTTTGAAGATGCCTCCCCCCCCTTTTGCTTCCCCTTCTGACATCACTTCCGGTGATGTTAGGGGGCGTGGCATATGCTAATAGCCTAATAGCTCATTAGCATACCATATGCTAATGAGCTCCTGCAGCTGTTTTTCTACAAAAAGACCCCTGTATTTACCCATTTCTCACTGAGAAACGAAAATAGTGAAAACTAATTACTCTTATTTTGCCCAAAGCCCCTTAATATCAGATGATGTTAATAGTTCAATTGATAAAGGCTTTTTGCTGAGACAACGGAGACTGCTGCCTGCCAGAGTACACAGTACCAGGATCAATGGATTTGGGGAGTCTGACTTTCGGCAAGTTCCCACCATGTGAGACAGGCCTGTATGCAGGGCTATTTTGGGGCAGGAACGCACAGGAACAGAGTTCTGGCTGGCTCCCAGGTTGGCCACGCCCAGCAGGAACTTATTAGCATAATAGGCCACACCCAACAGCAGAAACTCATTAGGATTGGCTACATTAGGGGTGTGTGGCCTAACATGCAAAGGAGTTCCTGCTCCAAAAAAAAGCCCTGGGTTTTGACAACAAACAAGGTAAACAGAATAAGAAGTAAAAGGTGAGTGGGGCTGGATGACCACACTTCTGGTAACATGGGGGTGTGGCCTAATATACTAATGATCTGTTATGTCAGGGGTGTGACCTAATATGGTAACGAGTTTATGCTGTTGGGTGTGGCCTAATATGCTAATGAGTTCCTGCTGGGCTTTTTCTACAAAAATAGCGCTGCCTGCATGTCATGAATATGCCATGCTTCTCTTGGGAGGCACTATAAGGTATTGGTAGTAAGTGTGCATTGGTTCTACATCAGGTCCCCACCACCTGTGTCCTGACTAGGGCTGCCAGTCTCCAGATGGGATCTGGAGATTTCCTGGTATTATAACAGATCTCCAGATGATAGAGATCAGTTCCCCTGGAGAAAATGGCTGCTTTGGAAGGTGGACCCAATGTCATTGTAGCCTGCTGAGGTCCTTCCCCTCCTCAAGCTTCACACACACACACACACACATACCCCAAATCTCGAAGCATTTCCCAATCCAGAGCAGGCAATCCTAGGACTCCTGACAGATACTTCAGCATAAGAAAACTACTTATATCCTTCTGATGCAAAATACAGGAGGCAACAAATTTCCACGTCAAGCTTCTTCATATATATTAGGACCAGGTAAGCTAGTCAGGAATATTTTTCTGCCTGGCAAGGGTTTGATAGCATTCGCTTTTGCTGCAATTGGCATCTGGTCACCTGCCTATTTCCAGAGCAGTTTCTAATCACCTGCCATGTGTGATTAATTGTGAGGATGTTTGTTCATTTTAATATCATCATATGAAATCTTTTACAACCTGGTTATTTGGATGTTTTATGATGATTGCCAGAGTATAGAACAAACTAATAATGAATAATGTTCAACCCTTCATGGAAACATGATTTTTCTGATCTAGCAGTAAGATATATTGCGGTGAGCTGGAAGGGTGTGCAAATAAATAGGGCAATTCTTTGATCCAACAGGGTATGATTTATTCATGGTTGGTTTTTTTCCCATTTGTGCTGTGAAGTCAGATATCAAGTCTCATGCTTTTACAATGATGACAACCAATATTTGATTTTCTACCATAAACAAATCTAGATGGAATAATCCAGCTGAATTTCCCTCCATGGCTCGCCCATTTTATTTTAGTTTGTTTTCCTTGTTTAAGAGATCAAAGTACAGATTATGCATAACTGACAGGTTTTCACAATGTGAAGAACACACTTTTGAAGCCGATGCTGTATACCTCCAGAATTTTGAATTTGAATGTGTACAGACATCTCCCAGACCATTCCAGCTGTTCTTCAGAAGCACATGTATAGCAAGGCAAAACAATATCACTTTGTTGCTCTTGTAAAGGTGAGCCAGGATGATAAATATCACCAAAATGACCTTTCCCCCTTTTGTACTGCTGTCAGCTGTTCCCCATCTCTCCCTTTCTACTGTATCATAATCTGCAGCATGTGCTTATCTTTACAGATGACAAGAGCACGTGTTGCACAGGACACTGAACCAACAGGTCTTTTACATTACAAAGCAAGTGGGCTCACTTGTATGTGTAGGTGACCTTTGTAGCTAGATCTAATAAGAAAGAAGCCATAATGCTGGTTATAATTCTAACAGTTATAATTTTCTGAAACATTCAGGCTAATGCAGAAAGAAGTGTTCTGCCTACTAAATGATGGGCTTGTCTAATAGGACAAATGAAAACTTTACACTCATTTCAAGAATGGCTGCAGCAGACTGAAAACAAACATCTGGTTGAAGAGCTTGGGCCAGTGCATTTATAGTATCTGCTGTAACAGCCATAGATGAAGAAATCTTTGTGCTTGAATATGAAACCAGCCTTAGCACTACTGTATCTCTTCCCTCATCCTTTCTACTTGGCACATTTGTGCTGTGGAAGGTTTTTGTGTAGTTTCAGAGTGCGCGGAGGGTCTAGGATGCATCTTGTGGGCTCCTGAAGAAGAAAAAGTTTCTGGTTGAGCTAAATTATGGGGTTGAGCCCCATAATTTAAACTGATCCGCAGGCCTGGCAGTTAACTTCTTCTTACACTCTTCATATCTTGGACCAGTTGTCCTTTCCTAGGTAGAAATCATGGCTTGGTAGGGTTGCCAGCTCCAACTTGGAAAATTTTTGAAGATTTGGGGCTAGTGTCTGGGGGAGGAGGGGTTTGTAGAGTGGTGGAAGTTCAGCGGGGATGTGATGTCATAACATCCACCTGCTGAAGCTACAATTTCCTACATGGGAACTGAACTCTGAGTGATTAACAACACCTATTCACTGCTCAAGACTGATGTATCATAGAGCTTTTACTGGATGAAAGGAAAGGAAAGGAACTGAGCTCTGTAGTCCAGAGATCAGTTGTAATTCCAGGAGAACTCCAGACCTCAGTTGGATGTTGGTTCCCTATGCCCTGATCTTAATGCTGCTGAATTCAGAACAAAGTGTAACAGTTCACTAAAGTTACAAAGACACTAAAGTTACAAAGACACTAAAGTTACAAAGACAAAAGTGGATTAGTCTGTTTTGTTTGTCCTTGAAATGGAAGTACCAAAAGGATATACCCCTCAGCTGTCTATATTTGGCTGCCCTAGTAATGAAGACTGAAATAGATCAGACATATAATACAATGATCTTTGCCGGATTAGGTGCGTATGTACATATCTGTGGTTCCATTGTGCTAAACTGGATTCTGTGATTCTCTTCTAAGGCCCATTCTGCATCTAGCATTTGCTCCGCTGTTTTACCAAACCCACGTTGGAACAGAAATTCCCCTCTACATTGCATGCCACTTTCACTTTCTTTGATTGTCGGATTTTATTGTAGTCTCCACACTGCATGCTGGTTTCACTTCCTTTGATCTCTCGGTTTTATGGTACTGTCTGCATAGATTTATGGCCATTTTATGGCCGTTCAGGGGTGACTCTGCAGTCAGTACTGCATTGGCCCGGGGTATTTGAATGTGGTTTTGAGCTGCATCTTTTTCTGTTCCAGAGCGAATGTTAGATATAGAAAGGGCTTAAGTTTTCCTTCAAGAGAGAAAAACTTCTTCCATTGTAGAACAACTTTTTCTGATGGAGAAAGGAAGTTGAAAGAAGTTTTTCTCTCATGTTGGAAAATTTGGCAGAATGGTAGGATAGGATCCAACCCAGTCTTTATGGGGACTTTTGATTATCATAATTATTGCTTCTTGGCCTTTTGGCTAAGATCATGTGTAGTGATAACAATTACCTGTTTGACGGAGATGCCTATGTTGAGCTGAGGACTTTCCATTCCTTCCCCTGGACTCTCAATAAGTGACCATTAAGCAAACCACATGAATATGTGTTCAGCAGGTGCTTATATATTCTCATGCACCAATGTGTGCATATTCCCTTGTGAATGAAGAATTATAGATTAGGACTAGCACCTCTTAACAAGTAGGGTAAGAAGTCAGTGAGACTTTCATAGCATCAGCCATTTGCAAAAGATACAGTCAGTCAGCCCCCCCCCCTTCCTTCTTTAACTAGGATTTTTGGCATATCTACCTCAGTAATCTATAGTGTGTACTAACAGTGAGTAGTATCAAGGTGCCCTATGCATTTAGATTCTTAAATATACCATTAGTTGAACTGGTATTAAAATGGGAGTAGTGGCAGATTATTATTTTGTACCTTTGGAAATGAAGCCTTTACAACAATTTAACACTGGGATACACTCCCAGATACAGATATTATATTGGATTAGTAGCCAGTCCTTTCTTCTCAGAGTTCAATGCAGCATACATGAGGCTGTCCCAGTTATTCTCCCAGTTACTAGTGTGAGTGAAAATACATTGGCAAAGCCACCCATTTCTATAACCCTCCTAGTTAAGCAGAGAACTCAGTTTTCTAAGTCCAAGTCGAGCACTCCATCTTTGATGCTATGCTGACTCATTTAACAGATGTGGCTGTAAAATTGTTCTTCAGTGCAATTAACAAAAACACAGAGAGAAAAGCTGTGACTCAATTTTCTACCTGTCTTTTTCAAAGCATGACACTGACAATTTTATTTCTACAATAATTGTGTAGTTGGGTTTTTTTTTAAGCTAGATGAATGATTGCAATTAGTCTTGCTTCTTAGGGCTCTCAGCTGAACCAACATAAAAGAGACGGTTGATATTGCCATGCAAATGTTTATATGGGAAGGAATGAACGCAGGTCTCAAAGGAGCAGCTCATGAGCAAGACGATAGACTAAACTGCAGCTTCTATCAGCTCAAGATTTGCAATAGCTCAGTTGTCTAAGGACAACTTGCCCAGATAATTTCTCCTCTCACAGCTATGATCCAGGCCTTAATAATAAAAGCAATAGCTGTTTTCATCCATCTTCAGGGGACATTTTCCCCCTTTCAGGCTCACATAATAAATGCTCTTTGTCTCTCCCTCAGTAGTTCTTCTTTGACACTTGCTACTCACTACTTTAAATGCATGTACTGTCTTCCATAAGGAAGGGAAATACCTTGTTTAAAAACTGGGGAGAACAAAAGCACAACATGGACATACTTCCTTTGTTACTAATTTTGAAGACTGGGGGGAAAGACGACTGAAGCACTTCTCTAAAATTATTTCACCTACAATTGTTTTTTTTGGGGGGGTACAACAGACTTTAATTTAGAAAACTGTCTGGAATGTTGCTGGAGAGATTTAGTTGTTGTGTAAAACATCTCATGCCAAACCTCTCCCAGGCTGTGGTCACAAACACTAAATAATCCACTTTCAGTGCACTTTCCAACTGTATTTTACTATGTGAACTGGCAAAATACAGTTGGAAAGTGCATTGAAAGTGGATTATTCAGCGTGTGTGACCGCAGCCCCAGAAGGTATCTAACAGTTATAGAAAAAGGCTTGTCGATCTCACTGGAGACCAGGGTTGGGGTGAAGAAAATGGCTACACCTGAGATACCTGCAATCTAAGAAACAGATGAGGAACCAGGTGTTCTCAGTGATATTACCTAAAGAGTTCATCCATACAGAGAGGAGAGGTTGTGAAAACAGCCACTATACAAACAAGGGTGGGAGGATGACCAGTGTGGTTTAGAAAGATCATGTTTGTCACAGGTGACATATTTAAAAAATTCAGGAAGGTTTAAATGCCATTATAACACCAACTTCTGCCATGGTCAATAATCTATTTAAAATCCTGATCTATTTAAAATCCACTGTTGAACACCTAGGGTATATTCCAGTACTGAGATAAATGGTTGCTGTTGCCATTTTGCAAGTCTCCCAATCTGTTTGCTAAGTTTGCATAGGAGAGTTTCCCCATGCATAATGTCCATTGGCAGCAAGCAGATCTCCAGTCCTTTTGAGTTTTCAACAGCTAACTGCAGTATGTTACTCTAAAGTAATTGTACTTACAGTGCAATCCTAAACATATTTAGACAAAAGTAGTTCTCATTGATTTCAATCGTGCTTTGTTTTTAAGAAAATAGGTTTGGAATTGCAACCTAAATATACATTTGGCTAGTAACTTCTCATTTTCTTGTTTCTGTGCTATTGAATCACAAAGGAAATGGGGAAGCTGTAAAAGTAAAACAGGCACCTTGCAAAAGCACACATCTCTGGCAGTGGAGCAGCTCTCTATCCTGTACATGACCAGTTCATACAAGGCACCAGTCTGAGCGGAAGTGATGGCACCTACCTATAACAGATTAACTATGAATGCAATGTGGGTACGCTTTCCCTGCCAAATCTGACACTGAAGTTCTTAGATAATCTTTTTCATCATAGAAGCAAGATAAAACAGTGCAACAAGAGGCAGGGCCGATTTTTCATTGTTGTCTGGCTTTAGCGTAAGCCATTCTGGGCAAACGAATGAATATATAAATAAGGAACATGACTGGTCCTCCACATCCCCTGTGCTGCTACCATCACTCTCCCTCCCTGTGTGGCAGGGATATCTACACAGGACAGGTAAAAACAGTGAGTGTCGTGTATTATTTGGGAACATCTTATTCTGGTTGTCAAAGCTAAACAAATGTAGATCTGGTTGGTGCTGGAAGTAGGTAGGAGTCCACTAGGAGCCTCATGTTTGCTGCTGTAAGATCTCTGAAAGAAGATCAGCCCATCTGTCAATTGCATTCAGGACATCAGATTTCATCAGATGAAAATGACAAAAGGGTAGGGATAGAGCCTTTATTCCTGTAACCTCTGCCTGCTATTGTGAGGAAGCATTCTTTACTCATCTTTTGTGAGGGCTGCAACTTTTGAACATTTCAATTTGTGCTATTTTGAGTGCTTTGAAAATGTTTTAAATCAACATTCCTCAATCTGGCACCCATAGGTGCCACAGTGCCTATTCCTGGATTTCCCTGGCATCCATTTCTTTCTTCCCCAGAGCCAGCCCTGACTTTTCTCCACCTCACTGTAGCAGAGAACCTAGGAGGCTTCCCAACAGTTTACAGGTGGCCACAGCACCCATGGCAGCATTTTGTGATTACACACCATGGCAGCTATTGTGTGGTTGTGTGCACTCCCCATCTTCAAAACTCCAAAAGCTTCTGCAGGTTTAAAAAGATCAGGGATTCCCTGATTTAAATCAACAAATTGGACCCTGTTTAAAAGAAGGCTGTGCTATGGATGCTGCAGGGACACTTATCTCGGTCTCCCTTCCAGCCTCCCCTGATATGACCTCTTAAGTTGGGCAGGATATTTCAGCTATCCATACATATGATATTGATATCACAGCCTCATGGTAAAGCAATCAGTGCAAAAGAAGCTAACCATAAGGCCTCCATGTCTCCCTGCCAACCTTCAAAATAGCCTATATGCTACCCTGCTCTTCTGCCATTTCTCTCAGCCTCTAGTGAATGACATAAAGGAATGTCATAAAGAGGCTGGACGACTATCTTTTGGGTATGTTGTAGGGCTATCTTTCGGCTATGTTCCTGCAGGGTGCAGGGGGTTGGACTAGATGGCCTGCAAGGTCCCTTCCAACTCTAACATTCTATGATTCTATGATGCTAAGCATTTTATTAAAACCTTTTGTCATTAATACAATCGATACTTCCATGCATCTGAAAGCTGACAGGGCAAATGAAACACTGTAAGTCAGACAGGGTTTCTGTTTTCTAATTTTAAACAAGGCTGCAGTGTCTAGCCTGCTATTTGCCTTGCTGAGGCCTGCTGTGGAAAAAGAAATCCATGCAGAGAACTGTCTCTGACCTGAAATGTTCGGTGACATTCATGCTTCAGCAAAAATACTTTGCTTCCCAACTGTTTCTCCAGGTGTTCCAATCTCAAATGTGTTCATAAATACTAAGAAGTCTTATTAAACAATGACTAAGGCCCTCCTCAAAATCTTCCATCAGTTTATTTATAACTTCAGTCAGTGGCAGAAGAACTGGATGGACTTTTGGTGTAATCCAGCAAGGCAATTCTCGTGTTGCAATGTCTTGGATCAGACCACAAGCTTCTGCCTTTCCTTTTGTCTCCCCTGTCACAAACAACAATATGTTAATTAATCATAAATCCCTGGTGTGAAAAGGCCTAAGGCAGATGGTAAACGAACTGTCTGCAAACTGCTCCTTACCGTATATCAATCAATGAAGGACTGGTCTCTTTATGCAACACATTCCTAGAATGTTTTTAAAGCAGGAAATATTAAAGGAAAACATCAGTAAGACAAACGTTGTGTTTGATCGTGTTGTGGATGGACCCATTCCCCCAGGATGCCATGAGGCCAGTCCACTGGACATGAGTTAAGCTCCATTTTTACCACCATCGCTACATGTGAAGTTGATGCCACATAGCTATCTGCCTCCTGGGATTCCTCAGCATCTCTTCCCAGTGGTTCTTCTCTGTGCCAGTGGCATGCAAGCCAAGACTGCACTTGCCTAGTAAGTGGTTCTGCCCATCACCATCCTGGCTTAGCATCTCCAGCTCCACACTGGAGGCACACAGCAGATCATGGGGCACTTCAAACATAATCATCTCATTCCAGACTGGGTTGATCTTGTGCTTGGCACGCTTTGTTTGCTTCTTTTTTAGCTTCAGGGACTCGTGCTTTAGAATCACTTTCACAGATATATCTGCAGGGACAGGGATGACATGTGATAATTTATTGTATTTCTACCTAGTTGCCTAAAGTCTTCATGGTTATGGGTAAAAACTAACATATTCTAGCACAGCAGCTCAGCCACTGGTGCAAGTACCTGCCCACCTGCAAGTGTGATGAACCATCTGCAACCAGACTTACCTGCCAGGGATCATCCATTAAAGCCATAGCAATAAAATTTAATTCCAACAATGCTACTGCAATTTTTGTATGTCCTTAAAGCTTAATGTAAATGCTAAATAGAATAACAAAATGTCTGTAAACATATACATGTTTTTTCTTGGGAAGAGTTTTGCTGTTATTTCTGTCACGGCAGGACCCAGGTTCTTTGACAGAGTGATTGGTGGGGGGTGTAAGATATGAAATTAAGAGCTATTGCTCTAGCATACATATCGCATACTTTTATCTATTTCATATAATTACACACACACAAATTGTACTGGATATAATACCAGGGCTATTTTTGGGCAGGAATGCACAGGAACGGAGTTCCAGCTGGCTCCCAAGTTGGCCACGCCCAGCAGAAACTCATTAGCATAACAGGCCACACCCAACAGCAGGAACTCATTAGGATTGGCCACATTAGGGGTCTGTGGCCTAACATGCAAAGGAGTTCTTGCTCCAAAAAAAACCCTGGGTTTTGACAACAAACAAGGTAAACAGAATAAGAAGCAAAAGGTGGGTGTGGCTGGATGACCACATTTCTGGTAACATGGGGGTGTGGTCTAATATACTAATGAGCTGTGCTGTCAGGGTGTGGCCTAATATGCTAATGAGTTTCTGCTGTTGGGTGTGGTCTATTATGCTAATGAGTTCCTGCTGGGCTTTTTCTACAAAAAGAGACCTGTATAAAACCATGCATCGGATCGAACATGGGACCTTCTGCAAGCAAAACAGGCGCTTTCCCACTAAGCTACAGCCCTCACGACTTGAAATTTTCTAGCCAGTGTTTAGTGCTATAAATACTACAACCAGTTCACTTGCCTTAGGTGATCATATAAATAAAATTGTCCTGAGCTTATGCTGTGTCAGGAGGAACAAATAAGTACATATGCATGTGCATTATCTGCCCTGACCTGGATGGATCAGGCTAGCCCGATCTCATTAGATCCAGGAAGCTAAGCAGGGTCCTCTCTGGTTAATACTTGGATGGCAGACCACCAAGGAAGTGCAGGGTTGCTATGCAAAGGCAAGCAGTGGCAGAAACCACCTCTGAACATCTCTTGCCTAGAAAACCCTATGGGGTCACCATAAGCTGGCTGTCACTTGATGGTCCTTTCCACCATGACTCTATGCATTATCTACTGGATACTTTAATGAAAGGCATTCAATGTTCAAACCACTTCATATTCATTAAGTCAGTAATTCTTACTACATGTGAACACAGGAGGGTGCCTCAAAGAGTTAATTTAAGGAAGTCAAAGAAAGCTGTTATAAGTGGGTATGCTGACAAACGGGAAACATTGCAATGCACGTTGCTCTGTGGGAATGTGGCAACAGGGTATTTCTGTTGATTTTCTTGTATCTTTGAAGCTCCACTTGGAAATAGGGCAGTTCTACCCAGCACAGAATGCTGGCTATGGTTCTGGGCTAATCTAAGGGCCCTTTGGATGGCTGAAGAGAGAGAGGAACCAGAAACATTCTAACTCACAGCTTACACTGGTTTGCAACATTCAGCCTATGCCTATGTTTTATTTTTCACTCACCCTTCCCAAGAAGTTCTTTTAGCTGTTTGGAATGAAGATTCTTGGCTTTTATGAGTACCACAAGCAGCCGGTTTGCTGCAGGTAAGTAGCTGATAGAAAGGAGAACTTCTCCGTAGCCTGTATCAGGCTTCTGAGACAAATAAGAAAGGAATAGAAAGTTAATTTTCTAGTTTTATCTATGCAATGAAACAACTGAACAATTGTGGCAGGCTGGGGGGGAGATCTAGCCTGTTACCCCCCCCCATTTTATGTTCATTCCTGGTCATGTCTGAGAGCAATTTCTTTAACACCTCTGAGCTGCTGCTTCTCTAAGGCAGGCTTTTGGTGCTATTGGTTTTTCTAATGGCGCTATTGGTTTTTCCAATATCCCTTGTCACCCCTTAATAATTGACCTTACAAACCTGATGCCTCTGACATGGTGCTTCTCTTATTCATTTTACCTGACCCTCTGCATATATCCCAGAATAATCTGATAATTTTTTCCTCCTTGGAAATCAATAGTGTGTCCTGAAAGGAACAGGAGTCAAATTGGTGGAAGTAGAGGGGGGATGGCTAGAAGGGAGAAGAAATAACACATGTATGTTTCAAAGGAGTAGAAAGGAACTGGGACAGAAAAGGGAACAGAAGAAAATACATTTATATGCTCTCTTAACTTAATCTTGTTGCAGAAATCCAGGTTTACTACAAACTGAACCAGCTATGCCAGAAGGGTCACTGTGAGCTGATGTTCAACAAGGGGGCTTTTACTTGGACTGATCAGTTGCTTAGATAAGGAGATAGTAACCCCCCCTCCCC
Organism: Gekko gecko; assembly: GCA_029375565.1. Lineage (NCBI taxonomy): Eukaryota > Metazoa > Chordata > Lepidosauria > Squamata > Gekkonidae > Gekko > Gekko gecko. Next base: position 153,616,166 of record JAPDNY010000003.1, read on the forward strand.
CCCGCCGGGCAGCTGCCTTGGGCAAGGGTTTTGGGTAGATGGGCTAGAACTAGTCTCAGTAGGCAAACACTCTCCTTCTCATATGGGGATAAGATGGATTCCAGACATTTTACCTTAAGGGTACTCAGCTGGACGGTTCCGACAAATTCAAATGTGTGAGATTTTCAAATGAGAAACAGAAATGAATGTTCTAATTCATATTAGCTGTCAATAATAACAGTATCTGCCTGGAATAACTCAAATACTTCACTTTAAAAAATCCTAGCCATGGAAATATCTCCAAGGAAACTCTAAATAAATAAAAAGCTCTGAGAAAAAGAGTCACTGAAGAGTTCCCCTCCCCCATGACTTCAGCTCAAGGACTGAATGCTGCTCACATGCCCATATTTCCCAAACCTGTCATAACTGCCTACAAAATCTCACCTCTCAGCAGCTGTCTAAAATATCTCTGTAGGGAGTAATGCTTTTGTTGAAGCAGGAGATGGAAGGCATTGTTCAGAACTGATTGAATGCTCTGGAGAGCTCTGTTTCATATCAGTAAAAGAATGATTTTATATTAATTGGGGAACAGAGAGCTAAGCTTCAAGAAACTGTCAAAAAAGGATAGGGAAGGATAAAATAATGCAAGATGCATGTCATGATCACTTGCAATTTATAGTATCTGACCCTATCAAAAAGCAGCCAGATGACACAAAACCAGAAATAAATGCCCTAAATATCCTATCAAACAATCACAGAGGATTGGTTGAGTCCAGGACCAGGGGCTTTGGAACCTGGCAGGGGTGGGGTAGTGATGTGCCAAAATGCCTGAGGGAGACCTTGCCTAAGTCAAATGTGGAGAGATGAATTTGCCACCCTGTCTATTCTGTGCTTCAGTTTTCTATCAGTGATGTGGAGTCCAGTTGCATTAAACTCTGAAAAGGATGTTACAGATCATATTGACTTAAGGCCAAGACCAAACCAATTGACTTGGTTCCTGATGTGGGAAGTCCAAATAGCATCTTCTCCTCTACTTCTGCTGTACCACTCACCAGAATGTACTCCTGCACAAATGTCATTGAAAGAATGCTCAGGACACTTCCATTCCTTCCAGGGAAGCTTGTACAGGATAACTTTACAATGGATTGTGTCCGATGACTCAGATCTCTCCCCCTCCCTCCTCCCCTCCCCCTCATTATGTAACATTCCATGGCACCCAAAATATGCTGGCTGAGAAGATTGCGTGTCTTATGGTTGAGCCACCCTTGTGCAACTTGGTTTCAACTAATGAATCTGGATCACATCACAGAGTCAGTAGCATTTGGATGTAACAGCACATCAACTATACCAGGGGTGACAAACATGCAGCCCATGGCTTGGATCAGGCTCTCAGAGGGCTCCAATCTGACCCGCAAGGCCCTGGTTGTTTCCTGGTTCCTTTTCCAGTTCTGCTGCTGCTGCTTTGTCTCATCTTGCTTTACCAGACTCTCTCAATTGCACAGGAGAGATAGATAGGCAAGCCTCCCCTGTGCAATTGAGAGAGTGTGGTAAAGCACTGGCTGAGGCTCCAGCCAGAGCTTGCTTCCTGGCCAGGCTGCCTCTATTGTATAATGGAGACAAATAGAAGCCTTTCTTTCCTTCCACTTGCTGAGGCTCCTCCATGAAGGGAGGGAGTGAGGGCTTTGCTGGGCTGTCTCGAACACATGGGAGAAGTACCAGGCACCTTTAAGACCAACTAAGTTTTGTTCTTTTTTTTTTTTTTGAATAATTTTTATTATTTTTAACAAACATACAAACAAACAAAAATGAGAGTAATAATGACAACTTCATATCTCTTCGATCACCCTTTACATATATATCTATATACCAATTTCCCACCATATAATCAATTATTATTTTTGTAGGTCTATGTTTTGTAATCAAGATTTTTAAGAAACCTGTTCTATGAGTCTAACTATGGATATATGTTAAAGTTACACAATCACAACATTCTATATTTTTTGCATCTCTATTAATAACAAAACAAGTTATCTCCTGTTTAAACATTCTACAGTAATCTTCAATAAACTATAATTGTCTATTTAACCAAGTTATATACGATTTCTATTTGTACTAGTTTATTTTGTGTTAATTATTTTGATGTCAACAAGAGTAGATTCCCTAGTCTGCTTCATGAATCAGACCACCTTAAGACCTTAATGAATTACAATCCTCTGTTATTATCCTTACTTAAATATCCTCTAACCAAATTTATTCAAATAAGCACCCACATATATACTCTAGATCACTCCTTTTGTTTTTTGTTTTTTACTTAATCTCTAATATTTTATATTATCTTTTGATTATATTGTCTTCTCTTAAAATCTTCCTTAATTTTATTATGGGCAATAATTTTATAAGTGAATAGAAAAAATACATTCAATTATAACCAATATTAACTAATTGCAAATGCAGTTTTCCCTAGCCCATCTTACACAAAAACAGAGATTCTCTGAATCAGTCTTATTTAAAGCGCTTTATTCTTTTCTTCTTGTAACTCCTTTTTTTCAATAAGATCATCATTCTGTGCCTCTTTTCCTTATAGATGGAGGGGATTTCTTTTAACACTTGCCATCTACATCCAATTTTTAAGGTGGCAGAGGTTTCCACAGTTTCTGTTTCATCTTCTCTTTAGAATATAGCTTTGAGGATTCCAGAATTTGACAGTCCTTTAGTAGATCTGTTGTTCTCCCTGTAGATTTGGTTAACTTGATTGCAGAATTATTCTGTGTCTTGCACTTTTGAGTGCTGAAGATCCTTTTCTCTGTAGTTTGAGTCAGCTTGGTTATAATATTGTCCTGCATCTTGTATAATTTGATGCTGGAATTCTCCTTTGGAGGTTAAGTCCACAAGATTATAGTGCTGTTCTGCTTCTTGCATTGATTGAAGTTGAGGTTCCTTTTTCTGCATTATAGTTTGGCTTAGTGTTGCAGCATATCTATCCAATACCAGTTCAGAAGAAGGAGGAGGAGGAGATTGGATTTATACCCCACCCTTCACTACCCAAAGGTGTCTCAGAGCGGCTTACAAACTCCTTTCCCTTCCCCTCCCCATAACAGATACCTTGTGAGGTAGGTGGGGCTGAGAGAACTTCTGACAGAAACTGCTCTTTTTCAAGAACAGCTGTGCCAGAGCTTGTGACTGACCCAAGGTCACATCAGCAGGTGCAAGTGGAGGAGTGGGGAATCAAGCCTGGTTCTCCCAGATTAGAGTCCGCACACTTAACCACTACACCAAAGCTTCTTTAAATGCCAGGGTGACTTCATTCACAACCATAGCCCAAAACTCCTCCCAAGACACCTGCAGCTGGTTAATTTCTTCAGAGCTCTCTAGGCATATATCATCTAGGATTCCCCTTTTTGGGTCCTGTCCCTCCATTTTAAGGCAGTATCAAAAGTCCCAACACAGTCCACAATCTCTGCTAGTTATTGTCAGTAATCTTTTCAAAGCTGACTGTGTTTGGAGCTATTGGCAACTAAGGATCTTTCAGCACAAGTCAGATGCTTACAACTCCACTAGGAACACTAGACATAATAAACTCCTCCATTCACAGCAATGAAGGGTGACATCATAAAAAGTTGCCACAAAGTAAAAGAGTCAACTCTAAATAACTCTTTCTTTCTTTTTCCAAGAAAATGTTAAAATACTTTCATAAAAGCTCAAACAAGAGTCTCTCTTTGCCCTAGAAAATATTTCTATCAGCTTTCTTTGTATAAATCTTCCTGGCCGCTCTGCAAAGGAAGGGGGGGGGGGAATCACCCTCTCTTCCATGTCTCTTCAAGTTTTAAAGAGGCTTAAAGAGAAAGTCATCAGTTTTTTCAATTATGCTTTTCCAGGTACTTACAGTGTATTTCTTCATTGATGGCACTGATGAGGCTCAGATTAGCTCTCTTGATTTAGAGTGTACACAGCTGGTGCAGTTATGGCTGCCATAACTGTGCTTCTTTGTTCATTGCTTCAGGATGATCCAGAACCTCCACCTGCTTTAGCTGCAAACAGGGCCCCCAGATCAAGTCCCTTGCACCAGACCTCCCTCCAGGAGGTCTGGTGGAGCTCAGGATCTCCCAAAAACTCCTCTAAATAGAACAAAGAGCTGGTGGCATCCAGGAGGAATTCCTGGAACCAACCGTGTCACTGTGCTATAGCTCTGTCTCCCCCCCAAAGTTTTGTTCAAGGTATGAGCTTCTGTGTGCCTTGCTACAGTGTGTGTGTGTTGTTGGGCTCTTTTATGCCAGGGCTCTCCTAGGTGCAACTGGATTCCCTCCCCCTTTTCACTGTATTCATGCTCTTATGATCCAGTCTTTCTCAGTAAGAAAGCAATGTGAACTATTTTAGAGGAGGAATAACAACAAGCCAATAAAGTGGATTAGGCTGAGTGTGTGTGTCCAGACCAAGTTCACCCAGCACATTTCCTTTGTAGGAAGTTGTACATAGTTTTGTAGACAAACAGCCCTCTGTCTGTGTCAGGATGCCTTCTCGTGTTCTTGACCAGCACATAAGCAAATTATGTACAAAACATTGCAATGCCCAGCCATTTCATGTTTTTCCCTGGGTCCTAGGCACAGAACACTGAGCATGAGATTTCTGTAATGACTGTCAATAAATCAAAAGTAGGCTTGCAACTTACAGATACACACTTGAACAGCTATAGCACAGACATTTTGATGCAATAATTCAGAGCAAGAAGTGTCAGTTATCAGAGACTGTTAAAGAAACAAAATATTGCAAGAGTGCTAGTGTTTTAAGCATGTTTTATTTAAAGATCTTTAATTGTGTTTATCTATGTCCTTTATAAAGATTATATCTCTGTTAGCTGCCATTACATTTTATGACACATATGGCCCAGCCCCAAAAGGTCTTATTTATGTCAGATCTGGCCCTCATGACAAATGAGTTTGACACCCCTGAACTATACATTTATTATTAATAAGCCAGCAGGAAAGAATGCGGAAGCCCTTATGCTCTATGATGTTTGCAGTTTACATGATATGGCAAGCATCATTCTGTGTCTGCACCAGAAATGAATGGCTTTCTTAGGCTAGCTGTGAGCTCACCTCTAGGGACAAACTACAAAGACAACAAGCCTATCTCCCCTTCTGCTCTTCAGTCCATAATGTTGCAGGGACATGGCCAGCTTTAAACCAATCCAAAGAACCTCATTTTTGGAAATATGCCGACAAAAGCAACTCCTCTCTCTCATTCTCTCTCCCTCTCTCTCTGATCATCCCTGCTCATTCTCTCCTCTTCTAGCTCTTGATAAATGATTTAGGACTTGTGTTGAAGTTCTCTGACTAATGGCTGGTTCTCTCAGGCTCCCAGTGACGCAGACCCAGCTTTTACTGCATATCTTCCACAGCAAAAACTGGGGCACCACTCTTAGACTGTTTACCTGCTCCTTTCAGAGTGGAAAAAAAAAATTCATCCTTGTCGTCTCTATGTGGGTGGCTGTGAGGAAGGCCGAGCGTACTGCAGAACACTGTTGCTGTCAGCCTCTCAATATAATTGGATATTATCTGCAGTAGTTACTACGCACAGGCAGTTTCTTGGCATTCTTGGTATTTTATGTTCCCAAAGACCATCTGCTGAACTGACAGATGCCATCTGTTTCCAGTGGTGAAACTGGCCACCTGCTAATTCCTAGTCCTGGGATGAATAGTAATTTTCCCCCAGGGTGGGGGGCCATCTTGTCCTGGCCATCACAAACATCTTTTTAAGAGGTAGAAAGAGCACCCTGGAAGTCATTTAACTCTATATTCTGCTGCTGCTACAGGGCCCTTATTGCCAGGAGAGGCAGCCCATGCAGCCCATAACTATATGAAAAAAAAGCCTAGAAAAAAATGGCACCCAAGAGAGAAGCAACTTAGGCACCTCTACACCATCCATTTGTTGCATTTTTGAATGCCTGATTTTTAAAATTCTATTTGTAGCTCATTTCATGACTTTGATGCACTGCTTCCATGTATAATTCATCTCTGTCATATAAGGTGATACATTTGTATGCTGTGAACTATAAAGATGGATTTATTCATGTCATGAAAGCAAAGAAAAACAAAAGTTCACCCACTGAGTTTATAGAAGCTTTTGAATTATAAGAATAATGGGAAAGTATGAACACTAAGAACATGTATGCCATTACTGGGTGGACCAGTACAAATTAGTGTTCTGAACAGATGAAGCTGCCATTGGTCTATCAATGTCAGTATTGCCCACTTAGACTGCTAGTGTCTCTCCAGTGTCTCAGGTGGAGGCCTTTCACATCACCTACTACATGAGCCTTTTAGCTGGAGATGCCGGGGCCTGAACCTGGGACTTTCTTCATGACAAGCCAATCCTCTGCTGCTGAGCCATGGCCCCTCTCCTTCATAGCACTTCATAGCATCTGAGAAGTGAGCTCCTGATTTGTGAAAGCTTATGCTGGAATATATTTTCATTAGTCTTTAAGGAGCCACTAGCCTTCTGTTTCATTAAGCCATTAGCTCTGGCTCATTAGTTTGTTGTTTTTGTTTCAGTTGATGATGATTGAATAGATAGTTGATAGCCACCCCAAGCTCTGCCCAACCTGGTGCCTCAAGCCTTTGCTTAGGTTTCCACCCCTAAAATCTCACCCTGCCCAAGGCTGGGAAGAAAAAACAGTAACAGTAACAGTGGAAGAGGAACAAAGCATTTCAGCAGGCAAGCAGACTTAAAAGAATAGTTTGCACAACTGATTGACACTCATGTTACACTAATAAAAGGGTGGGTTGGGCAAGAACAGACTTTTCCACACTTCTAAAGAGCACTAAAAGGATGAGGGAATGGAAATGAGCTGAGCTGAAAACTTGTCAGGATGAATTATAACTCATGTTTCAACAAATGTTCTTCCTAGCAAACATTTCAGTTCTAGTTTTATGTTTTGTATGGTCCATGGGGTCGCGAAGAGTCGGACTCGACTGTGCGACTGAACAACAACAACAACAACAACAAATGGTTTCTTTTAAAAATCTGTTTTAAATTGTTTTAATTATATGTTGGTAAGTAATTTTAATGGTTTTTAAATGTGGCCTTATCATATATCTTTAAAATTGTTAGCTGCCTTGGTGGCCCTTGTAAGGGTAGAAAGACAGGACACAATTTTTGCAGAATAATTAACATATAACAAGGCAATGTGTGAACACCTACTGAACTCCCTTCCTTCTGTTAATGATCAGCCCTCTTTTTCACAAAGTGCTTAATATAAATGCCTTTACTAATTATGTCCTTTTGAAGGAGTATCTCTAAGTTAGGAATGCAAGGTCAACATTTCAATTAGCCTAAGAGCTTGACTGGTTGGATCCAGACTAGGGACGGACATGAGCCAAGAAACAAACCATAGTTTGAGCATCAACCAGGCCCATTCATGGTTTGTTTCAAACTGTTTTGTTGGGTCACATTGTTCCCAAATCAAAAAACGAATTGCCTTTTTTCTGTGGAGGTTCATTTGGTTCATTAGAGCAGTTAGTTCTCCAGACAACCTGAAGCTGATTCAATCAATTCCTAGGCAAAGCTGGGGGTGGACTTGTATACACCACACCCTGACTCAGCTGCTTTCACTCTGCAGCAGGAAGAGAGAGGAGTTAGTCATCGTGTGAGAGTGAGTTAGGAAGAATTGCTTGCTGTGTGGCTGATTTAAGGGGAGGCTAGAGCTGAGCCTTCCTGGGGGCACCTGCTTTGGGGGCACTATAACTCAGACATCCCAAATACAATCTTTGGCCACCTTGGAGGGTAGGTGGAGGAGAGCCTACTGAACACTCCCTGTGAGTTTGGCATCTCTAACTTGCAAGGAGGTTGTTCTACCACCTCCTGAAGTCATGAATCAAATGAACCATGAACTGGTTCAGGAAATGGGATGTTTTTTTAAGTTTGTGTAATCAAACAAACCATGAACCACCATTTCCCTGGTTCATGCCCAACCTTAATCCAAACTAATTTTCTCATTAAGAGCAGACACTTCCAATAGTTGGATGAATTTTTCCTGCCTCCCTCTTCTCACTGCTGCCCAGTCTCCTCCAAATGCTGCACCTGGAGGACAAGGACTATTTGGGGGGGATTCAGTGAACTTCAGCAGAAGGGAGGAAGCACAAAGTTCTGTTTCATTGAAGGAAGTGTCTTCCATTAACAGAAACCAAACTTTGGAGTCCAAATGGTCTCCCACTGACCCAGTTTGGTTCAGTGCCTCCTACACCCAGCACATTCTTCTCCCCTATCCTACAAATGTGATTCATGTCAATAAAGTCTTACTGAATTTCACTGATCAAATACCTTGTCAGGTGCTTTCAGCTTCTCCCACTGCACTGTTCCATATGGCTCCCCCACGTTTGCCAGACTTGGTTTAATTTCCCCAATAATGCTGTGCCTGGAAAACTTGTCACAGTTTCTCAAGGTGAGTGTCAGCACGCCCTCAGATAGCTCCTCCTTCTTCAATGGGAACAGCAGAGCTTCCTCCCAGGTGATGTGGGACTGCTTCTTTTTCAGCACAGTCTGGGCCTCCCTCATGCCAGACCCACTCACCCAAGTGCCCAGGACATAGTAGTCGCAGCCATTGTTCTGGTCTCCTGCTGTCATTTCATACATAACTGTAAGACAAGGAAAAGAATGAAAACCATAAGACTAGAAAAGGTCGCAGTGCCAAAATGCTGATTCAACTAAAAAAAGATGTACACCTTTACAAAAGAGATAGATGTAGATTGTATAGTGATCATTTTGGAAACTGCTTGCTGTAATTACTACTGCTTGGTGGCATTCACATTTCTAGGGTTTTTCAATGGCTTGGAGAGTTCATTGTTTGTAGGGAACCAATGGAACTGGGGTAAACTTGAATCTTGAAGACTTAGATTCAAATCCTGGATGAAGTTTGGATTCACTAAATATTTTACAATGCCATTCTAAGCAGTCCATTGAAATCAGTGGGCTTAGGAAGGTGTAACTTGGCTGTTGTTGTTGTTCAGTTGCACAGTTGAGTCCGATTCTTCGTGACCCCATGAACCAGATCACGCCAGGTCCTCCTGTCTTCCGCTGTCCTCTGAAGTTTGCTCAATTTCATGTTCGTTGCATCGATGACACTGTCTAACCATCTCATCCTTTGCCACCCCCTTCTTCTTTGACCTTCAATCTTTCCCAGCATCAGGGTCTTCTCCAGTGAGTGCTCCCTTCTCATTTGGTGGCCAAAGTATTTGAGCTTCAACTTCAGGATCTGGCCTTCCAGGGAACAGTCAGGATTGATTTCTTTTAGGATTGAATGATTTGATCTCCTTGCAGTCCAAGGGACTCTCAAGAGTCTTCTCCAGCACCATAGTTCAAAAGAATCTATTCTTCGGCGTTCGGCCTTCCTTATAGTCCAACTTTCGTAGCCATACATTACTACTGGGCTTGGCTTAGGATGGCACTATTAGTCATGACACCCTTTCCCAGCCTCAGTCAGTCTTTTGTAATAGTGCACCTGGGTCAGAAACAGTTTGTGCTTTTCTTATGAAAAGTTACTAAGATCATTAACATGCAAGGACATAGGGACTCCTTACCTTCAAGGGAAGCCACACACAGCACGTTTTTCTCTCGGTCATAGCCAAGAGAATAGTGAATCTGTGGAACCTGGTTGCCACCAGCAGCTGTCTCAGGACTCAGACGTTCAGTGACACACACATCCTTCATTCCACCTGCAATTCACACCATTATGTTAATAAGAAAGGATTTCATACTTCAGCCAAATGCATTATTTGGCTTCACTTTTTATTTTTGCTCTTCACTATGGCTAAATACAGTTCCATCTTCAACAGTGAGACCAATGTTTTGGAGCAGCCTTGCTCTGAATGGTATTAAGAATTCTGCCTCAGATTTGTCCAAGACTCTGGGATAAATAGAATTATTAAGTTTGTAATTCAGGTCCAAACATACTATTTCCAAAAAAAAAAAAGAAAGAAAATTTCTACAGCAACATCTTCTCCCAGTACTTCTTGAAACATTTTACTACTTTCTTCCTCGGTTCAGCACCAAGTAGCTGGATTATTTGCACTGTGCCCTGAAGAAGCTGGAAAATTATATTGCAGGTTAAAAATAAATTTACATATAAACCAAGCTGAAACATCACTGTGCCTGCTGGAAAATCCCCAAGATGACATAACAATTGGTATTGTCACTAGAATGGATAGCGCTGTTAGAAGGATGGCTAAGGGTGGGGGTAGAAATCAATAAGGGTGATGAACCATCAGGAGGAAATGTGTTCTGATGTGACCAATTACACAGAGAATTTGCTCGAGGCTTCAAGTATCAACAGCAGATACTTTTAAAAGGTTTGATATTGACTGATACTGCGTTAACCCTACACCTACATTTAAACAACAGTATGGTTTGTTACCTTGCCTGTTGAACACATTTATGCTGGGATTAGCCAAAAAGAAAATTCAGTGCACTGATTTTAATAGGAAGCAATGATATATGGCTTGGCAAGCTGCATACCATTTTGAGGGAGAACTAACTCTTCATTGACTCGTATGTTTATCCTTTTCTCATCTAGAGCAGCTGGTTTCCCCTTGGTTATCTCTTCTGTTGTCTTCAGGGTGTAATCAGTGTAGTTAACAATTTCTGAAGAAGTCACGACTGGCTTTGGGCCATAGATGTGGGGAAACTTTAGGATCGTCCTTGGCTGTACAGGTTCTGCTGTCTTCTCAACATTGAACTGAAACAAAGAACCCATCACATTATTCTTATTGTGTTAAGCTAGAATTTCTCACAAGGATAAAGATGGGCTTCTTCAGTATAGAATATGCTTAGTAAGACTAACGCATCACTGACAAAATGGTTCGGCAATCAAAGAAGTTTATCTTCTGTCTAACAGTGGCTCTTCAGGATCTCTGGCACAGAAAGCTCTTTTCCAATAGCCCAGCTGTTTCCTGAGAACCTCTGTTTGCCAGTGATTGAACCTGGGACCTTCTAGAAGGAGAGCATATCCTCTACCACTGATCCATACCTCATACTGCTGTTGGGAACTGAGATGGAAAGAGAAAGCAGCTTGCCTAAGGTCACCTAGAGCATTTTGCAGCTGAGATTAAATTTAACACAGTGGCCTCCTTAGTATCTTAGCCTTTATGCTGCACTAGCTCTCTTCCCCTTGTATCTTTCTATCACCTGGATTGTAAACCATTTGGGCAGATATCTCAGTGCCTTCTACATTCTTCTCTGCATCTGCTAGTGGGGAAGGTTAAGAACACAGGAAAACTATAGTACAGTAAAATGATAAGGAAAAGTCACTATGTGGTATTTATATTGCATTTTAATCCTATCCTTCTTCCAAAGAACTCAGTGCAGTTTATACGATTTACTTTTCCATTTATTGTCACAAAAACCTTGTGAGGTAGGTTAGGCTGAAAGAATGACTAGCACAAATTAATCCAGTATTCTATATTTGAACAGGTCTGGGTGTCCACAGAACTAGTCCAATACTATAACCACTACATCACATTGACTGTCATATTTTTCTTTGTGATATATCCTCAAGCTTAGTTATGAATGTTCAAGCTTCTCCAGAAATAAATAAGGGTCTGTTCACCTGGATACGTTTTACATGAAAACATCAACATCAGTAGATTTAAAAACAACAACAAATGGATGATATCAAATTTGTTCCTCATATGTCTTTAACTGGTGACACTTCTTTGAAGATTTCTGAGGATGTTACTTGCTACATAGATTCCTAAAATGAGCTTCATTTTTATTTTGTCTAACAAAAACTATAGATGCTGACTGTGTGTTTAAAAAAATCACTTTTGATTACAAAAGAATTGATGAAATCTGCCAAACAAGTTCTTAAAAATTAGATGAGAGGCATTTTACATCCTTTACAAAGTCTCAAAGAAGACAAGTTCCTCACCTCCACAGGCCAGGCACCCAAAGCCTACTGTCCACTGCAATACAGTTCCTATGCCTTGCTGCCATAGAGACCAAGGCCTGCTGCCCAACTTCTGTTTATGATCAAGCTGATTCAGTCAGAGACAGTCCTTTATACATCTAAGACTGTATATGGCTCTAAAGATGAAAAACGGTGCCTTGACTTGGGCCCACCAGTACACAGGTAACCAATGCAATGATGAGCATCAGGTCATATTATATAGCATTATTATATTATTATAGCATTGGAAAAAGTGCAGAGAAGGGCAACTAGAATGATAAAAGGGTTGGAACACCTTCCCTATGAAGAAAGGTTAAAGCGCTTGGGGCTCTTCAGCTTGGAGAAACGACGGCTGAGAGGTGACATGATCGAGGTTTATAAGATTATGAATGGGATTGAGCAGGTTGAGAAAGAAGTACTTTTCTCCCTTTCTCACAATACAAGAACTCGTGGGCTCTCCATGAAATTTCTGACCAGTCGGGTTAGAACAGATAAAAGGAAATACTTCTTCACCCAAAGAGTGATTAACATATGGAATTCATTGCCACAGGAGGTGGTGGCAGCTACAAGCATGGACAGTTTCAAGAGGGAATTAGATAAACATGGAGCAGAAGTCCATCAGTGGCTATTAGCCACAGGGTATAGATGGGAATTCTAAGTCTGGGGCAGGTGATGCACTCTATTCTTGGTGCTGGAGGGGGCAGCAGTGGGAGGGCTTCTAGTGTCCTGGCCCCACTGCTGGACCTCCTGATGGCACGTGGTATTTTTGGCTGCTGTGTGACAGAGTGTTGGACTAGATGGGCCATTGGCCTGATTCAACATTGGCTTCTTTTATGTTCTTATGTTCTCTTAGGTCAGGGCTACAGAGACTCTGCCATGAAGCTCACTGAGTGGCTTTGAGCTATCATTATCTTGCAGTTTAACACATCTTGTGGGATTGTTGTGAGATTAAATCTGGGTAGAGGAAGCATGAAGCTCACTGAGTGGCTTTGAGCTATCATTATCTTGCAGTTTAACACACCTTGTGGGATTGTTGTGAGGATAAATCTGGGTAGAGGAAGCATGAGGTTCTCTGTCCATGTAAGAAAAAAAAATCAGACATCCTGCAGGGTTACTCAGTTAGACATCTGTGAATTTTTTCAGCCTCTTTAAAAAATTAGCTTCAGGATTGACCAGTCCTCATACCAATGAAGACTGTACACAGAGCCTCTGGCTTACAAACCAAAAGAATGGGTTCCTCAAGTTCAATTCCTCACAGTCAGTTGTGTCAAAATGGGTTGAAAGCAGATCAGCCACAGGTTTACTCAAGCCATGTACATTTGGATGTGCTTTATTTTTTGTAGAAAAAGCCCAGTAGGAACTTATTAGCATAATAGGCCACACCCAACAGCAGAAACTTATTAGCATATTAGGCCACACCCCTGATAGCACAGTTTATTGGCATATTAGGCCATGCCCCCATGTTACCAGAAGTGTGGGCATCCAGCCACACCCACTTTTTGCTTCTTATTCTATTTATCTTGCTTGTTGTCAAAACCCAGGGCTTTTTTTATAGCAGGAACTCCTTTGCATGTTAGGCCACACCCCTTAATGTAGCCAATCCTAATGTGTTTCTGCTGTTGGGTGTGGCCTATTGTCAGGTAGCCCTGCCATGATGGATGGAGGGGAGGGGAGGATGGTTCTGGGCGCCTTAGTGGCGTGACAGGCGGGAGGTTGGAATCTGGGGAGTTGTTGATTTACGCTTAGGGTGTGAGAATGGAATGTAGCTCTGGTTACCCCTATCTTCCGCAGGCTGGACATTCTGACCTTGAGGAGTCAAGCTGCGAGCTTTCCTATCGCTTTCAAAGCTGCAGCTTTGCTGTGAATAATGGGGGCGTTGGGAACTTCATTAGCATAGTAACTTTCGATTCCCAATCGCATGTTATTCCTTGATTGGTAGAAGGGGGGGTCCCCATTCACCCCCTTCCCTGTATAACCACTTGCTTTCTGTAACCAAGTCATTCTGAACAATGTACCTGCTTCAGTGAACCTTTCTATTGCAGCTTTATAATAAATGCTATCCTTGCTTGCATCACAAGGCCTGGTGTTTTGCTGACTAAGTTAGGACTCCTGACACCTATTATGCTAATGAGTCCTGCTGGGCATGGCCAACTCAGGAGCCAGCCAGAACTCCATTCCTGTGCGTTCCTGCCCCAAAATAGCCCTGGCTCTAAAACAGATAGGCAAAGCCCACACATGTCTTAATGTCCCTGGGCTGGGAGGAAAAGACCTCTACAGAAACAAAAAAGCTTGCAAAAATTAATAAAATTAATTGATGCACAATTAGTCATAAGCTTTGACCATCACTACAATGAGTACAGTCCACAGGTGCCTGAATCTTGCTGACTCCTTTTTTAAAAAAGCCATTTTTTTAACAGAAGAAATTTTTAATGAAGCAAACAAATGCCAGAGGTAAAATAGTTCAAGTGAATTATTGTATTACAAGGCAGTATAAATCACACTTAAGAGCTTAATGGAGCATAGGTATACCTAACATCCTTGATGTTGTATTTAGTGAATGAGGAAAATGGCTTCTCATTTGCACTGAGAACCCTGTATGCATGAATATTTATGTGCTGTGGGAGGAGGACTCAATTGGCACTCTCTGTCCATATAGAGAAGAGTTGGAAAGAGGGGATAAGAAAATAAGAAGGGCCCTGCTGGATCAAAGCAGTCATCCATCTAGTCCACCATCCTGTTATACACTATGGCTACCTAACAGGGCATATGGGCCAAGACTTTCCCTAGTGTTACGTCCCAGCACTAGTACTCAGAGATTTACTGCTTCTGGATATAGAAAATCATGTTTCCTTTGGATAGTGGGAGCCTTTAAATGTGAGAGCCCTTAACAAAACTGATAAAACCAATCAAAGCAGGAGCTCCAAATGATATGAATGAATTTTTCCCATTCTTTCAAACCACTTAACATGACAAGTTCTGGAAATCTGGACACTGCTCGCTTATTGAAGTCACAGTAAGTGCTAGGAAATTCCATTTCAAGCTTAAACAGAGAGAATGAGAACATCTTCCTAACTGTAATGAATGGGTTTCATTAAGCTTTGCCGTCTTGTTAATAATACATGTAGGCAGAGCCATGCAAGAAGCATGCTTTAGAACCAGGTCATTTGAACACCAATCTGCATATCCACTTAGGAGACTTTTGATCTCCAAGATATGGCATTAAGGTATGCCAAAAGAATTACTCTTTTAAGCCTCAGACTGAGAACACCCTAGTACTGAGAACAGAAACAAACTAAGCAACCTTGGGTGTCCTATCAGGCTGAAAAACAAGGTGCAAATATTTTCAGTAAAATATATAAGCAAATACATTAGGCTATTGTCTGCACCTTACCAAAAGACACAACATATGGTTGTACAATCTACGGTCCATCTACTGGTATATTCTGCTCTTTTATCTATTAATCTGTGTGACTCAGCCCTATTAGCAATTGCCCTAAGGCAACAGATTGCAGATCCTAACTTCATCCCAGTGCAGAGTATGTTCTATCATGCTGGTGCAGTCATGATGCAAGAACTACTTTCACCACAAGTGTATTTACGCAGTTGTGGTGTAAGGTGAGCAAAGATCTCCTGAGCATCAGTAAGAATCATTCATTAAGTCACGATTTAGGAACAGGGATACACACTGCCCCAGCTGGGTTATATAGCATATAGAGAGCTCAGATTAGTCCTGTCATACTTGACAAGTAAAAATTAACAGGAGTCGCAGCAATCAAAACAATCCCTGGGTTGTAATAGAACCCAGGTTTCGGAAGAGAAATAGGCCTAGAACAGAGGCTCCCAACCCCATTAAGGCTGTGGTCACTTTTGGAATGTTGAGAAGGGTAGTGAGTGTCAGCACAAATCGCTAACTATCTGGTGGGGGTCGGGGTATTGGTAGGATTAAAATCAAGCATTCTTCTATGAGAGTGGCAATGATTTCTGATTGGCACCTTGCTGACCCAGAGTTTATTCCTTCTGGGGGCTTTGATTAATAATAGATGTGTTTCTGGAATTGGTGCTGCATATAATCCACGGAATACCACAAGCTCCCATTGCCTGTATCATCTGGAATACCCATGCCTTAGGCTGGCCATCCTCTCTAATGTATCTGCCAGGGAATAGAGAATGATTGTAGGCATCAATTTACAATCCTCTGTGACTGCTGTTTATTAGAGTCATCTCCTAAACCAAACCCATTTGTTTATATGATGCTGTGTCATTTGTTTCTCTCTTGTCTATCTGTGATCAGATGCAGTTTCTTTTCATCACTTTTCAGAGAGAAATCAAGTAAGATTTATCACCAGTTCCACCACCCTTGCACTTCCCTGTGCCTAGAAAACAGCCATAGAAAGCAACTCTCAGAGCACCCTCAGAGATGGTTCAAATCTTCAAGCAGGAAGCACTGGTCAGTCATCCCACATCCAATACAGCATCTGAACTGGGTGGATGGATATAGCCATGTTAGATACCTGAATTCTTTCTCTGGCTGTTACCTTAGCAGTCAGACTCCCTCTCTCCAGGTCATCCTTGCTGCATGCTTACAGCCCTTTGAGTCTGGTTTAAGATTCTGATGACTGTTTTGATCTCTGTGATTTGTTGTCAACAAGTGTGATTTGGCAAAAGCGTGCATTCATATTGATTGTTAATAATAGCATCTTTTGTAAATTGTAAAAGAAGTCATAGATGCCTGCAGACAATAAAATATCCCACATAATATTACACATAAAACAGGTTCATTTTTTAAATTGTCTTTTTTTTAGATCTAATCACAAAGTTGGTTATAACCTATTTCTGGTCTAATTTCAATTGGACTAATGACTGGCTGTTATTAAAATACAAACTCTTTCCAAAATGTTAGTATGAATGGGCTGATATAAATGGCTGAAGTCTCCGCATTCTACACATTGGCGTTTGCAAACAACAGTATAAATGCTCAGATATATGTTTTGGTCTTATTGGACATCAGTGTATTTCTCCACGTTTGCACTGTATATCCTATATTACGCAAGTAGAACTGGGATAATTTTTAACTGAAAATCACTACACAAATATGAACTATTATTATTGCTATAATTTCTTACCAAATAACAGACACTCCACTAGGCAATGCATTAATGTATAACAACTGACAACCCCCTTGAGAGCCATACGGAAGCACTGTGGGGACCAATCCACCCCTTCTTTAGCTGCATCTACTTATCTTTATTGTGCCTGCTTCAAGCTTTCCTTTCCAAATAGTGACAGCTGAAGATTTTAAAAGAAAGCCTCCTTCTTTTGTGAATGGAAATGTCACTTATATAAAAGATCTGTACTTAAGGTATAAAACATAAGGGAACCTATCAATCTATAGGGCATTAAGTAACCCTTCCCCTCTCTTCTCTGGGACTAGAAAAAATGAGGAAATTGTACGCTAGGCTGAACAAACATCAGCTGACTGAATAAAACCTTCTCATTGTAAGCCAGGCTCTTTTCAAAATAGAAGTGCAAAACCAACAATTTGTTTTACAGTATAGCTTTTCCTCTGTCAGACTATCTGAGTCCCAAATATTGACAAGCCTGAGAATGTGTGTTCCAAATAATGTTATTTTTCCACTGATGGAGGACAGCTAGAATGTAAGTGATGGGTGGAGGAGCTGATAAAAACAGAAAAAACAGAAGAGTACCTCCCACACAATTGGAGACTCAGATTCTAAAACAAACATTTGGGAGGAAGGTTTGTACTGTGCAAAACAGAAGTGTTATTTATTCTAAGAGAAAATATCAGAACCACGCAGGGAAGTTGTCTCCCGCCTTCAGTGACAGACTGAAAGCTACTGCAGATGTAACATCACAGATTTCTTGTGCCACTCATGTCACACTAAATGCAAGACAAAAGAGTGGAATGTAATTAGACTACTTTAAAGATGGAATGTAATTAGACTACTTTAAAATGTGCCAGGTAGCATGAATGCAGTGGCTTGATCTAGAAATAAGGTTGCAACTTTATGGACACTTCTGAGGAACAAGCTTCCTAGAACTCAGTGCGAATTTGCCTGTAAAGCATACCACAGATTGGTAAAGCACAGGCACTGCTTCTAACCACAAACACAACAGAATGGTTCAAAGAGGATAGGAAATAGTGGTGAGTCTGTTACATTCTGGGCTCCATTTAAAAAGGACATTAGCTCATGGGCTTTTGTAAGTAATCTGTCTCACAGTAGTCTTCTGAGGATGTAAAATTGTAAAGTACTTTGAACATGAAAAGTTCTGAATATTAGGGCTGACAAGCTGCTTAAGTTTTGCTGAAGATAATAGGATGGTGGACATAAAAAGCAGTCATAGACCATTGAGCTAATGTGGTCTACCCCTGCTAGCAGCATCTTTCAAGAGTGGGACCGAGCTTTTCCCAAGGCCTGTTAGAAACCCCTTTTTTAACTGGAGATACCAAAGACTGAACCTGGGATCTTCAGCACACAAAGCACTTGCTTTATGACTGAATGATACCCCTGCCTTTTAAAAAGTCCTGTAAAGTACAGGACTTGCGCCTCCCTTCCCCCAGGTCACTGAAGACTTGTGCAGACAAGAAGGTCAAGGTAAGGCATGCAAGACTGCAGCTGTTAACTGTGGACCTGACAGAATGGCTATAGCATGGGCATTCCAGTATGGGTAATCCAGGTTCAGCTCCTCCACTCAGCTTTGAAGATCAAGGAGAAAGCAGCCTTCTAAGTCATTTTTGTTCAACTTAACCTTACTCACAAAAGTGTTGTGGACCTGAAATGCCTCCCTGAATTCCTTGGTTGGTGAGTTACAAGGGTAACAATAACCACAAGTTTTCAGGGACATGGTATATGAAAACTTGGGCAGGACCTGGAACAGGAAAAAATATCCTATAATCATGAACGTATCTATGAACATGAAGAATGAAGAGATCTCATCAAGGCTAATCTTGTATGCTTGTGTTGTTGTTGCTAGAACTGCAGAGCTTTGTGCCTAGCCAACATCATTGCCTTGTTCTACATTCAGGGACATCTGGCAAAAATAAGTAATTAGAAAGTAGTAATAATGGTATCACATGCTTATGAGCAAGGACATAACCAACAGCAACGCCAACAAAAACAATATATCATTGCAACCACAAAGCGTTATGTCTCACAATAGGAGTTTATTGTCAACCTGAGGGCAGGTTCAGAAATTCTATTTATTCAGGCAGAAATCCCTTTAGAATCTTAGAAGTAACTACCAGTGCAACTTTAATCAGAGCTACATCATTCTAAGTCCTTTGAAGTCAATGGGTTTCAAAGGATGAAACTCTGTATAAGATTGCACTTAAAGCTCTATATTCAGAATACCTAAGGATGCAAGGTATTATTTATTTCTAAAGCATTCTTCAATGGCCTGTGAAATAGTCTGTGAACATGAATTGTTATGATCAGCAACCAAGACTAAGAGAATTATTCGCCCATACCTGTTTAACAAGTCAGTGACTGGGAGAGAATCTGAACACTTATCTTTAAGGTCCAGCTCCCAATACTAATGGTCTCTCCTCATTTTCTGTCATGGTTTATATGGTTATTTCATTCTTATTCATTATTCATCTGAATACTGAGATTCTTCAAAAAGATCTGGCAATAGCTGAAATTGTACTCTGGCACTGGAGTTTAGCTCACAAGATGGGACAATAGTAGACTTACCACCATTGTCAGTATGTTTGTCATCATTAGGCTTCTATCGATGTTACTGCCTTATCTTGAAATCTTTATAAACACATCTTGATATGTCTCACACATTTTCATCATTTACCATTCCATATATAATATGACAGTTTTAAACATCTAAAATGCTTTTCCTATACAGCAAAAGCATACATGCATGCAGGTGGAAAGATCAATGGGTGTTATAAAATATTCAGATGCAATTACCATGATTTAATTTTTTTTCTCTGCCTGAAGTCCAAGCTTTGGTTGTATGCAAATGAAGCTGGTCAGACCACCCAGACAGATGGCGATTCCTCCCTGTCTTTGCCATCACTGGCTTTATCGTTAATAAAAACAAAAGCTGGCTGTTGCTTTGAGAATCCCACAAGCCACCTGAGCCCCCTTCTTCTCCTTCTGTCTCTCTTCTGCCCTGAAATCTTCCTGTATCCTGCAACCTTACAAGCATAGCTATAAATCACATTATAATGCACTGTGCCTCTGAATCTAGGAAAGAATAGCAGAGTGAATTCAACAATGTGTTTTACCTGCTGGACTGTCTGCAGAATTCTGGGTTTGGCATTTTCAGTGTCCAGGTCCTGTTCCTTGTCTGAGGGTCCTTTTCCAGGTCGCTTACATTTGCACAAGCAGGTCAGCCCGCATAAAGCAAGGATGCTGGTAGCAGTCCCCAGGGTAGCTCCCAGAGCAATCACTGGGACAGACAAAACCATTGTCTCTGACTAGGAGCCACAACTTTGTTCAGGCAGCACGATTCTCATTCATCTCTTTGCAGAATTCAGCCTGGTGTCAGCCTCTTTGGAAGAGTGCAATAGATTCTCTCTGGCAGTTCCTAGAGAAAAGTGATTCACGAGAGACTAATGGCTTGCTTTTGCTTTCTAAGGCAATCATATAACCTCCCCATTCTTCCTGGTGGTATTCCTAGCTTGATACTCCAGGAAAAGCAAGCAGGAGCAAAAGAAGTATTTGTTCTAACGCCTGCAGTCCCTTTAAGACTGCAAGCAGGCAGCTTTCATTGAAGCTCATTCCCTGACTCCATCGGGAAAAGTCTGATGTGCGATGGAGGAGTCAGACGTCAGCAAGAAGGGGTGGGCCAGGCTAGCGAACTCACAGAAAGTGCATCCAAATCAGTGTGACCCCTTTGGGAGGGGCTGGCTGCTAGGGGTTTTTAATACTCCCTAGCTGGGGTATCTTTTTTTTTTTCAGTTCCAAAAATTCATGCTAAAATTTTACATTAATTTGCCTAGCTGACAGCTGGGTTCAGATGCCTCCCTTTTAACTAGAGATAAGGATATGACAGGTGATCTCATGCCTTCCTAGCTAAACTAGTCCAGCCAAGCCTGCTGTGGGGATCAGGGCACATAAACATGTTGTTCTTTCTTTGCCGCAGGTGGGATCTGTTTATATTCCATAGGATGTAACTGGTTGCAGTCAAAATGCCCAGTCTTATACCACAAAGAAGCATTACATCCAGAAATCATGTACTACCCACTCTTCCAAATCGGGCTACAACCTTTGAGGTACGTATAAACATCCATATGAGAAGTGAAATGCTTTTGCCTTATAGAACAAAGTTGGAGTCCAGCGGCACCTTTAAGACCAACAAAGCTTAATTCTGAAGAAGTGTGCATGCACACAAAAGCTTCTGCCCAGAATTAAAGTTTGTTGGTCTTAAAGGTGCCATTGGATTCAAACATTTTTCTATTGCTTCAGACCAACATGGCTAAACCATCTGAATCTATCTTCATGGAAGACATTTTCCTTATGTATCCAAGTACAATATCCATCACATAATTCTAATGGGATTAACTTATTGGGGTCACCATGTTCCACTCAGTCTTTTCTTTTACCTACAACACAACATCCAATCAGAATGTGTCTCTGTGACCTGGCTCACTTGTGGAACTGGTAAGATGACCAAAGGCAAATGAGAACAGAAGGCCTGCAGCTTTCATACTAATTTAGAAGAGGGAATTTTGTCCGATCTCAGCCTTCTTCTTCTTCTATAGTGAGAAGGTAAATGATGCAGCAACCTTCAGGAACCTGGATCTGTTAAGTGCCTGGATTGGTGACTTCCTGGGAGCCCCATGGAAGCTGCCTTGAGTGCTTTGTTGGTACAAACATTATAAAAATGAATAGTTTCCTTCCTACAAACAAAACAGGAAATGGGAAATGTTTGTATTGTGCAGGTGGGAGCACACATGGTGGAATGCTAACAGGGGCTTAATAGGATGTTATTTACCAAGTGGTGTCATTTACCTCTATGCCATAAAAAGCTGCCTGTTTTGACATATTAACCTTGCATAAAGGCACAGGACATTTTTCTTCAGGTCTGTTGGCAGCCCTAGCAGAGCTGAGTGTCTAAGAGAGAAGTAAAACCATCTTGGTCACCTTTGACAGGGCAGAAAGGCAGGATATAATTTTTGTAAAATAAAAAAAATAAAAGAAGAGGGGACAGGAGCAGTGTGAAGATAGTATCAGAAGTGAAAAATAAATCATTCATGTGATTGTGAAATTTATGAGACCATTATGGATAAAATATGTTGTCGAAGGCTTTCATGGCCGGAGTTCATTAGTTGCTGTAGATTTTCCAGGTTGTGCAGCTGTGGTCTTGGCATTGTAGGATATGACGTTTCGCCAGTAGCTGTGACTGGCATTCTCAGAGGTAGGGCTGAAAGGTAAGGCTGAGTCATTATCTTGGGGTAGGGCTGAGTCATTATCTTGTAGTAGTTCTCCACACAAAAGAGAACTCCTCAGGAAACAGGAAACCTCCTCAGGAAACAATCCGTAGACAAAAGAACCTCCTCAGGAAAGCTCCTCCATTAGCATGTTCATAGCCTGGAGAACTACTACAAGATAATGACTCAGCCCTACCCCACCTTCCAGGGTAGATATAAATTACCTGCCTACCATTTTTCTGCTCACCTTGACACAAAGAGTACTCCATCTTTCCGTATTATACCTCTGAGGATGCCAGTCACAGCTACTGGTGAAACGTCAGGTCCTACAATGCCAAGACCACGGCCACACAACCCGGAGAATCTACAGCAACTAATGGATAAAATAGCTTATTACACTCTTGAATGATTGTCTTTTCAGAAAATAAGAGTTACTTGCAGTGCTATCCTGAATATTTATGGCCTTCTAAGTCAAGTCTAAGTTAATTGAAGTCCATTGGAAGGGCTTAACTCTGCTTAAGACTGCATTGTCTGCCTATTACTTCAGACCATCAGGATTGTTTGTACTCTCCTTGCATCTCTGGGAAGTATCTGAATTCTTCATTCAGTGCTAAATGTGGCCAAAACTAACCTGAAAGGCTGGATTCTTACATGGGCAGAAGGAGGGCTGGAGGAGGTCTTCTTCCCCCCCATCGGGCAAATGGCCAGCAGAGGTGAGAAACTGGGGCAACGCATTGGCTGGCTCCATGCTAGCTGGGGGGGGGGACACAGGTGATTGGTCTGTTTGAATTTGGTGGGTTCTAAGCAGTGATGACATAGAGCCTGCCCGGGAAAATTTAAGCAGCACTGCCATTGAAGCGTGGCAGTGGGATTTTCATCGGATCATTAAAACTTTCTCAGAGCAATGAAGAATCCAGCTCCCCAGAACGTGAAGTCAGTCCCAGGATGTATTTGTATAAAATCTGTAATAAGAAAAAGATTACCTATGATTTCTTTAGAAATCAAACAGAAACCAGATGGGAGTTTCTCTGCTCCTCAAAGCACCATACAAATGAGTAAGATTGACAGTTGTCCATCCCCAAACATTCTCAGAGGTGCCTTGCACCTGATGAAATGGCTTGTCTGATGAAATCAGGAAAGCTCCCACTCTTTTATCATTCTGCAGAATATATAAAACATAATTGTTCAAGGGGGCATTTTTATGACAAGGAAAAAGATTGCTTAACGTCTGTGAAATTTAGGTACTTTTCATCACTTAGCTCCTTCTATATATTACACTGTGGCTGCAATCACACACACTAAATAATCTGCTTTCAGTCCACTTTCCAACTGTATTTTACTGTGTGAACTGAAAAAATCCAATTCGAAAGTTCATTAAAAGAGGATTGTTAGTGAAATCACATGGCAAGCAAACTGTGATTTATTCCCACTATAAATTTGATCTAGACTATTTTTTGGGTTGGGATGATCACACATCCCTCCCCGAACCAAAAGCATTGTGTGAGGAGGCTCTGGGCACTATCTAGATGCAGTGGGCCCCTCTCTTTCCATCGCCTGCTTGCCTGCCAGCCTGCCCAGCACTTCTTTCCCCCTACCTGCCTCCCCCCAGCAGCTTTCCATACTGCCTCCTGCTGCCCGCCGCAGTTTTGGGGACTCCTGGAGCGGGCCCCACCACTCGCCCGCCCACCTACCAGCCCACTGGGCACTTCCTTCCCTGCCCACCTCCCCCCAGCAACCTTACAAGCCACCTCCTTCTGCCTGCCACAGCTCTGGGGACTCTTGGGGCAGGCAGGACCACAACCTCTGCACTGGATGTGCGCTTGAATGATTAAATAAAGATTTTTTTCAGTGCAGGATTGCTCATGCACTCAAAGGCAGAAGCTGAAAAAAGCCCTCCAAAACGGGGTCAGAAAGAGGGCTCTGAATGGGGAAGGAAAGGACAGCAAGAGAATCTGCGCTGATGAGAACAGAGGGGAGTGCAGTCGAGATAAACGGATTCTGATGGGAGCAGATTCTAGAATCCAGACCTGGGGCAGAAAAAGCCAGGCAAGGGAAAGGCAAGTCAGCCATAAAAAAATGAATGTGGGGGGAGGGGCACCTCGAACTGCCACAAGAGATGGCAGAGACCAAAGGGACAGTTGAACTAAAGAGATTTTGGAGGGGGGTTAATTAGAAGCTAGTTTTAAGGGGGGGAGGGAGACAAGCTTCTGGACATGCAGAGGAGCAGGGCCAGGTGTGAGTGAGGTGAAGGGGATGAAGAAAGGTCAGATGGTCCTAATTGCAATCATTGTGAGAAATGGCTGTCCAGATGGGTGAAATCATGGATTTAAAGTGCAAATACCCGGAAAGTACTTGATTTTCCCGGGCAGGAAAATGCAGGAGAGAACCAGGAGCATTGCGGGAGTGAGCCCACTTTGGCGTGGGAGGCGGATCAGCCTATCTGGTCAGTGATTTTAAAAGCGGGACGAAACAGCAGTGAAACCCAGTCAAAATGACAGTGTGACCACAGCCTGTGTGATTGCAGCCTGTGTATTGCATTGCTCACTAATTTTGCAATTCAGTTCTGTTACATTATTTGTATGTACTATACTGTTTTATTGCATTGTGCTCTGATTTTGTGACCTAGTTTTATTCACTATTGGTTGTATGTTGTGAAGAGCTGATGAGTCAGGGGTCTCCCCTGGTGCTGCAGTGCCTTCCAGAGTTCAGCTCCTTTGGGAGAAGTAGGGTTGCCAGGTCTCTCCCCCCCCCACAATAGGTAAGAGAAGCTCCTGGTCCAGGACATTGCGTAGGGTGCACGCACCGTGATGATGTCACCCAGAAGTGACATCATTGTGCTAGGCACATCACCATTGAATACTCTAGCATTCAGTTTTCAGGCCGAATACTAGAGTGTCCCCCCCATTGACATGACCAGCGCAATGACATTACCTCTGAGTGATGTCATCTCACTGGGCATACTGGCCCTATCTGGGCACTCTGGGGGTGGGGTTCCCCTTACTGGCTAGATCTGGGCCAGTGGGTCAGGGGCCCCTTGGACAGGCAAACCCCCACCCCCCAGGGGGCCTGGCAGCCCTAGGGAGAAGTATCAGAAGTTCAGGCATTGCAAATTGAAGAAAGAGTTTCAGTCACTCCCAGTTACCCTCTTTTTACATTTTATTTATTTATTTCAAATTTATAATCTGCTCTTCCCATGAATGGGCTCAGGACAGATCACAACAATATCTAGGCCACTTGGCAACATAGACACAATAACAAATAGTTAATTAAAGCATTAAAACAGCATTTTAAAACAATCTGCACTAATACTGGTGGCATTGGTCTCTGAATTTGCTCAACCTGGGCCAAACAGAGGTGATAGCTTCGGGAAGGGAGGCTGAATTGTTTTTACTGGATGCCCGCCACCTTAACCAAAGGCCTGGTGGAACAGCTCCATTTTACAGGCCCTGCTCTCCTCCTGGCTGGTGTTTCTTAGCTGTCAAATACTATCCAGCCACCTCCTACTTCCTGGCTGTCAGAGCTCCACCCTGTAATGGCAGAGACCCAGAGCTGGCACCCAACTCATCACAGCGACATCAGTTGGGAAACTCCCTGGGAGGGAGAGCCTTGCCCTTGCTAATGGGGAAGGGCAATGAGACCCAGCTGGCCTCATCAGAGTTGATCATGCTTCCCTCTTCCCTCCCTTAACCAGCTGGGTGGGAGCAGACTCTTGGGGACAAAGGTGGGACCAGGCATCTCTGCCAATTCCAGACCCATCTCACAAGTCCACACTCCCTTGAGGAGGAGGGGGGGAGTCTCAGAGTGGCTTACTGTTATGTACCAAGGTAGACCATGGATGCAGTTGGGATCTCACGCAGCCATACAGACAAGCCGAGCTTTGCATCCCAAAGACAATAGAAGCGAAGGATCCGAGAACTCACCTATTGGCCAGCCCAGACCCTAATAGAGAACCCATAGGGTGAGTTGTTTGTAAATAAACCAATCACAAGTGTGTGTGTGCGCGTGTGTTGGGTGTGTTTAGAAAGGGAATATAAATGGACTGTGGACCATGCTAGTTATCTCAAGTTCTCCTGTGTGTTAAGAAAGTATGAGCTGAAATCACTCTTCAATGCATGAGCCTCAGTACTTTATACTTACAAACTCCTTTCCCTTCCCCTCCCCACAACAGATGCCTGGTGAGGTAGGTGGGGCTGAGAGAGCTCTGAGAAAACTGCTCTTGAGAGAACAGCTCTGAAAGAACTTATGACTGACCCAAGGTCACACCAGCAGCTGCATGTGGAGGAGTGGGGAATCAAACCTGGCTCTCTCAGGTTAGAGTCCACGCTCTTAACCAGTACACCAAATTGGCTCTCATATTAGGAGCCTCTAATGTGGCGTGTATCCTCATTGCCCCACTGCCTGAGGTGAGGAACACCCCAACTCTTCTTGGGTAAGTCCTGGAGAGCAGAGACAGAGTCTGGACATGTTCTGTATTATTCTTATTGTTTTCAACTATGTGATCCACCTTGAGTCACAGCAAGAGAGGTGGACTATAAGTGAATAAAATAAATTATACTAGAAAGTCATGAAAGTAATGTATCAATACCATCTTATCCAGAGTATTTCTAAAAATGGAAGTCATTCTCAAGCTTGCCCTTATATTTGTTATTGCCTGAGTTTTCTGTTACGGCTCCAAATATAGCAAGCATAATGCTCAAAATCTGCAATTGGAAAAATATTTTGCAAACTTTGCTTCTTTTTGCTGATTTATTCCAGGCACATGATGGGGAAGTGGCCACCCCAGCCATGGCAACACTGTGCCATGTCCTGGCTACTTCCCACCCATGCCATGGGTCTATAAAAACCTGCTCAGCTGATAGATGAGGTCTCAGTAGGAATTGTGGGGCTGGTAGAGGCTTCCCAAGAGGAAGTCTTAACATAGCAAGCCTTCTCTGTTGGCCCCATTTGCTCCTGTTCCTCAGCCATGCTGATATTTTAAAGACCTCTGTTATGGGTACAAGGGGGCCAAGAAATGGTACATTCTCCTCAGGCATGCTGGCCATGTCAGAGGTCTGTAAATGACTTGAGCAGCTGAGGAACAAGGTCTCAATAGGAGTTGAAAGACCAGCAGAGCAGGCTGCTACATCTCCCCCAAGAGGAAGCATTAACACAGAAGGCAGCCTGGAGACTCTGTGTCACTCCAGTATTGGAGCTTGATAGAGACAGTCACTTGATGGTTGCCACCTCCTCCCGTTAGTCCTCATGTGACACTAATTCTTAAGAAACAGAAATGTTGTGAATGCATTTCTATTAGAACAGTAAAATAATTACATTCTGAAGCACAGTTTCACACTGCAGTCTGCTTTCCAGAATGTGTCCAGAGCATTCTAGGAGATATTACTGTATGTGGCTTTGCAGAACTGCATTTTTTTCTCTCAAGAGAGGGACGAATGGGTGAATAACTAACTAGCAGGGACAAAATTAACAAGGTAGAATGGTGAGGCATGCATTTCTGTCTATGAGTCACCACCAAATGTCTTAGTGCCCCTTGAGAAACATTATTTTCCTAACTTGAAGAACAGTCAGTCTATTCTAGGTGTCTATAGGGCTGTGAGTCATAAAACTTGGTTTACACTGCAAAAAGTACAGGAATTTTCTCTCTTAAAAATTGAGAAGTCTGAGATATGCTGCCAGAAGACAATGATATGTCCATATACCTCACAGTCCAGTTTCTTCAGTCAAAGTCCATATTTCTGACACCCAGTTGCTACAGATACACATGAAATCGTACATGCACTGAATCCCTTCTTCCATTTTACCTTCCTGAAGGAGCTGACGGACAGCAAGCAATGTGAGTAGGGAGAATTCAGTAGGGAACCCAGCATCCCTGAACCTTCTGCCAATGAATTTTGCCTCAACAGCTGTGAGGAGGGAAACAGAGAGCTAAGTTGGATGGGGGAGTAGGAGAGGGTGTCACAGAAGCTGCAGAGACAAAAATTGCCAGTCTAGGCATGTGAGGTTGCAGAGGACCCATAACTAAGTACAAGATGGAATAATGCTAGGCTGCCAGCTTCCAGGTGGGGCCTAGATATCTCCCACTTTTACAACTGAAATTAGCTCCCCTGAAGAAAATGGCTGCTTTGAAGGGTAGACTCTATGGCATTGTACCATGCTGAGACCCCTCCCCTTCCCAAACCCTGCCCTCTCCCAGATCCACCCCCAAAGTCTCCAGGTATTTTCCAACCTAGACTTGGCAACCCTAAATAATGCAGGAATTCTTCATGCTGCAAAGGTAAATAAAGCACTGTTTGTCTGTTTGATAGTTTATTAAAATGTTTATATACCTCTCCCTTGCAGCTCAAGGTGGCCAACTCTATATTTCAGCTAATGAATAAGGATGGAATAGTCAACTGTATCAAAGGCCACAGACAGATCTATCAGTATCAACAAAGATTATTATTACCTGTCCAGTTTTAAACAAAGATCCCCCTCAAGTGTAACCAAAGCCACCTTGGTTCTGAACCCAGGCCTGAAACCATATTGAAATTGGTCAAAGGGAAGAAGTGCCATACTAGACAGAGTTCTTTACACCCTTCTTCCAGTGCCAAATTTGGTATAAATTACTCTGAGCCCTTTTGGAAGTTGGCTAGGATCTAGGGTTGCCACGTCCCCTTGTAGCTCTGGTGGGGCTTTTGGGGGGCATTTAGGGGGTAGGTGGGTGGGGATGCCCTAAGCCCTGCCCCCCAAGCCACAGCCGTCCCCCTCCCTCCCCTCCTGCAGAGATTTAAAGGGCTTCAGCTGATCAGTGGGGGCATGTGGCCCACCAATCAGCTGGAGGGCCCTTTAAATCTTTCAGCAGGGAGGGAGAGGGGCTGTCATCAGCCATAGCACCACTTGCAAAAAGACCCTTCAAAGGGTGCAGGCCTGAATCTCAAGTGGCGAATTGCCATTGTGAAATCAGCCCCATGCATGCTGCATGCATGTGAGCAGAGCTTTGACCGGTGACAGCTCCTCTCCCTCCCTCCATGCAGAAAGATTTAAAGGGCTCTCCAGCTGATCGGTGGGCCAGGTGCTCCCCACTGATCAGCTGAAGCCCTTTAAATCTCTACAGGTGGGGAGGGAGAGCAGTGGCTGCAGGAGGCTGTGGCTTGGGAGCAGGGCTTGGGGGTGAGGCTTCCCCACCAGACAGCTGTCCAGCAGCAGATTGGAGCCCCCAGAAGTGGGGGACCTGGGGACTGGCAACCCTACTAGGATCATTTAAAATGTCTTTTATAAACTTCAAGCAGACTTCACTCCACTTCTCTACTTTGGTGGGAAGAGAGAATTGCAGCTCTCCAGGGCTGATTTATCCATTAGGCACAGTTAGCACAATGCTTAGGGTCCATGATAGTTTTAGGGGGGCATGAAAATATTTTAATATCTTTTGAAATCAGAAGGGAAAAAATGAACTTTTAGGGTCGAAGAAAACATCTTAATTTTTTTCTCACATAACAGAAAAAATGAAATTTTAGGGCCTACAAAAAACTATTGCATTTTGCCTAAAACAGAAAAAAATGTTCAAGTATTTAAAGTTAATGCTGATATTATTATGGTGGGCAAAAGTGCCTAGGGCCCATGAAAGTCATAATGCAGCCCTGCAGCTCTCCATCTCCTTGTGACAGACAGCAGAACATTAGTAGTGATAGTGGTAGTAGTACCACCCTTCCTATAATACCTCTCCCCTTTTATTCTTACAACAACCCTGTGAGATATGTTTAGCTGAAAGATAGTGATTGAATTAGGGTTATATAGTAAGATTCATAGCTTGCCTGGGACTGGAACCCTGATTTCTCCCGACTCTTAGGAGTATACACAAAAAATCCTGATCAGCACTAATGATCCTGTCTGTGTGTGCTCCCAAATTGTACCCATTGCTGTCTGTTTCCAATTTATGAGCAATGAAGTCTTCTTGCCACAGGGTTTCATTTACTTTGGATGAGGTAACTGCACATTTACAGTGCCTGTCTAATATGTGCTTTAAGCAACACCCTTGGGAAGTAACCAGGTTCCTTAAAGCAGGCAGCAAGTACCCATAGACCCACATGTAGAAGTACTTTTCTCCCTTTCTCACAATACAAGAACTCGTGGGCACTCCATGAAATTGCTGAGCAGTCGGGTTAGAACAGATAAAAGGAAATACTTCTTCACCCAAAGAGTGATTAACATATGGAATTCACTGCCACAGGAGGTCGTGGCAGCTGCAAGCAAGGACAGTTTCAAGAGGGAATTAGATAAACATATGGAACAGAAGTCCACCAGTGGCTATTAGCCATAGGGTATAGATGGGAACTCTCAGTCTGGGGCAGGTGATGCACTCTATTCTTGGTGCTGGAGGGGGCAGCAGTGGGAGGGCTTCTAGTGTCCTGGCCCCACTGCTGGACCTCCTGATGGCACCTGGTATATTTTGGCCGCTGTGTGACAGAGTGTTGGACTAGATGGGCCATTGGCCTGAATCAACATTGGCTTCTCTTATGTTCTTATGTTCTTATGTTCCCTCCCTCACTTTAAGAAATCTTTGTTAACTATACACTTATTTTTAAACTAGGAATAAGGCCCGTTGTGGAAATAGATACAACGAGCTCTAGAAATAGTCTGTGGGTGAGTGGCCTAGGCTTGAAGAGTCTTTTTAGCACCAGTTTGTTACATGCGCCCCAAGGCTGGGAGCTCCGAGCAAAGAACTGGTGCTTCCCAGGACAGACTGGGCTGGGAGGAGATTCACGTTGCCTGCAGAGGATCTCTGGTGGTGTCCCGCTTGTGTTCCTCCCCCCCGTGGAAGTGGCGCTATGCAAAGCAGGAGTGCAGGCGGCTGAGAAAAGGGAAGCAGCAGCAGGGGCAGGGTGGGGGCAAGAGCTCTCTGTGGCCACTGCTCTGTCCAGGGGGGGTTGCTGCAAGACTGTGCTCCAGCAGTGGGTGAGGGACAGGCCGGAAGCTTGGCCAATGAAATGGGCCTCCCAGCTTGGCTTCACTCCCTCTCCCCCCATCCCGTAAGCAGCCTGTTGAAGGATGCAGTGAGGTTTTGCTTCAAGTGGTGGAGCTTTGCTTCTGTCCCACCCGAAACCTCATCATCCTCCATCACAGTGCGAGATGAAAGGGAAGGGTGGGACTCAGGCAATGCAGCCACCAATGGGCAAAGACCCCTGGTGAGGGACGCATCAGGGAGCCAAAGGCTGTGGGGGCCTGTGGAACATTCAGGCAAGAGGGACACGAAAACTCAAATATATATGAAGAGAGATACATTTTGCATTTGGGAACTGAATAACTTTTATGGGAACTCAACTATTATAATTGTGAATTGTGTAATATAGATTTCCCTGAAGAAACTGTGTGAAGTGTAGCAAATATTTTTTTACTTCATAGCACCACTGGTTCTTTTGACTATTTTTATCTCTACTTTTGGTGTGTCCCTTCTGTTTTCTCTTTACGCTCAACACATGTACTGGTTACCAGTATATTTATCCATGTACTGGTCCCTGGTTTCAAGTGCAGAGTGAATGCACAGTGGCAGGATGGACATGCATTCACTGGAACATTCACTGGAAGGCTACAGCATCCCATGGATAGACATTGTTTGCAATATATGTTGGTTGGCTGTCAGCAGAGTTTAGATGCTGTTCATACTATGGCTTTGTTCATATACAGAGACTATATGGATGAGGTGTTATGAAAGAGGAGTTTGTCTCCCAAAATGTCAAAATCTATACTGGCTTCAGGTTTATCCTCAGTAATGATTTCTTGTGTTTTGTTTTTGCATAAGCAAAATATATACAGTTTACAAATACGGACCAGTGCTTTGAAGAATCTCTGCAGAGAGCATGTCTACAAATGAGCTCCATGACTGCACAGAATGAGAACTCTAAACACTGTCAGTTAACAATGGGGGGAAGAGCTACAGAGATTATCATCTTGTTATGGGATTGGTAGTTTAACAGTGGCTGCTGTTTCTACAAAAAATAACTGCTGATTGCTTTATGGCTCTAAAACAATGAGAGGCTACTTCCTTGAAAATATAACTCTTGAGTTCCAGTCACAAGTTTGCACTTAGCATTCTTCATTCATATACAACTCCAAATTGCTGCAAGATTAAAACTAGGCTTGGCAAATAATGTAATAGATCTTTCACAATGACAATACTAGTTGAACAGGCATGAAGTTTACTAGCAGAATCCATCAACACTGAAATGGTCATCAGGAATAATATGAATGGCTCCTGAAATGTCTTTTTTTACTTGATAGTCCAATGATCCAGCGGCCTTTGACAAAACCAGTTTTACAAATACAACTCTGTATTAGGGATGTGAATTTGGTTTGTACAAACTGAAAAAACACACACCGAATAATGCCTATTCGCCATTATTCAGGCATACTGAAAGCCGAATCAGATTCTCTAATCTGAGTCATCGGGCTGAATAGGAATTCCTGAAATGGATGCCGTATATTCGGCATCCATTCGGGGAATCCCTTTGCTGGAGAGGTGCAGCATGCCTCCCTAGTGAAGGGTAGATGGTTAAACTTAAAACACTTTCCCTTGCTTCTGGGGCTCGTGCCACCTCCATGGCATGACTACCTGGTTTAGGGAAGGTATTTAAACTTTAAATAACTTCCCTTGGTGGGGGAGTCATGCCATTTAAACTTTAAATACCTTCCCTTGGTGGGGGAGTCATGCCATGGAGGCGACACAAGCCCTAGAAGGAAGGGAAAGTGTTTTAAGTTTAAACACCTTCCCTTCACTAGGGAGGCGCCAGGCAAATTGTGAGAACCTGTGCTCAGTTGTATAACCAGATGGGAGCAGTTGCCAACAGCTTCTGGGAAGTTTCTGAGAAGAAAAGCTATGATTGGACTCAAGAGACCACCTGATGGCAAAGGGCAAAAAAGCTATCATAAGGGTATAAAGCAAAGAAAGTTATGCTAATGTCATGCTAGTATGCTTAGATATGTTATGCTTCACCATGATGGACTGTAACATATAGAATGCTTTTTATGCTACTGCTTGGATTCTTTGCTGAAAGACAGTGGCCATCTAATACCAAGGTATTCAACGTGTTAGACAGAAAAGTTAGCTTCCTTGTTTTCTTGTTGGTGGGCTGAAGAGACTATACTGCATAGTCAATTCTTTTAATAATTTAATAAACCTTTATACACTTTTAGGAGGTCTGGTTTTCTTGTGTGCATCCAACCTTGAGGAGCCCCAGGTCTGGAAAGTTGTTCAGGGGTACCAAGCAGGGAATCAGAAGCAATAACCCAGGGGGACCTGGCTAGGGTTTCTGACATGCACCATTTTTAAAAAAAATATTTTCAAAATCTTTGCTTGTTTTTAGCATATTTGTGTAAATATTTTTCTTTATGTGTGTTTTGTATTGGTTATATTGATTTCTGGTACATTACTGAATATAATTTCTTTTATTTTTTATCCCATTTGCATCAAAATTTTCAGGACTGTACTGCTCACCTAGTGGAGCCTACATACCAAATTTCAGACATAAGACCCAGGCAATTATAGCAACACACATTATCATCTGTGACAATTCAAATACTTGGGGTTTAGGGACTGCAGCTGACTAATTTAGCTTTTATTTATTTGCTCTCCTAGTTAAGATTTTAAATGGTTGTCTTTTATGTGTTTTATAATTGTTGTTTTATTTACATTATAAGCCACCTTAAGTGCTGCAAGTTAGAAAGGTAGTTAATAAATGATGATGATGATGATGATGATGATGATGATAATAATAATAATAAGAAGAAGAAGAAGAAGAAGAAGAAGAAGATTTGAACAAGTGACTACAGTTTGCATGAGAACAAGTGACTACAGTTTGGTTCCCTACTCCCTTATATGAGTATCCATCACAGAATTTCTGTCTTTTTAAAAACAAGATTCCTTCTTCATTTTGGACTCAGACTACAAAGCAAGCTACATAAAGAGTGTCTTTTAATCTCCGATGTGTGTGTCAGCACAAGAGTGTGTGTCTGGACACCTTTTCAAAGCAGTATATCATTTGTAAAACACTGCCACTGAGAGGTGATAAACAGTACTTTTCTTTCCTTGAGTTTATAATATATGGTATATATTCATGCTACCAAGAATTCATGTGAAGAGAAGAAAAGTCTGTCTACTGGAACAGAAAAATCAGGGGTATATCTGATATACACAAGGTTGGGTCCAGAGCACCCCTCACCCTCCACAAACACTAGCAGGAACCCTTCATTCTCAGTTTCACAGTCCTTATAGCCACTATTGCTAGACTTGGATGATTATATTATGAGCTTTCATTGTTCTTCTCACATGACTGATTATGCTTAAGCACCTGCTACTTCAGGTCACATCCTGCTCACTGCTCACAAGCAGGGAGTCAATCACTCACTAAGCTATTCAGATGCATCTAAAACAATGCAGTTGTGTTCATTTGGGTGATTAGACTGCTTTCTCTATGTTGCTGTCACCCTGCTCCCATCTGGCATCACCATCTCCAATTGCTAAATGGTACATAATTAAAAGGAAAATAACCACAAGAGTGAGTTGCATCTTACTAAGCAAATGTTTCTGTTTGTGATCACTGTCTTCCTCCCCCACCATCTTCAGCCTCTCCTGGCAGCTTCTTCTTGGGAAACTCTGTACAGTACCGGCCACTGGGCACAGTATGGAACCTACAATGACTTGTGGGGGCACTTCACTTTCTTCTGTATTCTCCTCTGAACACCATTATCACTTTTCTTCTTCCTGGCAGTCCCCATATCCTCTTTCCCTGCATCCTTTTTTCTTTTCCATACAACAACCAATTAACCATTTATTTGCCTATCTTCAGCTATATTTTATTTAATACATTGTCAAAGGCTTTCACGGCCGGAGTTCATTAGCTGTTGTAGATTTTCCGGGCTGTATGGCCATGGTCTTGGTATTGTAGGACCTGATGTTTTGGCAACAGCTGTGACTGGCATCCTCAGAGGTATAACAGAGAAAAATGGAGTACTCTCTGTGTCAAGGTGAGAAGAAAAATGGTAGGCAGGTAATTTATATCAACTACCATGTCAGATTACACAGGGAAGCCATTGAAATTCATAAACATAAACACAATTTCAACAGGAAAGAAGAGAGTTTAAAAATAAATAGGGCATGGTTTACTGTCCTAAAAAACATAAAAGTCTCTACATCTGACAACAGCACTACAAATAGGATTAGAATCTCAACAGCCAATCTACATGCAAAGGAATCTCCTCAGAAAACAGGAAAGCTCCTCAGGAAACCATATGCAAAAGAACCTCCTCAGGAAACAGCTAATCCATATGCAAAAGAACCTCCTCAGGAAGCTCCTTCATTAACATGTTCACAGTCTGGGGAACTCCTACAAGACAATTGACTCAGCCCCACCCCACCTTCCTAAGTAGATATAAATTACCTGCCTACCATTTTTCTACTCACCTTGACACAGAGAGTACTCCATTTTTCTGTGTTATACCTCTGAGGATGCAAGTCATAGTTGCTGGTGAAACGTCAGGTCCTACAATGCCAAGACCATGGCCATACAGCCTGGGAAATCTACAACAACTAATATTTTATTTATGTTATTTATAAACCACCTTTCTCTACAATGTGGACCCAAAGTGGCATATATCATTCTCCTCTGCTTCATTTTATCCTCACAACAACCCTGTGAGTTGTGTGACTGGCTGAGGGTGTATGACTGGCTCAATCAGGGCCCCTTCCAAGGAACCCAGGTTGTCATATATCATTTCCCCTCCCCAATTTAGTAGTATGGAATAGTGACAGGGTGGCCCCAGGCATCACTCTGCAGACCTCTGTTTAACTAGGGCTGGGCTGAAGGCAAGAATCATTGTTAAAACCGTTGATCCTTTTATATGTCTCTCTTTTCCCCTCCTTCCAGGGCTGTAGTAAACACAGATTACTGAGCCAGACAGAACATTAAAAAGATAAGATCAAAACAATTAGGAATTGATTACTCCCTCATGTCTCTTTGACAGGATTCAGCATTATACCCTAGTTCAGTACCACTGTTATGTGGGTGGAAAAATGGGTAGGATTGTAAACAAAAGACAATGATAAATAACAGAGTATTGAGTTTCATTTTATTTTCCAATGCTAACTTTGTTGATGAGGACAATGTCTGCAGCTCCTAAACACCTCATAGTTAAACTGAACTATGATAAGAACAAACACAGGAGATAATGATGTGATGTGTACTTTAATGTTGAAAGCCTTATTCTCTCTTGATGTATAAGAAACTAGGATGCACCTACTCTGGCTAATTATGCTTGTATTAGTTTGACTTTGAAAAAATATTAGACAGTAACATTCCTTTTATTTTTTTACATGTGGGAAGTCTATCATGATATTGATATAACCAGGGCTTTTTTTGTAGGAAAAGCCAGCAGGAACTCATTAGCGTAATAGGCCACACCCAAAATCAGAAACTCATTAGCATATTATGCCACACCCATGACAACACAGCTTGTTAGCATATTAGGCCACATCCCCATGTTGCCAGAAGTGTGGGCATCCAGCCACACCCACCTTTTGCTTCTTATTCTGTTTACCTTGTTGTCAAAATCCAGGGCTTTTTTTGTAGCAGGAACTCCTTTGAATGTTAGGCCACACACCCCTAATGTAGCCAATCCTAATGAATTTCTGCTGTTGGGTGTGGACTATTATGCTAATGAGTTCCTGCTGGGCGTGGCCAACTCGAGAGCCAGCCGGAACTCTGTTCCTGCATGTTCCTGCCCAAAAATAGCCCTGGATGTAACTAATGTAACATAATCCTTGCTTTAGCTTTGTATTTTAGTTTAGTTTCCTCTTCCTTTGTAGTTGGGTAGTGAAAAGCAATAAAAGGTATTTTTAAAAAAGGACAATGTCTGGATATTAATGATCCTGACAAAGCAGTAAAGGGCAGCTAATTGAATTCATATATTACGCACAGTCTTGAAGATCTTTGAATCTAGAGACTGAATGGGAACAAAGATCATCTTATCCTTTAAAAAAAACAACCCCAAAATATTCAGAACTATGGCCAGAAAAAAAAGTGAGGCTCCACTTGTTTACAAAGTGCATTTAAGGACTTTTGTTTATACACTCCCAGAAAAGACTCTGTTTGCTTTACTTCAAAGCAAACTTTCATAACCATTCCCTGGAAGATACCTCCCGGTACCCCAGGCTCCTATGGTGAGACAAAATGATGAGGCTTGAGAACAAATTTAGAGTCCAGTGGCACCTTTAAGACCAACAAACTTCTATTCAAGGTATGAACTTTGTGCACGCAAACTTTTTCAAATACATTGGAATGGTAGGTAAGGTTCAAACTTATAAGCAGGGGCTGAACAGCAGATTAACACATAAGATGTGCAAAGACGAACTAAATAACAAGTTAAGGTTATAAGGTCAACAGTTTTAAAGCAATAAATATGTCAAAATAGCAGATAAATGTGTAAAGGTATTTTTTCTAATTGTGGGAAGTAAACTGATATTCTCCATTCTCTCCTCTCAGGTGTGGAGGTTCTATCTGAAAGCTTCACTAAACTGAACTGAGCTTCCAAGAGTTGAACTTTATACTATAATATGACTGGCTGACATTATGAATCCATTTACAGCAAGAGTGAAGTATACAAGTAGTAATCATAGATCTAGGAATATTTTCTGAAAGTTCTATGTATATTTTCTATTTCCTAATGTGTATAAAATCCATATTTCAATCCATGCATACTCACACAACCAGGACCTACTGAGACATACACATGAACTAGCAGCAGCTCCAATTGTTAAGAATGCATTCTAAAGCAGACACAAACCATGGCATAAAAATCCTCGTTTCCTCCCACAGTTGTTCATCAACTTATGTTCATTTAGGGGTGTGAATTTCTGGTGCTGTTCTGGAATTGTAAAACTTTATGGGGTTGACCTTTTCATACTCCATGACTGGAATATTTAATTAGATACTAGGTGGGATTGTGTTATACAGGCATCTATTGATTGACTTTTGACCCTTAAAATACATTCACAGTTTTCATTGATTGTGTTCCCATTTTAGAGCCTCACTCCATAATAAATAGACATCTTGTTAGGAGCACAATATCTCAGCTGTGTTTTTGTCTCCTTCCTGCCTGCGGGTATAAAAGCTTGGCATAGCCAGAGGCACGAGCCCAAGGGCAAAACCTAAAGGGCTTTTTGCCCATAGTTTGCAGCCGGGGGGGGGGGGCTACGATAGCTAGTTTAGTGAAGTGGGACCTGTCCACAATGTATTTTTGTGGGGGTTTTGGTTCATTTATTTTCATCATTTAAATTCTATTGTTTAATTTGGTCTGGAAATTCTTGTAAGCTGCTTTGTGACCTTGAGAGGAAACTATCATTGGAATTGCCTTAATAAAAAATCTATGCACCCAAACTCTAGCATAGCACAAATTCTGGATAATGGAGCTTTTAGACTCATGTCAAGAAATCTTATGAGATAGCTCAGATACTTTGAAGAATTTTGAGGAAATAGTTCACCTCCTTAGGCCTTTCATATCTACCATTTTCCATCTTTCATTATTACCCTTAGGCTGACCAAACTGTTGTCAAGGTCAAAAGATAAACAAATTCATCCCTTCCATGCACATGTCTGTATTTCCTCCATTATGGAAACAGAAATTAGCATGAAAAATGGACACTCACAACACATATCTATTGATCAAGGAGACAGGAAATTACTCCGCAACTATCATTGCTATTGTAAGTGGAGGACTATATACTGTCCCCTGCCCCAGCCTTCAGAGACAGCACCATAGATTTAGAGACAGATAGAGAGGTTGGGACACACAGATAATGTCCTTTCCTTCTTGCTACCTGATGCTATCCTTTGAAGTAGAATGCTATTCTTAGGGATGAGACTTCCTTCCTTCTGGCTTGACACCTTCTCCCACACACACAAAGGAGGAGGACACACTCTCCATCTTTGCCACCATGGATGCAGGACAGGCATTCTCCTTCCACATCCATCTAGCTAGTTAGATTAGATTCTGTGCCTATCTCTCAACCTGCACTATCTAGAATGTAGTTCCTTGAGGATTCTTATTAGTTTGAAACTGATACATGGCTCCATGTAACTCTGTAACTTTGCTAGCACACACAGTACTGAGAAGCTACTGCTGTGTGTAGCCTAGTGCACTCTGCTACGTATAGTGATTCCTGGCTGTACCATACCAGTGAATTTAACAA
Source organism: Gekko gecko (assembly GCA_029375565.1). Lineage (NCBI taxonomy): Eukaryota > Metazoa > Chordata > Lepidosauria > Squamata > Gekkonidae > Gekko > Gekko gecko. The sequence goes on from JAPDNY010000003.1 coordinate 153,655,700, forward strand.
TTGCTGAGGCACAAGCTGAACAGGTTGACAGTGAGTTAGGACAACTGGCTGCATTCTCCTTGCTAGATAAGGTTGGCTAGATGCTGGTGCAAATTCTTATAAGCCACTATCTCCCCTGTTGGTTCTACGTTCAGCTTGTACTATCTTTGACTATTAGTGCTCCAATATCCATTTTCATGTCCTATCTTTAATTAGGCCATGTTTACAGCTTAATAAGACCAATTCTTCATGAAAACATACTGATTCTTCCTCCTCTTGTTGTGGCTGGAATGCAGCTGAGAAGCTGGAACAGAGACAACATGGATGATAAGGAAGGAGCAGTGAAATAATTATATGTAGAGTAAAAGACTAAATATTTCACCTGTGCTGGATTTCAGAGAGTGACATACATGTATTATGTTATACTTCAAACTGCTGAATAGCTAATTTTGGGGGAGCCCAGTGGCAGCTTTAAGACCAACAAAGTTTAATTCTGGTATAAGCTTTCATGTACATGCACACTTCCTCAGATATACTTACATCTAACTTTTTTTGGTCTTAAAGGTGCCACTGGACTCAAGCCTTGTTCTGTTACCTCAGAGCAACACAGCTACCCACCTGAATTAATTCTGAGGGGTGAAAGGGCAAGTGGACAGTCAAAGATTACACAATGGTCAAAGATTATATCCAATAATCAGATTAAATATTTGTGAGCCATAACTATATGGAAGTACTTCTCAAGTATTTCTGACTGAAATTCTGGAAAGATGCTGATACATGAGGTCATACTGGAAAAGAAAGTTTGAACTGATATTAGGCATTACACCTCATACCTCAAGGACTGCCTGCTCCCATATGTACCCAATTCATTCACTCCAGTCATCCTTGGAGGCCCTACTTCAGTTGCTCCTGCCATACGAGGCTAGATGGACGGCAAACGGAGAAAGGGGGCTTTCTCAGTCATAGCACCGAAACTTTGGGACTCCATCCCCAGGGAGATCTGTCTGTTTCCCTCTATCAATGTCTTCCACCAGAGGGTGAAGACTTTTTTTGTTTCATCTGAAATGCCCCCGGTAACTGCTATTGTCCTTCTTCCTGCTTCTGGTATTGTTTGTTTATGTATTTTAATTGAATTATTTTATAATTTAGATGTGGTTTTTAGTTGCTTAAATGTTTTTATGTACACTGCTTTGACGAACCAAATTAGATGGCAAAATGGTGTGAAGATGTTTTAAACAAATAATAACAATAAATTAGTTGACATATTTTTCTGTACCCTCTACTACTTTTGAAAACTACTTTACAAACAAGTAGGTTTGCCAGATCTCGGGTTTTGGCATGAGGCTGGGGTTTTGGAATGGTCAATTAAAATGTCAGCTCTATAAACTTAGACACTTGATTGCTTTGGACTGGATAGATAGGGAAAATATATTAGCAGAAGAACAAGCAAGATTTAGAAGTGGATGCTCTACAATGGACCAATGACTGATCTTGCAACATCTAGTAGAAAAATATACTACCAGACCTAACAGAACATTGTACACAGCATTTGTCGACTACCAAATGGCATTCAGTAGCATTTCACACAACAGACTCTGGCTAAAATTCAAAGAGTCTACAATAGACTGCAGTTTGCTGACTCCTATACATGCCCTTCATGAGGATAACCAACTCTCAGTAAGATGCAATCCTCAAGGGCACCTGTCTCACAAGATGTCAGTTAGGAGGGGTGTAAAACAAGATTGTATACTTGCCCCCTTACTATTCAATTTTTTAAAATAAATTCTATGGTACAGTCCCTATCGAATCTGGATTTCCACCCTCCAACTATTGTGAATAGACCTACTCCAATGCTTCTATATGCAGATGATACAGCCAGTGTTCCCTCTCAGCTGAGTTAGTGTGAGCTAGCTCACCATTTTTTAGCCTCCGGCTCACACATTTTTGCCTTCACTCAGGAAGGATGGCTCCAGAGCAAACTAATTTATGCTGCAGCCAAATTGCTTGCTCACAACTTTAGTAGGTCACAAAGTAGCTCACAAAGTAGGAGTTTTGCTCACAAGACTCCACAGCTTAGAGGGACCATTGGATACAGCTATTGTCATGAACTGAGGTAGGGCTTAGAAGAGTTCTTTGAGTACTTTTGAGTTACAGCAATGAGGAACATCTAACTATAAATTTCACTAAAACTAAAGTACTTGCTTTTGCCAAAAGGCCCACACTGCTTAGGTGGCAAATAGATGGACAAAGGATCAAACAAGTCAAAGGCCAATTTCCCACAAGTGCTGCTCCGTGCTCGCCTTCCCTTTTGCCCCGATGGTATGTGTCAATTTCACACAAGCTGCTGCATGGCCACATTTTGCCCCGCAGCTTCGCGTGGTTTTCCCCACGTCTACTCAATCCCCCAAAAACAGGACTGAATAGACATGGGCAAAATCACTTGAAACTGTGAGGCAAAATGTGGCCGCACAGCAGCTTGTGTGAAGTTGACACATACCATCGGGGCAAAAGGGAAGGGTGAGCGCGGAGCAGTGCTTGTGGGAAAACAGTCATATAGTCTTTAGATATTTGGGAACTGCATTTCAATCTTCAGGCTCATGGGCTGTTCACCTTTCCCGGGTTACAGAATTCACCCCAAAACAGCCTTAGCAACTTTGAGATTTTTTATACAAAAGGAGGAGCTCATATTAGTTATGCCCTGAAGATTTTTCAGGGTAAGATGGTGCCCCAGCTTATGTGTAGTCTGCAGGTATCCCTGTATAAAAACTATTCTAAACTTGAAGCAATTCAGTCAAAATGTTTAAAATCTTTATTTGAAGTGCCAAGATGTGTCCCCAACAATGTTCCCTCTAAGCTCCATAGTGTTATGAGCAGAAATTCTACCTTGTGAGAGGGAAAAACTAGTAGCATTAAAGTTGCAAGTGAGTCTACATTTGACTATCATGTAAATTAGTTATTTTTAGAAGATTACTTACATAACCTTGTAAAAATCTCAGAATAAATTATTTTAAACTATATTTAAACTATATTTTAACAATAATTTAAACATTATAAGAGAAAACAGAATCAAGTCAAATTTCACCCACCCCTTTTCACTATATTAGTAAACCTGTCCTCCAGAGAACAGGTCTACCCGCCCCAGTTCACTCTGTTGGTAGACATGTCCTGGGACCATTGCCTTGTGCTAAGCCTTAGAAAACATTGGGGGGGGGGGGACTCTTGCAGTCCACTTTGTTATTTTTTTAGTGAAGTATGGCAACCAGCATTACAGGTAAAGTATAACAGAGGAAGAACAATTGCTGTCAGAACCCTGCCTAACCTAACAAACAGGAAATTGCTTAAACATTATCAACCTGCCCAAACTACTTATTTATTCAAATATTTATATCCCACTTTTCCCTGTGACTCAAGGCAGCTTACAAATCATACTAAAAAAGCACAATAATGTTGTGCAAAAAAATATTTTTTTATAGTCAATAGGTCCCATAGGCTATAATGGAGAATTGATCTAGGGGTATCTGGTGCTCGGGGGTGGGGGGGAGGAGCTGGTTTCAGCACAGCATTCAGATAAGAATAAAAGAATATGAAAGACACTGTACACTTGGCCAACCTGAAAAATCAGCAGTGGCTGCATAGCCTAACCCAAACAGGACACAGTATTTTGTTCCAAGATACTGAAAGGCTGGACAACACATCCAATTACCATGTCAGATTAAACAGGAAAGCCATTGAAATTCATAAACATAATCACAATTTCAACAGGAAAGAAGAGAGTTTAAAAATAAATAGGGTATGGTTTCCTGTCCTGAAAAATACAAAAGGCTCTACATCTGACAATAGCACTACAGATAAGATTAGAATTTCAACAGCCAATCCACATGCAAAAGAACCTCCTCAGGAAACAGGAAACCTCCTCAGGAAACAATCCATATGCAAAAGAACCTCCTCAGGAAACAGCCAATCCATATACAAAAGAACCTCCTCAGGAAAGCTCTTCCATTAGCATGTTTCACAGCCTGGGGAACTCCTACATGATAATGACTCAGCCCTACCCCACCTTCCTGAGTGGATATAAATTACTGCCTACCATTTTTCTTCTCACCTTGACACAGAGGGTACTCTGTCTTTCTGTGTTATACCTCTGAGTTTGCCAGTCACAGCTACTGACGAAATGTCAGATCTCACAATGCCAAGACCACAGCCACACAACCCAGAAAGTCTACAACAGCTAATGAACTCTGGCCATGAAAGCCTTCGACAACATAAAGATAGAATTGTTAGGCACATAGAGGGACAAAGCCTGCTGAGGGGAAATCAGCAAAGGGAAGTCCTGCCTCACCAACCTTTTGGAGTTCTTTGAGAAAGTGAACAAGCATGTAGACAACGGTGATCCCATAGACATTATAGGGAATTTCACATTACTGAGACTCTGCCGGATTGAAGCCGTTTCTGATTCGTCTTGAAGTAAACCGGTACAGGGCTGCCATTTCACACATGGCTTTCCCTGACCGGAAAAGAGCCGAATCAGAAGCGGTTTGGCAATTCAGATTGCACCGCTTTGTTTTCCCGCCGGCTCCCGCCACGCCTTTTTTTTTAAAAAAATGTTCGCTTTAGAGCGCTATAGCGCTATAGTGCTATAAAAACAACACTGCAGGCATTCCAATGGGATGGCTATGATGCTATTGCACTATTGCGCTATAGCGCTATAGTGTTATAACGCTATAAAGCGAACGTTCAAAAAAAAAAAAAAGCCGGAGATCGCCCGCGCGGGCGAAAAAAGGCGGGAAAAAAGCGTATCCGATCCGGGAGAAGAAACTGACGACTACTTGGAAGCGGTTGACAGGTAAAACGCTTCAGCCCCGTTTCCTGAACGGGACAGAAGCGATTCTGTGTGAAATTACAAATATATTCCGGTAGGGAACCGGTTCTAAAACGGTTCTGTCTGAAATGCCAGACCAGAAACCGTTTGGGAACCGTTCCTCTTCCGGATTATATCATCTGTCTGAAATTCCCTATAACAAAAGGCTTTTGACAAAGTATCTCACCAAAGACTCCTGAATAAACTTAGCAGTTATGGGATAAGAGGATGGGTTCTCTTATGAATTAAAAACTGATTACATAACAGGAAGCAAAGAGTAGGAATCAATGGACAGTTCTCATAACGGAGGGAAGTAAGCAGTGGAATCCCACGAGGATCAGTAGTGAGGCCGATGCTATTTAATTTATTCATAAATGATCTGGAACTAGGGGTGAGTAGTGTAGTGGCCAACTTGACATAAAATTACTCAGGATGGTGAAAACCAAGAAAACCATCACAAACTGGGTGATTGGACAACAATGTGGCAAATGAAGTTCAATGTTGGTAAGTGTAAATTGATGCACATTGGATCAAAAAATCCCATCTTCAAGTATAGGCTAATGGGGTCTGAAGTTGTTGAGATTGAGAGGGAAAAAGTATAGGTTAATGGGATCATAGTAGATAGCTCAATGAAATTGTCAATCCAATATGCTGCAGCAGTGAAAAAGCCAAAATCTTATGTTAGAGCTTATTAGGAAAGGGATTGAGAATAAAACAGCTGATATTGTAATGGCCCTGTATAGAGCTATGGTGTGGCCTCATTTGGAATACTGTGTACAGTCCTGGTCATTGTATCTCAAAAAGGACATTGCAGAGCTGGAAAAAGTACAGAGGAGGTCAGCCAAGATGACTGGGGGTTGGAGTACCTTCTCTATGAGAAAAGGCCAAAGAGTCTGGGACTTTTCAGTTTAGAAAAGAGATGATGAAGGGGTAGGGGCATGACAGAAGTTTATAAAATTATGCATGGGTAGAGAGAGTTGACAAAGAGAAATTTTTGTCCCTCTCCCAAAATAGAACTCGAGGACATCCAATGAAGCTGATGGGCAGTAAGTTCAGGACAGACAAAAGGAAATACTACTTTACACAAAGAGTGATTAAAAGGTGGAAGTTGCTGCCAGGGGATGTAGTGATGACCACAGGAATAAACAGCTCTAAAAGGGGACTAGATAGATTAATGGAGGATAGTTTCTCAATGGCTACTAGCCATGGTGATTGGGGGGAACCTCCACATTCAAAGGTGCTAAACCTCTGAATCCCAGAGCCAGGAGGCAACATCAGGGGATGGCCTCGGCCTCTATGTCCGGTTGTTGGCCATCCAGGGGAAGTGGTTGGCTATTGTGTGAAACAGGATGCTGGACTAGATGGAGTGTAAGAACTACCAATAATACTGCTATTCTATCTTACATCACAGAGGTTGTCTCGTGAGTATCATGGATTGGGATGCTGGGTTCCTGGCAACCCTAGCAAGCTAATGTAAAACTCCGTTGCTTGGAAGCGAGTCCCACTGATTTCAACATAATTTACTTCCAAGTAATGGGAACTGGGATTTAAATGACAGCAGCATAACAGCCTGAATCTACAGCCCTAAATTATTTGAAATGTAGATGGATGATCTATTACACTGGAAAGAAAGAATTCTCCAGCCTGGACCTTCCACAGGGACTCCTGCTGGTTATTTCTTAGGTTTAAATCTATAGTCCAGTTCCCTATGTGGTATCCTGGACAATTTTCTGAGCCACAGTTCTTTCCATCTTATGAAAATCCTCTTAGAAATTTCTTATAAAAATATAAACATTTCCCATTTGTTTTACATATCTGAAATACTTCTAATGCATTCTCAATAATATCTTAATTTATGATACTAAAAGAACTGAATATAAATGGTATCTAGGCACTATCATGACTGCTATTTGTAGATTCAGCACAATACCCAAATGATAGATTGGTCAGTTTTTCAGACCAAAAGGAGCTGAAATTGCCTAGCCAAGTCTCACAAAACCCCCCAAACACAACTGTATATTTTCATTCAAAGCTGCCTGCACTAAGAAAGCATTTAATTAAAGTTCAAGGATACAGAGCAACATTTTGGGTATTCATCTCAGCATGCAGGCATTTAAATTTTCATTTGATGTGTCAATCTGAGCAGCTCACTGACTGTGGAAATTATGGGTTGGAAACAATCTTTAAAATAGTACTAAAAATTAACATAAGGTGTCTGTGGTGAAGGAAAGCAGGAGAAATTTAGTGTTCAATCTGAGCCAACATGCACCATGTGAAAAAAGGGGCTTTGTGATTTCTTGGATCTTGTTGATCGTTTCTAATACTCTGATAGTCACACTATTTATTCCAGTTCCTACCCCCATCCAATCATGTGGTGAATATGATGTTATACCATGTGGCAAATCAGCTTTTGTTACATAATGGTAACACTGAGGGGAATTTAAACACATATGCACACACACTTTAGGGGACCCTTTCACAAGCACTACTGAAACATCATTGAAGTGTGTGGATGTGGGAAGAGGCACCTTCTTTGTGACACTGATGAAAATGTTCTTGAAACTAAATCAGTGGTTTTAAGGTAAAGGTAAAGGTTCCCTTGCTCGAAAGCCAGTCGAATCCGACTCTAGGGTTGCGGTGCTCATCTCCGTTTCAAAGCCGAAGAGCCAGCGCTGTCCAAAGACGTTTCCGTGGTCATGTGGCCGGCATGACTAAACACCAAGGCGCACGGAACGCTGTTACCTTCCCACCGAAGTGGTACCTATTTATCTACTTGCAATTTCTTGCTTTTGAACTGCTAGGTTGGCAGGAGCTGGAACTAGAGACAGGAGCTCACTCCGTCATGCTGAACTACTGACCTTCCACAGCCTGCAGTTCAGCATTTTAACCACTTGAGCCACCGCAGCTCCATCAGTGGTTTTACTTCAGACTTAATTTTCAGTTCACAGGTTGACGTTGTACAGGTTCCCAGGTCTCAGACCAGCACTATAGTAGGCAAGACCTTACTCTTCTGTCTTTCTGTCCCCCAGCAGTGGCACCAGAGAGAACCTCTGCAGGTGCAAGGCTAACCCTAATTATGAATATGTGCCTGAACTTCATAGAGGAATGGGCTCAGATCATAATTAATGCAGATGTTCCAAACTGGGGATGTTAGTAGTTCAAACTGCCCATTTCTGAACTTCAGTGGCATCACTGGATAAAACACAGCCAGCCTCCTAAGCAAGGGGCAGTCTGCAGGTGTATGCACTTCCTGCTTCACTTTTCTCAGGCTTAAATTACTCTTTTATTCCATTATTGGCTCTCACCAGTTTATTGTTTACCTGCATGCTACATTTGGTTAATGCTAACCAGGATTCCCATGTCAACCCAGATTGAAAACCAGAGTTAAAGGTTTGCCAGCCTTGATTAAAAGGAAAAATCAATATTAATCACAGTCAAAATTGGTACAAGAATAATATAAAGTGCAGTGAAAACTTATAAGGAAAAGGAGGGGAGAGGGGAGGCAGGAAGCTGATGGAACATTTGAGCCCATGGAATGTTCCCAGTTTTTAAAGAAGGATTAAACATTGGCTTACTTATATCCTCCAAAAAGTTTTTAGATGTTGACTCTAATGCGTGGTTTACTAGACTCCAAAGGCATTGCTAAGTTGTAAGCACAATGCTCGTGCTCTTTATTTATAAATGACATCAATGGATATGGTCTTTGGGTTCTTACAGAACACATCTTTTCTGCTTCCCATTTCTTGGAATGGTGTGGGATGTTGTACAGAGATTTGCAATGGGAAGGGGAAATCTGTAGAAATCACCTCTCCATTCCATATTCACCCAGAAAAGGCTTTTCCTTTTGACATGAAAGTTTAAGCCATCCCTACAGGTTGCTTCCGCTTTGCAAGTCATACACAAAATATACCAGTACTAGCAGTTTGGTACTAATGACATTTTACTACAGTGAGAGTCTGTTTCACTGCCCTGGTGCAGAGCAAAAATGGCATAACAAGCTGAATGTTTAACTGTGCACTGCAATTTCTGCTCTGCAATGCCATTTTTTTTCTTGCAGCAGCTCTTTTCTTATGCTGATACTGAATATAGCAAACTGCATCCACCTATGCCAATAGGAATTATATTTATTTCTTATTTATTTACAAAATTTATATCCCACCTTTCTGCCCCTACACGAGCCACTGAGGCAGCTAACAATTTAAAACATACACGATAAAGTCACATTTTAAAACCATTAAAATCAAACATCCCAACAGACATCATTAAAGCAATTGAAAACAGTTAAAATACTTCCAAGATACAAAAAACAGCAATTAAAACATTGGTTATGAAGGAGGGATCATTGAGGGAATGTCAAATGAAACAAAGAAGACATCATCTGCTGGTGGAAGACTACAGCAGAAGGGGACAGATGAATCTTTCTGGGGACAGAGTTTCAGAGCTTTGGTGCCATAACTCAGAAGGCCCTATCATGGATTGCCACACACCTAATGTCAGAAGGCGGGGTACCCAAAACAGGGCTTCCAAAGATGACTGAAGATGTTTGCTTTAGGTGGATATAAAAGGTGTAATAGTGGCATAGGTGGCTGAGTTTAAGGAGTTAAATATTCATATCTACGTTTATTTGCCCTGATCTGGATAGCCCAAGCTAGCACAATCTTATCAGATTTCAGAAGCTAACCAAGACCTGTTAGCATTCAGATGAGAGACCACTAAGAAATACCAGGGTCTTTACACAGGCAGACAATGACAAACCACTTCTGAATGTTATCTTGCCTTGAAACCCCTACAGGCTGAGCAGTTGGGTTAGAACAGATAAAAGGAAGTACTTCTTCACCCAAAGAGTGATTAACATATGGAATTCACTGCCACAGGAGGTGGTGGCAGCTACAGTTTCAAGAGGGAATTAGATAAGCCTATGGAGCAGAGGTCCATCAGTGGCTATTAGCCACAAGGTATAGATAGGAACTCTCAGTCTGGGGCAGGTAATGCACTCTATTCTTGGTGCTGGAGGGGGCAGCAGTGGGAGGGCTTCTAGTGTCCTGGCCCCACTGCTGGACCTCCTGATGGCACCTGATATTTTTGGCCACTGTGTGACAAAGTGTTGGACTAGATGGGCCATTGGCCTGATTCAGCATTGGCTTTTCTTATATTCTTATAAATCAGCTGCAACTTGGTGGCAAAAAAAAAAAGTTTAAACATTTATATGTCACCTTCCCACCCAATTCTGGGTCCCCACAGCAGCAAATATCAAAACATTTCAAACATTAAAAAGCATTTAAAATACAAATATATAACACATTCAAACCAATTAAATAAAATGTATACATATAAAAACATAGGAACAGGGAGAAGGAGTAATAAGAGCTGATTGAGAAGGCCCTTTCTTGGTTGCCACTAGGGTTGCCAGGTGTCTACCTCGTGCCAGTGGGGGGATTTGGGGAGCATTCCAAGGGTGGGTGGGGATGTTCGCGATGTGATGATGATATTTTTGGAAGTGAGGTCATCACATCAGTGGCATCAGGGCAATGCTCTACTATTTAGGAAAAACTCTATGGTAAAAATGGTTACAAACCATAGAGCTTTGCCTAAAAAGTAAAGCGTCACCCCCAGCATTGCTGACATGATGACAGCACTTCCACAAGTGACATCATTGAGCTGGCAACATCATGCAGGGATGTCTGTTTGAGGGAAGGGCTCCCCTCCAGCCAGCTGGCCAACAGTGATCAAGACCCCACAAAAGTAGGGGATCCCCTGCCCCCACCTGGGGACTGCAGAGAAAATGAAGGGGGAACCTCAGTGCATAGTATGAAAAAAGGAAGGAAACACTAAGGAAAACCCATCAACAATATGAATGTATTCTGTATTCAAATAAAAACAAATGTATTAAGTAACTAGGAGCAAAGCCTGTTGTATGACAGCAATACAATGGGCTCTAGAAAGAGGGGGCCCCCACAGCAGGCGTGTGGAGCCACCTCTGCCTCCAGGCAGTCTCAGCCTCCTCCGAGTGAGCCACAGCAAAGAGGCAAGCGGTGTTACTCAGCACATATTCTGATGCCCCTCCATCATTCAAAGCACCATCACCTCTTGCTCTCCAGACGCACATTCCTGGGTATGCGTGGGTGGCCACTGGGCTTCTGCTGCTCCAGCGAGGCCTGTTCGGCCCAGCCTGTGCACTCGGAGCCTTTGTCTCTCCAGGCTGAGCTGGGTGGACTCCTGCCTGTCACCTTGGAGAGACCATGCCAGGGCCAGGTGCGGGGAAAGCAGGGCGTTGCTGCTGCTGGGGCTGCCTCTGCCTCCAGGCAGTCTCTCCCTCCTTCGAGCATGCCACAGCAAAGAGGTGAGTGGTGTTACCCAGCATGTATTCTGGCAGTCCTCCATCACTGAGAGCGCTGCCACTGCCTCTTGCTCTCCAGCTGCACGTTCCCTTGGAGAGACCTTGCACAACATTGAGGCCGAGGTGCTGGCCACCCAGCAATGCAGCCACTGGATTGGCACACTGTTGGAGTGACAGGTCAGTGAGCCAAATGCTGTGGGACGGTGTGGAACGTTCACCCCAAAACAGCATTATATATAAGGAGAGATAGTCTGTTGCATATTTCTATTTCACACTAATGTATTTGAGGTTGGTGGTTACAACCCAACAATTACTGTTTATAATGTTAGTATGCTCCCAGGCACTACTTCACAACAATAATACTCTTGAACATGACACAGTGCATATGTATAGATGTTACATTATGTCCTGAGACAACATGCAAAAAGTGTTCATAGATCTCATGTGACAAATTGTTGTTGTTGATATAAGGCGGAAATTTCCTATGCAACTCTGTGCAGCCGGTGTACAGCCATACGTGTTTCTCAGGTAGGCCCGTATTTCAATCTATCTTCTTCTCAGATCAAAGTGGCTGTGTGTATAACTTGTTACCAAATTTCACAGAATATATTCACAAAATTATTGCAGCCCAACAGTTCTCAACTTGGGCTGAATCTGGAGGTTCTCAAAACTAACTGAAGCCCCATGTAGTATTTGGAACCAGATTTCACAGTCTATATTCACAAAATTATTGCAGACCAGCAGTTCTCAGTTTATGTTGAATCAAGAAGTTCTCAATAGATTATAGATTAGGACAATATCTTTGGTTAAAAGCAACGCTCACTCTCTTTAAAAAGAATGCCAAAGATCTGAGCTTAGATTTCACAGCAGGAAGAAAAGATCATCATAGGCTGCTTATGCATTGATCATAGCTTTTCTCATACCCCAGGGTATGAGGTATTGTTTGTTAGCTGGTGTTCATGGTTCAATATTACCAGTAATTTTTGTTCTTTAATTGAGACATTAAAAGTACAGAAATTCGAAGTGAAAGAAGCAGAAGGTGTGCTGGGAAAATGTGTAAAATTGATGAATGCTTCCTTTAGTCTGTTTTTAGCCAGGTTTTATTGAACTCTGAAATTCTAAGAGTTAATTGATTTACTTACTCATTTGTGAATAAGCTCAGTATGACAATATGCTGTTTTCATTATAAGGTTTTTTTACTCATGGAAATTGGGCAAAAATCTTTCTGTGTCTACAACAAAACATGATAATCTTTAGAGCGCAAATTCCACAAATGTCTGAATTGCTATTAGCCAAACTGCTAACCAATAGCAATCCTCATGTACAAGTAAAGAATCAGCAATTCATTCAATGCCTTCTGTCTTCTGCTTAGGCAAATGTAGGACAAGCCCCTTTCTTTCTTGGTATTTACTTATCTGATTTCATCAGTGACAAACTTTTATCCAAGGTAAAGTTTCAAACAAAAGAATAAAAAGAATAGTCATTTTGAAACCAGACTCACTGGCATGCTTGCTTGGTTCTGCCTGTATCTATATCTGATCTAAATCCTTAAAAATACCAGATATATTTCTTTAACTCTGCATTGCAGAAACTCCTTTCCCTCACAGCAGACAGCCTTTTACCCATTGTTTCAAGGTGTTTCAGCTCTCCCCCACACATTCTGTTTATCTTTCACTAACAAAAGGTTTCTAGCAGCCATACAGAATTTTATAAAAGTATAGTACCAATGTGAATGACAATCTAGAAATCTATACAAGTATTCTTTACCACACTTACAGAGCAACCCTAATTAGCTCTGTAAGTTGAAAGTAAGTTCCATGTTTTTCAATGGGGCTTTCTCTCAGAACATTTCTCCCAGAAAATAGGATTACAGCCTTAGAAAACATGTATGCCTGCACCCTAAATTAACAACACAACCTGCAATCTGACTCTGAATACTACATCACATTATTTTCCTCTGTACTAGATATCTAGATTGAATCCCATGGATCCATGCTGCTGATGATGGCATCACTTAAACTAGGGGATAGCATGTACATTAGCAGAATAAATTCTCAGGATCCATCCCATTGCTTGCTTACAATGTATACAGTGCATATATGGTCTGTTTTCAGTTTTCCCCTCATACCTTTCCAAGTTTCCTTCCAAATTAAGAATCAAGTAATATGTTCATCATTTATTCAGTTATTCCTTTAGTTTTTATAAGCTGCATTTCTCACCAAGACTCAAGGTGGATTACAGAGTACAGAAAGAGAAAAAATGTGATCATACAGTATTGGATACTAATGCAATAGAACTAGGAGTACAAAACTGAATGACAATGAAGGCAAAAATGTGAACACAGTATAAGTTATACAATGAAGAATGAAACACAGCCAGGAATACAAAATTAAAAGACAATGTGAACAGCAAACTGCCCAGGCTGGCATAGAGCAAGCAGTGTGGAATGTGGTATTACAAAGGTGCAAAGCAATGCAGTGTCCACTCCCCACTCACATTCAAAAGCACCTTCCCAGACTGTTCTGTCCCACTACAGATGCATTTGATTACAAGAATGCTCTCCTGATAGTTATTTTAGTTTTTCCAGATCTGCTCCCCAGTGTATTGAAGTGCCAAGTAGAGTCCTTTGTTAGTAGTGACCATGTACCTGTTTCACTCCAGATTATGGTTGACTATACAGTTTATCCCCCAACCTCCCCAACACTCACTCTGCCTGCTGGCTCTGTGGCTGTTCAGATGTGTGGCAGCAACAGTGGTGTCCCTTTTCCCCTTCACTTCTCCACTTGCTTCCAAGGCTGGAAAGTCTTTCCCTTGGAGAGGGGACTGTGAGAGTTGTAGACACACATCCTTTGCCTGTCAAGATGTCATGGGGTTACTTACCCTGTGAGAACTCTGAAGACATCTGCCTTTCTGTCATTCACAACGTGCTTTTGGAGACTTGGGGGCAGCTGCAAGCGTAGAGGGGATCCTTGCCTGGCTTCCTGTATCTGGTTGGGGGGGGGGTCTGACCAGGTGAAGTTTCCCGGTAAGTATGGTGTCACTGGCTTGTTCCTAAGCCATTCCATAGACTCCTGTAACTTATTTATTTAACTGTAGCTGTTTTTCCAGAGAGAGCACTGGGGAGACCTTTTGGGGGGGAATCTGTAACTGAAATCCAAGAAATGTAATCCACCCCAAACTTGGAGAGATTGTATAGGAGTGGCCAGCAGGGTATAGTTCCCTGTGTGTTTGGTGTGTGTAGCCTGCAGGGGGGGTCCATTCTATATGCTTTTGAATGTGCACCTGACTTTTTTCCTGGGATCATCTTTTTTGGGGGCCATAACTCGGACCCCTTAAGCCCAATCTACACATATCATGGAGGGCATGTAGAGAATCAGGGAGAGTTCCCCTCCCCTCTGAGTTTGATGCCTCTAGCTTTCTCAGGGTCCTTTCTGTACCTCCTGAACCTGCGTCTGTCATTTCCCCAGAAAGTACTTTCCTGGGAGCACCTTCTGGGGGGGGGGCATAACTCTGACCCCCAAAGTTCAATCACTAAACTTGGAGGGTAGATAAAGGAGAGTCAACCAGGGATCCTTTGCAAGTTTGGTGTCTCTAGCATGCCGGGGTGTGCATTCTACTGCATCATGAACCTCATGAATCAAACTAGTTCATTTAGCCCTAAAAGTTTGTGATGGTTCATGGTTTGCAAACTGGACACACCATGAGTCATGAACCATGAACTGAACTGTATTTTCCTGTTTTCTACTCATCCCTAATCTCACAGAATTAGAATTGGTCTTTAGACTACAGAGATCAATTCCCCTCAAGAAAATGGTAGCATTTGAGGGTTTAGACTCTATAGCCTCACATCCCTCCTCTGAGCTCTACCTTCCCCAGCCTCCACCCCCAAAGTCTCCAGAAATTTTCCATACCAGAATTGGATACACTAAGCAGCAGATTACTCACCTTTATCATCAAAAACACATCAATAGAAGAAAAGCATGTAATACTCCTGACTGTATGGCTTAAACATGGGCAAAACATGGCAATGGACTGTTCTTTAATTAACTGTAAACCATCCATTGACAGCTATTCAGCATTTTCAGGGAAAAACTCAGAACGTGTTTGTGTCATGGACCAGCCAGCTGCCTCTTTCTCTGAGGAGGAAATGGAACAGTCAGGCTCTGCACCAGTGGAATATCTGCCTGAGCAGCTGGGTTGAGCAGCAGACTCAGCAAAAGAAGCATCAGGAAGTGGGAATGCTTTCCAGTCACAGCCAGGCTGCTCATTCTGGCAGGAGAAGAAAGAAATGACACAGAGGTCAGAGTGTCAGTCATCACTGGTTTCTCCTAAACCAGCAGAGTGCAGAAGAAAGAGAGAGCGCTTGATAGCTCTAGAGAGATGAAGAAGTACCCATCTGATCACTCAGCAGCGATCAGTTCCTGTAGGAGCAGGAATGACAAACTGATAGGGAAGCAAAGGACTTGCACATGGAGGAGGATAAACTCAGCAGTAAGAAACAACACCTGGGCTTTGGTGTTACCCAAATTGAGGGGTGTCTCCTCTTAATTGGGGGAATTAGCAAAGCAGGCAGAGCTTTGCAAGAGGAGGGTAACTAGCAAGATCTCCACCAACTTTTACAGGGATTTTTCCCTTGGAGAAACTCTCGGAAATAAACCAGGCTGTAACTTAACCAGGAAAGGTTCTTTTTATTGAAAGAGAGGAAATAATAAAATGGAGCAGACATATGGAAATAGAGGCACACAATAAACATACACCCAAGCTACTAGAAACACAGGAAGGAGTGGGAATATATTGGGGGTTTGGGGGGAAATTATAAATTACCTGTCCGGCAGCATTGAGGTCTGTGGAGAAGAGGCTGTGAAATGAACCAGAGTTCCATACAGCAGGGACAGAAGGAATCCCAAATGAGTTTGGGGGCACCCAGGATAGACAGACACTGCATGGGGCAGAGCATGTCCAGTTACAGGGCAAATTGCCTGAAAGCATGGTGATGTGACTGTCCCCTAAAACAATACCTGATGGGATTAGCTAGAGGTGAGACAATGTGTTAGGGAAAGACTGAACAGCATTCCCAGTAATAGATAAAGACTTAGGGAAACTTGTGAGTTTGGCAAAACTTGCCAGTTTGGTGTAATGTTTAGGAGTACGGACTCTAAGCTGGGAGAACTGCTGATTCCCCACTCCTCCACATGCAGCTGCTGGTGTGACCTTGGTATCATGGGCCAGTCTTCTCCTGGCTCACTGGAGGCTGGAGTGGGTGGTCGGTAGGAAGCTCAGGGCCTGAGTGTTGCATGACCTCGGACACCTGGGTTCCTCCACTGTTACTTCACGGGGTGATCCTCGTAAATCCAGGGTTCTGGGGTAGTGTTTCATCAGCATCGGACCCGCCACCCCGGCTTATCACTCTCTCTAGTACCTCTGTTTGGGGCTGGTTTTCCAACTTGACCTCTTCACAGCTTACGCCCAAATTCAGCTCCATTCTGACCACATCCTCCTCGGTCATGCCTTTCTTGCTCCCCTTTATTTCCTCCAATCCCCTCTCCATCCTATAATAGGTCAGCCATGGGTCCTGTGAGCTTTCCACCCTCTTCCCAGGATGCCCATCTCTTGGCAACGTGATCAGAACTGTGTCGTTGTCTTCCCTGGGCTCCCCCTCTGTACCCTCCCTTATCTGCCAATGTGCCCCTGGCGGGTTGGGTCGATAGAGTGCCCAGTCCTTCTTGGAACACTTGTGGACATTTTCCTTCTGCAGCCCATTGAAACTTGACTTCGCTCCCCTGGGGCGATGGCGGGCTCAGCCCTTGGCCCCACCTTCCCACAGCTCCTTGGGCCCAGCGGGACCACTCGTTGAGCCAAGAGCCTTCTCTGACAAAGAGTTTAGCAGCTGGAGGGCAGGCAGGGGGCCTGTCCCCTGACACTTGGGTCAGTCATAAGTTCTCTCAGAGCTGTTCTCTCTAGGGCAGTTCTTGAGAGAGCTCTCTCAGCCCCACCTACCTCACAGGGTGTCTGTTGTGGGGAGGGGAAGGGAAAGGAGATTGTAAGCTGCTCTGAGACTTCTTCAGGTAACAAAGGATGGGGTATAAATCCAATCTCCTCCTCCTCCTCTTCCTCCACTTCTATTTTGTATGAATGTAGCTAATGGTTGTTGGAAGGGGAAGCTGTGGGGGATGGCTGAAACGTGTTAAGTGGTTTCATAATTGTGGTAAGCAGGTCAGGGAAGGTCAGGATAAGTGAGAAAATGATTAGTTTAAGGTGAAACAATGTCTTTTCCTGGAGACCCATTATTGCTATTGTGCATGGTTTCAAGGTGGGCATGGGGGTTGTTAGCGAACAAACTCATGACTTTACATCTTCCAGAATAGCTACCCAAGCATGTCTCTGACCAGTGTTCACTGGCACCCATTTTGTGTGACACCAGAACCATTTTAGTATCATTTTCAGACCAGGTAGTGCCCAGCTAAGCATTCCTGAAATATTCACAGAACGTGTGATTTTGGGGTGCTGGTGAAAAGAAGGGTTGCTTGGATTTACTCCTATCAGAAGCCAAACTATACCTTCAGCAGAAGGGGATGTTTGAGGGCTAAAATTGGGAATAAGTCAGACAATGAGGCAGATAAAAGAAACGTGCTGAGCAAGGCTCAGTGAGAAAACAACTGATCTGCTGCCTTTGTATTTTGTCCTTGCAAACCTTTGCTTGTGTTCACAGCTAGATACCCAGACCTTGCACTGGTTCAGGGCCAGCCCGAAGGTTTTTCATGCCCTAAGTGCTCCCCCCCCATGTGTGCCCAATTACAGGGTTGCTAACCTCCAGGCAGGGCCTGGAGAGAAGGAACCCTCTCCTGCTCCTGCAGGGCACGCCGGCAAGCCAGGGGAAGGGGCGGGGGGTTAAACCCCCGTCCCTTCTGTCTGAGCACTGGCAATCCAGGGGAAGGGATGGGAGATTAAACCCCTGTCCCTTCCGTCTGAGCACTGGTTTGCCTGCATGCCCCGCAGCTGTGGGGCAAGCCGGCAAGCCAGGGAAGGGGCAGGGGTTTAAACCCCTGTCCCTTCCGTGTGAGCACTGGCTTGCCTGCACATCCCACAGCTGTGGGGCACGCTGGCAAACCAGGGAAGGGGGGGTTAAACCTCTGTCCCTTCCGTGTGAGTGCCGTCTTGCCGGTATGCCCCGCAGCTTCAGGACATGCTGGCAAGCCAGGGGAAAGGGTGGGGGTTTTTGGTGGGGCTTTTGGCAGGGGGCGGGGGCCTTTTGGTGCCCCTAAGGGCTGGCGCACTCTAGGTAAATGCCTAGTTTGCCTAGTGAGCGAGCCGGACCTGCACTGGTTCCAAGCCCTGGACCCTCTTTTCCTCTGACCCCTGGTCTGAACCTTAGGCTCCCTTGCTCTGACCTCTTGCCTCGTTGATTGTCATTGTATTTGTGTATCTTGGATATCCTGGATAAAGTAACAGTGCCAAGTTTTTCCCTGAATGTGACTCGACGTCCAATTTAATATGAGGTCCAGCCTGCTCTTGAGTTCCTTTGCAGCATTGTACAAACTGCCTGCATTCTGTCTCTGCTGACTCAAGTTTTGCAACAAGACTTAACCCTGGAAAGTGGCTTTCTCAACCTGACAGATCTGCTTCCTACAGTTATTTCTATGCAGCAGCTAAACACACAGTCTGATGTTGCACTCTAGTGGCACATCATGTCAGCTGTATTATATAACTATACTTTTCAAAAGAGTGCAGGTGTGGTGTGCTTGCTATTTGGGGAGACTGTTTTTCCTTTAAACCACCTTCTGTGTATATAAACTTGGTAGTTTTCTGCAGCCACCAGGAATTAAAAATTCCAATTCTTTCTCTTTTGGTAGTATGACCCAGGGTCTGGGCACTTCAGAGGACTATGTGGCCCTGAGGAAGGACTGTACTGATTTCCGGGATATGTTTAAACAAAAATTGATTTATTGAATAAAGAACAAAATAGGTTTTTGGTTATCTTGAACTGTTTCAGGAAAAAAGAATTTGCAAATATAACTGGCAAGGTGTTACACACAGTCTCTCAGATACCAAAATTCCATGCTGACAGGCCTCTCTCTCTCATATATGTAGCCACACTGGCTAAGCTCTTTGTCTTAGGCACACAAGGTAAAACAGTTGTTTAATTACACAGTTTAGACACTACTTGTTTCTTTGCCATATAGACTCTCTCACAAAACTTTTAGAGTCACACAGACCCTCTTCATAGCTCTTCCACATTTCCATACACAGAACACTGTCATAAAACCCACACACAGATTCCTCTCAGAACATCTCCTCCCACACTCTTAGTCATCAACCAATCACAGCCAGTGTTCCCTCTAAGCTGAGTTAGTGTGAGCTAGCTCACAGTTTTTTAATCTCCGGCTCACACATTTTTGTCTTAGCTCAGGAAGGAGGGCTCCAGAGCAAACTAATTGATGCAGTAGCTGAATCGCTCACTCACAACTTTAAGGCCAGTGGCTCACACAGTAGAATTTTTGCTCACAAGACTCCCCAGCTTAGAGGGAGCATTGATCACAGCACACTCATCTCCCCCTATCACTCTTCCTACAGTACTGCAGTCAAACAACTTTTAAACACCCCCCCCCAAACATGGAATCATTACAGCAGGATTTTTAGTTAATACTGCTAGGTTCTGCAAGTTATACCATAAGAACGTAAGAGAAGCCAATGTTGGATCAGGCCAGTGGCCCATCTAGTCCAACACTCTGTCACACAGTGGCCAAAAATACCAGGTGCCATCAGGAGGTCCAGTAGTGGGGTAGGACACTAGAAGCCCTCCCATTGTTGCCCCCCCCTGAAGCATCAAGAATACAGAGCATCACTTGCCCCACCCTGAGAGTTCCTATCTATACCTTGTGGCTAATAGCCAAAAAGACCAGGTGTCATCAGGAGGTCCACCAATGGGCCCAGGACACTAGAAGCCCTCCCATTGTTGACCCTCCCAAGCACCAAGAATACAGAGCCTCACTTGCCTTTGAGTCCCTATCTATACTTTGTGGCTAATAGCCACTGACGGACCTCTGCTCCATATGCTTATCTAATTCCCTCTTGAAGCTGTCCACACTTCCCCAAGAATTCTGGATGCTTAAAATACTAGACCAACTATCTGAGTCAAAAAATCTTCAACATCTGAGGGGGGGAGAGAGTTTGAGCTGCAGCAAACTTTAGAGAAATTTGTGGTGGCGTCCAGGAAAACAATGATCATAACAAGGAGTTCTAAAAAAACTGCATCATAGTGGAACAACTAGTTTTTTTTATGAGCTCATTTAGCTTAATCCAGCTGTGTACAAGCCCAAATGAGACCAGTCTGTAGTGAAACATGTTTTCAGAAAAGTCTGCATAAATTGCTAGACAAATGCTAGCCCCTTGTCAGATAACTGCCATGTATTCTGTATAATGTAATTCGTAGCTTACATGCATGCGTATAGCTTTGCTTTGCTAAGATTACCGTGGGAGACATTCCTCTGCCAGACACCGCTATCAGTGTAACCTTGACAGAAGGGAGGGCTTGAGTTCCCCAGCTGGTGTGAATGGATCGGCCCTCTGGTGGGGGTGGGGGTCTCCCGTTCATGATGCAATGTCCTGCCGGGAGATTTCCCACGCATGCACTTACTTGGATTTCATTTGCTTGGCTAGTTGAAGCATCAGAGTATACACGTAGCCCCCCATGCAATATCCGTAATTCCTGAGAATGTACCTGTACTACTTGGCAACAGACTGGTATTCCAATAAAGCATAACTTTCTGAGTGAAGTGTGCCTGGACCTGCTTGCTGTTGAACCTGACACCCCTGCATAGAGGAAATGGGTAAAAATAATGATGAACAATTTTTGAGATGCCATAGGTACAAATTGGAAAGATATTTGGTAGAAAGATGTGATGGCAGAATTACCAACACAGTTTAATAGGTGCTTAGAACACTCTACAGTTACTGTCCTTGTAGGGTTGCCATCTTCCAGGTGGCGACTAGAAAGCTCCCGTAATTGCAACTGATCTCCAAACTACAGAGAAAATGGCAGCTTCAGAGGGTAGACTGCATCAATAGCATTTGTGGTAAGGGCTTCAGTTACCCAAGGCCTTTTCCTGTGCAGTAGCAAAGGTTAAGTTTGGCTTAGAAAGAGGTGGTCCTGGATTGTTTCACCTCATACTCTGTGATGCATTTACTGGCTTTTTCTTCTTGCTTAAAACACTGAAATGTCCACAGAATATCTGATAGTATCACCAGTTTATCAAGCTCTTCAAGCCTGAGGTCTTGAAATCAACACAAATATTTCAGCCTCACAGTCAATCAATCAATCAATCAATCAATCAATCAACCTTTATTGGCATAACATACAGAACATACGACTCAGTTTGCAAGGAATACTGAATGCCTTCTTGAAGCTTCATACAGAAATTTCACAACAGTTTCAATTATCACATAATTCTGGGTTGTCAGCAAAAAGTAAATCCTACATTTATCAGGTTTCCTGAATACTTTCTCAACCATGGCTCAATGAATGTAAGGCGCAAATCCAAGTAGAAAGTACTTGAAAGAAACACATGTTCAAGGGTTTCTATCTTCTGCTTAGTGCAGGAACACAATGTACTATCGAATGGGATTTTTTGGAATCTCCCATATAATACTGCTGATGGCAACACATTAAACCTTGCTACCATATATACTCTGCATTGCCCTGGGTTCGTTAAACAAGTTAGATACTCAGCCCTGTGCCCAAAAGGTAAAAGCCCCAAATTGAGGGGTGAGCATCTACTTTTTGCACTGCTCTCAAGAACCTGCCTCTCAATGTCAACCAGTCTTTGCCTGATCAGCCTAAAAGCTGACTTTTCTATGTATAGAGATAGGTCTCCAAAGTTAAGCCCAATTTAATTGATTTTTTTTCTATATGACAAAGCCATGTAGAAGACTGGGACTCCATTAACATATGAACAATGACCTTTGTTGTCTCTTTTAAAAAGTACATCTTTCTGTCTTGTTGTTGGCTTTCAGATAACAGGACAGCCTTTTTGTATAAGGAGTTGCAAGATGATTTCCACTCTATTTGGCCTAATGAAACCATTTTAGAAACACTCTCAACAGGAGGGAAAATACTGTCCCACTTTCAGGGATAATATTAGGCCTCGGAAAGTTTCCCCTCTACAATTCCTGGAGTGGCTTTGCAGGGAACAGCTGAAAGTCGATTACAGTAAGTATTGATCTCCCATTGACTATTGAAAGTGATCTGTGGAATTTTCATAGGATATTAAAGGAGGGTGGAAATCTGTCTTCAGCCACCCCCATCTTGTTCTTTTCTCCCTACACCACTTATGTACTTCATATGCGTTCTGCTTGTGCCAAGTCTGGAAGGCTAGCCAATTCTGCCTTTATGCAGACAGATAACATTTGGTGTCTTCTAGCTCTGTGATCCTATCACAAAAGGGGCAGTTTAATGGCAGTTTGGGAAGGTTCTGGGTCACAAAAACATGGAATCTGACTAGCTTAATTAGCAAGCTGAAATCTGTGGCATTTTACAGTATGTTCATAATGAAGTGTGGTGCATAACGTTTTCAGATAAATGCACTCCTTGGCTTCAGCTGAGCATTCGTGAAAACAGGCTTTCAGCCTCTCATCTGTCACATATAATTCAAAGTGTTTCACTGAAAGGCATTTAATTTAAGGAAAACCTTTATAGAAATCTGCAACTCTTTTGATCTAAACTATCCAATTAATATACAAGCAGCAAGGTATTTTGTGTCACAGGAATGGTTGGTGTTAGATAATGAAAGGCTTTGAATAAGATAATACTAGACTCTCAGGTCAACAGAAATACTTCTGTGTCCAAATCTGAAACTAATTTGGTTCTGGCTATGCCTCACAATGATGAAAGCGAAAAAAACCCACATGAAGCAAAACAGTGTTTAGGGGTGAAAAGTGTCTAACCCTTTTTATGGAGAGAGCGAGCGAGCAATGATTTCTATTTGATTCCATTGCCAAAGAAGATATCACTCAGATTTTTTTACTCCACAAGGGGAGTTATGTTGGGCTGCAATCCTAAGAGCGCTTTCCTGGAACTAAGCCCCACTGAAGGGCTGGGACCCCTCACAGGGGATATTAGAACTGACTGGCTTATTGGGATCTCATTCCTCTTCCCCTGGCTGTGATGACCTTGAGGCAGCCCCTGCAAGATGGAAACCCAGTCTGCACTTACGAGGGAGCTGTTTTAGCCTTAGCACTTCAGTCTACATAGACAAGAGTTAGGGACTACAGGCAGCCCCACTTGCCAACAGCACAGGGTGCTCTGCTAGTCTCAGACTAGGGCCACAAGGAAAGCTATCTGGCCCTTCACTTAGAAGGACTAGGGTTGCCAACAGGTCTGGAGAAAATAAACTAAAAAATAATACACCAAACCACAACCTTACAATGCAAAATAAACAGTCTTGAGCCATATCAGGACTCTCTTAAGAAATGAAATACTTCGATGAGATGCAGCAATAGTGGGGTTAATAGGAAATCTCCAAATGCTGGTACACAAGACAAGAAGAGCTGTGTCCAGAATAATCTGTCACTGAGGACTGTGTGTGAGCTCAGGCCATGTTGCAAGGTCTGATCTTGCAATGTGCTTGGAGTGAACAGAGTTGTGATCAGAGTTCCCTCTAAGCTGAGTTAGTGTGAGCTAGCTCACAATTTTTTAGCCTCCAGCTCACACACTTGTGTCTTAGCTCAGGAAGGATGGCTCCAGAACAAACTAATTTATGCAGTAGCCAGATCGTTAGCTCACAACTTTGATGCCAGTAGCTCACAAAGTAGAATTTTTGCTCACAAGCCTCCACAGCTTAGAGGGAGCATTGGTTGTGATTCAGGCCTTGGACAGATAGCAAGGGCATCCAGTGGTTCTGGATGGCGTTAAGTGTATACCACCACCAAATTGTTGTCAATTATTGTTGCTCCTTACAGTCTACTTTGAGGACATCTGGACTAATTTATCTGTTGGGCATTTGGGGATATATAGCATCTTCAATTAGTCCAGGAGTGGCTGGGGAAAAATGGCCTTTGAGAACAACGAGGGACAGTAGTTGTGGATGGAAAAATATCAAACTTTTTGTAAAGACCAGGAAAAATTGCATCTCTAATGTGACCAAATACCTGTCCTATTCATTTACTTCTTGGGTTATCACTTTTTTTTCCTGGCAGGGCTTTGGTGCCTTTAACAGCTCAATGGTTGCAATCCTAAAACACTTCCTGGGGAATAAGCCCCATGGAATAAAATGGAACTGATTTCTGTGTAAGCCTGCTAAGATTGCTCCTTTTGACAAGCAGAAATTTAAAAGAATTTTAAGCCAGATATCATAGCATCAGATGCATGCTGGATGGTCATGAAAGGAACAACTTTAACATATGTACTATTCTAGAGCTGCCAAACTGGCTAATTATCGCCCAGTTTCAAATTTGCCCTATTTGAGCAAATTACTTGAGAGAGTGGTAGAGATTCAGTTGCAGAGATTTATGGATAACACTTCCATGCTAGGCCCTTTCCAGCCTGGCTTCCGTCCAGGCCATGGGATGGAGACGGCACTGGTCGCCCTCACAGATGACCTCCGGAGGCATCTGGATTGGGGTGGCATGGCGGTTCTGTTGTTGCTGGACCTGTCAGTGGCGTTTGACACAGTCGACCATCAGTTACTGATCCACCACATCATTGATGCTGGGAATCAGGGGCTTGCCTTGCAACAGCTTGTCTACTTCCTACAAGGTCAGGGACAGAGGATGGTGCTTGGGGAGCAGATGTCCCAGAAGTACCCGCTGGTGTGTGAGATTCTCCAAGGGGTGCTGCTATCCCCAATGTTATTTAACATCTACATGTGCCCCCTTGCCCAGATTGCCCAGAGGCATAGATGAGGGTGTCACCAATATGCAGATGTCACCCAGCTATATCTGTTGTTGGGTGATCAGTCCAACTCTACCCCAGATGACCTAGACCGGGCGCTTCAGGACGTGGCGGGCTGGCTTAGACAGAGCTGATTGAAATAGAATCTGATGAAGATGAAGGTCCTGTGCCTGAGTCAGAGTGGGTCAGAGGTAGGGATCCCATTACTGACCTTCAATGGGGCACCACTGGTGCCAGTGCCGAGGGTCAGGAGTATGGGAGTGCTCCTGGATGTCGCCTTAATAATAGAGGCCCAGGTAGCAGCCACTGCCAAGGCAGCCTTTTACCATCTATGGCTGATTAGGCAGTTGGTTCCCTTCCTCAAACGCAATGACCTGGCAATAGTGATCCATGCTATGGTCACCTCGAGATTGGACTACTGCAATGCTCTCTACATGGGGTTGCCCTTGTCCCAAATCTGGAAGCTGCAGCTGGTGCAAAATGCAGCAGCCAGGCTGTTGATGGGTCTCTCTATATGAGAGCACATCCAGCCCGTGCTGAAGACATTGCACTGGCTGCCAATAGCATACCAGATTCACTTCAAGATGCTGGTTTTGACCTTTAAAGCCCTATATGGTTGGGGGCCTGTCTACCTGAGGGACCGCCTTTCCCATATATCCCCCAGAGAGCATCGAGGTCAGGGTCACAAAATCGCCTGACTCTCCCTGGCTCAAAAGACACCAGACTGGCTGTCACCAGAGCTAGGGCTTTCTCAGTGGCAGCTCCATACCGGTGGAATGAGCTCCCGGAAGATATCAGGGCCCTGCAGGACCTTTTACAGTTCTGCAGGGCCTGTAAAATGGAGCTCTTCCACCAGGCCTTCGATTAGGAGCCACCATTGATGAATGAGCTATTAAAAACTGGACTATTATGGCCCTCATGCTACCAGCATTTAGAACAACTTGGACACTGGCCTAGCTATATTGGATCACCTTATAGAAATCGTCATCTGCACTCAACTGCACTTTATGCATATCAGCTGTTATACGGAATTTTAAAATATTGTATTTATGAGTATTTTACTGTATTTTAACCTGCTGTACACCGCCTTGAATCTCAAGAACTGAGCTAAGCAGTTGCAGTTGAAGGGGCTGCTCCTTGACCATGTAGCTACTGACATGAGTTTCTCAAGTTGGAGGGCATGTTATTAGGGCTGGAGACAAGAAACAATAGTTTCTCCCTGCCTTTTCAGCAGGGCTCTTACAAAGTGTTTTTACTGTTTCTGAAGTATATTCCTGTTAACTAAGAATATACTAGTCTGCCAATGAAATTACTTGTGCGTTGGAGAAATATGCTCTCTTATAGCATACTTTTGCCCATTTCTTGGGGGCACATTGTAGCCATACGTACCTAATTCTTGTTTTCACTTTATGAAAAAATATGCATGTAACCTTAAGCAGTTTAGTAACTCTGTTTAGGATTGCACTGTAAGTGATGGAAACTTGGTCAACCACATGTACAATAGGTCTGAATGTCTTTTTAAAAAACAAAATAGCTGTTTCATTGAACAACAATCTGAAATGTTTTGGCCATGTCTAGCAAGAGCTTCTCTGGCTAGGAGTTCATAGCATTAAATATAACTTACTTTCATGTTCTTTCTGTTTTTATGTGTGCAGTTCCCTGAAATGGTGCTTGCTAGTTACATTAGGGAAATAGAACATTACACACACAGTTAATTCCATTTAAGTGTAATAAAGACCATAGTTGTAATTTTACTGTTTTACTGGAAACTTTAAATTGCTTTATTTTAAAAAATGTTTTGAAAACCTTTCAATCACAGTTCAATTTATTTACTGTTTATTTTATTGAGCTATTTTATCTTGCTTTTTTGGGAAAATATCCCCACGGTAGCTTACGAAAAGAAAACCTTATTTACAGAAAATCTGAATTAAATGTAGTGTTATTCAACATGTCAAAACAACAACAAAAAGTATTGACTGAGAAATCGGCTGGTTAAAGAGAGAGAGAGAGAGAGAGAGAGAGAGAGAGAGAGAGAGAGAGAGAGAGAGAGAGAGAGAGAGAGAGAGAATAGACTTGCATAAAATCCAGCAAAAGCTCCCAATAGGATGGGAGGGAAAAAAGCTATTAACAGAAGTACAACACAAAACAACCCCTCAAAGGCCAAGATGGACTGTCACCTCAGGTTGCACAGACTAAAAAGTATGCATCAAAATAGGATAAGCCATAGTACATTTAAGTGGTCTTATATCAGTGTTTAATATGAAGGTCACCATGGACGAATGAGATACCTCATGTTTCTTCTTGGGGGCCAATGTGAAATTATTTTTATTTATTTATTTGGACTTGTATCCTACCCTCCCCACAAGCAGGCTCAGGGCAGTTTCTAGCAATATAAATACAATATATAACACAATTAAAACCACTGAAAACTACAGTTTCAAATAGCACAAAATCCTAAAATACCATGTAAAATCTGATCAGATGTCTTAGCGATTAAGATGGAATTAAGAATCCAGGCCACTGACGGGAGGCTTGCCAGAAGGATTGGACATCCGCTGCCTCAACCAAAAGCCCGGTGGAAGAGCTCCATCTTACAGGCCCTGTGGAATTGTAATAAATCCTGCAGGGCCCTGATCTCATTTGGGAGCTCATTCCACCAGGTGAGAGCCAGGGCTGAAAAGGTCCTAGCCCAAGTTGAAGCAAGTTGGACATCCTTGGCACTGGGGACTACTAAAAGATGTTGATTTCTAGACCTCAGAGCTCTACGGGGCACATATGGGGAGGTACTTTAAAGGTAAGCAACGGCACCTTGAAATGGATTCAGTATTCAACAGATAGCCAGTGCAGGTAATGTAATTAATAGTTTGAGAGTTTTTCTGGGAGGACGGGCATGGCACAGAAAGAAGAAGCTGAGTTATTATAATGTTGAGGGTTGGGGAGGGTTTGCTCTAGTTCCTATACTGTCTTGGATGGAGGGGGGGGCAGAGAGAAGACTGGTAGAATAAAGGGGCTGGAAGCTGAGCAGTTTATCTTGATTCAAAACTTTGTAGACCTAGAACATTTCCATTCTGCTAGCTTCATCCATGAAATCCTTGTGATTGAGTCAAAGCAGATTTTGGTAGTGCTCTGATCAGGGCTTTTTTTGTAGCAGGAACTCCTTTGCATATTAGGCAACACACCCCTAATGTAGTGAATCCTCCAAGAGCTTACAGAGCTCTTCTTACAGGGGCTACTGTAAGCTCTTGGAGGATTGGCTACATTAGCGGTCTGTCACCTAATATGAAAAGGAGTTCCTGCTACAAAAAGAGCCCTGGCTCTGATGGCTACCTAACAAAAACCTCTTCTAGGTGGCCAGAAAGACTTCATTTGAATTAAAGAGGCTAGCTGCAGGATTGCTCAGGCTAGTTCAATCTCCTTAGATCTCAGAAGCTAAACAGGGTCAGTGCTGGCTAGTATTTGGATGGGAGCAGGGGTCATTTCATAGAAAAAGAGGTGCAGGAGCGCATTAGCATAATTTATTTGCATATGCCACACCCCCTGACATCACCGGAAATGTGTCAGAAGGCAACACTCATCGCTCAGGCTCCACCCCAAAAATCTCCAGGTATTTCCCAACTCTGAGCTGGTGAGCCTACCTGGAGAAAAACTGCTTCAGAACCACAAAGAAAATAGTCAAGGTGTTAATTGGTGTCAATATAACAAACATTTACTATAAAATCAACAACTCTACAATTAATGATGAGACTGTTTGTTGCCCATTACTGAGCCTAGTAACTTTGAGGCTGCACGGCAGGCATCTGTTTCTTGCTTATGTTTTTCAGCAAACAGATGTTTATGCACCTGTGCATTAGAGGAAACTCACTTCCCTCCCCCAGGTTATGAAAGTGTGAGACACTTTTAAAGGAGACATTATTCAGTTTCCTCCATCTTTGTGTGTGTGCATCATTGTAATAGCTTTCAATGGAAGCCTTCCCACTTCCATTTTTCAATGAAACCATATAGGAAGGAAAGGCAGGACTAGGGGAGCTAGGTTGAAGCCTCCAACATTTTCTGAACAGTGTAATTAAATGCCCTGAAAAGAATCCACTGCAATGGCCCATAATGCTATGGTCCTCACAAATATCATGCTCAAAAAACATATTTGTCATGCTTGCTCTTCCTCCTTTCTCTTGTACTGAACACTTTATTCTTGTGGGACCAACAGGATTTTATTCCAGCATCAACTTCCGTGGGTTTGAAGACCCCACTTTTTCAGATATAACCCCCTATGTCTCTGGAATTTCCCCCCTCCAATCTAGAGCGTAAAAGTCTAGAGAAAGATTTACCAGCTTCAAGATTTATATAATTTACCATATTTTTCGCTCCATAAGACACACTTCCCCCCAAAAAAAAAGTGGGGGGGAAAGTGTGTGCGTCTTATGGAGCGAATACTGCAAAAGTTTTTTTGGGGGGAGTGCTGGCTTTCCTGGGTGCACCGCAGCTGCGGTGTGCCCAGGAAAGCCAGGGAAGGGGCGGGCGTTCTAACTCCCACCCCTTCCCTCCCAGATGATATGTGTCTTATGGTCAGGTGCATCTTATGGCATGAAAAATACGGTACCTGCTGCATTTCTCCTTGTGAATAAGCATTTTTTCCCCAACACACAGAAAACTTCCAGAGAGAGCGAGTTTAGCACAGGTACCTCTAGGGAGGTAACACCCTAACTTGGATAGCCCAGACTAGCCTGTTCTTGTCAGATCTTGGAAGGTATGCATGGTCAGCCCTGGCTAATATTTGGATGGGAGACCTCCAAGGAATACCAGGATCATGATGCAGAGGCAGACAATGGCAAACCACCTCTGAATGTCTCTTGCCTTGAAAAAACAGGGGTTGCACTTACCTGTAACCTTTGTTCATTGAGAGGGCTTCTGTGCAGGCAGACATGGGACTGCACAGTCACAGGCCAGCCACTGGGAGGAACTAGTGAGCTTTTTACTATAAACTTCTTCCAAAGAGAGCCAGGCTCCTCTCCAGGGAGGTATTTCCTGCCCAAAAGTCACCTGACCTGAGAGGAGCCTGCCCTTTTTCCTCAGTTCTCCTTCTGCTGCCACCTCCCACAGAAGGGAAGGAGGGAGGGATGTATGACTGCACAGAAGCCCTCTTGATGAACAAAGGTTACAGGTAAGTGCAATCCCTGTTTTCATTGTCAAAGCTTCTGTGCAGTCCCACATGGGAGAATAGCAAGTTCAATTGCTCCAGAGGAGGGCATGGGAGGTCTCAGCAAAACATAGACTGCAGCACCGCTGTGCCCACTGCTGCTTCCCTCCTTGCATCGACGTCCATGGCATAGTGTTTGATGAACATTGAAGGCATTGACTAGGTAGCCACTCAGCTGATCTCATGGATCAGCATTCCAGCACGGAAGGCTGCTGACAAGGTCTGAGCTCAGGTGGAACACCAGGGGACAGTGTACACCTGCTGCATCATACGCCAAGTGAATGGCCTTACAGATCCATTACAAGAGATTTGTTACCGGCTAAATATCAGGAGAAACCTCCTAACTGTAAGAATGGTTGAGCAGTGGAACAGTCTGCCTCGGGAGGTGGTGGATGCTCCTTCACTGGACGTTTTCAAGCAGAGACTGGACAACCATCTTTCGGGTATGTTGTAGGTATGTAGCTATCTTTCAGCTATGCTCCTGCAGAGTGCAGGGGGCTGGACTAGATGACCTGCCAGGTTCCTTCCAACTCTAACATTCTATGATTCTATGATTCTATCCATCTGGAGATGGTCTGTGAGGAGGCTGCTTTACCTTTGCTAGGACCACCAAAGCATACAATTAAGGCTGATGAGGCATGAAAGGGGCAAGTTCTCTCTAGATAAAAGAGCAGAGCTTGTCTAATGTTCAATGTGTACAACTCACCGTCCACTATCGTGGTGTGATTAGGAAAAAATACCAGAAGCACCACATCCTGAGTCAGGTGAAACTTAGTTACCACTTTCGAGAGAAAATCAATCCGCGGTCTGAGAATCACCTGATCTTTGTGCATACGGAGGAACGGAGGTTCTATGGAGAGTGCCGCTAGCTCACTCATCTAGCAGAAGTGATGGCAATGAGAAAGGCTAGCTTATATGAAAGGAAAGACAATTCACACGTAGCTAAAGGTTCAAATGGTTTATGAACTAACTTAGTCAAAACCAAGTTCAAACTCCATTGGGGCAGAGGTAACTTGGAAGGCGTAATCTGGTCCATGGGGTCGCGAAGAGTCAGAGTCGACTGTGCGACTGAACAACAACAACAACTTGGAAGGGGGATACAAATTATTCAAACCCCATAGAAAACATTTGGAATCAAGAGCCGCAAACACAGTCAATCTTCCAATGGGCATATGATAAGCCAAATGGCTGCTAAGTACACTTTAATGGAAGAGTTAGTCAACCCCATTGACTTAAGGTGTATAAGGAACTCTAAAACAAAGGTAATTCACAGGAGCTTGGATCCAGCCCCCTGTCACGGGCCCAAGCAGCAAAGCGGGTGAACTTAGAGTCATACAAGCACCTGGTAGAAGGCCTTCTAGAGGCCAGCAACATGTCTGTGACTAAGGGAATATGGGGACATTGGGGTGAAGCAGCCAGGTGGTGAGTTTGAGCATTTGGAGATCTGGATCACATGGAAGACCTCCTGTAAGCAGATCCGGTACCATCAGAAACATGTGGAATTCACCCTGGGCCATAGCCTACAGTTTGGGGAACCAAGGGCACCTCGGCCATAAGGGGCAATGAGAATAGCCATAGTGCCCTCCAAGTGAGCTTTTGTGACCACTCAACTTAGAAGTGGAAGTGGAGGAAAAGCATAAAAGAGGCAACCCATCCAGTGAAGCTGGAATGCATCTCCCAGTGATCCAGCCCCTGGACACATTTTATGTTTGCATGGGTAGCAAATAAATCTACGTGTGGTATACCCCACTGTCGAAACAGGGGTTGTAGAAAGCTGTCTCTTAGAGACCAGTCGTGTGATGTGGGAAACACCCTGCTGAGGAAATAGGCCTGTGTGTTCAAGTAACCGGCTATATGAATAACCTTGAGGTCCGCCTCTAGGCTATTTGTATGACCTGATGCCACAAAGCAATGGCCTCTGTCATAAGTGACACAGAAACAGTCCTGCCCTGTTTGTTGATGTAACACTGCACAGTCATGAAGCCATTGCTCTGAGGTAGGTGGGGCTGAGAGAGCTTTTGACAGGAACTGCTCTTTTTCAAGAACAGCTCTTATCAAGACTACGGCTTGCCCAAGGTCATCCAGCCAGGTGCAAGTGGAAGAGTGGGGAATCAAACCCGGTTCTCCCAGATTAGAGTCCGCGCACTTAACCACTACACCAAACTAGCGGGGGGAGACCGGCAGGAGTCCCTGCTGCTCAGATGAGCAAAGCTGTCATGGTGGAGAGTAAGGGGAGAAAACAGCAAGAATCCAGCTGCACCTGAAGGACTCACAAAATTTGTGGCAGAGGAGAAGCTATCCTGACTCAGTCACAATGCAGGAGTTTGTAAGCTGCTCTGAGACTCTGAGTGAAGGGTGGGGTATAAATCCAATCTCTTCTTCTTCTTCCAGTACGACTGACTCATTTCCCCCCATGACTTACTTTAGAGTAACCCTGCTTGGAAGACTGCAGCTGTTGCAGATCTGAAACCCTCCCTGGTTTCTTTGGCCATTCAAATAGCAAAGCCCCCTCCCCCTCAACCCCAGAAAAGACTTCCCCCCTCCCGCTGGCCATGCGCTTGGTTTGTTATGGACCCTGCTTCTTTCTTGGCTTCCCCAGCCAGCCCACTGGGGGTGGGCTTGCCACTGCCATATGTGTCTGCTCCGACTCGCTCTGGGTCCAAATGACCCCTGTCCCCACCACCTTCAACAGTGCCTTTCAGTGTTAAGTTTCCAAGCTCCATCTGTTCCCTTCACTTTCTCCCACTCTCCAGAGCTGCACTTGGGTGACTTAACAAAAACCTTTCCTCCCCCTCCTCCCAGTCGAGCCACTCTGCCCCAGGCTTCTCAGATAGCACAAAGTGGGAGGGGGCAGTAGTAGAGACAGTGGGGAAACAGGTGCGGGATCTAGGTGTGGAGGGGAGCGAGGGCAGGAAGGAGAAGGAAGCCGAACCAGCAGCCCCCAGCACCAGTGTGCATGCATGAGAGAGAGCGTCTGTCTGTGTGGAAAAGGCTGAGAGAGCTGAGGCAAGGGCACAGCATGGGATAAGCCAGGGTTGGGGCAGCAAAGGAAGGTAGAGGCAGTGCGCTGGGAGTGCCTTGGCCTAGCCCAGCTCTTCATGTGGGAAAGTGGCGCTGTTGCTGCTTCTAAGGTGCCTCCTTCTTCAGCCCACTCCTCTGCTACCCAGAGATGCTCCAGACCTAGGCGAGGAGGGAAGTGAGGGCGGGGAGGAGAAGGAAGGCAAGCCGGCAGCCCCCAGCACCTGTGTGCACACACGTGCGAGTGTGTGTGTGTGTGGAAAAGGCAGAGAGAGTGGAGGTGAGGGAACAGCATGGGAAAGCCAGGAACAGGGCAGAAAGATCTTTCCTGGGGTGTCGTGCCTGCATGCAGCACAGGAAAGCAGAGGATGGGTCG
The DNA here is from genome assembly GCA_029375565.1 of Gekko gecko. Lineage (NCBI taxonomy): Eukaryota > Metazoa > Chordata > Lepidosauria > Squamata > Gekkonidae > Gekko > Gekko gecko. The sequence continues at coordinate 153,689,347 of JAPDNY010000003.1, forward strand.
GGCAGGCAACTTACCTTCCTCTCTATGCTTCCTCGGGGCCCGACTGAGGGCTGCAGGGGGCAGGGGTTGGTCATATGCCCGCCCCCTCAGCTCCTCACTACTGGAGCGCCGCTCCTCTGCGCTCCTGCTCCAACCGACCCCTGGATGGGAGACTGTGTGACATGGAGCCAGGCAATGGCAAACTACCTCTGAATGTGTCTTGTCTTGAAAACCCTATGGGGTCGTCATAAGTCAGCTGTGACTTGAGGGCAAAAAAAAAAAAAGCTGCACAATCAGCTGATGATGTCTAGTTGATTTCCCATTGCAAAGAACTCACATTTTTGAAGGCAGTAAGTACTGTGGATATATTAATGACTGTCTGAGAAATTTAGTTACTTGGTTTTATGCAGGAAATCATAGCGATTATAAATCTTCACTTTGTGTGATAATGCCCTTATGCAGATTTGCTTAAATTAATTGTCAAGTAAAATATTAACTGCATTCTGAAGTCTATTTATAGTTTGTCAGTTTTGTTCTCTTGAGTCACTTTCATTCAGCGTTGCAAAACTTTCAGTTTCCTTCATACAATTTGTCTTGTTAACACTGGCTTTGTGTAGCTTTGTGGGTTTTTTCACGCTCACATACTGTGTTTGTGGCTGGAATATACATTCCATTATAGGTCATCAAAGAAGTAAGTACCTTGGCAAAATATTTTCAGGGGATATACAAAGAATGTGGAAATGATTGCACTAAATCACTTAGATGGGACAATAAACTAGAGTTGAAAGCACATTAAAAAAATTCTCTGGCTCCTTTGCACTCCTGTGTCATGGAGTGTCTCAAGCAACTGGGTCACACACAGGCTTGTTTGAATTGGTTTATGTTCTTTGTAAAGGAGTATGGTACTTCACCAGTCCTCAGAAAGGACCCTTGTTTTCCACTATTGTTTCCCAGCAAGTATTTTCTTCATCACTGGTGATGGTGTTTGAGTGTTATCTCTTGAAAACTTAGGTAAGATAAAATCTCTTTTATTCTGAGGAATATGAGACACTAATTAGCTCTTTTTATAATGTTTGTTCATGTGCCACCCAAAGCTCTTTTAATTAAATGTCATTTTCACTATTCTCTGTGGTCTTCTATTTTTGTGTGTCCGGTGTGTGAAGAGTTCTAATTTTGCTGTTCAGATTCCTGGTGGTCAAAAACCTAGCAACACAGCTCTCATTAAAAGACCAAAATTGCAAAATTAAAAATAAAACATCTGTTGACAGACTTGTAAAGTCAAGTGTGTAGGGAGAACTCCACCATTATGTTGATAAAGAAAGATTTTAGTCATCTCTGTGAAATGTCTAGTAGGGTTTAGAATTAGGATTTAGAAGGGCCAAGTCAGAAATAAATGATTGATAAAGGCTCATTGTTCTCCATTTAAAGGCAGAGATCTTGGTTAATTTTGCATTCTTCCCAGTTGCAAAATTAACAGGTAACAACCCCCCTCTCCCCCGGGGGGCATATAAGTTTTGCTTTCATAAACAAAAAACACAGGCTTTTGCAGCATCTCACCAAGAATTGTCTATTTGCCCTGTCAGAAAAGGTTTGCAATGCAGTCTGAAGCAGGTCATCTCAAAATTCTGCTGAAATCTACTGAATGGGGCTTACTCCCAGGAAGGAAAGTGTTTTTAGTATTAATTTTATTAGAACAATAAAAGAAATACTTTTAAGGATCAACAGGTTTGGTCCTTATGCTACTACAAAAATGAAGTAGTTAACTGTTACTGTGAAAATGAAATTAGCCTTGTAATTGTCAATGTGTGCTAATTGTGAAAATGAAATTAGCCTTGTAATTGTCTATAATTTAATGCAAGTATTTTCAAAATTGATACACACACAAAAAATCTCTCATATATAATTCTCTTTTGGTCATGGACTCTCCTGAACATTCCACAAGGCACCCACAGCCTTTGGCTCTGTGATCTGTCCCTATCCACTGGCCGTGTTGCCCGAGTCTCTCCTCCAATATTCTAAACCGTTTGCTGTTCCTCTCCCCCCAATAGCCAGTTGGAACACAGAGGTCATTTGCATATGCGGCCTGATTGGCCTTTGCCTCTAACATTCTAAACAGTTTGCTATGGCTGTTGGGGAGTCACTGAATGTGTCCTGAGGTGAAGTACATTTCCCCTTAAATGGTCACTGGAGTTGCCAATCTCCCTGTGGGGCCTGGAGATCTCCCAGAAATCATCGTGTTCCTCAGCCACAGTACATCATTTCCACTACAGAAAATTTCCCAGCTATTACAATGGCTGCTTTGGGTAGTGGACTCTATGGCATTATACCCTGCTGAGGTCCCTCCGCACCTCAAACCCTGCCCTCCCCAGGCTCTACCCCTCAAATCTATGGGTCTGGCCCTCCCCTTAGTATTGCCTGCCTCCGGCAGCATCTGTAGATCTCCAAGATCAGTTCTCCTGGAGAAAACGGCTGCGTTGGGCAATGGACTCTTTGGAATTATACCCTGCTGAGGACCCTCCACACCCCAAACTCTGCTCTCCCCAGGCTCTTCCCCTCAAATCTACAGGTATTTCCCAACCTGGATCTGGCAACCCTGCAACAGGCTATGGAACCGCTTTCCAGACCCTTGGAACCCAGAAGATATGGCATATCTTTTCTACCTTAGCTGCCATTGTATAACCACAAAGCAATATAAGTCAGGGGTGGAGGGAGCCATACCTGTTACCATGAGGCTGTCCTCCCATACTACCCACTTGGGGCAGCAAAATGACTTGAGACAGCCCTGCCTTATAGCTAAACAGAAGGAAATAAACATGGCTTGCCTCTCTCTATTTTCCCCTTCCCTGTGCCGCCCCACCAGCCACAGCCAGGACACTCACCTGGATCTTCCTTCTAGAGCTGGTTGTATTTCTTCCCACAACAGGCCTTACTCCTAGTTTATATATATATATATATATATATAACATTTACAATAAATTTAGAGTGGGATCTGCAAGACCCAGGTTCAGATCCTCATCTTGCTGTGGAAGCTGCCTGGATGATTTTGAACCAGTCACATATTTGTTTTTTTTTTTTGAAACAAAATTTTATTGGGATACATTCAACATTTCCAATCACGTTACCAATACAATTTCAAAAAAGAAGATCCCCGTCCCAATCCCCCCACCCCCCTAATAGGCTTCCAACACTGCTAATAACAAACAGAAAAATTATAAGGTAATCAAGCTTAGACTTAAATACATCGACAAACCAGGTAACACATTTCAATTATATATAACCTCTACAATTTCAGCATATTATAGATAACAGTACATACAGTTCAAAGTTCATTTCACTTCTCGTTCAATATCCATACGTATCCAAGTTATATATTTTCCCCTTCATTCTATATTCAGTTTCTAGATACAATTTCAATCCTTCCCAGTCTTTTAAGTACTGCTCTGCCATTTGTCCATTTAATTTCTTTGTCATTTTGTCCATTTCCGCTAAAAATAACAATTTTCTCAACCAGTCATGTATATCTGGCACCTTCTCCATTTTCCAATGCTGAGCAAAGGCCATTCTCGCCGACGTGATCATGTACCATAACAGTGTCCTTTTCTCTTGTGGAATTTTTTCCATTGTCAAACCGAGGAGAAGAAGTTCTGGCTTTCTCTCAATTGGGATTTTCAATATTTTCTGCATCACACAATGTATATTAGACCAGTATGCTTTCACTTTATCACATGACCACCACATATGGTAAAAAGAACCCTCTACTTTTTTACATTTCCAACATTTATTACTCAAGTTCTTATCCATACTAATATTGGCAATCTTTTTTGGTGTCATGTACCATCTATACATCATCTTATAACAGTTTTCTTTTACATTGATACAAGTAGACATTTTAAAAGATCTTTTCCACAAAAATTCCCATGATTCCATAGAAATTTCTTTGTTCATATTTATGGCCCACTTTATCATTTGTTCTTTAACAGTTTCATCCAAAGTATATACAGTAAACAAAGTTTTATACATCTTTGATATCATTTTCCGCTCTTTTTTCAACCATATATTCTCAAAATCATCATTCATAGCTCTAAAACCAAACTCTTTACAATCTTTTTTATAGATGTCCCTTATTTGACAATATTGTAGCCAACCATACTCAAATTCTAATTCATTATTTGGTTTTAAAACATATTTTTTCCCTTCTTTTTGCAACAATTCCTGATATTTCAACCATTCGTTACCTTTATGCTCTGAAAACAGATGTATAACTGCAGCTGGAACAATCCACAGAGGCCTTATACCTGGTCCATGCATCAAACAATGTCCTCCTTACATAATGATGCTTAAACATAGAATCGACTTTGTTTTTCCCATACCAAAGATAGGCATGCCAGCCAAATCTGCAATCGTGCCCCTCAAGAGCTAAAAATTTTCTATTTTCCAAATTTACCCATTCAGATAACCAAGACATACATACTGCTTCATGATACAAACGCAAATTCGGGACTTGGAAGCCACCTCTGTCTTTAATATCATACATTATCTTCATTTTAATTCTTGGCTTCTTTCCTGCCCAGATAAACTTAAAGATTTCTCTTTGCCATTTTACCAACACTTTCCCATCTTTCACAATTGGTATTGTCTGAAACAAAAACATTAACCTGGGCAGTACATTCATTTTAATAACGGCAATTTTTCCAAGAAGAGATAATCTTAGTTTTTCCCATTTTTCTAAATCACTCTTTATCGAACCCCACAATTTTCCATAATTATTCTTAAACAAATCTATGTTTTTCATTGTAATTTCAACTCCCAAATACTTAACCCTTTTAACCACTTCACATTCTGTCACATTTTGTAACATTTGTTGCTTTGTACCAGTCATATTTTTACACAATATCTTAGATTTATTTTTGTTGACATAAAACCCTGCAAGATCACCAAACTCTCTTACTTTTTCAAATACCTTAGGCATATTATTGACAGGATCTTCAACAATAAACATGATATCATCCGCAAATGCTCTTAATTTAAATGAAAAACCTCCAATATTCAAACCTTTTATGTTATCATCATCTCTAACCGCTTGTAGCAAAATCTCCAAAATCCAGATGAATAACAATGGTGACAGGGGACAACCTTGTCTGGTACCTTTTCTTACCCGGAACATATCTGTTGGTTCTGCATTGACAATCACCGAAGCTTTTTGTTCTTTATATATCGATTGAATCATTCTTATAAATTCTACGCCCATCAAAGATTTCTCAAGCACTTTAAACATAAATTCCCAATTCAAGTTATCAAAAGCCTTCTCTGCATCCAAAAATAAAAAAGCAACTTCTTTTTCAGGGTGTTTATCATAATACTCAATTGCGTCCAAAACAACCCTCATATTGTCTTTAATTTGTCTATTTGGTAAAAAACCAGCTTGATCCTCAACAATAGTGTCTTTCAAAAACTTTTTAAGGCGCTCTGCCAATATTTTTGCAAATATTTTATAATCGTTGTTCAATAATGAAATGGGCCGGTAGTTTTTAACATTTGTTAAATCTTGCATTTCTTTAGGAATTAAGGTGATTGCAGCTTCATTCCAGGAGTCTGGAATCTTTCCTGTCTTTCTAATTTCGTTTAAAAGAATCTCCAACACCGGGACCAAATCTTCATGAAATTTTTTATAAAATTTAGCTGAAAAGCCATCCGGGCCTGGAACTTTAGAGATTTTTGCCTCAGCTATTGCTTTACTAATTTCATCTTTAGTTATTGCAGCGTTTAAAAATGTTTTCATTTCAGGGTTTGGTTGTATCAAGTTAGCTTTGGATAAGTAATCCAACATTTTTTGAGGATCCGCTTGCCTCGCTTGAAAGAGAGTCGCGTAGTATTTAAAAAATTACCTCTTGATTGCTCCTGGATCTAAAATCTCTTTATTTCCATCTTTCAAACAAGTGATTGTTTTATTCTCTCTTCTTTTCTTCAATTGCCATGCTAAATATTTGCCAGGTTTGTTTGCACCTTCAAAGGATTTCTGTTGCAATTTTTTCAAGTTCCAAAATACTTCTTTGTTCAACCTTGCCTCATATTGCTCCCTTAAAATCCTCAATTCTCTCAAAATCTTCTTTTTGCCAGGCCTTTTCTTGAGTTCTGTTTCTTTTTTCCAAATATTTTCCATAATTTCTTTGTCTATCTTCATTTGTTGTTTCCTTTCATTATTATTGATTGCAATCAGATGTCCTCTCATCACAGCCTTGTAGGCTTCCCATACCGTTTGCGTCTGTACACTTTTATTTAAGTTCAATTGAAAGTATGTTTGGGTTTCTGTCCTTATTTTATCCACAATGTTTTGCTTGTCCAGCAAATCTTCATTAAGTCGCCATCGAAATTTTTTTCTCTTAACATACGTTGACCATTTTATCGGACTGTGGTCAGAAAGAGTCCTAGGCAATATCTCAATTTTGCGTGTTTGCAAGATTAAATTCTCTGTCATCCACATCATATCTATCCTTGAAAAAGATTCGTGTCTTGATGAATAAAAAGAGTACTCTCTATCTCTGGGATTTTTGACTCTCCAAACATCTGCCAAGTGTTCATGTTTAGTCAATTGAAAAAAGACTTTAGGAAGTTTGCCCATGGCCTCAATTCCTTTTTTTGATTTTCTATCAACAACATTGTCAACAGTACCATTAAAATCGCCCATTAAAATCGTTTGCTCATAGGTCAACTGTCGTAGTTGTTCCCACAAATCCTGAAAAAAGTTTTCCTTTGCCCCATTGGGAGCATAGAGATTAACAATTAATGTCTTTTTATTCTGCAACACAACTTCTACCGCCAAAAATTTCCCTTCATTGTCTTTAAAAATTTCTTTTGGTTCCAACTCCTTTTTAATATATGTAACAACTCCTTTTTTCTTTTGGGAGGAGAGTGAATAAAATTCCTCTCCTAATCTTTTTGAATCAAAAATTTGGCATCTGATTTTTTAATATGTGTTTCTTGCAAGCAAACAATATCACATTTCTGTTTTTCCAACCAGAGTCTGACATTTTTCCTTTTTTGGGGTGAATTCAGTCCATTAACATTCCATGAAATTATTTGACTCTCCATGTTGGTTCTATAATTATTTATCAGAGTCCTTAAAATTATCATTGATGAATCTGGTCATTTGGTCAACTGACTTGATGGTGACTCTCTTCTGCTTGAACGAAAAACTGACACCTTTAGGAATTTCCCATCTATATCTTATGCCCTCTGTTTTCAGCTTGTCAATCAGGTCTTTAAAAAGTCGTCTGTCCTGAAGCATCGCTCTGGGTAGTTCCTTTAGGACCATAATTTTCTTGTTGTCAATTGTGAAATCATCCTGAAATTGTTGCTTAAACAAATCCTCCTTCAGCTTCTTAGATATAAACTGGACAATTACATCTCTAGGTAATTTTTTCCTTTGCACAATCGCAGAATTGACTCTGTATACCACATCAATCTGTGCCGCCACTCTCTCCTCTTCCATTTTCAAAAAGTCTGCAACAGCATCTACCATAACTGAATGGATGTCCTCATTCTTGTCTTCAGGGATCCCCCTGAATCTCATGTGGTTAATCATTGCATTATATTGGACCATCACATTCACTTTCTCTGTTTCTATAGTGACCTCAGCTATATTAGATGCTACTCCCTTCACCCTTACGTCCATCTCATCTGCTCTTTTGGTCAGCGTCTGTATCTCTTTTGTAATTCCAGACATTTCTTTTTTCAACTCTGTTACTTCTGTTATTACAGTCTTTTCTAACTTCAGGATCGCATCCATCACACGTTTCTCCATAGCTTCCATCATGCCCTGTAGCTTTTTTTCCTCTTTCCCAGCCATTTTCGGGGAGGACCAGGTATTTGCCCTCTGTCGTTGCCGCAGGTCGTAAGCCGTTGTTCAAAGTTTTCCCTCCAACCCACTCTAAGTCAAAGTCCTTCTTGTGCCCACCTAAATCGCACTAGTTTCACTTTTTTATATTGAGTCTTTCGTTTAAAATCAAAGAAAATTTTTCTGACCTTCCCAAAATGGCGGGCGCAATTTCTCTATGGTAAATGGTTCTTCCAGGTACTCACTTCCTGTCCGGCAGTCTTGATGGTCCCCCTTGTTCCTGATTTCTTCCCTTCTTCCGGCCTCCTTGGTCTTCTCTAGGATGATTACTTGTCTGTTCTGAAGTCATTTCCTGTTTTGCCGATTTCTGCTGCAGCAGCTACAGTACTTTTCCACTGTAGTTCTCGCGGAGTTACTGTTAGTTTCTATTTTAAAGTCAACAATCTAACCGCAGGAATGATCAACAATTCGGCTTTTTGGCCTTTTTTAGCTGTTTAACTGCACTTTTTCCGCTCCAATGTTAGTACGACAGATACAGCACGATCATGCGCTTCATCGGATGTTGTTTATTTTCGACCGAAACGCGTCTCCGGTGAGCAATTTTAAAAAGTTACCTTCAAAGTCCGTGTCTTGTTATAGCAGTGTTTCCTTGATAACAGTTTCCGTAGAATGTCTTGGAGGTCTGGGTCATGCGTTCTTATGTTGAGAATCCAACTCAGTGGGGTCTTGTAGAGATTTTCCGAAGTGCCTTCTCTGGGGGAGGGGATCAAGGCTGGTCGCGACGCTCTTTAAAGCCCTGCTATCAGCCAATCTCAACTCCTCTCTCGGGCCAGGCTCGCTGCCAGTCACCCCCCTGCCTGGGGGGATCTGCGGTGGGCTATGTGAAGCCCACCCTGTCGTCAAGACCCTCCGTATGCTCTGGGAGCTCTAAGAGCAAGCCAGAACACGTTAGGACACCATGAATCCCAGACCGGAAGCCCAACCAGTCACATATTTGTAGCATAACCTACCTCACAGGGCTGTTGTGCAGATAAAAAGGAGGAGAAAATAATGTAAACTTCTTTGGTCCGCACTGCAGAGAAGAACCATAGTTTTCCTTGATAGAAGCTTCAGGAGGAGAGGAGAGAGAAAGCCCAAGACAGAGGGGCAGATAAAGGCAGGTTGGCTGTAGGGTGAGAAGGATATAGGGTTGCCAAATCCAGGTTGGGAAATTCCTGGAGATTTGAGGGTTGGAGCCTGGGGAGGGTGGGGTTTGAGGAGGGAAGTGACCTCAGCAGGGTATAATGCCATAGACTCCATCCTCCACAGAAGCCATTTTCTCTAGGTGAACTGATCTTTGTCATTTCAATTCTTCTTTGAGTCTGCCCTCAAAGGCCAAAATAAGCCTGGAAAGAGCCCTGCCCCTCCTCCGGCCTTTCACTGACAAAATCCAGCCTGGAAATACTGTGGTTGTCTAGCAACAGCCACTGAGTGAATCTGTTGCTTAAAGCTACAGGTGCTCCTTTTATCATTTTCAGATTTTTAAAGCTCCCCAATGCATTTTTTTTTTAGATTTCACATTTTCCTGCAAACCTGGGGCCCTTTTCAGGTTTGTAGAAAAATCTGCAATGCCTGTTCACAGTTCCAGTCACAGGTTTTAAGTATTGAAAAACTGGCTGACTTTGCTATTAGAATATAAGATTAAAACAGAAATAGAGCAGAGGAACAGCAGCTGTTTTAAACTATTTTTAAAGGGAATTGTCAGTGCACTCCTATTGAGAGTTACTGCAGGCTCCAGCCATTGAAATCAATGACTTTTCCTGTTTAGAGATGCCAGGTGGCCAGTAGGAGGAGCTGACTGTCCCAGAGGTCTGAGGGTCAAGCAGGCATCCTTCTTCCCATTGCTAACAATACCATAATGCAGTAAAAGGTAAACTGCCACCTACCTCAGGGATCTGCACTCTACATAGTCTTTAAGTTGAGATATATTGTAGAGACACGTGGGATGCTAGAATAACCAGTACATGAAAGAAATGGCAGGATAATGTTTTGATGGGATTAAAGAGATTTTTAGAGATGCTATGTAGTAACTGAAATGCTAGTGAACAGCTGTCAGTAACACAAGTGCAAACCAAGTACAGATTTATGTCAGTGTACTAAAGCAATCGTGCAAGGTGCCCCAATATTTACTACTTATTGCGAGAGATTGAGTGTGCCACTTCCTAAGTAAGGATTTGAAACAACCAGAGTTTGGTCTGCAAGAATCAACATGTCAATTATTAGTCATGTGATACTGTGTCTTTTCCATTATGAAGAAGGGCTTTCATATATTGGCTGCTTGTTGATTTCTTGCTCTTGACAAAATTGGTCTCTTTAGTTATGAAAGTTTGCTGACCCCTGACCGACACAGTGGCATTCTTGGTTTTGTAGAGGACAATTTACAGGATGATTTACAGGAACCTTTGTGGAAAAATCCTTTGGGACTCTCCTGGAGGATTAACAAACAGTTTAAATCACTAAACAGCTTTATAAAGCCAGATGGTTTAATTCATTTTTAATTGACAAGGGAGATTCTTTTTTTAACTGGGAGTATTTGAGTTTTAATGAACAGATGTTTTTGCATCAACCCTTTTAATAGGGAGGAAACTGCAAGTGTTTCTACCCAGGTTAGCTTTGCCAATTTTCAATTAGGAACTGTCCATTTTTAAGATTTATGAGATTCTCTCTACTTCAAAGGAATTAATGAAGACGTTGTTAGCAAAATCCTAAAATTGGGGTAAAACAGAGGACAGCTATATATTGTAAGAGAACAACTCTCTCTCCTGATGTGTGTTTTTTAGAACTCTATATTTTGTGTAAAGCTGAACATTTACCAAGATTATGATATAAGATATTTGTAAAGACAGCAGCTAGCTAAAATATTAATTTTGCTACCAAGTTTACTTTTTTAAAGACAAAAAGGATGCTTGCCCAAAGAGAAATCATTAAGACTCTCAGAACTGGACTAGTGTAAAGGCACCAGTAATTAATTGTCAAAGTTAGATGGATATTCCAACCCTTACGTCAAAGGAATTGGTCAAGATGTTTTTAAAACTGACCTGGCAAGGATCCGCAAGCAAAGTTAAAAGGATGCCAAAATTAATAAGGTTAAATACAGTTCAATTGTATTTTCTATGGAAAATAAGCTTAAGTTTTAGGGTGTTTTTGTAAGTGTTAAAAGAGTAAATATCTCTGAAAGTTTATAGCTGAGAATGAAAGCTTATGGATAAAATGTTTTTGTATGTTTAATGAAAAAGAAGAAAACTAGTTAAGGTTTTAATTTTCTAATAATGAAATGTGGTTAAAGCTAACAAGCTGTTGACAACAGCAAGAGTTGGAAAAGGACCAACAGCTGGCCAGGTGTGTAGGGACCCCAGCCAACATGGAAGACATAAATCATGGGTGGGTCAGCTAAAGAAGTTATGTTCCAAAAGGTTTAAGAAAACAAAATAATAAATCATGCATGACTGAAAACCAATTAAAAGGGCCAATTAAAAATGTAGAATTTGTATTATAAAAGAGGTCCCTCTGCTGGCTAAAATAAGGTGGTATAATTTACAAATTAAAGTTCAATTTAGACAAAAATAGCTTTATAAAATTATCAAAAATATTCTGATGGACCAAAATAAAGACTGATAGATTCAGTGCATCTACAAGAGCTTTATGCCATAGGCTGTTTTAAAACATTAAAAGACTTCATGTAAAGGGTTTAAGTCTTTAGAATGCCACTGTAATGATATATGCTTTCATATTTTGTATACCTTTTAGTGAAAATAAGTTTATAAAATGCTTTAAGAATATTGTTAAACTTTTATATGCATGTATTAATGTGAAAGAAAACCAATTTTGTAACAGAACTGATAGATTTTATACTGAAAATGAACTTAGCCTCTTTATGTGAATAAAGTTCATTCAAAGGTGAAGTCTGGAGAACTAGCCAAAATAAGGAACATAACTCATTTTTAATAAGCAGTGCACCTGCATTGTAGGAGTTGAGATGTGGCCAAGTAATATCCTGTGTGTCAAATATGTGAATGATGACTGACCAGAAAAAGAAAGCTGAACTGAGCATGTCTAAATGATGTCAGTGATGATATAAAGTGAGGAGGAGCAAAAAGAGTATATAAGCAAGCTCCTGGCTGTAACACATTGAACATCCACGCTGAATTTATAGCTGGGAGGTGTTCCTTATTCGAATAAATTCTTTTGTTACCCTTTACTGCCTGGAAGATTGTTTTAACTGTGTGGTTTATTGGCTAGCCACACAAGTCAAAGAACCTTAGTGCCTTCAGGGCGTTGGCTACAGTTTCATGAAATGTTTGACAATATCTGACTGTGATGAAAGCAGCAAATTGACAATATTTAACCAGTCAGTCAACTAGTTCCAATCCTATGCCTTCCCTTGATTTGTTATTAAGTTATTATATTTAAGTTAGTGGGAAGCTTGCTCATATAGAGCAGTGCTTTTTAGGGTCAGTGTATTAATGACCCTTTGGATTTGACCATCATTTTAAAAAGCTAATTTAGATCATAATGTTTGTTGGCTTTCTTGTCACCCAAACTTTGTGTAAGCAGAGAATGTAATAGTACCAAATTTATTTATTTGAACATGTATTAGAAATAGATGTAGAGGATTAGCTACTCCATAGTGCTACAGATATATGAGTATGTATATGTGATCTCATTTCAGTGCTTTAATAAATATTCATTTAAATGTGTGATTATTTTTAAGCTGTCTTTCTCTATTCAGTAAAAGAAACAGGTTTGGATGCTATGCTCATTGGTACTGGCAGAAAAATTGTTTGATTTCCAAGATACCCACATCACATTCTCATAACATTCCTGGAGGCCTCCCAAAACCTGGGGACAGCACAGCAGGGGCACAATAGGTTGCAGCAGGAGAAGAGAGACAGGAAAGGTGCACTCCTTAAGGGGAGGTCTGCTGGAGGTTCTTTGGGTAGAATTCAGAGTCTTCATTAAATTGCTAAATATGCATAAAGTTTAAATATTATGACCTGGGATTCTGGATGTCTTGTGTGGACTTTGGTATCTAATCTGGAGTTTAGCACCTTGAACAAACTCCAGAAAATTTCAGCATTAACAATAAAATTAGTTTGTAATGTACATGGTTGTAGATTAAACATCTCAGAAATCAGTCTTTATTTTTGTTTTAAAATATGAAATTCGGAACCAAAAATCCTTCCAGAAACCAGTTGGATACTTATGCAGATTCGACAAAACCTGTAACATTCCTGATCTGCACAGCTTATTGTTGTTCCAACATTTCACTTTTATGATGCAGATAGTTGGGATATTTGTAAAAAAAAGGCAGACTTCTAGACTATGATGAAAAAATACATGAGGGAGCCTAAGTTCAAGGAGTATCCATTAGATGTGTATGCAACATAGATGAACCTCATCCGTCACAGTTTTAGGCATATCAGTATGGGAATGTAAGTGTTTCCTTTTAAAAATGTTGACTTGACTGATGAGCCTATCAGGTGAGCACTTTTGCATGAAATAGCAAAACATATAAAGACAAGGCTGTGATTACACAGTGAAAGCAAAACCAGAAATGTGCAGCATTTACTTCAAGCTCAAAATGTAGAAAAAGTGCCTCCATTGTGACAGAGGAAAATGTAAAAGTCCTATTGCTATGCAAGAAAGGGAAGGAAATACAGATTTTTTAGTGGTCTATACTGGGGTGTTAAATCTGCGGCCCGTAGGCCGGAACTGGCCCATCCAGGCCTTTAATCCGGCCTGAGAGTGGGGCTTTCTTCTCTCCCCCCCTCCCCTGCCCAACCTCGCTGTTCTCAGCTTGAGTTGCATGGGAGTATAAAGAGCCGAGGGTGGGGCTGCCTATGAGAGAAGGAAGCAGAGGGCAGGGCTGCCTCTGAGCAGAGAGCACAGGGTGGGACTGCCTTAGAGCAGGAAACAAAGGGCAGGGCTGTCAAACTTCCCAGCTACCGCTTCCGGCTTCTATAGTCCTCGTTACAGGTAGAAGCTGGGGGGGGGGTGTCTTTTTGCTGTAATCCTTGTGCTTCTTTTTTATTTAAAAAAATGCTTTGGGAAATTCCATTATTTCCCCACCTTTCCAATTTAGAGAGACACGTTTTAAGGGCATGGGGGGGGGAGGTTTGGGACCAGCCAGGGTTAAAATTTAGAGTTCTGCAAACTCAGTTTTGCAGAGAAACATTAGTTTTAACACACACACACACACACTCCTAATGTGGGGCTCCAATGGGATAGCTGCTATAATATCTTTAATTGTGTTTGTCTGTGTCATTTATAAAATTTATATTTCTGCTGCCTGGCATTACGTTTTTATGACACACATGGCCTGGCCTGACAAAGCCCCATTTATGTCAAATCCAGCCCTCATAACAAATGAGTTTGACACCCCTGGTTTATAATTTTGATAAGAGGGTTGGTAAGAACAAGTTTATTGCTCAGGGAGAAAAGAAGGATGCCAACATTGACATCCTGTTATACTATCAGAATCCAAAATAGATTCAGGTGGGGTAGCCGTGTTGGTCTGAAGCAGCAGAACAAAGTTTGAGTCCAGTGGCACCTTTAAGACCAACAAAGTTTGATTTAAGGTATAAACTTTTGTGTGCACGCACACTTCTTCCTATACCTGAAGAAGGTATTTCAGATCTGGATTCTTCAGAATCCAAAATAGTTACATAACAGTAGCACAAAGTGGAGGGTTCCATAATTCCAATAGTCTTTGCTCTGGCCACGACATCTAGCAGCATGCTAGTCCCCTTCTTCTGAATCCTCTGCCTTACAAAGAGTTTGTGGATTGCTGCACATGCTGAGCTTGAAGCAGCTTCCTCTGCTGCATTCATGGAGGATTCAAAGGGATGGCCGAGCTCAGTTTAGCCTGTAATCTGTTCATTGCTTTTTGGTATATGAATATACTTTTTATGAATAAGCCTGGCTAGGGTGTTCACTTTTTAAATCTTTACTGTTTGTTACCAGTCATAACCAAAAACACAGCTGCTACCAAATCAAGTCAAAACAATCAACGTGTAGCCTAATATTTTTACACTATTCTTTTTCTATTTTTTTATTTGTAATTTTTATTTCAAAATAAGTAAAATTACATAACAATACAAATATAATGCTACATGTGAGTAAGAAGATTCAAAATTGCAACTCTTACATGGCATTTATAAAGTTTTAACTTTTGAACAAATCAACAATAGTGCAAACATATTCAAAACAATATCACCCTTTGAACAACAGAACTTTATAGAAGTCAGTTACATGCTTCAAAAAATAAGTGACCATTGTAGAGAAGTAGATGAATATGTTATAGGGTTTGATTATAGCAGCAACCACCATCTATAGAGTGTGTTGGACTTCAAAGCCATTTCTGCAGCTGTGACCATTCTGGAGATATAAAGTCATTTTGTGATAAAAAGTCCAATGTTGGGAACCATTTACTGTCAAAGTTGGATTTGCCTGGTTTCATTTGAGACATGTTTATTTTATTAGTGATATTGTCCATTAGATATTGCTCCCACTATTTTTTAAACCATAGATTCAGGTTAGGGGGATTAACATCCTGCCAAAAGGAAGCTTCACGTTCCTGGGATCCCAGATCACAGCAGATGGTGACTGCAGCCATGAAATTAAAAGACGCCTGCTCCTTGGGAGGAAAGCGATGGCAAACCTAAACAGCATGATAAAAAGCAGAGACATCACCCTGCCAACAAAAGTCCGCATGGTCAAAGCAATGGTATTCCCCGTAGTAATGTATGGTTGCGAGAGTTGGACTATAAGGAAGGCCGAGCGCCGAAGAATAGATTCTTTTGAACTATGGTGCTGGAGAAGACTCTTGAGAGTCCCTTGGACTGCAAGGAGATCAAATCATTCAGTCCTAAAAGAAATCAACCCGGACTGTTCCCTGGAAGGCCAGATCCTGAAGTTGAAGCTCAAATACTTTGGCCACCAAATGAGAAGGGAGCATTCACTGGAGAAGACCCTGATGCTGGGAAAGATTGAAGGTCAAAGAAGAAGGGGACAGCAAAGGATGAGATGGTTAGACACTGTCATCGAACATGAAATTGAGCAAACTTCAGCGGACAGCGGAAGACAGGAGGGCCTGGCGTAATCTGGTCCATGGGGTCGCGAAGAGTCGGACTCGACTGTGCGACTGAACAACAACAACAACAAAAAGGAAGCAATGGCATTTTTTGCTGCAAAAAACATAGCATCAATAGTTGGCCTAGAGTGGTGCGATATCGTGTCCTCTGGCCAGTGATCGAAGAATACAGTTTCAGGTGTGAGAGGAACCGTGATGTTTGTTATGGTTTTGATGTGATGTAACACTAGTTCCCAGAATTCCCAGATATTCTTGTTGTGTAATTGTTTGCATTTCCTCACTGTCTTGGGAAAAAGCCCATGGAAAAAAACCTAGAACATAAATGCTCACAAGAAAAAAGCCCACGTGGAAAAATGCCCACACGGAAAAAAGCCCACATGGAAAAATACCATGTAAAGCACCGTAGATATTTATGATTGTTGATAACCATGCATCTCCATTTATGAGAAGGAATAGGTATTACCTGTGTTCACATACAACAATTTGTGTTGTGATTTTATCAAGCATAATTAAATAATGCTTTTGCAATATTATAAAATGACTTGCCTGTGCATTAGCTGGTGGTAGTTTGTGAGAAGTGAGGTCCCTCTGCAGTCCATCATATAGAAACCACACACCAGTGTTTCCTCTAAGCTATGCTAGTGTGAGCTAGTTAGCTCACAGGCTTTTAGCCTCCAGCTCACAGATTTTTGTCTTAGCTCAGGAAGGATGGCTCCAGAGCAAACTGATTTATGCAGTAGCCAAATTGCTCACTCACAACTGTAATGCCAGTAACTCACAATGTAGAATTTTTGCTCACAGGACTCCACACCTTAGAGGGGGTATAGTCACACACTGGGTTGACTACTGTGGAATAGGGAATTGAGAGCACTACAGGACATGGTTGCCACTATCTTAAGCTAAGCTTCATAGATCTATGAGTCCTTAAATACTTCTACTATTTAGGAAAGAGAAAGAGGAGGAGGCAGTGGCAGCAGCTGAGGAGGCTGGGTAACATAATTAACATAAGAAAAACTCTGCTGGATCATACCAGCCCCTGCAGTTGGGAGGAGCTGAACTTTTTAGTTTCACAATGGGACCACCTCCCTGCTTGAAAGCTGCCTGAGGCTTCCGCTTTTCACCCGCCAATTTTTTTAATGCATTGGTGGTGTGCGCATAGATGGAGCTCTGCTAGTGCGTTTAGAAAACCAACATTTAAACGGTCACTTGTTTTAGTGTTTAGATGAGTTTGAGATCTCACAGAGGCTATTTTTGGGTCAAACATTTAAAGGAAAGTCTTTTGTTGGAGGGGTTGGATTGGTTCACCCTGGTGGTTCTGCGCATACGCCATGATAGTTTCCCCCTTCTACAGAGGGGTGCCTATGTACATGTGCAAACTGATTTTTTTTTTAAAAAAAAACGCCGACGCACTGTCAGGTTAAAATCAAGTAGATCCAGTCATTCTTGCACAAAGAAAGGTTTATTGGATTATCTTGCTATAAACCCACAGTAGGAAGTCATTGTCAGGAATAGGGGGCAAAGCAAAGCAAGCTAACTTATAGTGTGATGCAATGAAGCGCCTAGCAAATAAAACTTGAGCACTCGCGCGGGAACTCCCGGCGGGAGAAATACTTAATGAGCGGGAGACTACTCCCCCCTCCCCTTGCCTTCCCAGGACTGGAAAATTCTCAGCGAAACAAGAATAGTCCAAAGCCTACATTCAAGGCCACCGTGATAAGGAAAAGCGGCAGGGAAGAAGCTCCCACGTTTCTGCCTGCATACCTACGCAAGCGCATAGCGGGATAGGAAAACATACAACAATGGATTCAGTGAGAAACATCAAATGCATTTTTCTGACATTCTGCCCTTCCCAAAATACCACCCACCCACCACTCAGGAAGGAGAGAATGTGGGCCCCCCAGGCTTGTTAGGGTACCGAGTATGAAAGCTTCTCAGGTGATCAGGTGCATTGATATCTGAAACTTTCACCCATTCCCTATGTTGGGGCCCGAAGTGTACCCATTGGACCAGGTACAGGAGTTGTCCACGTAGAATCTTAGAGTCTAGGATATCCGCAATTTCATAGTGGTCCTCATCGTCCACCATCAGAGGGGGGAGGCTCCGGCATCGCAGGTTGCCATTTAGTCGGGGGTAACGCCGGTTTGAGGAGGCTGTAATGGAAAATTGGATGTATTGCTTTAAGAGATTTAGGCAGATCTAGCTGTACAGTCACTGGATTTATACATCTTAGCACCTTGAAAGGACCAATATATTTCCAAGCAAGTTTTTTGGACTGCTGCGTCAGCTTCAGATTCTTTGTTGACAGATAGACAGAGTCCCCTGGTTTCAGATTCCAGCCCCCTGCCCTTTTTTTATCTGCTTGTTTTTTGTACTGTAACTTGGCTTCATTCAAAGTCTCAACAATTAGGGGCCAAGAATCGCGGAAAGTCTTACACCATGCTGCAGCTTTCCCCACGTTTTCACCAGGCTTCAAGAAGGGGAGAGGGGGCTGTCATAACCCATGGCAGCTTTGAATGGTGACATCTTCGTTGAAGCGTGCCATTAATTGTTGTATGCAAACTCCGCTAATGGCAGTAAATCAACCCAATTGTCTTGTTGATAATTAGAAAAACATCTCAGGTATTGCTCTAATGTCTGGTTTACTCTCTCTGTTTGCCCATCGGTTTCAGGGTGATAGGCAGTACTGAGAGCACGTTCAATACCCATTAGGGTCATTAGCTCCGACCATAACTTGGAAACAAATTGACTTCCCCTATCGGATATTATTTTGATTGGCAATGTATGTAGTCTGGCAATGTGTTGAAGAAATGCTTTGGCTAAAGCCTTGGCGGTTGGCAACCCGGGGAACGGTATAAAGTGGGCTTGTTTTGAGAACAAGTCCACTACCACCCAAATGACCGTCATATGTTTAGAGGGGGAAGATCAGTGATAAAGTCCATCGAAATTACTTCCCAGGGTCGGCTCGGGGTAGGTAGAGGCTGTAAGAGACCTGGAGGTTTCCCCGGCCTGGCTTTACAACGGTTGCATGTTGGGCATGATTGTATATAGAGCGATAAATCCTGTTTCATTCGGGGCCACCAAAACCCACGTTGCAGAAGTCTTAAGGATTTCACAAATCCAAAATGCCCCGCAGATTTAGAGTCATGAACTGTCTGCAACATTTGGGATCGGGTAGCTTCAGGAACAAACATTTTATTTCCCTTAAACCAGCAGCCGTTTGGACCACATCTCACATCGTCCCTGACTTGTAACTCACTTGTTTCTTGTGAGGTGATGTCAGTGAGAAATTGTTTTTCCCAGGGGAATGTCTGGATAGGGTTCTTTGATGTTTGCTTGGCTTTACGGGTTACAACTGCACCAACCAGTTGTTCTGGGGTGAACATAGACTCTTGTACCTCCACTCTCTTAGAGAAATGTTGGGGAAGGCGGGAAAGAGCATCCGCCAAATGATTAGCCTTCCCTGGGAAATGGTGGAGAGTGAATTGGAATTTGGAGAAAAACTCAGCCCACCTGAATTGTTTAGCATTTAGATTGCGGGGTTTTCGCAGTACCTCAAGGTTTTTATGATCAGTCCATATTTCAAAAGGTACTTGGGACCCCTCTAACCAGTGTCTCCAAGTGATCAATGCTAAACGTATAGACGCAGCTTCTTTGTCCCAAATGGGCCAGAATCTCTCGGTATCATTGAATTTTCTTGATACATAAGCTAGGGGTTGTAGTTGCCCTTGAGCGTTCTCTTGCAAAATCACCCCACCCATAGCAGTATCCGATGCGTCTACTTGGACCACGAATTTTTTTGTCTCATCGGGGTGTGCTAGTATCGGCTCCGACGTGAACAGCCGCTTTAATTGTTCAAAGGCGTCCTGACACTGTGGGGTCCAGTTCAAAGGGGCCCCTGGCACTGAAGCCTTGGATCCCTTCCCCTTAGTCTTTAACAGTTCAGTGAGGGGAAGGGCTACTTGGGCAAAGTGTGGCAGGAATTGACGGTAAAAGTTGGCGAAACCGAGAAAACTTTGGAGCTGTCGTCTGGTTTTGGGGGGCTCCCACATTACAACATCCTGGACCTTTTTTGGGTCCATTTCCAACCCCTCAGAGGAAATGCGGTACCCCAGAAAGTCAATACACTCCTGGTGAAATTCACATTTTGACAATTTAACAAACAATTTGTGATCTAATAGCCTTTCCAATACTTTTCGCATGAGACTGATGTGGGATTTTAGGTCCGGGGTATAGACCAAGATATCATCCAAGTAAACGACCACCCCCTTGAACAAGTAGGGGTGTAGGACCTCATTGATTAAGTTCATGAATACCCCTGGTGCCCCCTGCAAACCGAATGGCATAACCCGATATTCAAATTGCCCCAGCGGGGTATTAAATGCAGTTTTGTATTCATCCCCCTCTCTGATGCGAACTCGGAAATAGGCATCTCTTAAATCCAGTTTAGAAAACACTTTCCCTTTTGCCACCTCTGCCAATAAGTCTTTGATAAGAGGCATCGGGTAGGCATTGGTTGCAGACACTGCGTTAAGTCCCCGGTAATCCGTGCATAGTCTGAGCCCACCATCTTTCTTTTTACAAAACAATACAAGTGCTGCGAAAGGGGATGATGCTGGCCTAATAAATCCACGAGCCAGGTTTTTATCAATAAAGCGGCGCAGTTCTTCTTTCTCACTGGGACTCATGGCATAAATTTTCCCTTTTGGCAATTTCTGTCCCGGAAGAATCTCAATAGCGCAGTCAGAGTTACGGTGGGGAGGTAGTTCATCAGCTTCCTCCTCCTCAAAAACCCTACTCAAATACTGGTAATCCTTAGGGATGCGGTTAAGGTCCTCCATTGCTAAACAAGCGCGTGGAGGTTCATTACAGGGAGGATTTCCCCACCCTGGGTCCCATTGGTGTTCTGTACATTTCGGTGAGATAAATTGAACATTCCCTTCCTCCCATAGAATGTAAGGGTTATGTCCATGTAACCAAGGGCTACCCAACACTAAGGGAAATTGGGCTTGAGGAGCTATCACAAACGAACGTAGCTCCCAGTGGTCGCCAATGCCTATTCTTAAAGGGACAGTCTCAAATCGGCATGGCTCTTTCATTGGAGACCCATCCATTTGTGTGAAAGTTATTGGGTCTTTCAGGTGGACCACGGCTGCCTCCAACCCTACAACCATAGACGGGTTGATGAGGTCCCTCCCACACCCTGAGTCAATGAGGGCTCGAACCCGAATGTGGGTCATCATGGCTGGGTTCATTACTAGGACAGTCACAAAGAAGAGAGAGGGGTAATTGCTCACCAATTTAGGCGCCTCAGGTGTTGGGTCCTGATGTGTAGCGCCATTCACAAACAGGACCATTTCATTTCCCTGCATCTCATTCTCTTCCTCCAGCAACAAAGTATCCACTTGGTCAGGACCCGCGAAAAGGGCCCGTGTATTGCGTGGTTTTGCAGTGCCTTTCTTTGGGGTAGGGGTTATCCACCTTCTGGGCTCTTCTTGTGGTAGAGCCCGGTTGGGGTCTCCTTTCGGGCAGGCGGCGGCGAAGTGCCCTTTCTCCCCACACCGCAGGCAGAGACCCTGTCGCATACGTTGATCTCTCATTCCACTTGGGGTAGATACTGGTTTGGGTCTGGCTTGGCCCGCCGCCGAACTTGGACGGTTGTTACCGAACGATAAATCCAGTTTCATCATACGTAGGCGGCTCTCGGCCTTCTCGGCTTCCTCCATCCAACCTTGGAGGGTGCGGGGTTGCTGAGAGCTGAGGATGTTATTACGAATGTCCACAGCTAGACCCATTCGATATTGTTGGGCCAAGACCGCATCGGTCCAGTCCCGAATTTTCACAGCATGCCTTTGAAATTCCCTTGAATACTCTCGCACTGAGAGTTTGCCTTGTCTGAAGGTACGAAGGAAGGCTTCTGCTTTTTCGGCCGCCCCCGGGTCCTCGAAACGGTTTCTCAGAGCCCACATGAAGTCATCTACATTCCCCAACTCCGCAGCCTCCAGATCATGAAGAGCTACATACCAGCTGGTAGCACTCCCTCGAAATCTGGATGCGATAAACTCCACCTGTTGTTCTTCATCTGGGAAAACATAGCCCCATCTTTGCACAAATTTCCCGACTTGCAATATGAAAAAGGACACAGTCTCTGGATCTCCATCAAATGTGATCTCAAGCATGTCCTTAGGACGGATTACTGGGGGGGCCGGCGCCATGACCGGGATCGGCTGCATGAGAGGTGCTGGGGCAGGGAATTGAGGCGGAGGAACAGCGGGCGGCTGGAGTGGCCCTGGTTGGCCTGGCCCTGGTCCTGGTGCTGGAACGACCGGTGGAGGTGGGGCTGGTGCCGGCCGGCCTGGCCCTGGACCCGGAGGTGCTGGTTGGCCCGGCCTCGGGCCCGGAGGAGCAGGAGGTGGTCGTCCCGGTAGCAGTGGTGGTGCCGGGGCTGGTGCCGGTCTAGGCTGTGTCAGCGGATGAGCCCGAATAGCTTGGTCCATCATCTGTGGTAGGGATTGCATTAGCTTGCTCATATCCCTTACCAGCCGTCGAGTATCCTCTTGGATAGAGTCCATGCGAGCATCGGTGTCTGGCCCAGACCCAGTTCTAGGAGATCCTCGAGGTACCCTCCCTTGGGGAAGTCCAAAACTACCTCTAGGATCCAACAAACTGTCTCGGCTTTGGCTTCCCGGCATGGTCCAAGTCGACTGGGTAGTATCCAACAGGTTCTTAGTCCAATCGCGTGACCTACGATAGGTCACCCCTTTGTCCCATGGCGTTGGGACTCCTGGCACATAGGTTCGGGGAATCGCTCCTCCCTGACTCGGTAGTTGCCCAGCCGGGCTGTAGACTGGGAGAGCGTACTGAACCCCCAATGTGCTGATTAATGGCGGGGTCGCTAATCCGGTTCCCGATTGTGATGCTGGTGCGACCAAAACTGTAGTAGTAGTCACTGGAACAACGGTGGTGGTCGGGAGGGTGACCACTGCAGCCGCCGATGTAGTAACAGGCACCGTGGCTCCTGAAGAAGCTGCCACCGTCGCTGCTACACCCGTGGCCCCTGGAGCAGTTGCCGCTGCCGCTGCGCCCGTGGCTCCTGGAGTAGTAGCCGCCGCAGCTGCGCCCGAAGGAGTAGGTGCTGGGGCTGCGCCCGTAGCTCCCGTACCCGCTCCGCTCATCTTGGTAGACGGCGGAAACTGAAGGTAGTGGGAATGATGGATTCCTGACAATTTCTGTCAGGTTAAAATCAAGTAGATCCAGTCATTCTTGCACAAAGAAAGGTTTATTGGATTATCTTGCTATAAACCCACAGTAGGAAGTCATTGTCAGGAATAGGGGGCAAAGCAAAGCAAGCTAACTTATAGTGTGATGCAATGAAGCGCCTAGCAAATAAAACTTGAGCACTCGCGCGGGAACTCCCGGCGGGAGAAATACTTAATGAGCGGGAGACTACTCCCCCCTCCCCTTGCCTTCCCAGGACTGGAAAATTCTCAGCGAAACAAGAATAGTCCAAAGCCTACATTCAAGGCCACCGTGATAAGGAAAAGCGGCAGGGAAGAAGCTCCCACGTTTCTGCCTGCATACCTACGCAAGCGCATAGCGGGATAGGAAAACATACAACAATGGATTCAGTGAGAAACATCAAATGCATTTTTCTGACACGCACGCTCCTGCACGCCAGTAGTGTAGACAGTGGGGAGCGCAGCGACTGCACAGTAAAGCGGGATAAGGGAGGTAAGTGTGATCGCGATTGTCTAGATCAAATATAATCTGGTGAGAAATTGAGCAATTTAAACCACTCTCAGCACGCTATCTGACCGCACCCTACGAGACACAAATGCACTCAGACTGGTAAAAATCACTCCAGCCTTGGCCCATCAACACTGGCTCCCAATTTGTTTCCAAGCGCAATTCAAGATGCTGGTATTAACATTCAAAGCCCTATATGGTTTGTGTCCAACATATCTGAAGGACCACATACTCCCTTATGAACCTGCCTGATGAGTATGGTCTTATTTGGAGGCCCTGCTTCAGCTGCCTCTCCTTCTGAGATCAGGGAAATGGCAACCTGGGAGAGATCCTTCTCAATCATGACACCAAAGCTTTGGAAATCTCTCCTGAGGGAGATTAGTCTGTCTCTTCTGTTGCCATCCTCTATCGGCAGATGAAGACTTTTTTTTGGGGGGGGGCATTTCCTTAGTGATTCCTTCTTCCAGCCCAGTATTTCAATTGCTTTTTAATGTCTTCGCATGCATTCTGACTCTGTTTATAATTTGGTTGAATAGTGTATGTTGGGGGATTGATTTTAATGTTTTTTAAATGTGATTTTATCATGTATGTTTTAAATTAGTTGCTGTACATTTTCTGGGTTGTGTGGCCATGGTTTTGGCATTGTAGGACCTGATGTTTCGTCAGTAGCTGTGACTGGCATCGTCAGAGGTATAACACAGAAAGATGGAATACTGTCTGTGTCAAGGTGAGAATGGTAGGCAGGACGGTGGGCTAGGGCTGAGTCATATCTTGTAGAACTTCTCCAGGCTATGAACATGCTAATGGAGGAGCTTTCCTGAGGAGGTTCTTTTGTCTATAGATTGTTTCCTGAGGAAGTTCCTTTATATATGGAATGGCTATTGAAATTCTAATCTTATCTGTAGTGCTATTGTCAGATGTAGAGCATTTGGTGTTTTTCAGGACAGGAAACCATGCCCTATTTATTTTTAAACTCTCTTCTTTCCTGTTGAAGTTGTGTTTATGTTTAAGAATTTCAATGGCTTCCCTGTGTAATCTGACATGGTAATTGGAAGTGTTGTCCAGCCTTTCAGTGTCCTGGAACAAAATGCTGTGTCCTGTTTGAGTTAGGCTATGTTCAGCCACTGCTGATTTTTCAGGTTGGCCAAGTCTGCAGAGACTTTCATGTTCTTTTATTCTTGTCTGAATGCTATGCTGTGTGGTCCCAATGTAAACTTGTCCACAACTGCATGGTATGCGGTATACTCCTGCAGAAGTGAGGGGATCTCTTCTGTCTTTTGCCGATCGTAGCATCTGTTGTATTTTTCTGGTGGGTCTGAATACTGTTCTAAATACTAATGAACTCCGGCCGTGAAAGCTTTTGACAACATATGTTTTAAACTGTTAGCTGCCTTGGTGGCCCTTATGAGGACAGAAAGGTGAGATGTAAATTTTGTAAATTAAGTAATGCATATATTTACATATAAATTTCATTTATAAACAATCTTTCTCACTGGGGCCCAAGGTGATTACAAGTATAACTTAAAAAAAGCTTTTCAGACAGCCCATTAGAGCCTATTTCTATCTTTTGCCTTGATCAGACCAGAGTCTTGATCAGACCAGAGTTATTGATAGAGCTGGAAGAGGCAGGCAGAGACTATATAGGCAGAGGCTGGAGAGACAGTTTCTTGGGGCTTCAGTGTTGGAGAAGCTGTCTTTCCTAGTACCTTCCTCATAGGCTTCCCAGCCCCCAAGTGTGGGTAGGGGACCCCTTGCAGGGGAAACCCCACCCCTAACAGGGTCATCACTGTGCAATGTCCCCACTCACCCCTGGAATGCCCACTAAATCCCTCTGCCAGAGCGACAAGAGAACCTAGCAACTCCACTTCCTCAGCAGTGTCTCCCAGGCCCTGTTCCATAAACAGTTCTGGCCTGTTTGGTGTAGAGCCAGTTTGGTGTAGTGATTTAGTGCATGGACTCTAATCTGGGAGAACCAGGTTTGAATCCCCACTCCTTCACTCGCAGCTGCTGGATGACCTTGGGGAAGCCATAGTTCTGTCAGAGGTGTTCTTGAAAAGAGCAGTTTCTGTCAGAGCTCTCTCAGCCCCACCTACCGCACAGGGCATCTGTTGTGAGGAGGGGAAGTGAAAGGAGTTTGTAAGCTGCTCTGAGACTCTGTGTGAAGGATGGGGTATAAATCCAATTATTTCCCCTTCTCCTCCCCCTTCTCCTTGTTCCAAATCTAGATGGAATAGGACCCGGGGCAGCTATTCTCATATAATGTTGCCTAGAGACAGATATGTCTTCTTCCAACAGTTGAAGCCTTGGGATCAGCTGAGCTTTTTCTGCTTGCCTTGACCAGAAAACATTTCTTTAGTGACTTTTTGCAGCATCAGTAGGATCCTGCTGCATCTTGGGATTTTTTAATTCTTTGAAAACTACCTGGGGAGAAAGTTAGGCAGACCTGGGAAGGTGCATGATGGCATCTTACCATATG
Organism: Gekko gecko; assembly: GCA_029375565.1. Classification (NCBI taxonomy): domain Eukaryota; kingdom Metazoa; phylum Chordata; class Lepidosauria; order Squamata; family Gekkonidae; genus Gekko; species Gekko gecko. The sequence continues at coordinate 153,715,510 of JAPDNY010000003.1, forward strand.
TTGATCACTGCCTGGTGGACTAGTGGATATTGCCTCTCATGTCACATATAACTGTGGAGAAAGCTCCAAAACTAAGTATGACTGAAATTCCCCCTTCCCAGAGCCAAAGGATTTGGGGGAGGGTTGGTGGTCACCATACATAATGACTGGTTACTGAGGCAAGCCAAAATTTGTGGAACTTTGAACATCTGTATTACAATCAGGGCAGTAAATTTTGTGAAATGCACAAAACTTATCTTCTGGTAGGAATAGCATATTAGTCCAATAGAAGCGATAAAGATTAAGAGCTGCCCTCGTGAACATATATGAAGATATGAAGCCACCATATCATGAGGAAACCAATCTGTTTGCTCCAGTACTTCCCATGCTCACCGGCAATGGGTTTCAAAGATGTCAAGCTGTGATTTTTCTGAATTATGCTATCCAAGGTGTACCTGTAGCCAGGAGTTAAATGATTATTTGATCTATGGAAGTAACTAGATGCTTAGGGCTTCTTAAGTGCATGCCTATATTTGAATCATGCCTGACCAGAACCATCCAGAACATAATTCTGTCCCCTTTTCCTGAGAGGGAGAGTCCTTGCCCCATTTCTGGAAACCTGAGAATGCTCTGTTTTTGTATTAGCAGGATTGGTGCATGACTGGTTTACCCTCTCTCCTTACGAAAGGATTCATAGACTCCTTACATTGTACTCAGAGATAATCAGAGGTTTGTGAGCCTCAGTTTGAGAAGTGCTGCTCTAGGTCTAAAGAAATATTTTGAAACTCTCTTTTATTTCTCTTTATGGTTTGCAATAATGCCTCATTGCTATTGTTTCTTGTAGGGGCCAAGCTCTGATGGGGGAAGACCAAGCTCAGGCAAGTGCAGAAGAACTACTGCGTCATTTGCAGGAAGAAACTCCCGAAGGTAGAGTACTTCGGCTGCCCTATTGGTTCCTTGTAGTTCTTTGAAGAAAGGCAAGGATTCTTTGTTGACTAGTTTTGCATATGGCTTCTACACAGGCAAGCATTCAAATTCACTCCAGTAGGGCTGCCAACAGGCCTGGAGAAAAATATCCTGCCCTTTAATCGAGCATATATGTGTATGTATAATGTATGAAAATAGGCAGCTGAAGCATTTCATGGCATGGAGATAAATGACATCACCACGTAAATAACATTCCATTAAGCCTTTGTTAGGGACAGGACACTTTTTTTCTCCAGGCTGTTGGCAACCTTAATTCCCAGGCTTTGCTTGTGATCTAAAGGAATAGGACCTGATGTTATAAGGAACTTCATAGTAATGTAAGATTATATGCTTGTTAATAAAGCTTGTGATTGAAATGATCCCGTCCGAGCCTTTTGCTTTCTTAACTAGGTATGAAATATTATTATAGCCCAGGCTCTGTCAATCTTTATTAGTGATTTAGTATAGTTCTTGTGCTAAGCCAGTTATCACGGGATATGCTCCTGACCCTCTCCACAAAGTTCATTATCTGTAACGTCCAGCAACATCATTTTTAATTGGATTGGCTCCCGTTGATGGAAATGCAGAAGCTATAAAGGCAGCTCCAGCATTGGTCTAAGGTCCATGTATAAACTTATTTTCATAACTGTGATGCAAAACCCATCACCTCTGCAGTTTCTGTTTCTTTGGTAAGTCCAACCTCTTCCCTCTCTTTCCTCGGCCTGCTTAATGATTCCATGAAATACTGGGATCCTGAAGTTCTGTTTTATGCCACTTTCTTCATGGTACATGTATATGCTCAGAATAGCAGAATGATGAAGCCAAGGATAATTTTTGTATGTTGTGGAGACTCTAATAAGGAAAAAAATGGGGAGGGGACAAAAACTGAACCTAAAACCTAGAATCCAGAACCTGACAAAGGTTAGTCAAATGTAAGAAAGGGGGCCTTAAAAACTGAAGGAAATATATAAAAATACATGTATTTATTAATCACAAATTTAAAATTATATAAGGGCCCAATCACACATTATGTATAAATAACAGACGATAAAACACAAGGGCTTATAAATCTTGACCTGACACGTTTTGGCCTACATAGGCCTTCCTCAGAGGTTAATAGTGAGGAACATATTGGCTATTATAAAAATGTAGTACAATCATGTAAATACAAAGCATAAATTCAATAAGAACCAGAAGCAAGTTGCTGTAAAAGATAAAAAATGGAAAATTAAACACATGTATTAAAACAAATAAATAGACTATAAATATACATTGCCAATAAATAAATATATACCATTGACTTACTTTCAAGATAAACCACCAGGCACAGAGTAAAAAATAAATGAGGCCTCTAATAGTGTAATCATAATGTGTAAATGGGCCCTTATATAACTTTAAATTTGTAATTAATAATTACATGTATTTTTATATATTTCCTTCAGTAAGTTTTTAATATTGGCCCCCTTTCTTACATTTGACTAACCTTTGTCAGGTTCTGGAGTGGACATTCTAGTCACATTATTAATGATATGGAATCAAGTGGTAGAAGTTATTCTAGGGAGTATAAATGTGTGTGTAATTGTGTGTGCGCATGCACATATGCATGTAGCTTAAATTTACCAAGAAGGAAAGGACTAGAGGATTCAGAAAATGCCTACCTAACAGTTCAGGAGTTGAATGAGTCACTTTTAGGTTCAGTTTTACCATTTCTGCTAAGCAGAAGATAACTCTTTATAACTCCTACAACCCCAAACCAGAGCTTTTGGGGTCGATTTTTCCACTCTCTTCTAGATAGGCTGGAAAAGTGATTACACATAGGAGTCATCAAGAAGCTCACAAATGCTAAACTTAATCAAATATTTTGTTTCCAGTTATATGACCCAGATTATACAGGGAACAAATCTCTTTTATCTGTGTGAATGTTCCTGACACTGTGGTAAGCAGACTAAGTCCTGGTTGTTGTTTTTTCTGAACATGACTGGGATGTTCAAAGAACAGAAGATGCTGACGGTACTCGATTGCTTTCATGTGAATATATGAAACTGCCCTATTCTGCTTTATTGCAGGTCTGGACAAGCCAAATCAGGGCCTTGTAGACTTTAAAAATTCCTTTCCCCACAGCTGCTGTGTAACTGTGGGGAAAGGGATTTAAGTCTAGGGAATCCAGTTAAATCCATAACGTGTAGTTCTGCCCTCAGCTATGGCCCGTCTCCAACTTTTTGCCTCTCTAAGTCCATTCCTTGAAAAATTACTGCCATTGCTAACCTTTAAGAAAAGCATAAAAGCAACTTTCGTTCCTTTATTAATGATGTATTGTGGCACTTGTTCTCTATTCTGTCAGAAGTTGTCTGTAAAATAAATGTTCTTCCTTTGTGCTTTTAATTGCTTTTCCTAAAAGAAAAGAATGTTTCTCCAGTATGGGCTACGTGGTGACAAATAAATACATATTTGGTAGCATCATTATGACTTGGCATAGTAAGATTTTTTTTAAGAAATATTTTTAACAGACGGATCTAGAATTTTCCAGACTTGTAAATAATGCAAAAGTGCAATATAATTCAGTACAACATTTTTTTGTGCAACAAATTTTATTTGTTCATGTACAAAAAAAATGACATGTCATGAACTGAAATAAAGCAATAGATTCTAAAGTATATCTAATGACATTATATGTCATTGAATATTAATTGATAAAGCTGAGCATTTTCCTTGAGTTAAGACAAATGGTGCACTGAAAAGTCGTGATGATGTTAAGCTGGTCTCATTTCCATTAATCAAGCAAAAGTAAATTTAAAAATTAACTAGTTAGGAGTTCTTAAAGGGCCTGGAGGGAGGATCACAGCTTTATCCCGATCACATGAATTTTGTGAAGTTCATTGGGATGTTCTTGAGTAACTGTGCATAGGAATGTAGTTTCAGGGGCTCTGCCAACCATATTTATTTATTTATAATTTAGATTTATAAATTGCACAGTTCTGGAGTACTCAGGCTCCGAGCGATGCATGACAACAATACAATACATATGTTAAAATAATTCTGATAATTTAAATAGACTAATTAAAACAATTCACAAATGACATTAATACATTAATTAAAAGCAATTCACAGATGGCGTCAATACATCAAGATTCCAGACTGTGACTCCACCTCCTAGGAGAGAGAGGGCAGGAGCATAGTTGAAAAGGAGGAAGGAGGAGGAGGAGGGAGTGCCAGCCAAGATGGTGCCTGTCGCTGTCCTCAGCCAAAAGCCTGGTGGAACATCTCTGCCTTGGAAGCCCTGTGGAACTACATCAGGTCCTGCAGGGTGCAGATGTTATTTGGCAGAGAGTTCCACCGGTTGAGGACAGCCGGATGTCTTTTGGTCCGGGAATCACCAATAAGTTATTCTCAGCAGAGTGTAATGCAGGGCTTTTTTTGTAGAAAAAGTCCAGCGGGAATTCATTAGCATAATAGGCCACACCCAACAGCAGAAACTCATTAGCATATTAGACCACACCCCTGATAGCACAGTTCATTGGCATATTGGGCCACACCCCCATGTTACCAGAAGTGTGGTCATCCAGCCACACCCACCTTTTGCTTCTTATTCTGTTTACTTTGTTTGTTGTTAAAACCCAGAGTTTTTTTTGGAGCAGGAACTCCTTTGCATGTTAGGCCACAGACCCCTAATGTAGCCAGTCCTAATGAGTTTCTGCTGTTGGGTGTGGCCTATTATTCTAATGAATTCCTGCTGGGTGTGGCCAACTCAGGAGCCAGTCAGAACTCCGTTCCTGTGCGTTCCTGCCCAAAAATAGCCCTGGTGTAATGTATCAATTAGCTCAATCATAGCCTGCCTTCTGCAACGGCCCACAATATATCTCACACAACACCGAAAGCTGAATCATTTTCTTCTTCCCTTTACTACCTTTCTTGTACTTGCCAAGATTATTTAACTGCAGTGGTAGAAAATTTCACTGCGTTTTCAAGTTTGCCAGAGTTTATTTTCTCCAGCCTTTTTCACTGTTGGGAATATAAGAAAACTGAGTATGTGTGAGAAAGATCAGTGGAAATCTAGTTCTAAAATTAGCATCATCTGTGGCAATAGATATTTGACTTGACTAACTACAGTTGACCCACACCTACCAATGTGGATGAACATGCATCCCATAGTCCTGTATCTCAAACCTCTGCTAATTGATATAGGGTGCTTTCAGACAGCGTGCTGGAGCGGTTTAAATTGCTCTGGTCCAATGCGTTGTTTTTTTTAACCTGGAGCATTGCAATCACACTAACCTCTTAGTTCTGGGCTCCCTGCCGTCCTCATGCAGGTGGAGTTTTTTTCCCTCCCGTTTGAGCATGCGCGCAGGCAGCCCTCTCCAGAACTAAAAGTTTGGTGCGTGCGCAGAACAGCGATTTCAACACGTCCCTTTAAAGTTTAAATGAAGACTACTCTTTAAATTTTCACCCTGAAACTGGCCTCCCCGAGATCCCGGACTTGTCTAAATGCCTAAACTAGGCACCATTTAAGCTTTTCTTTACTAAACTTAGGCGCGGAGCTCCGCTCAAGCGCACACCGCTAAGGCATTTTAAAAAAATGGCGGATGAAAAGCGGAAGCCGGAGGCAGCTTCCCAGGGGGGAGGTTGGTTGAAGCACCCGGAAGTGGCTCCATGAGCGATCAGACATCAGGAAAGTGTGGCTTGAATCGGAGAATCTGGAAAACACCACTTGGTAAGTGGTGTCAAAATACCCCGGTTTAAAGGGTATTTGCTCTGGAAAGCGAGGGCTGGGGACGGTGTGCAGATGTTGGGCATGTGAACGTGTACATAAAAGCTGTTTCTGAGGTGTGCCGAAAGCCACTCAAATGGAGCGTCTGAACGCACCCATACTGTGTTTTCCTTCTGCACGGCTGGATTTATGATGGGCATCCTGGGCTGTGACATAAAACTAATTAAAACAAAGTGGCCTAAGTAAGAATAGTTAGTTCAATAGAAAATGCCATTAAGCACTATCTCTTTGTGCCCTTTCTTTTACTGCAGTGTGGTCTTCCTAATAGCTCTTTCCCAGTTAAATGAAAAGCTCTGCAAAAAAAAAAAAAAGGGAAAAAACCCACCAAACCCACAACCCCCCACCAGTAAATCATGTTATTGTAACCGAGCTGCATTCTTGTTTCCTGGGATCTATGAACTGGAGGCAGTGTCTGCTCACCTTCCCGTAATGAGAGCGCCAGGGACAGCAGGATCTACGGGGACCCTGCTTGTTTGCTTGCTTCCAATATTTCTTGAAATTGCATCACAGTAACTACAGTTTTCAGACTGCAGAGTATGTGCATTCTCTTTCTCGTGGAAGATGTGTATGACACATTATGCGCAGTCAAATGAAAGGTTCTGCCTTATAGGGGTTACTTTTTGGTTTCAAAGTAAAAATGCTTCAGTCTGCTCCTCTGCATATGCAGGCCTTGAACTCCATTTAGTTTTTACTCTTGTGCCTTTATGGGGTCATTACTCATCAGAATGGAGCTGGCTGCTTGGTCATACAACACCTTCCCCTGTGCACATGAGGATCATTGGTTTAATGAGTTCATCATGAATAGTTTGAAGACCATTCCAAAGTAAGGCTTTAAAAGAATCCTGGGTACATTTGGCAAAGTCTGTAGGGTCTTTTCATTCTGATGTGCTTCTGATAGCCTTTGTAAGTGTTCCTAGTAGGGAGGGTGAATAATGCAAGAAAGAAATTATCTTAAGAAACAGCAGTGAGAGCACAATCTAGATTAGGAACTAGGAGTGAATACGTATTTATTTTCTTCAGTTTATTCTTCACACTGTGATGTATTCTCTATAACTATTCTAGCCCCCTCCCCCATGGCCTTGATTTCTGCTTAGAATCATACTGCGGTAGGTAGCCCCTATCTTAACTCATGGTGACAAATGACTCTATTACCTGTGGTCTTAACACTCAGCACTCTTTTCTTTTTAACACATTGTGAAGAATGGAGAAAGAAAACCTAATCAAGGAGAGTGTGGGGGCTAAAATGAGGTCATATCCTGTGGCAGGGTATTACAACAGATTATATCTGCAGATGAAACCTGCTGAAAGGCAGGGCACAAGCTTTCCTTTCAGAGACCAATTTTAAAGTAGGCCATTTGAGACTTCTCAAAGCCACACGAGGGCGCTATACACTTGAGAATGTCAGCTACTTTGCCCGAGGCTGTTGCTTTCTAGAATTAGCATTGCCCATGGCAATATGTCAGTGGAGACAGAGGCGTCACTTTTCCATACATGTGGCTTTCAAGAGTTTATGAAACTTAGTAGTCTTTCCCTCCTTTTGATTCTGTGTCTTTTTCACTATCTGGTTTTTGTGTTTTTTTTAAAAAATCTTTTATTTCATTGTTTTAAGAAACAAGTAAATGGAAAAGGAGGTTATAGTTGTAAGAAAGCTTGATGACACCTTGCCATTTGTATTCTACTTTTTATTCCAAATGAACAGTTTTAGAGTATCATTACTTCTGTTAAACAGCCTCATCAATATAAACAACTTCTCACGTGGAGCATTTTTCCTGTAAAAGGTCTGTCTCTTCAGCTTTATGCTTCATCATCAGCCTCTCTTTGGCTTTGTTTACTAGGGAAGAGCCAATAAAGTATAGTGGTTAGTGCTGGAGCAGGACCAGGGAGACCCCCTGTTCAAATCCCCAATCACCCCATGAGCTCCCTGGATGGAGGTGGAACAGTCACTCCTTCAACTTAACCTGTTTTACAGAGTTGTTGTGAGCATAAATGTATGCTACCCTGAGCTTCTTAGATAAAAATGAGATAGATGACAGACAGACAGACAGACAGATAGATGTGCTTTAGATAGACAGATGTGCTTCATTATGGTGTATTTCTGAAAATGAATCTTTGGATATATTGGGAAAGTAGAGCCTGCATGTATGACCAAAATACATATAGCTCTCTGATGGTTCTCCCTATGTTATTCTTAGGAGCTTTTTAAAACTTATATGTTTCTAAAATTCTTAACATCTGAAGTTCTTCCCAGATTTTGGACTCCTGAATTACCTGGGCCTGCTTCTGAAGTAGAATTAATGCATTAGAACCAGTGTTCCCTCTAAGCTGAGTTAGTATGAGCTAGCACACAGTTTGTTAGCCTCCAGCTCACACATTCCTTATTCATTCCTTTAAAAAAAATTCTGAGCCTTGTATTGCAGTTTCCATATCCTTTGATTCATTTGCATCTTTCCCCTCTATGAGTGTCAAAGACTGGCATGTTAGTTTCTCCTCACTGGGGTGGGGAGGGAGAATTTGAAGACTCTGATGAGGAATGAGTTAGGGTCCTGGAAGTAACCCTTGGAGCAGCAACCTGGGCACCTCTAGAAGACACCTCCAGGAATAGCCCTGAGAAACCAAAACATCTCTCACATCTCGTTCTCCTTCCTGGATGACTCCTTAAAATCATTGTTCCAGAACCAGCTGCAACCCCCAAAACCTTGCTTCAACAGCCATGCCAAGATCCAAGAGCTCTGAAAGCTCTTGATACAATCAGCACAATAATTTCCAGATGACTTTTTTTAGCAGCACTGGAATGCACACAAATAATGATCGTGTCAGGGAGCTGAGGTATCGGTGGGTGGAGGGGAGAGACCACTGCCTGGTATTTTGACTTTCGATTCTTGCTTGCCTGACAATACTTTGTAATCTGTATATTTTATGTGCCTGACCTTGAATGCCTAGCTGTACTGCATTCCCTGAGAACTATCCCAGTGTGGGGGCCGTTACTTCTGGCGGGCTCCTCCTGATGTCTTGACGGCTACGCGCCACTAGAGTACCCCTTTGAACCCAGTATATCTCCCATCCCCATGCATTTTCTGTTAGTCTTAACACAGATCCTGACATGTAGATGCTCTGCCAATACTGTATCAATAAACTTCACTTCTGGAGAAGAGAGTTGTTGGATCTGATTGTTGCAGGAGTCTGACAGATGGAAGCATAAGCTTGTGTAAAGATATAATGCTTAATCTTCAGATACCATATTGATCTATTTGATCAGGTTATTTTATTTTCTGTGAATCAGAACTGTTTGTAAGATCTGAACGGTCACATCCTGCATAACAAAAGGGCTGGAAGGGGAAATGTATGTATTTCTTTTAGACAACTAGTTTAAGCTCTTCTGTTGAGTTGGCACTCAGTGAGTTGTGCTTTCACTAAAGGGTATGCATGGCTACCAAAGAGAGTTTGAATGGGATTCTGGATGCCATGGAACTTCCTGCACTCATAAAGTTATCCTCAGCAACTTAATTATGGTTATAATTATATTACTCAGCCTCCCCCCCCCGAGATTTTTTTTTAAAAAATACACAATGGTTTAAAAAATATCTAGCTTCCAGGAAATCTGCCCCTCTCTTTCTAGTACACAGCAAATGGTGTGCAAAACCGTACCATGGGTCTGGACTGAAAAGCCAGGAACCTGCCTCTTCACATTTTAATTTGCAATGTGTTCATTAGCCTTTTTATGTTTGCTTAAGTGATAACAGCTTGAGCCTTTCTGTGCATAATTGTGGCTCAAGGAACACTTTTATCTACAGTTGTGCCTTTGAAGTTCCAGTAAATCAAAAGGGTGGGTTTTAATATTAAAGCAAAATATGGGACAGTATGAAAGAGAAGCAGGTACTGAAAATCTCCCCCCAGGCTGTGATGTCAGTAGAACTTTCTAGACTTTATGGGTGGAAGGATATCACATCCCTCGGTACTATACTAATAGCCATATGATAGGACCTTCCCCCCACACCTTCACTTGCTAGTAGGGAATTAGGTTGACCTTGTTAAGATTGGGGGTTTTTTATTTTGCTTTTTTAAACTACAAACCTACAAGTTCAGGGGAGTGGATACAAACTAAAAGAAAGAGTAGCAAGGATCATAATACTTGATTGATACAAGTATTATGATTGATACAATAAATAATCATTGATACTTCCCTTTTGCCCACATAGTAAAAGTAAAAATTAGTTATAAAAAAGTATAAAGTAAACTATCACAATCTTATTCCACTGTAGTGTGTACATATTAGCTTTACATTTATGTATTAAAGGTAAACATCAGGCTATCAAAATTAATCTATTTTGCTTTTTTCTTCCTCTAAGCCCTTTTTTGTCAAAATCCAGTTTAATTTTTAGAGGTTTAGGGGCAAAAAGAAGCTTAGAGGAGAATTTTTTGACTGCCATTTTAGCAGAATTTTTCTGACGAAGTTGAAGATAAGCCCTTCAGGTATCATCCATCTGTATGGTGTGTTATTTTGCTGAAAGAACAGTGCCAAGTCCCTGTATTGTCTCCTCCTTTTCCTAATCTCAAATGGAATGTCTTTTAGTACTTTAATGTCTTCTCCTTTAATTTGCAGGATTATTCCGTTTATCACTTTCAAGGTTGTATCTCTTGTTGATCTTTTTGAGAATTTCACATATACTTCCCTGGATAGCTTGTTTTTTTTTTTTTAAATAAATTCTGGATATGTACAGTCAACCAGGTCAATATCATTTTGTAGAGCTTCCACTGTTAAGCCCACCACAAGGGCCAGTTCCCCACTTAAAATCTCTTTTAAATTCTCTCCTTTCTGCTCCGGGATACCTTGAAGTCTCAGGACATATGCTGATTTTCCGTTTGGAGAAGAAGCAGTTGCTGTTGTCCAGAGATTTTTTTTTTCTTTTTCCACTACCTCCAATCTTTGTCCAATTCTTTGGATTTAACATCAACTTTTTCAGCTTCTTTACTATCTTCTCCATTCTTGCTGAATTTTCTTTAAGCTCTTTTTGCAACGTGTCAAACTTGTCATTGAGGTTAGTCATCTGGTCCAGCGGAGGGTGCAAAGCAGCAGCAATCATTTTAGGAAAGTCTGTGGTTGCTTCCGGTTTAGTAGCCAGAGAGGATGCACTGGCAGTTCTTGCTGCAAGTTTCCCTTTAGCCACCATTTTTTTTTGCTTGCTGCGTCATTGTTTATGTTAAGAGAAAAGTTTTTAAAAGTCTCTGAAAGCCTGCAGATTTTTCACTTTCTTGCTGATTATGCCACACTCAGTCAAATATTTGCTTACTCCAAGCTGTCTTCTCAGACCCCGCTTTAAACTCAGTCTTTTCGGGATCGGGTATTCCCCTCCTCCTTCTGCTTGTTTAGGGCTTTGGCGTGGCTTTACTGCTATCATTTGTGTAGTTGTTCGCTAGTACATGAATCAACTCACATTTTTACTCATGCTTCTTCAAAAGGTAGGGAAGATCATTTTTCTTTGGATCGCTTGTGTGCTCTGTCCAGTGTGCACCTCTTGGTGCCATTGCTAGCTCCATGCTGTGGGAACCTATTGGGGCAAAAAGGAGCCTCAATCCCTTGGCTGCCACCTTGGGAGAGGTCTCCCACGTGCCCCAGGCTATGACTCCTCTACAAGGAGTTGAGAGGCCCCAAGATCAACTCAGACCCTTCCCCATCGGCACGATTTGTGGGTCGCTCACATCAGAGCTGTGATGGAGCACACCTGCTTGCAAGCTGCCAAAAACTGGAAACTGTTAAGATTGTTTTAAAGTAAATGTCTGTGTGTAAGTTAAAGATGTGTGTTTTATTTTTAGAGAGGGCAAGCATTTATAGGATGATGACAAAACCATAACATACAAGAAGAAAACTAGAGGGAAAAGTGAATAGCTGAAAGCTTAAGATGGTATGGGAAGATGGTAGAATTAATTATGTGTACAGCTACTGCACTGGCATATGGATTTGCCCATTTCATAGTACACAAATGTATTCCTGGGAGAATTCTGTTTTTATTTAAAGTTTTTTAACTTTAATAATTTTAAATAATACAAGCATATGCTTGGTTTGTACGCCTTTATTTATTTATTTATTTATTTATTTAATTTGTTGTATTTATAACCTGCCCTCCCCGCAAGCACCCTGATCCAGATGCCTCCGGAGGTCTTTATGGTATTATATCCTTCAGACTAGGTGCTCAAAAAGTCAGTTGCCCTACTGACAATTTGAAATGTAATTTATAGAACAATACCTTGGCTCTTGACTTCTGCTGAGTTCCTAACAATAGTTAGGAATCTCACCTATGCTTCAAGGGCAGGGCATGCAAATGTGTCACACAATACACAGTATGCCTGTTTAATGCACTACACTCTGCAAATAGTCGTACAAGAGTATACATGTGCTCCTCCTGGAAAAGAACTGTGTATATGTGTTAATTTTTTTAGATTTATCGCTAACAGCCTTGTTGAGGTCTTGCAAACTGAGGGCCATGGCTTCCTTTATATGGTCACTCCATTTCATGTTTGGTTTTCTTCTTTGACTGCTGCCTTCAACTATTCCTAGCATTATTGTCTTTTCCAGTGAGTCTTTTCTTCTCACAAAGTGAACAAAATATGATAGCTTCAGTTTAGTTATTTTAGCTTCTAGGGAGAATTGTCTTGATTTTGGTTGCCAGCAACACATCCTTACACTTGAGGATCTTTTCTAGTTCCTTCATGGCTGTCCTTCCCACTCTCAATCTCCTTCTGATTTCTTGGTTGCAGTTTCTTTTTTGGGTTGATGGTGGAGCCAAGGAATAGAAAATCATGAACTTTGTTTAGTATAATTCAGCACTAACACAGTTCTTATTGATGTTTCTAGATTTCTTCCTTCAGATATTGCAGGCTTTTCTTTAGATAATGCAGCTTTTCATTAACTCCTGTCTAAACTTCTCTCCTTTATCACAGACCAGGATTCTCTTCCCAACCCCTTTCACTGGTAGAAAGTTATTCTCCTTGTCCCTAAGAAGCAATAACTCCTTTTACTATTTGGCTTGTATGGGAATTCTCTCTAACTACCCAGACTTTCTGCCAAATCTTTCTCCACTATTCTTTGTCTGTATAAGGCTGTTCTGTAGCTTTTCTGACTAAGAATCTGAAGTTCTCTCTGAGAGCAGTTTTAATATATTTAGACAATGGGGTTTCTCTTCTTCTTTCTGTAGAAGTACTTTTCTGATTATTGTCTGTCAGAAAACACTAAATGTCTCTTCCCTCAGAAGCCAAACCCTCTGGCTACAGATTCAGACTTTAGAAAGACCAATTTGTGAAATACCTCTTTTCCCTTCAGATCAACTGTTTTATTTTCTCTCTCAGCTGATGCTGGCCAATCAGGGAGCAAGTAGAGCAGGCAATCACACAAGCTCTTCTCTCCAGGGAAGATTAACTCTTGAACTCCTTTACTCTCTGATACAAGTAGCATCTCAACAAGCCTGCTTTTCTGTGCAGTCTATCACACAGCTCAGTAAGATATTATGTTTGATACTATTGAAGGCCACTCAGGCCCAATCTGCATTTGCTATGTAAAGCTATTTCATTCTGCTGTGGCACCAGCTTCCTTTGCCTTCCATTTGGCTCAGTATATAAAGCTCGCTGTCTGCATCAGGACAGAGGGAGAGTGTGTGAGAGAGGGGGAGGAGCAGCCTCCTGGGGGTGCCCCACTGTGCTGTGGGGAGGAAACAACACCTGTGACCCCCCCCGAAAGTAAAGGGGGTGACTTGGCAGAGGGGGAGGCAGAGGGCAGGAAAGATGGAACAAGCTGGGTAAAAAAATACAAAACACTCAGCAGTTGCCAGGCAGGGCATTCTGGGGACTGCTTCGAGAAATAACAAATGGTTCAGGGGTGGGTGTACTTCCAACCCCCCTCCCAATATGATTGCAGGAAAATGTTCCCTGGTTGCTTTTAATTAATTAATTTATTATTTTAGATTTATATCCCACCTTGCCTGCAGACAAGTAGATTTTCAGCTAACTAGTTTCCTTTTTTACAGTTTGTATATCTCCTTAGAAAAGATAGTGGGGGGAGAATTTGGCTCCAGTTCTCTGCTTATCATTCACAGCAGCTTGAAAGCAGGGAGGAGCAATTAAACCACCTTAAAGCCAAATTCAAATAACATGGTGGGACACCGTAGTGACCTTGGAGTCTGGTGACTCCAAGATCACTACAGTGTCCCACCATGTTATTTGAAATGGCAATTAAATGATGCAGACAGCCAATGCTGAGATGAAGCAGTAGGAGAGTAGATGCGGCATGAAATACAAACAGAAATTTGTGAGACAATGTGAGATCATTGCAGTGGGAAAGGTCAATGTATATTGGACCTCAGAGATCCAGCTTAACTAGCAGAGTCACATTCCCCCTGTCCAGTTCTCAATAGAGGTTATCCACCCAGGTGACCAAAGCAGTCTCATTCCAAATCCTGGCCTGAAGCCCAATTGAAATGAGTCCAGAGAATCAGTCTGTCATCATCTGTGCAGGACTGGGAGCAAGGCCTAGTGCAGCCTGAACCCAGGAGAGACCTGCATGGCAGTAGAAAGCAGACATAGCCTACAATCCCCACAATGCTTAGTGATAGTTGTAACCAATCAGTGTACAGAGATTGTGTGAAGAGACTGTTAAATACTTTATGGGCTATGGAAAAATGGTGTTCTTTCCTCTCACAGAGCTAAATTGAAGGGGACTGTGATATAAACTCTGTGTGCTGTGAGGAAACTGGGTTCTTTTGCTCTTCTGTGGTCTTGTATCACAGAGTCTGGTCTGAGGAGAAAGATCCCTCACTTGGGACAGAGTGAGTACAGGCAGGAAGCCTGGTATAAAACAGCTGTGGGCCTTGAAGTAGTAACCAGTTAAGTGGTAGTTGTGTTAGATTTGATTATTTTGCCTTTAAACACTGTTGTAGATTTTAAGCACCTTGTTTGGTTTTCCTTGCCCTATTACTGTGTTAATAAACCATTTGTTTAATTGTTCTCTGCCTGGTCATCACGTCTATGTTCTTGGCTTAAAAGGGGCATTTTGGTTGGGCTTGGGAGGGTACTCTGGGCCTTCTCAAGGGACCCGAAGTCCAGAGTGGTGGCAGCGGAAGGTGCCAACCCCCTGGGGTCATGACACAGTCTCTTCCAAGAACCCCTTGAGCTGAGAAGCAACCACCCTCTTAAGCACCTTGTTCAAGAACGGAAGATTGGAAACTGGCTGGAAGTTTCCCAGCCTAGTAGGGTTTAGAGAGAGTTTTTTGAGAACAAATACAATTATTGCCTCCTTTACCATGAGCAACATATATGAATTTCAAAGTAGAAAAGCTGATTTTAATTGCCTTGATTTAAATTAATCTGCAATGTTAAGTGTCCTGCCCTACCCCTTATTGGAGGTCAAATTGTCTAAAATGTTTGGGTTTACTAGCTTTAAAGTCCAGGTTTGACATTCCTTGTCAGGGTCCAAAGGTTTATGTCCTGTTTGCTTAGGCTTGGATTGAATTTGGAACATGTGGGCCTGCTGGATTTGCATAAGTATAGGCTTCTAAATCAATCTTTGGAACTAGGATTGTGAATATACACACCTGTGACATTACTATAGCCACCTTCCTTCATGGGGGAGGGGGGGAGCACGTATCACAGCTTTCTGGGAGTTAGAATCTCCATTTCCCAGAAAGTACAGCTATCTCTTTGATTGGTGAGAAAAATGATTTACCAGAAAGAGGAGTGCTTATTTAGCAACATTGTCTGTACAGATGTGTTATGTCTGTACTGTCTGCTCTCAGAGAAGGTAAGTGTCTGCGAAGGGCCTCAGTGTCTGGCTTTTTAAATAAATGACTTTCTGTAGCATAATTCATGTTTCCCCATCATATGAAACAAGGTGATATTTACAGATCCCTGGCACTGGAGGCAAATTATGTAGTCACATATAATGTGCAATGAAAATTAGGTCAGACACTGAAGAATTCTTCAGAAATACAACCACAAGCAAAGCTCCCTCTAAGCTGTGGAGTCCTGTGAGCAAAAATTCTACTTTGTGAACTACTGGCATTAAAGTTGTGAGTAACAGCAAGGTGGGATATAAACTGAAAGTAAATAAATAAATAAAAATAAAATAAAATAAATAGGTGATTTGGCTACTACATAAAATTAGTTTGCTCTGGAGCCATCCTTTCCGAGCTAAGACAAAAATACGTGAGCCAGAGACTAAAAAACTGTGAGCTAGCTCACACTAACTCATTTTAGAAGAAACACTGGCCACAAGTGATAGTTTGGGGAAGCAAATTTCATCTAGAATAAGGAATGCACAAATTTGAATTCTCTTAAAATGTGATCTGTCATCTAAGCTTCTCTGAAATTTCTATTTTAAAACATTACTATCCTGTTTTTATTTGTAGATAAAATATATTTACAATTCAAATATCAAATGTAATCAGAACAACTGGTCCTATAATACAATTAATAACACGAATACTCCCAGACAAATACATTGAGGCAGATTTGACCACCATTATACCCTAAAAGCTATCACAAGCAAAGTCTGGATTTATCACCTATTTTGACATATTTATCCCCCATTTTGACATATTTATTGCTTTCCTGTCTTTTCTCCCCCTTAATTAAATCAAAACAACTGTTGACCTTATAACTTTAGCTTGTTATTTAGTTTTGTCTTTGCAAATCTTAAAACATCTTCATCATGTTACATGTTAATTTGCTGTTCAGCCTCTGTCTATAAGTTTGAACTGTAGCTTTCCTTCCCAATGTATTTGAAAAAATGTGCATGTACATGAAAGCACATACCTTGAATAAACCTTTATTGGTCTTAGGGGTACCACTGTACTCTAAATTTATTCTACTGCTTCAGACCAACATGGCTGACCACCTGGAACCAAGAGAGAATGTGATTATCTTTGTGTGGAAGTTTAATCCAAAACCTTGAGGTTGTGTACTCCCACCCTGCTTTAACTGCCCTTAAGTTCCATAGTGTAGGAACACAATGCAACACACTACAATGGTCAGCTGTACAGGTTACAAAGTATAGATCATTGTGGCAAGGTACCTGGCCTTTAGGAAGTGGCTCAACCAGCAATAATCAATAAAAGTGCTACAACTACAACTATTGTCTGTACTGAAGCCAGACCAGGTCCAAGAGCATCCTTGGGCTGTAAGTAAAGGTAAAGGTTCCCTTGCTCGAAAGCCAGTCGAATCCGACTCTAGGGTTGCGGTGCTCATCTCCGTTTCAAAGCCGAAGAGCCAGCACTGTCCGAAGACATTTCCGTGGTCATGTGGCCGGCATGACTAAACACCAAGGCGCACGGAACGCTGTTACCTTCCCACCAAAGTGGTAACTATTTATCTACTTGCAATTTCTTGCTTTCGAACTGCTAGGTTGGCAGGAGCTGGAACTAGAGACAGGAGCTCACCCTGTCATGCGGCACCCGGGTCTCGAACTGCTGAACTACTGACCTTCCAGAGCCTGCAGTTCAGCGTCTTAACCACTTGAGCCACTGCAGCTCCCCTTGGGCTGTATGCCTGACTTATTATTGCTTCCTCGTCCATTCAATCATTACTTCTGAACAGTGATTTAGAATGGAGGCAATAGTACCTGGTTGCTTAGAGAGTGAAATATTACAGCTCTTTGGAAGATCTTATGATCAGGAATGGTTAAACTATATTCAGTTCAAGATTTCAGCATTAAATTCATTCATGGCTTTGGACCCACAGCCACAGCTCTCCATATAAGACTGCACAGCAACTGAAATGGAGACAATAGAATCAGCTGATGGTGCTCCCTTGCTGTCAAGAGGAGATGATGGTGTGGGGGGGAGAGAGAACATTTTCAGTAGCTGTGCCTACTCTGTGAAATAACTTCCCAGCAGAGATCAGTTAAAAGCAAATTTCCATCTGAGTTTTTGTAGAAGTTGTAAAGCCTTCCTCATCCAGTTAACATTTAATTAATTATCTGGGTGGTAAGGTGTTTTTTTTTAAATGTGAGGTTTCTGAAAGAATTTGATTGAGATATTTTAATTGGGTTGTTTTAAATTGTAAATTTATGTCTGTTTATATTTGTGTCTACAGTATTATGATTTGAATTGTAAGCCTCTCTCGTTTTACTGCATTTGATGTTTATTGACTGTTAGCTGCCTTGAATGTAGAAAAGGTGAGATATAACCTTCTGAAATACGGTGAAATTGATTTAAATTAATTGATAGGTGACTGTGAGGAAAGGCTTAAAAAAGAAAGAATGATCACTAAGGAGGGTGCCACAGACTTTGATCTTAATGGTATAAATTCTTGAACAAAGCAGGCTTGAGAGTTTGCTTTTAGGTTTCAGATCTGCAAAAATGTATTTGCATTTTACTGTTTCTGCAGTGCTCACCCTGTTGCAACCCTGAGAAAGACAATTACGAATAAATGGTCTTATAACTAGACTAACAGAGCGGGGGGGGGATCGGAATAGGGACCCAGCTGATCCCTACGCTAGTGTAACTCAGAGTTATGGCAATGTAAGGGCAGTTTATGATGGCACAGGGCACTAGTGGCTCTGCACTGCTGAGTCCCACCAGCATAGCAGTGCCACAGTGCCACAGTGGAGCAATGGCACAAACCCTTCTGCTGGCATATATGTGGGTATTTTAGGGGGTGTGGTGGCCATTAGGTGGCTTCCAAAGTGTTTTCAGTGTGGGAACGCCACCCCAAGCAGGCTGCAAAAGTGCACTGGCAAAAATGCCATCATAGCCCATTGAAAGCCATGGTAACTTCAAATTCACTCCCCCATACACAGCTGTGGCCATGCCCATGGAACCCCAAGCAGCTCAGGATACTGAATAAGTGCACACCCAGTCAGCACACTTCCCTGCTCCAGCTGCACCCCCCTCAGGACCCATTCACAGCCTCCCCACCGTACAAATAGTTCCAGAAGATCAGACATTGCTGTAAAGTATTGGGTTTACCGCATGGAGACTCAGACTATGACATGCATTCAGACACATTTATTGTACTTCACATACTAGACTGAAAAACTGGCCCCACAAGGGCCAATTATATACATCCTACCCAGTACACCCACGGTCACATTGGAGGGTTTGAATTTCCCACCAGATGGCCTATTGGTGGACACTAGGTGGTCTAGGATCCAAGGTCCCATTGTGTTTAGGACCCAAGCTCCTTACTTAATCCATGGACCCCTGGTGGTGGTCCGCATACATAACAATGGCACTCCTATGGGACTGCTGATGGCCTTTTGTTCTGCCACAACAGAATGTTACGGGCTGCTGCAGCATCTGTTTTGGCCTATACACAGGTGCCAATCCAATGGGAAGAGGTGACACCCCAACCTCACACTGCAGCAGAAGCCGCCCCTTGTAATAGCCCAGACCCAGCTTCCTGGTCATTCTCTCCCCACTGCCATCAAGGAGGTGCCCCTAGTGGCAAAGGACTGAGTGGGCTACCGGTCACAGGGACTGTGATCCCATGAGAACCATTCCATTGTCTGCTGGGGACCCTTGGGGGAGGGAGTGGCAGAAGGGTGTTGATGAAGCAAGAAGGACCTGATGGGCACAACAAGAGCGGGGGCTGCATCCCGGCAAAACTGCAGCCACAGAAACACACACAGATGGGTAGGAGGGTAAGGTAAGGGGACAGGCTGCCGCTCCCGGAGCCACAGACACACAGTGCACAGGCATGATTGATGGGTCAGCCAGCTCACCTTGTGGAAGAAGGGGGGAGGCATCCTGGCAGGGTTCCATGTAGAAAATGCCATGGGTGGTCACTTCTGGAGTGGCCCTGAGGGAGGTGGCTGGCCCTGGTCGGCTAGCATGGTGTGACAAGGAATGCTGGACCCTTGTCAGCCACAGGCACACATCCACCGACCTGACAAAGGCCTATACATCAAGGGATGGCACTGCAGTGAATTGGTTTCTAATTGCCCTGATAGACAAATTGATTAATTAATTGATTTGCTATTTAAATTAACAAATTAATTGATAAGAAGTCATCTGGTTGCTAGCAGTAAATTCTGCTATGAAATTACTGGCTAAATTGATTATATAAAAAGAAAAGGGAAAGAACAAAAAAGGCAATCATAGGCTACCAGATTAAATTTGTGGGCAGGTAATAAGAGCTGTTAGTACAGTGTGGTTGTATTAACTGTACTACTTTTGGAGCTGCTGGAGCTTATGCTTGTTGTTGAAACTTAAACTGGTTGATCTGAAGTCACAGCTGGTACAGTTGGCAAAGTTCAGTAGGTAGAATGGCGACCAGGCAAAGGAATCCAGTGCTCCTGGGGAGGGAAAAGTACAGCGGTGGGGCCAGGCATGAAGTGAAGGGAAGGGGGCAGAGAAATAGAAGAGCTTGGCCCCCTTCCAGCCTGTCCCCATCCCGAGGGATATCGGCAGTGGGGCTAGGATGGTTAACCCTCCTCCGACATTGGCATTGTGTAATGCCAGTTCTATAAACAATGGTCCTTTGGAACTTCCTGCTAGAGCAAAACGTAGACCTGGTGTGCATGACTGAGACCTGGGTACGGGAAGGGGAGATGGTAGCTCTCTCCCAACTTGCCCCTCCCAGGTTCTTGGTCCTTCACCAATCATGGACTAGGGGGTGGGGGGAGGAGTGGCTCTATTTATCTGGGAGGCTTACTCCTTCAGGGCGCTCCTGCTGCCAAAGATCACGGGCATTGAGTGTGCCAGCCTGGTGTGAGAGGCCGGGGAGAGTATGGTGATCTGGCTAGTGTACTGACTGCCTAACGCACCAGCCAGTAGCCTACCATCCCTGGTGGAGGCCATAGCAGGCTGGTCATTGGAACACCCTAGACTGATAGTCTTGGGTGACTTCAATGTCCATGCTGATGATGTGACCTCTCCTCAGGCAATGGACCTGGTGTCATCCATGGTGGCACTGGGACTCTCCCAATATATAACGACCCCCACTCATCGAGCTGGGCACACACTCAATTTGATCTTCATGGCAGGGGTAACAGTGGACCGGGTTACTGCTCTGGCAGTCCCATAGTCAGACCACCATGCCCTGAGGGCCCGCCTGAATATTCCACCCTGACCCTGTTTTGATGGTGAGCATATTTTAGCTCACCCGCGGAGCCAGGTGGAACCAACACAGCTCCAGAAGGCCCTGCGGGATCCAATGCCCCCCTGGCAGCTCCCTGGATGAGCTTGTGGAGGACTGGCACAGTCAACTCTCTGCAGCCATTGATGAGATCGCTCCCCGGTGCCCTCTGTGCTCTCTCTCTAGGCTGGCTCCCTGGTTTACCCAGGAGCTGTGGCTTATGAAGCGAGAGCTGAGATGGCTAGAGAGACAGTGGCGCTGAGCTTGTGACAAAGTTACAAAAGCATCTTATAGGACGTTTATGAGATCCTATGAGATGGCAGTCAAAGCCACAAAGAGAGAGTTCTATGTGGCTTTGATTGCATCCGCAAGCTCACCCAGTCCAATTGTTTAAAACGATTTGGTCCATATCAGTTCCACCACAGGGCAGACCAAACATTGGGGAATTGGACATTGGCTGTGTGGTATTTGCGAGCTATTTTGTGGATAATGTTTTGTCACTCTGCCGCGACCTCCCCACCATGGTTGAAGCAGAGAGTGAGCTCAAGCTCCAAGCACGTCTTCAAATTCAATTCTGGATTGCTTCAGCCCACTCAGCCTGGAGGAGGTTGACAGATTGCTCATGACTGTGTGTCCAACCACATGCAGCCTTGATCCATGGCCTTCCTGGCTTTTTAGAGCTGGTCACGAAGGGTTCTGAGGTGTCCTAAGGGAAATTATTAACAAGTCCCACTCTGAGGGGCTGTTCCCGGGGGCACTCAAGGAAGCGATGGTCCGCCCTCTCCTAAAAAAAATAAAATCTTTGGACCCAGCCAAATCGGCAAATTACTGGACAGTCTCCAATTTGCCCTATTAGGGCAAATTAATTGAGAGGGCAGTGGTGACACAGTTATAGGATGACACTTCCATGTTAGATCCCTTCCAGTCTGGCTTTCACCCGGGACATGGCACAGAGATGGAACTGGTCACTCTGACTGATGACCTCTGGAGGCATCTGGATTGGGGCAGTTTGGCAGTACTGTTGTTGTTGGACCTGTCAGCCACCTTCGACATGGTTGACCATCAGTTGTTGCTCCATCACCTCACTGAAGTGGGAATTCAGGGGCTTGCCTTGCAATGGCTTGCTTCTTTTCTCCAAGATCAGGGACAAAGGGTGGCACTAGGGGAACAGCAGTCCAGGAGACACGAGCTGGAATGTGGAGTGCCTCAAGGGACAGTGCTTTCCCTGATGTTATTTAACATCTGTATGTGCCCCCTTGCCCAGATAGCCCGGAGGTATGGGCTGGGATGTCACCAGTACGCTGATGACACCCAGCTCTATCTGATGCTGGGTGGCCACTCAGACTCCCAATTGGAAGACCTGGACTGGATGTTACAAGCCGTGGCTGGTTGGCTCAGGCTGAGTCAGCTGAAGCTGAATCCAGCAAAGATGGAGGTCCTGTGTGTGGGTCGGGGCGGTACAGTGGTGGGGATCCCACTCCCAACCTTCAGTGGGACACCATTGGTGCCAGCGCCGAAGGTTAGGAGTTTGGGAGTGCTCCTGGATACCTCCTTAACAATGGAGGCCCAGGTAGCAGCCACTGCTAAGTCAGCCTTTTACCATCTTTGACTGGTTAGGCAGTTGGCTCCCTTCCTTGACCACAATGACCTGGCCACAGTGATCCATGCGATGGTCACCTCGAGACTAGACTACTGTAACACTCTCTACATGGGGCTGCCCTGTTGCAAATTTGGAAGCTGCAGTTAGTGCAGAATGCCGCAGCCAGGCTGCTGATGAAATGGGAGCACATCTGGCCTATGCTGAAGGCACTGCACTGGCTGCCAATAGCATACTGAATTCGCTTCAAGGTGCTGGTGCTTACCTTGAAAGCCCTATATGGCCAGGGTCTGACATACCTCAGGGACCGCCTTTCCCCATATATACCCCAGAGAGCACTGCGGTAGGGGTCACAGAACTGACTGACCCCCCGCCCCCGGGCCCCAAAGACACTAGGCTCACCACCATCAGGGCAAGGGCCTTTTCAGTGGTGGCTCCTTGCTGGTGGAATGAGCTCCCAGAAGAGACCAGGGCCCTGCGGGACCTTCTACAGTTCCACAGGGCCTGCAAGACAGAGCTTTTCCACCAGGCTTTTGACTAGGAGCCGTCCTGATCATTACCATCAACGAGTCCGGCCCTCAGCCGAACATCTGGCCTAGACCATCGTGTGACTCATCGTGTGACTCAAGAAGACCATGAGCTGGATTGTCTACTTGTAACACTCTTAGCACACCATCTTAATTAACTAACAATAGACTACTAGCACCTATGATTTTATGACTTATTTGTATCTGAATTTGTTTTAATGTGATTTAATGTGGTTTTATTGGTTTTGTACCAACTGTGTGAGCTGCCCTGAGCCTGCTTGTGGGGAGGGTGGGGTACAAATTGAATTAAATAAATAAATAAAATCTGTACTGGCAAGCAGAAGCAGAAGCAGAAGCAGAAGCAGAAGCAGAAG
This sequence comes from Gekko gecko, assembly GCA_029375565.1. Taxonomy (NCBI): domain Eukaryota; kingdom Metazoa; phylum Chordata; class Lepidosauria; order Squamata; family Gekkonidae; genus Gekko; species Gekko gecko. Next base: position 153,738,778 of record JAPDNY010000003.1, read on the forward strand.
AAGAAGAAGAAGAAGAAGAAGAAGAAGAAGAAGAAGAAGAGGAGGAGGAGGAGGAGGAGGAGGAGGAGGAGGAGGAGGAGGAGGAGATTGGATTTATACCCCACCCTTCACTCAGAGCAGCTTATAAACTCCTTTCCTTTCCCCTCCCCACAACAGACACCCTGTGAGGTAGGTGGGGCTGAGAGAACTTCTGACAGAAACTGTCCTTGAGAGAACAGCTGTGCCAGAGCTTGTGACTGACCCAAGATCACATCAGCAGGTGCAAGTGGAGGAGTGGGGAATCAAACCCGATTCTCCCAGATAAGAGTCCACACACTTAACCACCACACCAAACATTGAATACCCTGCCAGTTTCAATGACACCCAAATGGGGGCATGTGATGGGGGGGTGCAGCCCTTGTTTCAGAGGAAGCCCATATGGGGCTAGTGGCACTCCCATGCACCATAGTGGGGTTCAGGTGTCATGGGTGGGCCACCAGTGGGCCGTCATTCCACACCTGGTGTGAGGGGAAATGAGGCCCCCCAACTGCTGGTGTGGCCATTTGGATGCCTTTGTTACCAGATGGGTGCTTGCATATACTCCAGCTTGATATGGCCCTTAATGCCCTGCCTTGCAGAAGCCCCTGATGACAGATTCTTGGCGCATACACCCTCCACATCAGACCCACCAAGGGAAGGTGGGAGGCAGTGCTGCATGGTGATAAGAACATAAGAGAAGCCAATGTTGGATCAGGCCAATGGCCCATCTAGTCCAATACTCTGTCATACAGTGGCCAAAATATACTAAGTGCCATCAAGAGGTCCAGCAGTGGGACCAGGATACTAGAAGCCCTCCCACTGTTGCCCCCCCAAGAACCAAGAATACAGAGCATCACTTGCCCCAGCCTGAGAGTTCCTATCTATACCTTGTGGCTAATAACCATTGATAGACTTCTACTCCATATGCTTATCTAATTCCCTCTTGAAGCTGTCCATGCTTGTAGCCGCCACCACCTTCTGTGGCAGTGAATTCCATGTGCTAATCACTCTTTGGGTGAAGTACTTCCTTTTATCCATTCTAACCCGACTGCTCAGCAATTTCATTGAGTGTCCATGAGTTCTTGTACTATGAGAAAGGGAGAAAAGTACTTCTTTCTCAACCTTGATCATGTCACCTCTCAGCCATCATTTCTCCAAGCTAAAGAGCCCCAAGCATTTTAACCTTTCTTTATAGGGAAAGTGTTCCAACCCTTTTATCATTCTAGTTGCCCTTTTCTGCACTTTTCCCAATGCTATAATGTCCTTTTTGAGATGTGGTGACCAGAACTGTACACAGTACTCCAAATGAGGTTGCACCATTGATTTATACAGGGAAATTATGATACTGGCACCTAGTATGATACTGGCACCTTGTTTTCAGTTCCCTTCCTAATAATTCCCAGCATAGCGTTGGCCTTTTTTATTGCAGTTGCACACTGTCTAGACATTTTCATTGTGTTGTCTACTACAGCTCCAAGATCTCTCTCTTGGTCAGTCTCTATCAGTTCAGACCCCATCAATGTTATTTATACTTAGGATTTTTTGGTTCCAATGTGCATCACTTTGCACTTGGCCACATTGAACCTCATTTGCCACATTGACGCCCACTTGCCCATCCTCGAGAGATCCCTTTGGAGTACCTCACAATCTTCCCTGGTTCTCACCACCCTGAACAACTTCGTGTCATCTGCAAATTTAGCCACTTCACTGCTTACTCCCAATTCCAAATCATTAATAAACAAGTAAAAAAGCATACGACCGAGTACTGATCCCTGTGGTACCCCACTGCTTACCACCCTCCACTGAGAAAATTTTCCATTTATACTCACTCTCTGTTTCCTATTAATTAGCCAGTTTTTGATCCACAAGAGGACTTGTCCTTTTATCCCATGACTATTGAGCTTACTTAGGAGCCTTTGATGACGAACTTTCTGGAAGTCAAGGTAAACAACATCTATTGAGTCCCCCTTGTCTACATGTTTGTTCACTCCCTCAAAGAACACTAACAGATTAGTGAGACAAGATCTTCCCTTACAGAACCCATGCTGAGTCTGCCTCAATAGTTTTTGTTCATCAATGTGCCTACTAATTCTTTCCTTAATAACAGTTTCCACCAATTTACCCGGTATCGATGTCAGACTGACTGGCCTGTAATTTCCTGGATCTCCTCTGGAACCCTTTTAAAAGATGGGAGTGACATTAGCTACCTTCCAGTCCTCAGGAATGGAGGCAGATTCTAATGAAAGATTGCATATTTTTGTCAGGAGATCCACAAGTTCACATTTGAGTTCTTTCAGAACTCTTGGATGTATGACATCCAGGCCTGGTGATTTATCAGTTTTTAAGTTGTCACCTCAATCTGATTCAGCTCTTTCAACACCCCTCCCGAAATCAGCAGTTCTGGAGTGGGCAAGCACTTCTCATCTTCCACAGTGAAGACAGAGGCAAAAAATGCATTCAGCTTCTCAGCCATTTCTCTATCATCTTGCAGTACTCAATGGACAGGGCGTGGTGGCTGTCCTTCCGGTTGGCTGCAGCTCTCACACTCTCCTGCTATCCCCAACAAAAAAATAATGTTTTGCTTCTCAACAAACAAGTTATTTTTCTAAAAACTTTCAATGCCAGGCACGTGTAGGAACAGAGGAAAAAAGGGTGCTAGAAACCCGCCTTATAAACTGCTAAGGAAAGAAAATACTGACTCAGAAGAATCAGACCAAGAGACCTCTTTGCTTGAAGAAATGGCAGCAGTGGGAGGAAAGCTAGACCAAAGTTACCAGGCTCCGATTACACAGGTACTAACAGAAATAAAGGAAGAAATAAAAAGCGAGATAAAAACTTTGAGTTGTGATGTTGGGCAATTAAGTAAGGAATTCACTCAGCTCAAGCTTGTAATTGACCCGATAAATCAAAAACTGGATGAATTTACTTCATTGTTAAAAGCAACGGGGGGGAAAGCTGAATCCGCGTTTCAAATTGCCAGAAAAACGGCTGACGATTTCTCGGATTATTCTTCAGGAGACCAGGTTAAGAGAAAGAAAAGTGAAATTCCATGGAGTTTCCTCAAACTTTTGTGCGACAGGAAATCTTAAAGAGGAACTAAACAAATGGCTTCAGCAGACTCTTTGATTGGCGGGAGAAGCAGAGACATCAGAAGAGATAATCACTTCAGCCTTCTGAATAAACATATCAAAAAGAGCCCTGAAGGTTTCTTTCCTGACATAATTGTGGAGTTCAAGGAGCTACAGACTAGAAACAAACTTATTAAAATAGCACAAGAGAAACAAGGTCTGGCCCTTGAAGATATGTGCATTTTTTGTATGCAGACGTCATACCAGAGGTGTTTTATCATGAGACAAAGACTACATGAAAGAGCAAAGACTCTGAGAGAAAAAGAGATCCCTTACAAATGGTTAGCACTTGGCCACCTGGTGGTCAATTTAAATAACAAAATGTTCTCAGCACATAATGAGATTACGGGTAAAAAGTTAGTGGAGGTTGTTATTAAATTGAAGGAAGGAGGTGTTTGAAGGGAACAATGTGTTCTGGCATTGATACTTAGGTTATAGTGTGAGTATGAAAAAATAACTGAAAGTTGGGTTTATTAGTATAAGAGTAGACTTAGAATCTAAATATTATTAAGCAAGAAAGTTATACAAATGTTAAGTGTAGGTTAGGGTATAGCAAGGAGGTGAAGACTGTGCCCCCCCAAGACCTCCAATATAGGGAGGGAGGAGGTTTTTCCTCCCGCTGTAGAGTTCATCTCTTCAAAGCCCATAATTGGAAGCAATTCCTTTCAATTTTTCTTTTCAGGAACAGAAGAAGACGGATAGTACTAACTGATGTAGGAAGGAACTGAAGAATATGAAATATATTAAGGTTAATTATAAGTCATATGGGGACCTAATTAACAGGTAAAATAGGGGCATAAGAAAAGAGGAGGGATTAAATGAGATTAAAAAGGATTGGGTTGATGAAATAGTAACCTCAGGCAGTTTTTTTTGCTTTTCTTTTTTTCATGTTTGGTTATTATCTGTGTTAAAAAGCTGAAAATGAGTATATCAATAAGATGGGTAACAATTTGTGTATATGTAGATTGGTAGATATACTCTATAAAAATATTATTAGTTAAAAAGAAATCCTGCAGTACTCCTTTTACCCCTCAGTCATCCAAGAGCCCCACTGCCTCCCTGGCTGGTTTCCTGCTTCTATTGTATTTGAAGAAAGTTTTATTGTTGGTTTTTATATTTTTTGCTATATGCTCCTCATATTCCCTTTTTGCCTGCCTGATCACAGGCTTGCATTTTATATTCCACAGCCTGTGTTCCCTTTTATCAACCTCACTGAGACTAGCTTTCCACCACTTAAAGGAATCCTTCTTACCTTTTACAGCTTCCATTACTTTGTTTGTTAACCATGCAGGCTTTTTTCTATACCTATTTATGCCTTTCCTAACCTGCAGTATATTTTTTCTGAGCTTCTAGGATTGTAGTTTTAAATAGTCTCCAAGCTTCTCCAATGGTTTCAACCCTTTTTACTTTTCCTTTCAGTTTCTTCCTCACATGTCCCCTCATATCAGAGAAGTTACTCCTTTTAAAGTTAAAAGTGTATATGTCAGTCTTTTTGGGCAACTCCCTATTTATACAAATGTTAAACTCAATAACATTATTGTCACTGTTCCCAAGCGGTGCAATCACTTTTACATCTCTCACCAGGTCTTAGGCATTACTTAAGACCAAATCCAGGATCGCCTCTCCCCTGGTAGGTTCCGTGACCATCTGTTCCATAGCACAGTCATTAAGAGTGTCTAGAAACTCAATCTCTTTTTCCCAACTTGAACATATAGTGACCCAATCAATGTGTGGGTAGTTAAAATCACCTATTACGACATAGTTATTTCGTCTAGATGTTATCTTTAATTCATTAATCATTTTATAATCCTCCTCTATCTTTTGATCTGGTGGGTGATAACAAACTCCCAGTGTTAAGTTTCCTTTTGGGCCCACTATTTCAACCCATAGCATTTCCAGAACCAAATCCAATTCACTTACCCTCTCAATCTTATTGGACTGTATGCCCTCTCTGACGTACAGAGTCACCCCACCTCCAACCCTTCCCCCCCATCCTTCCGATATAATTTATAACCAGGAATCACTGTATCCCACTGATTTTCCTCATCCCATCAAGTTTCTGAAATACCCACAATGTCTATTCCCCGCCCCCCAACACCAAGCATTTCAATTCTCCAATTTTACCTCAGGCTCTTCTAGCATTTGTGTATAAACACCTATAGTTTTCCATGCATTTTAAGCCCACAACCTTCCTCTTGCTGCCTCAAGACCTTGCCAGGCAGTCCATATCATTAGCTATAGTCTCAGTGGACAATTCTAATCCATTTCCTTGTAGAGAAGTAACAGCTACCTCTTCATCTCTTTGAGATGAGCTATCTTGAACCAGAGACTTTTCATCTCCTATCAGCTTTCCCCTAATATTCAGTTTAAAAACTGCTCTGCCACCTTTTTGATTTTAAGCGTCAGCATCCTGGTTCCTTCTCAGGATAAGTGGAGACTGTCTCTTTGTACAGCTCCCTCTTGTTCCAAAAAGCATCCCAATGCCTAAAAAACTTGAACCCTTCCCCCCTATACCATCGTTTCATCCACGCATTGAAACTCCTGATCTGTGCCTGTCTCTCCAGGTGGAACAAGTAGCACTTCTGAGAAAGGTACCTTGGAGGTCTTGGCTTTGAGTTTCCTGCCTAGCAGCCTAAAGTTTTCCTCCAGGACCTCATGACTGTATTTCCCCACATTGTTGGTGTCAACATGTACCATGACCACTGGCTCCTCCCCTGCACTATCTACCAGCCTATCTACAACATACGTAATGTCTGCTACCTTCGCACCAGGCAGGCACGTCGTCATACGGTCAGTACGTGGGTTCACCACCCAGCTGTCTACCTGCCTAAGGATCGAATCTCCAACTACCAAAAGCCCCCCTCCCTCCCTGCCCAGGGATGGTTCCTTGGTGCGAAAGGATACCCGTTCACCAACTGAAGAAGAGGTCCCTTCCAAGGGCATTCCCCTTATCCGCAGCACGGTGCCCTGTTTCCCCTTAACCCTCATGCTCCCTGACAGCGACGGGGCTGCCGGATCCAGAGTGATGTTCTGGAGCATGGTGCATACTGCAAACAGTTTTACCACTGCCAGAGGCTGTGTAACTCTGCGGCCCTGTGTGTGGTGTAGGCGTTGGAATCACATCTTCAGCTGATTGAATTCCTGCTTGATGACCATGCATGTTTGTCCGTGGGCTTGGTTGTAGGCTGCACTGTACGACAGGTTAGCTTTGGGATATAGTATCAGCAAATATGCAGCAGGGGATGCCCTTGGTCACCTGGAGGGGAATGGCATGTGGGGCTCAGGGGTGGTCTCCTCTGCTGTATGCCCACCGAGCCATGCCCACCATACCAACCCAGGAGCCATCCTTTGACTTTCTGCCAGGCAGCCAACAAGCAATTGAGGCTGGATGCAGCAAAAGATCTGGATGTCATGGATCTTGACCACGAGGTTTGTAAAAATGGCCCAGTAGTCAGAGGAAGCCTGAACATTCAGGCTGTAGAAGTGGTGGTGATTACAGTATACTTGTGGCTCTTCCCAGGGGGTGATGAAGGCTATGTGGGTGCAGTCAGCCACCACTACATTGGGGAAACCTCTGAATGATTCAAACCCTGCCCTGATGGGTGCAAGGTCACCTTCCATAGTGGGGAAGTGCACACAATCCTGGAGGTGTGCCAGCATGGCATCCATGAAGTTGTGTAGGCAGTGGCTAGTTAAGGAATGCAACACCTGTGGTAAACAACCTGAGCCACAGTCATCTCTATGGCCAGCATGCTTTCCCCCCACTGGATGCAACCTATCTCCTCTGTGAACTGCTCATTGCCCAGTGCCTGCAGCCACCTCATGGAGGGTGATGGCCAGGATGGGAGCATGGGGGGATCAGGCAGGGTGAAGGTATCAAAAGGGATTAAGCTGCTTTTAATTAAAGATCTTAAAACATAACACTGAGTGATTTTAACAAACAATTCCTTTAATGGCATTTCACAGAAGTAAAAACATAATATCTGAGAGATAAAAATTCAAATTCTGGATAAAATACAGTTTCTGTTAAAAATTACCCTGCTTTAAGCATTTGGCTGGGATACAAGAGTTTCACTTGATACCTGGGATAAATAAACTTCTGACCTCTCTTCAGTCAGAGGGCTGATTACCTTTCAGATATGGATTATTAGAGAGAATAATCTCAATACAGCCTTGTGGTTTAGGGGTTAATGCACTGCTTTGGAACAGGCAATGAAACTCTTAGTTTCCACAAGCCTATTTTGATGTACATGCTTCCCCCCAAGAGTGGGATAAAATTCCATTTCAAGGGGATGTGATAGAGGTTTATAAAATTATACGTAGTGTGGAGAAAATGAATAGACAGAGATTGTTCTTCCTCTTTTATAGTACTAGATCTCAAGGGCACTCAATGTAGTTGATGGACAGATCAAGAAAAAACCACTTTTTCTCATAACGCATAATTATTTTATAGATTTCATTGTCACAAGATGTACTGATGGACACTGGTTAAGATGCCTTTAAAGGGGAGGGATATTAAACAAATTAATGGAAGATAGGTTTTTCAGTGTTGACATACCTTTGAAAATACCACTCAGTGGGAACACCAGAGATGGAGGCTTTGGCTTCCATACCCTACTTGTAGGCTTGCTAGAAGATGAGTTCATTATTGTGGGAAACACTTGGACCTTTGGTTTGACTGAGCATAGCTTTTCAGATGCAGATATTGCACTGAGGGAGTGGGAGGGGTGGTGGTGGTGAAAAATATGGATTCCATATGAGAATTTTTAAAAAAATTTTTTTTTACAAAAAGACTATGACCACTAATAACTTTGCTAAATCTATGCAAATATATGACAAATATCATAGCAGGGATAGTTCTCCATTGCCTAGTTGAATTTTTGTTTATGTGTCATAAGATTTTCTGGCTTTTTCCAAAAGTCATATAGATTCAAAACGTAAATGACATGTATTAACATTTCTGTGCCCCTCAGTGTTGCCCTGCAAGAGCCTTGCGCAGCATCTATAAGGCTATGGACTATGGCTGTGAGCTGAACTGTATAATAAACATATCAGGGAACTGAACTGTGTGGTAGCCTGATGATGGTGCCAACCTCCCAGACTGTAGACACGTGCCCAGCTGAGTGAAGCCTTGCCCTGGAGCAGTGTGCCAGCCAGATGTGGACCCATGGACATACCTGATGCTCCTTGCCCCTGCATCCATACAAGGGGCAAATCAACCTCCCTGATGCCAGAAATAAACAGCAGCCAGCAAGCAGAAGCCATGCTTTACACCAGAAGCCTAAGTGTTCCTGTGAAGGACTCCATAGAATGACTTCTTCTCCAACATGCAGGCAGCCTCCCCCACCCCTTCTCCTAGGATTACTGCATGGACTCATCCTCAAGTTAAACAATAGAACTTGGCCATGACAGGATTATCTGAGCAGCCAAACACACCCACCACCCATCAAGATAATGCAGATGCAGATTACTGGATCGTTGACTGGCCAAGCAACTGGAATGACTATCTTTCCTTTTCCTTTGTCTTAAGCCATCCACTCTGACAGGTGCCACTGTTAGCAAACATTATATCAACACAGAGAGTACTCCATCTGTCTGTGGTATACCTCTGAGGATGCCAGTCACAGCTACTGGCGAACTGTCTACAATGCCAAGACCACGGCCACACAACCTGGAAAATCTACAGCAACTAATTATATCAACTGCCCAACTCTTAATTCCATTCTTTTGGCCCATTAAGAAACTGGCAGCTTCTACTATCTTCCTGGGGACTACATGCCTTGGCAGCTCACGCCCCAAGCCCCTCTTAGGATATATAAGAAGAGCATCTGCCCATTGTTCAGTCTCTCTTCTCCTGCCTGCCTATCCCCACCCTATCTTGCTGAGTCTATTCATAATGCTGTCTGGAGTATACCACGTGTGCTGCTGGTCAACAAACAACTCCTTCCCTAGTATTTTTCCCATTTTTCACTGCAGGATGACCTCATCATGTTGGAGGTAGAGTATCACCCCACCAATGATACTTTCTTCTCATGCAACTGTCACTGTATTATTCTATCTAATTTCCTAGTTCTGTATTGCTTGAGTGTGTGATTGTTTTATTTTAATTGTATGTGTGTGTGAATCATTCAGTAAAATAAATCCCATTTAAGATCTAGTCCCCTGGTCTGTTTCTGGGGATCTGAATACACAGGTCATTGCTCCCATTATATAGACGTTGCCTTTTAATATTCTAATTCCCCACATTTATTAACAATTAAGGCAATTTGGCCAACACCCAGACAACTAAAACAGAACTAGCTATAATCCACAGCAGCATGATATGTATTGATAAAGCCCTATCAAAATAGAAATGCCTGAATCTAATATTTTCTCTACATAGGAATAAGTAGTTTTATTAGAGTATTAAAGTCAAGTGTCTCTTCCTCTGTCCCCACCCCACCCCATATTTTCCTCCAGTCCTGTTTTCTTCCTTTCCTTTCCCATGTGTTCCTTTACCAAACTGGCAAAGTTACCAGAACAAGCCACAGCCACTGATTTACTGGTGGTTGCTTTTGCAGCTGCAGGGCTTGGACACCAGTTGAGGAAGGAGGCCACTCACATGTACTGCTGTGGCTGGCTCCAGCTGGACCATGGTGGTTTTGGAATCTCCTGGTGGCACGGGTGGTTCCTCAGCTACTAGCAAATCACTAGCAGAATGGTTGGCTCCTCCCCTTGGGCTGGGTGGGCCTGAGTGAGTGTATGTACTGCCTGGACCTGCTCCTTGGCTTATTTAAAGCCCTGTAGCTGGGAGATCACCTCTCTCATGGATCGCTGCCTTGATCCTGTGAGGATGCTTGTGTGGTTCAATGAGGCTGCAGGCTATGCCATGGAGGGCCACCCAGGCCACAGTGGAGAACTCAGACAAAACACAACCCACTGGAGAAGGAAATGGCAACCCACTCCAGTATCTTTACCAAGAAAACCCCACGGACAGTAACAAAAGGCTAAAAGATGAGCCCCTCAGGTCAGAAGGTGTCCCATATGCTACTGGGGAAGAGCAGAGGGAAAGTACAGGTAACCCCAGAAATAATGTAGTGGCTGGCCCAAAGCCCAAAGGATGTTCAGCTGTAGATGTGTCTGATGGTGAAAGGAAAGTCCGATGCTGCAAAGGACAATACTGCATAAGAAACTGGAATGTAAGATCTATGACTCAAGGTAAGCTGGATGTGGTCAAAAATGAGATGGCAAGACTACACATCAACATCTTGGGAATCTGTTGTATAGTGGGTTAGATGCATAATGAAACCACAGACAATGATGTGGGTTAGACGCATAATGAAACCACAGACAACGATGTAGTGATCAGCATGGTTTGCTATTATACAACAACAAGACAAGGTTACCTGGACAGGTGGCCAACTATATACAGGCTAAGGGGAATGCCCCCTGGTGCCATTGGTGGGTTTGAATTCCTGCCGCCATTCCCATTGGTCCCCTTTAGTTGGAGCCAGGAGCCCCAGTCCCATTGTTCTCCGGGACTCAAGCTCAGGCTCTGTCGCTGATGCCTATATCGGTCAGCGGACACAACACCCCTCCCCCCATAGTTTGGACTCTCCCTAGGGAACGTAGTCCTTCAAGTATGCTGGGGCGTGGCGTTCCCTGGTGGACTGCCGTGGTGCTGGAATCAGGACTTCTTCCCTGTTGAGTAGTGTCTGTGCAGGAGGGGCTACCGCTCCTTCTTCCAACGTCAGGGTCGGTGGCGCTGGCGGCTGCTTGTCCGGCGTTCCCTCTGGGGTTGGGGCTGGCGCGTCGAGTTGGGCCGCATCCCTGGGGTCCCGCTCCTGTTCCAGACTTTCCTCCGCTCCCGAGGTTTCGCGCTTGTCCTCTTGATTCTGAAGCTCACCTCCGTCTGGAAGCATGCACTGCCGTAGCTGGTCCATGTGGTGACGCAGTACCTGGCCACAGTCCATTGACACCTCATAGGAGACGGGCCTGGTGACGTGGATGACCCTGCCGGTGACCCATTCTGGACCCCTGCCATAGTTCCTTACAAACACCGGGTCTTCCGGAAAGAACCCCTGTGGCGCCTCCCGCTGCTCAGTCCTGTTGCGTGTCTTGGGGGCCCAGTTGGGGTGTAGGCGGCCCAGGAGGATTGCAGGTCTCCGGCCCATGAGGAGCTCGGCCGGGCAGTGGCCGCTCACTGGGTTGGGTGTAGTCCAGTTCGCTAGGAGGAACTGTGCGATGCGAGACTCCCAGTCCCCTTCAGTCAGGCGGCTGAGTGCCTCCTTTGCCATATGGACCATCCGCTCCACTTGGCCATTCATAGCAGGGTGGAACGGCGCCGACTGAATGTGTTGGATCAGATTGTCCCTTAGGAACTGCTGGAATTCCTCGGACATGAATGCTGACCCATTGTCCGAGACGATCATGTCTGGCAGACTGTATTTCGCAAAGATCTTCCGAAGGGCCCAGATGGTGGCTCTGGAGGAGGTAGCGGAGACTGGACTAACCTCCAGCCACTTCGAGTACGGGTCCATGGTTACCAGGAACTTTAAACCATGGAAGGGCCTGGCAAAGTCGATGTGGAGCTGGGACCACGGGGTCCTTGTCGACTCCCAGGACTGCGTAGGTGCACTTGGTGGGCTCGGCCAGACCTCTTGGCAGATCTCGCAATGTTTCACCCAGGCTTCTGTTTCCCCATCCATGCCCGGCCACCAGACATAGCTCCGGGCGAGGGCCTTCATCCACACGATGCCAGGGTGCGCCTCGTGCAGAGCCTGCAGGACCCAGTGCCAGAGTGCACTGGGGACTACAATCCAGTCCCCCCACAGCAGGCAGCCCTTGTGTGCCGACAGTTCCTCCCTCCTCGTTATGAAAGCGTTGAACTCCAGGGCCATTGGGGCCATGGGCCACCCCCTCACCACCCAACCGAGAACCCAGGAGAGGATGGGGTCACGGGCTGAGCGGCGGGCGACATCCAAGGCCTGGAGAGGGGCATCTGGCAGACTCTCCATCTGGAGGATGTGATGAGCCGGGGCCGGGTCCTCCCCCTCGTCTGGCAGGGGAAGCCGGCTCAGCGTGTCCATCGCCTTGCCCGACTGGTGCTGCAGCATGTAATTGTAGCCCACCAGGAAGATGGACCACCGCAAGACTTGAGGGAAGAGTACAGTGGTGTCTGGCGATCCGCTGCAAAGAGGCCCAGCAGCGGGCGGTGGTCCGTGGCAATGGCAAAGGGATGGCCATAGATGAAGTCATGGGACTTCTTCACCCCGGCCACAACAGCCAGTCCCTCGTGTTCTATCTGGGCGTAGTTCCGTTCAGCCGCAGATAGGGTCCACGAGTAGTACGCGACTGGGACCTCCTGGCTGTCCGGAAGACAGTGCACCAGCACGGCTCCCACCCCATAGGGAGACACGTTGCAAGCCAGGACCATGGGCAGAGACTCATTGAAGTGGGACAGGACTGAGTTGGAGATTAGCAGGGCCTTGATGGCGCGGGCCCCAGACCCAGGGCGCCTTCTTGTCGAGCAACCAGTGGAGGGGCTCGGCTACCACTGCCTTGTGGGGGAGAAAGGTGTGGTAGAAGTTTAAAAGTCCAAGGAATGCCTGGAGCTTGGCTTTGGAGGTCGGGGATGGAGCTTCCATGATGGCCTTAACCTTTTCCCGGGCCAGGTGGAGGCTGTTTGCATTCACTGTGAAGCCCAAGAAGTCCACGGATGACACCCCAAGCTGGCACTTTTTGCGCTTGACTTTGAGGCCGGCATCCCGAAAATGGCTGAGGACCATGCGGAGGTGGGTGGCAAATTCGTCAGGTGTGGCGGCAGCGATCATCACATCATCGAAGAATGGTGTGACGCCAGGAATCCCTTTGAGGAGAGAGTCCATTAATTGCTGGAATATCCCAGGCCATGAGGAGCTTGGTGGGGCAGCGGCCGCTCACTGGGTTGGGTGTAGTCCAGTTTGCTAGGAGGAAACGTGCGATGCGAGACTCCCAGTCCCCTTCAGTCAGGCAGCTGAGCACATCCTTTGCTGAATTGCAGGCGCTTGACCCTGAAAGCCCCCCAGTGTGTCACAATTATCTGGGCCTCTGCGGTTGGCCCATCGACCGGCAGCTGCTGATATGCTTGGGCGAGATCTAATTTACCGAAGATCTTAGCCCCTGCCAATGTGGCCAGGACGTGGCTTACTACTGGGACCGGGTAGGAATGGTCCTGCAACGCCCTGTTGATCGTGCATTTGTAGTCTGTGCAAATGCGGACTTCCCCGTTAGGCTTTACTGGGGTCACGATCGGGGTCTCCCATGCCACATGGGAGACCAGTTCCAGGACCCCCTGGGCCACCAGGCAGTCCAGTTCCACATCTATCTTGGGTTTCAGCGCAAACAGAACAGTCCTGGAACGCATTTGGATAGGGGCCACCTTGGGGTCAAGCTACAGCGAAACCAGGGGGCCCGTGTACCGGCCCAGCATCCCGTCGAAGACAGATGGGAACTCATGGCACACCTCCTGGAAGTCGTGGGTTGCGCAGTGCTGGACCCCCTTGATCGCGATTCCCAGGGGTTCGAACAAGGCCCTTGACCACTAGTAAGTCCAAATAGCCCTTGAAACCATGGTACTGCACCCTGAAACTCCCAACCCCTTTCGCTGGCACTCGGTTTCTTTGAAAGTCCATGAGCATCACGGGCGATGGCCGCAAGTGGGGGCCCCCCTTAGGGCATATCCGTTTTAATGTGGCCTCCGAAATGATGGAGTGTGCGGAGCCCAAATCAAGCTCTGTTTGTAAGGGGACCCCCTCTACTTTAACTCGGACATATATTTTAGGTGTAGAGGCCTGACTGGGAAGTTTCAGTACCTGTTCGGAGGCTGCCGGGGCGTTGGTCAGGAGGTAGAGGTCTTCTTCTGGGGCCCTGCAGTCCTCGTAGTGCACTTCTGCCCTGCGGCGGGGCGGTTTTGGCGCCACATGGGATGTTTTGGAGCGGCAGACCCTGGCGATATGGCCCATGTGGCCACAGTCCCGACACGTGGCGTCCCTGAACCAACATGATTTTCGCTCATGCTGACCCCTCCATTATCCAGCACCGGAGTTTCTCCTCCCGTAGGCCGGTGACGAACCGGTCATGGAGAGCCATGTCCAAATGCGCCCCAAAGGTGCAGTCGGCAACCAGGCAGTGGAGCTCTGCGAGGAACTCCGTGACAGTCTTCTTGCCCTGCTGGTTCCTGTGCTGGAAGACCACGTGGCAGGTCTTCTCTGACGGCTTCGGGGGAAAATGGTTCTGCACGGCCTGGACAATCTCGTCGACCATGCATTCCTCCACCTTCTCTTCCGATCTTTGTCCATGATCTGATAGAACATGAAGGCTTGCCGCAGACCCATAACCCAGGCTCCCCATCGTTGGGGCTGGGAAGCATCGAACGGCGGCAGCAGCCCAGATCCTGGAGCGACGGCTATCGTGCTAGTCGGTGGCTGAGACACGGCTCTGGGTTCACCCTCGGGGGTGCTCATGTGCGAAGCACGTGGAGCAGTGGTGCGAGTCTTCGGTAGCATTGTCCGACAGCCTGGCTGGAGCACTCAACAGGATCCCATCCTCGTCGCCATTGTTGTATAGTGGGTTAGATGCATAATGAAACCACAGACAATGATGTAGTGATCAGCATGGTTCGCTATTATACAACAACAAGACAAGGTTATCTGGCCAGGTGGCCAACTATATACAAGCTAAGGGGAATGCTCCCTGGTGCCATTGGCAGGTTTGAATTCCCGCCACTGTTCCCATTGGTCCCCTTTAGCTGGAGCCAGGAGCCCCAGTCCCATTGTTCTCTGGGACTCAAACTCAGGCTCTGTCGCTGATGCCTATATCGGTCAGCGGACACAACAGAATCAGTGAACTAAAGTGGATAGGAATGGAAGAATTTAACTCAGAAGACCACTGTATCTACTACTGTGGCCAAGAATCCCATAGAAGAAATGGTGTGGCCTTTATAGTAAACAAGAGAGTGAAAAAGGCAGTAATGGGATACAATCTCAAAAATGACAGAATGATCTCAATCCTAATCCAAGGCAAACCATTCAACAGCACAGTAATCCAAGTCTGTGCCCCAACCACTGACACAGAGGAGACTGAAATGGACCGGTTCTATGAAGACCTACAATACCTCCTAGAACTAACACCCGAAAAAGATGTCCTTATCATCATAGGAGTCTGGAATGGTAAAGTAGGAAGTCAAAAGGTAACCAGAATAATGGACAAGTTTGGCCTTGGAGAACAAAGTGAAGCCAGGCAAAGGCTAACAGAGTTTTATCAAGACAATATGCTGGTCATAGCAAACAACCTAAAAGGAGACTCTACACATGGACATCACCAGATGGGCAACACCGAAATTTGCAGTCAAAGATGGAAAAGCTCTATACAGTCAGTAAAGAAAAGACCTGGAGCTGACTATGGCTCAGATCATGAGCTACTCATTGCAAAATTAAGGCTTAAACTGAAGAAAGTTGGGGAAACCACTAGGCTATTCAGGTTGGACCTTGATCACATCCCTTATGAATATACAGTGGAGGTGAAGAATAGGTTTAAGGGACTAGATTTGATAGAGTGCCTGAAGAACTGTGGATGGAGGTTCATGACATTGTACAGGAGGCAGCAATCAGCACCATCCCAAAGAAAAAGAAACACAAGAAAGCAAAGTGGCTCTTTGATGAGGCTTTACGAATAGCTGAGGAAAGAAGTAAAGCAAAAGGCAAAGGTGAAAAGGAAAGATTTACCCAACTGAATGCAGATTTCCAGAGAACAGCAAGGAGAGATAAGGATGCCTTCCTGAATGAACAATGCAAAGTAATAGAGGAAAACAATAGAATGGGAAGGACTAGAGATATTTTCAAGAAAATTGGAGAAATCAAGGGAACACTTCATGCAAAACTGGCCATGACAAAAATGGTAGGGACCTAACAGAAGCAGAAGAGATTAGGAAAACATGGCAAGAATACACAGAAGAACTATACAAGAAGGATCTCAATGTCCTCAACAACCACGATGGTGTGATCGCTGACCTTGAGCCAGACATCTTGGAGTGTGAAGTTAGATGGGCCTTAGAAAGCATTATTAACAAAAAAGCTAGCACAGATGACAGTATCCCAGCTGAGTTATTCAAAGTCCTAAAAGATGATGCTGTTAAAGTGCTGCACTCAATTTGCCAACAGATTTGGAAAACACAACAGTGGCCACAGGATTGGAAAAGGTCAGTATATATTCCAATCCCAAAGAAGGGCAATGCCAAGGAATGTTCAGACTATCACACAAGTGCACTCATTTCACACGCTAGCAAGGTCATGCTAAAGATCCTACAAGCTAGGCTCCAACAGTACGTGAATAGAGAACTGCCAGAAGTACAAGCTGGGTTTCGAAGAGGTAGAGGAACTAGAGATCAATTTGCCAACATTTGCTGGATTATGGAGAAAGCAAGGGAGTACCAGAAAAACATCTACTTCTGCTTCATTGACTACGCTAAAGCCTTTGATTGTGAGGATCACAACTAACTGTGGTGAGTCCTAAAAGAGATGGGAGTACCAGACCACCACACATGTCTCCTGAGAAGCCTGTATAAGGGTCAAGAAGCGACAGTTAGAACTGGATATGGAACAACTGATTGGTTTAGCATAGGAAAAGGAGTATAACAAGGATGTATATTTTCACCCTGCTTATTTAATTTATATGCAGAGTACATCACGCAAAATGCTGGCCTGGATGAATCACAAACCAGAATTAAAATTGCTGGGAAAATCATCAACAACCTCAGATATGCAGACGATACCACTCTAATGGCAGAAAGTGAAGAGGACCTAAAGGGCCTCTTGCTGAGGGTGAAAGAGGAGAGCACAAAAGTTGGCTTGAAACTCAACATGAAAAACACTAAGATCATGGCATCCGGCCCCATCACTCCTTAGCAAATAGAAGGCGAAGTCATGGAAGCAGTGACAGAAATCATGTTCCTGGGATCCGAGATCCCTGCAGATGGTGACTGCAGCCATGAAATTAAAAGACGCCTGCTCCTTGGGAGGAAAGCGATGGTAAACCTAGACAGCATAATAAAAAGTAGAGACATCACCCTGCCAACAAAGGTCCGTATGGTCAAAGCAATGGTATTCCCAGTAGTAATGTATGGCAGTGAGAGTTGGACTATAAGGAAGGCCAAGTGCTGAAGAATAGATGCTTTCAAATTATGGTGCTGGAGAATACTCTTGAGAATCCCTTGGACTGCAAGGATATCAGATCAGTCAATCCTAATGGAAATCAAACCTGACTGTTCTCTGAAAGGCCAGACACTGCAGCTGAAGCTCAAATATTTTGGCCACCAAATGAGAAGGGAGCACTCACTGGAGAAGACCCTGACGCTGGAAAAGATTGAAGGTAAAAGTAGAAGGGGATGGCAAAGCATGAGATGGTTAGACAGTGTTATCGATGCAACGAATATGAAATTAAGCAAACTCCAGAGGACGATGGGAGACAGGAGGGTCTGGCGTGATGTGGTCCATGGTGTTGCAAAGAGTCGGACTCAACTGTGCGACCGAACAACTACAAGGCTGGGAGATCACCCTCTTCTCACTGCCTCAGACACTGCTCTTCTTGCCGCCTTGGATCCTTCTCTCACCTCGCCCTTCATGATCTTCCTTTCGCCTCACTGCCTCAGACATGTTTGCCGCCTCGTACGCTCCTTTGCCTCGCTGCCTTGGGCACTCTCACCGCCTGGGGCTCTGTACAAGATCCTTAGTGCTGAGCTTGTGGCTGAACCTAGCATGGGATCTTGCAGCAGCACTGGAGTGGCAAGTGGGGTTGCTGTGGAAGTCTGCTGTGATTGAACAGGCAGTTCTTTTTCTACTGCGTGCCTTAATTGCAGCATTCTTTAAAAAGGCTGGGGGAGCTTCTCAGTAGGCCAGCTGGGGCTGGTGCCCAAGTGGGGAAGCCTCAATCTGCAAGAGTTAGCTGATACTTTGGGGGTTTCTTTTAGGTTAATCTGTTATTGTAGTTTGGTTATTGCTCCTGGCTCATAATTATTTTTTTGCTTAGACTTGTGTTTAATTAAAAAAGGGGGGGGAGAGAGAGCACTCCTTGTGTGGCTGTATAATATGACAGAAGGGAGGTTTCTTGCTTCCCCCCCACCACCACTACGCAAGTGGCTCTTCTCTCAAAATAATAAATAATAAATAAAAAATTGTCTATAAATAAATAAATAAGTGAGCAATTCTCCTTGGTTAATAGCGTGCTCAGGGTATTAAATCCAGCTCAAGGGCAAGTAATAGTTGCAGTAGATGTGTGTTATATATTTAGACTGTTATTTTTAGTGGGGGCATTTTTGAATTACATAGAGTAATCAGGGCACACTCCTGTTTGGGGCTTGGGGGTTTGGGGTGCTGTGCATAGTTCATTCTTTGGGTTTAACCTGTCCCAGTTTTCTCTTTTTATTTCTAGTAGCGTAAAATTTGAGCATGCCTCCCAAAATAACAGTGGCTAAAGCAAAGTGGGCACAGCCAGCCCCACGGTGCATGGGTGGCCTTAATAAGAAACCCACTAAGGCTGCTGCTTCGTCCAGGATGAAGCAACCCAAGGCTGTAAGGGTGGCAACTGCCCCTAAGGGGTGGAGGCATGTAACCAGATCCCCAGTGGCTTCTGTGATCTTAACACCTTTGGTGGCCTGCAGTGATCCAGTTTTTGAGGGTATCTCTTGTTATGTATTAGCTGTAGAAGATGGCCGCCACAGAGATGGCCTGACTATGCAGTCCGACAAACCTCAGACCTTCGTTCCTAAGACAATAGCTACTTCAGATCTGAAGGCTCACCTATGGGCTTGCCTGGATCCAAAAGTAGACCTATTGAAGTGTTGACTTGTAAATAAGGCCAATCAAGGGTGATGTGTGTGTGTGTGTGGTGTGGTGTGGGGCATGCATATAAGCCGGTCACTGCCTGGCCAGTTTATCTTTCGTTCCTGATGTAATCCAATAAACAAGAGCTGATTCACTATGCTGAGTCTCTGACCTCATTTCTTTTCATCTCTCAGGCATTGGTCCTTCTTAATAAGTGTTCTAGTCAGCTTGGTGCTCAGCAGCCTCAGTCTGCCTTTCAGCTTTTCCCTAACGATCACTGTTTGTTGGGGTTTAAGCTCGGGTTTTGGTGTGTGGACAAGGCAATGCCCATGGGCTGTTCAATGGCTTGTGTGGCCTTCAAGGCTTTCAGCACTTTTTTGGAATGGGCAGTAAAGAACCATGTTCATTCTCCCTTCATCAGTCACTATCTGGATGATTTCTTGTTTGTGGGGCCAGCAGACACCCTTCTTGTGCAGAGCGTTTGACCTCTTGTCAGGACTTGGCTGAGCAGCTGGGGTTCCCTTTGGCAAAGGATAAGACAGAGGCCCTGTCTACTTGCAGATTCTTGATTCTGTTCAGAGCTCCTCCCAGGTCCCTGAGGATAAATTGGCCACTCTTAAGGCCCTTATAACAGTAGCCATGGCTTGACAATAGGGTTGGGGGTGGATCTGGGTGGGGCTTGGAGAGGGGAGGGGCCTCCGCATGGTACAATGCCATAGAGTCCACCCTTCAAAGCAGCCATTTTCTCCAAGGGAGCCGATCTTTGGCAGCTGGGGATCAGTTGGAAAAGTGGGAGATCCCCAAGCCCCACCTGGAGGTTGGCAACCCTACTTGGCAAAAGTGCACTGTCAAAGAGATTCAGATCCTCTTGGATCATCTCAATTTTGCTTGCATGGTGGTTTCTCCAGGGTGGGCTTTTTGCACCTATCTGGCCAGGGCTACCTCCAGGGTGTGTTCTCCTCACCGTCACATTAGGATCACTAGAGGCATTAAGGCAGACTTCTCAGTGTGGTTAACTTTCCTGTCCTCTTTTAATGGCATGTCTATCTGGCAAACTCCCCTTGACTTAGGACCATCTTTGCAGATTCATTTGGATGCCTCTGTCAGAGTTGGGTTTATGTATTTTTCAACTGTCATTGGTGTGCTAAGTGTTGGCCCACCAGTTAGGCAGAGTCAGACATCTTTAGGGATCCTACCTTTCTAGAGCTTTTTCCAATTCTGGTAGCAGTTATCATCTGGGGTGATACACTCAAGGATAGGAGGGTCCAGTTTTGGTGTGATAACCAGACTGTTATTTGTGTTATCAATTGCCAATCCTCACGCTCTGACTGGGTTATGTTTCTGGTGAGTAAATTTGTCCTTCTGTGCCTGTCAAATAACATCTCCTTTTCAGTGGAATATATTGTAGGTACTGATAATGATATCACAGTTGCCTTGTCTTGGTTTCAGGAGGAAAGGACCCTTTCCCAGAGGAGCTGTGGGATCTTGGCACGCATTGATCATGCAGGGAGTATTTAATTCTAACACTCCCTACACACAATGTTCATACTCTAGGGCTGTGGAGGCCTTCCTGGTGTTTGCCTCTTTTATGGGTGAGATTCCTGGCTGGTTTTGGAGACCCTGGACCTTCAATATCTAGCTTTCATGAGGGAGCATGGCCTTGTGCCTAGGACGATGGCTGTTCACCTGTCTGCTATATCTTTCTTCAGCAAGGCTCAGGGCTACCCAGATCCCTGCTGTTCTTTTGCAGTGCACAGGACAATTGAAGGGAGGAGGAGGCTTGCTCCTTGTGGACCAGACACTCGCCTTCCAATAACTTTTATGGCAGCTCCCAAGCGTTTGTTGGTCTGAATTTGAGGTTAGTTTGTTTGGGGCTACCTTTACACTGGGTTTTTTTGGAGCCTTCCATTGCAGTGCATTTGTATCTGCAACAAAGTATAACTGCCCTGGGCGGGCTGTGTGTTCAAGTGATGTTCACATTCAAGGATCTACCCTGCATGTGCTTCTTTGTAGATCCAAGACAGATCAGGAGGGGCACGGATCCCACATTTTGCTTAGATCTGCAGGGACTGGTCAGCCTTGCTCTGTGTGTCTCAGTGGGGAATATTTGGCCGTATGCCCTTTGGGGCAAGGTCCTCTTTTCTTACATGTGGATGGCTCTTTTTTAATCACTTTCAGTATGCTAGCATACTTAAGGCTGAGATTGCTGCCACTGGACTTTTCCCTGGGGATTTTGGCATGCACTACTTTTGGATCGGCACTGCCATCTCTGCCACTGAGTATAGGCTGTCCTCTGATTCTGTTTGTTCAATGGGCCGCTGAAAGTCCTTGGCTTATTGTGCTTATGTCTACTCTTGTGTTGGTCTTTCTACTAGCTTCTCTAATTTTTAGTTTCTTCAGGCCTCATCAGGACAGTTTGGATCATTGGACACTGTATCGTGCACCGAGCTGGCTGTTATGCTTCCACTTCAGGATGGGGGATTTCACTGGGACTGAATAACCATCTGCGGGTTGTTTAGATAGGATGTAGGGGTATGCATTGGGATGCCTTCCCACCTACAGTTCAGCATGCTGTTGCTTCCAGTGGACCTCCAGACGCATTAGTGATCCACCTGGGGAGAATGACTTATCCAATTGGAAGGGTATTGACCTTGCTTTGACTATTTTGGCATAGCCTTTCCCTGTTGTAACTTGTTTGCATATGTCATAGATCATTGCCTGAGAAATTGATATTTTTGCTGTAAAACTAAGCAATTGATAATCAGGAAAGCAATATAGATTGTCTTATAGATGATACATGGCTTTAAGTGCAAGGCTGTCTTTGGAGCATTCTGTTCTGTTTGTCAAACTACTACAGCCATCAGAGAATAGGTCTGCAAATGGCTCTGGAAACAAGTCAGTACAAGAGAAGTTATGGTGATAGTTACAGTCTATAAAATTGTTTCAGCTGCCTAGATATAAATAGGTTGGGATTGTCAGAACAGTATTCAAATTGGTTGCCAAAATCCAGCATGCTTGACCACTTTCTTGATAGTATTTTGGCATGTTGGAAGTGGTGTGTGTCCAAAAGTTCTACCAGTAGATGGAGGGTAGCAAAGACAGGAGATCATTCTGAAGTGCCAGATACCCATGTCTGCTTCCCAGGTGGCACTTACTGGTGCTTCTGAGAAACTGAATTCGTTTGGTGTCCCCATGGCTATAGATGCCTAATGTTAAAATATCCAATTATAAAATCAGTAAGTGCTTTACAAACAGAAATATGCAGGATTTCTTCCAGCTACCATCTGAACAGCAATCACGTTGCATGTGAATTAGTGCAGCTGTTTAACAGCTGAATAGCAGTAACACCCCACCGCGTTTTATTCTTCATATTTCCATTTTACATAATGTAATCACTTCACTTAGAATGTTGCCTGGACACTAGAAGCAATAGTTCTGCCTGCTATAGGAACAGTAATGATCACAAATGAGCTTTATCTTGATTTCACAGCCCTTTCCTTCCTGGTGCAGTGGCTGAAATAGAAGTCACCTTTGCCATATCTATGCTCCTTTACAGTAAACTGGAGCATTGGGTTAAAGGCAAATATAAAATATTCTGGATCGTCTCCCAGGAATTTTGTTGGAGGGTTTAGTTTGTGACACTGTGGCAAAGGTTGCACCTAAGAATCTATTTTCATGTTATTTTATCAGGCAAGAAAAATCTCTCCAAGTCACATGAATCCAACAGTTAGGTAACATGTGTTCAGTTTCCCTCTGGGCAAATATTCCAGTCTCAAGAATCTGCTTGCACTTCATGGGCTGATTCTGACAGACAGTTTGAAAGAAAGTCCTTCACAGAAGTAGTCTCTTGTCTGAAGAAAGTAGAATGAGGATGGCACTATATGTCATTTCACTGTGTTGCCAGACACATTTGCTTAATAATTAAAATGCAGGGACAAAAAGAAGGAATTTGTGGGGATGAATTTGATACATAGGATACTAAACCTTTCCTGCTCATACAGATTCTCCAGCAACCCCCCCCTGCTAATTTCAGACCAAAACTAGGGGAAATAATTTTAGGAACCGCTTGAGGGAGAAACACCCACTCCTGCCCAGTACTTTTTCTGCAATCGCACTATGAACTTTTCATAAGACTGTCCTAGTAGGCCAGTTAAAAAGGATCCTGGCCCTTTTAACAATGACACTGGTTTATCATCTCACTTTTCAAACTTCACATACTTTGGCAAGAAAATCCAGAGTTCTCTTTGTGACATGCTCAAAACAGAATTCTGTTACAGAGGAAATCCAGACCATTAAAACAAACTATTCCTGGGTAATATAGCCTGGATTCTTCCTCACCTGCAATCAAGTGAACTTTCCCCAGCTTTGCCAGCATCCAGGCATGAAACATTCATTCACAGCACTAAATGCCTCCAGTCTGAGCTCCTCCTCTTTCTTTTCTTTCAAGCTATGACACTTGGTTCTCAGCAGTTGAAGCCATCTGAATTTCTTAATTACTCTTATCTCATATGAGTCTCCTAAACATTGTTAATAAAATCCTGCAGTACAAATACAGGGAGACAAACACAGATTACAAGCAACTTTCAACAACATTTCAAAAGGTATTTTACACAATAAATAGTTTATCAAATGATGTAAACAGTTACCCTTATTTTATGAGGACACAGCCCTGGAAGGAGTCCCAGGTATAGCTAGGCTTTTGCACCACTATACACAATCTCATGAGATTGGCTGCTCATGCTGATTGGCTACCCAATCATTGTGGTAGGCAAGTTCCCAAGCATTATCCTGCTGCATTACTCATTACTACCACCTGTGCCTATCTATCCCAGCAAGCCTTGTGTTTCACCCCTCCCACCCAGGCAGGCTGGCTAGTAGTGATCTGGTGGAATGTATTACCTAAGGAGGAAGAGTATCCTTGGGCAACCATTGGACGAACTCATTTGATAACATATGATCCCACAGGAACTTTTTATTAGTTGCAGGAATTTTTTGGTGGAAGCCTCCTTAATGAGAGCAACTTATCTGCCAAAAGTCATCTATCAGCAGACATTCTTGCACAAAAGCTCACTCTTCAAAATCTGGGGAAATGGCCTTGTTATGTATTGGGACTGAAACATTGCAGGACTGTGCTGCCAGAGACAGGGTGAGCTTGGAGCCGAATAACAATAGACCAACAGGATTCTGGCAGTAACCAGTTAAGATATAAAGTTTTGTAAACAGCCTATTGTTGGGAGTGGGGTATGGCCATTGCAGGCAATATAACCGAGCTGAGGCTTTGGTCTACAGCCTTGTTTTTGCTGAAATCACTGAATAAAGTAAAGATGATCATTAGACTTGGAGTCTGTTCACCCATGGAACCCACTATTGAACAGTGGCGACAAGAATGGGATCCTGTTGAGGCAGCCCAGTGCCCTCCAGCACCACACCACGCACTGAGCTCCAGTGCCAAGCGCATCACATCGCTACCGGAACCATGGCTGCTGCCCCAGGACATCTGCCGGAATTTGACCCCGCTCACCCTGAGCTTTGGGAAACCTGGGTGGAGTGGCTCAAGTACTACATAGTGTTCCAGGGCATCCAGGACACAGCCAAGAAGAAGGCTCTCCTGCTCAGTGCCTGTGGGATCACAACACTGAAACTAGTCCAGGGCCTCATTGTGCCAATCACCTTGGAAGTGGCCACGTATGATAACCTCATCAAGGCGCTCACTGACCATTTCGCACCTCAACCCACAAAGATGGCATGCCATATGGACTTCTACATGTGCCAACTAAAGTCCAAAAAGATGGCCGCTGACTTCGTGGCAGACTGTCACCAGCTCACCCTCAATTGTGAATTCACAAATCTCGATGAAGCCCTCCTAGACCTGATTCGTGATGGGCATCAAAGAGGAGGAACTACACCGAAAGCTTATCAGCCAGGAGGTCCTCACACTAGTAAAAGTGTTATGCGAGGCCACTGCCTATGAGAAATCCAGCCAAGACCATCAGACCTCCACTGCGCACTAGGCCTCCATCCCTTTGACTTCTGAAGTGTCAGATAATGAGGCCCATCAGGTGCATCGCCCAGCTCCCTGTAACACAAGATCTTCTGTCACCACTGCTTGCCCAGCAGAGACTGTCACACACATGCCCCGTGCCAGCCGCGGAGAGGCCCACAAATGCCACTCCTGCCGTTTCAAAAATGCAACCTGCAGGGCCTGCGGCAAGACCGGCTACATCACCCATGCCTACCACTCCAAAGGAACCCGGAGACACACCAATGTGCACCAGGAGGCAGCGGACCTGCACACCACCGCTGTTCACCAACAGCAGGTACTGAATTTGCCCCAGGACACCCCAGATAAAATAAAAGTGACTGTGCTTATTGAGGGAGTGCCCTGCAAGATGGAACTGGACATGGGGTCCTCCATCTCCATCATCTCAGAAGAGACTCTCTGGAGGCTGTATCCACAAGGGCCCCCCTGCCTCAGACCCACTGGATTTACTCTTCGGGCCTTTCAAAAGAATGAGGTGGCCATTAAGGGGCAGGGCAAATTCCATGTTAAATACAGGCAGTTTGAGGGAGTGTTAGACTTGTTGGTGGTAGAAGGACAGCTCACCAGCTTGCTTGGACTGTCCTGGTTTGTGCCCTTGGGGTTTAAGGGGGTGCACTGCATGAAGCCCTCAGATTTTAGTCAGGTATGTGGCGAATTCCCTGCCATCTTCAATAGGACCCTCAGCCAATACACAGGACCCTCAGTGTCATTCCAACTTAACCCCAAGGTGTGATCCATCCGCCTCAAGGCTCAGAGAGTCCCGTTTGTACTCAAGCTCAAAATTGAGGCGGAGCTGAACTGCTTAGTGGTGCAAGGAGTGTTAGAGCCGGTTCCCCACACCACCTGGGAGACTCCCATCGTAACCCCAATTAAGCCTAATGGGGATGTCCGCATCTGCGTGGACTATAAATATACGATCAACAAGGCAATTACAGACCACACTTACCCAGTGCCTGTAGTCAGCCATGTCCTAGTGATATTGGCAGGGGCCAAGGTCTTCTTCGGTAAATTCCAAATCCATTAATAAATAAGGTCTCTTCTAGTTTGACCCTGTGAGGGTCAGTAGATTGAAGTACACAGCTGTATGTGGAAAGTTGGTTATGTAAATGTAAATGTAATAATAATAATAATAATTATTATTATTAAATGTCAATTTATACTTTGTGTCAATTTATACTTTATCATGGGAGTCCCTCACTGCATCTTAGATCTATCCTTCAGAGGATAGCAGCTGAGAGTTATTGGAAGCCAGCAGGGGCAGTCCTAGGGTTTTTTGCACACTAGGTGAGGCTACCTTCTGGCGCCCCCCCCCACTGGACTGGTATGAGAGTTCCCCAGAGTGAAATGACAGCCCCAGAGGGTAGCAAAAGCATTCTGGAACTGGAATGAGAGGCCCAGAGTGGCATGACAACACCTGGGGGTAGCAGGAGTGTTCTGTGACTAGAATGAGAGACCACGGAGTGGAATGACAGTGCCTGGGGGTAGCAAGACTGTTCTGGGATTGGAATGACAGGCCCCAGAGTGGAATGACAGCCTGAGAAAGTAGCAGGAGTGGTCTGAGACTGGAATGACAGCCCCTGGATGTAGTAGGGGTGGTCTGGGACTGGAATGACAGGCCCCAGAGTGGAATGACAGCCCCTGGATGTAGTAGGGGTGGTCTGGGACTGGAATGACAGACTCCAGAGTGGAATGAGAGCCATGGAAGTAGAAGGAGTAATCTGGGACTGGAATGATAGGCCCCAGAGTGGAATGAGAGCTCCTGGATGTAGTAGGAGTGATCTCAGACTGGAGTGACAGGGCCTAGAGTAGAATGACTGCCCCTGGATGTAGTAGGGGTGGTCTGGAACTGGAATGACAGAGTGGAATGACAGCTCCTGGATGTAGTAGGGATGTTCTGGGACTGGAATGACAGACCTCAGAGTGGAATGAGAGCTCCTGGATGTAGTAGGAGTGGTCTCAGGCTGGAATGACAGGGCCCAGAGTGGAATGACATCTCAGAATGTAGTAGGAGTGGTCTGGGACTGGAATGAAGGCCCCAGAGTTGAATGAGAGCCATGGAAGTAGAAGGAGTGGTCTGGGACTGGAATGACAGACCTCAGAGTGGAATGACAGCCCCTGGATGTAGTAGGGGTGGTCTCAGACTGGAATGACAGGGCCCAGAGTGGAATGACAGCTCCTAGATGTAGATAGAATATTCTCTGACTAGAATGAGACACCATGGAGTGGAATAACAGCACCTGGGAGTAGCAGGAGTGTTCTGGGACTGGAATGACAGGACCCAGAGTGAAATGACAGCCCCTGGGGGTAGCAGGAGTGTTCTGGGACTAGAATGAGAGACCATGGAGTGGAATGACAGCCCCTGGATGTAGCAGGAGACTTCAGGGATTGGAATGAGAACCACGGAGTGGAATGACAGCCTGTGGAAGTAGCAGGAGTGTTTTGGGACTGGAATGACAGCCCCTAGAGTGGAATGAGTGACCATGGGTGTAGAGGCAGTTCTGTGCAACTGGATTTGTAAACTGTAAAGTTAAACACTTTACATTTAAAGATTTCTCGAATGTGTATAGCTATTTTCAAATCAGCTCCATCTCAGTAATTATCTTGCATGTCAGCTCTTTAGCTTCCTTACAAATTCATGAGGTTGAGGTGAGCCACCTCCTCCATTGTCAGTTATAAATCTTGCACTTGTCCCTCCACCTGTTCCAGTGTCCAGTTCTGCTCCCTTCCTGACCTCCATGTTCCCTTTCCGTGAGGTTGATGTGAGCTACTTCCTCCATTGTCAATTCTACTCTAGGGCTTGTCATTTCAGTTCCAGAATACTCCTGTGTCTCTTGGGGCTATCATTCGAAGCTGGGGCCTGTCATTCCAGTCCCAGAGTAGTCTATTTTGGCCCAGAGACCCTAATGGAAAATCCATTCCGCT
This sequence comes from Gekko gecko, assembly GCA_029375565.1. Taxonomy (NCBI): domain Eukaryota; kingdom Metazoa; phylum Chordata; class Lepidosauria; order Squamata; family Gekkonidae; genus Gekko; species Gekko gecko. The sequence goes on from JAPDNY010000003.1 coordinate 153,766,722, forward strand.
TTTTCTTTGCAACTCTACTTATACTATCATGTATTTCAGTGGAGCCCATGCAAGTCAATTGGCATTCCTGGCTCCCATTATTTCCAGTGGGCCTTTAAGCGTCTCCCATTGTTACCAATGGGCAATCCTGTCTTTCCTTTAAGTACATCCCCAGGGAAAGGGCTTGCTTGAGTCTTGTGGGCAGGTGAAACTTGTCACCTCCAGCAGCAACGGGAGGCTGAGAGGTGGTGTGTGCAGCAGGTGCGTGAGCAGAGCAGTGCACAGCCGCAGGGCTTTTGTTTGGTGGGTAGAGCCCAGCCCGGGCAGCAGCGAGCAACAACAAAGAAGGAGCACTGGCTGTGCAGGCACTGAGGCACCCTGAGGCAGCCAAATGATGAGCAGAGTGGTGTGCGCAGTGCAGGCAGGGCTTTGAGGTGAGGGCGAAGACGGGCTGGGCGGAAGCAGGCCATTCTGCCACCCGCCATTCTGCCACCCGCCAGCAGGGAACGCTCTAGGCAAGCGGCTAAAATTTCCCTATGTCCGTCCGACCCTGGAAGCCAGACCATGGCTCAGCACTTTAAACTAAGGCTTAGGATCAATTTTGCTTCAGAAGCTGAAGGTTTGCTATACTCTCTTAAATAAGATGCTTACCATTCTCAATAGGTGAAGATAGTCAATGATAGATTAAGGCAGCTAGGGCTTTTAACTGAAGATATCTTCTTCTAGGTAAGGCAAAGACCCTTTTGCTTGTCCAGCATCACCTTATAGAGCTGTATTACAACAGCGTGATGATTCACTCTAGCAGAGTCTGCTTGAATCATTTTTTTTTGGAATTTTACCTCCTCAGACTCTCCCATTGTACATGAGACACCTAACAGCCCCCCCACCATGTTAGGCATTTGCTTTTGCCCACTGTAATGCCATTCTTTTTGAAATAGTACTTGGCATATTCCATTGTATTCCATATTCAGATCATCTCTGCCATTGTGAACAGGGTTAAATCAACAGTCTGCCATACAAAATATTGGAATGTTGTTGTTTTTACTGTTTTTAGGAACTTCTGGATCTCACCACTTTTAATATGCACCTTTTCTAATAATCTTCATGGGGATAATAAACCCTATTTGTTGCTATAACAACACAAATTTCACAAGCTATCAATTGGAACAAAACAGACCACAGCTTTATTGATCACAGTATTCAGAGCATTTTGGCACAGCATAGGGCAGGATCCAAGCATCGAGCAACCTGACTGTTGGCCGATGAATCCCAGCCCGCATGCTGGGGAAAACCAGGAGTGACAAGAAGGTGGCAACAAAGGCCCATGTGTGGAACCCTTGCTGCCTGGGAGTGAAGCCAGATAGCTGCCCCGGAGCTGAGCATGCTGCTCAATGACTTGACCCCCAAGACTCCATAAATGGGTCCCCTACTAGGGGAGGTGGGCACACAGGCACAGTCCAGTGCTTAAAATCACCTCAAAGCTGTGACAAAGAAACACACATCTATCTATATAAAAGAAAGTCCCCTCACCATAAAATCAATGCCCAGGCCAAACCCTTGGTCCTTTGTTGTTGTTGTTCAGTCCGACTCTTCGCGACCCCATGGACCAGATTACGCCAGGCCCTCCTGTCTTCTGCTGTCCACTGAAGTTTGCTCAATTTCATGTTCGTTGCATCAATGACACTGTCTAACCATCTCATCCTTTGCCGTCCCCTTCTTCTTTGACCTTCAATCTATCCCAGCATCAGGGCCTTCTCCAGTGAATGCTCCCTTCTCATTTGCCCCCAAGAAAGTTCCTGGCAAACATCGAGCCAGATACACCAATGCTACAAGGAGGAGGCAACTTAGGAATGCGGCAAAGACATTTGCACATAGTACTCCTGCGGTGCACTGAGCTGTGTAGGCCAAGTACCAGTGAGATCACCCTGAGGTGCTCAGAACAACACTGTCTCCATATGAGCAAAACAATCCAGGAACACAAGTAGAAAGGCCATCACTTTCGTGGAAGGTGGCAGGAGTTGACGTGACAGACGACTGCTTAAATGGACAGTTCTATGTTGCCTGCTCCAGAGTGAGCTCACTAAGCAGCCTGGGGATCCTAGCACTTGAGGGCAGAACCACCAATGTGGTCTACAGAGAGGTCCTTCAGTGTGTGGGGGGAAGTACGTATGTCTCACTTTATTTTTTACACTACAATCTTCTCCATTAGAATTCCTACAACAAATATTACATTTCAAACTTCCAAATCATCAGTATTATAACTGGATTTACGGAACTTAAATACCGTAGTGAAGCATGGAACTATACAACAAATACTGTTAAACATACAGCAAAAAAGGGGTAAAAGATGGAGTGTCAAAGTGGTGAGAGAAGGGTGGACATTTTCAAGCGGAGGCTGGACGACCATCTTTCGGGTATGTTGTAGGGCTATCTTTTGGCTATGCTCCTGCAGAGTGCAGGGGGTCGGACTAGATGACCTGCAAAGTCCCTTCCAACTCTAACATTCTACGATTCTATGATGATTGCCCAGCTGCTGAAGTTTAAGTAACCCAAGGAACAGGGCCAGGCAGCACTGATGCTTGCTCAAGCCTGCCTCTAACCAGCCCAAGGGGAGGAGCTAACAGGAATGCCAGCAATTGGTCAGGCTCTGAAACCACCACAGACCAGCTGGAGCCTGCCATAGTGGTACACGTGGTTACTTCTTTGTCAGGAGCTCAAGCCCTGTGGATGCAAGGGCAGCCACCGTAAGTCAGTAGCCACATCTTCCTTTTAGTCATTACTCAATATTGTTTGATCACAGGAAGTCTTGGAAACAAGGCTGTTAGTAAACATGTTTCATCTTATTTGCAAGACTGTAGTATTCTATATAAATAAATAATCTTGATGTCTACGGGCTGCGGCTATGCAAAGTTTTAAAAGGCTGTGATCATACACACCTTTAGATCTGATGTAGCTGTGAATGTCTGATGGATCTAATGGGTGCAATCAGACAGCAACATCTGGAAAGCATCCCGCAGTCATCGACAACCTGTGCTGCTCCACCACAGAAGTGGATGTACAGGTTTCTTGAACCCTCTCACCCCCAGTCCAGGGGATAAGAAAGGCCCAATTCCTGTTCCTCTGCCAGCATTTATAGGATCTTACTTCTCTCTCATGCCAGTCCAGGAATGAGAGATACCAAAATCCCACATGCTTAAAGAAACCCAAGAGAATGTCTGCACACCCTCCTGGTTTAGTAGTAGACTGCCACCAAGATCTCTTACATCAGTGCCCTCACCAAGGTTCAGAAGCAGAGATCTAAGCTTCTGCCTGGTCTAGAGGACTTACCAGGTTTACCAGCTCTGTGCCAGAGCTGCAAACGACTATTAATAATCACAGTAGTAGCCACATCAGCTGAGTAGCCCCAGGCAACAGGATTTAGCCTTAGAGATCAGTTGAGATACAGGACTCAGACTCAAATATTAATCTATATATTATCTTTATTCAGCAAAGCATGCATATAATCAGACTTGCAAAGATTAGACAGTGAACAAGGGCTATAGCTTATTTAGCTCTGACTACACATAGAGGTATTTCATAGTTACCAGTCATTCAATGTGCTTTGTGGAACCAGGGAATCTTCAGGATGAAACACATGTTTGCTGTGGGCAATTAAGTCCAGCTTCACTGCCCACTAGTCAAATTCCATGTTGCAGGTAGGTAATCCAAACAGAGACTAACTCTCAGAAAGAAGCTAACTTTTCAAGAGAACTTTGTCTCATTTTTCATAGGGTGAGCACAACTCTCTCCCCCTCCCATCATAATTGAATATTGCCATTTACCCAATCACTAGGGGATAGAAAGGCGTGTCCAAGCAGGCATTGCTTATGCGACTAAAGGCACATCTGCTTGAGCTTTGGAGTGTAAATATCTTGGGCCTAGCTCTTCCCATGTGTGGGAAGGCACCTGAATGTCTCCCAAAGGTGACAATATGGGTATGAAGCTTGGCCATCTGTGCAGGCCATCTGATTAGTTGACAAAAGTCACATGGATATATTAGCAGCCAGACCATTTGGGCCTAGCAAGAATGAATCAGGAAGGTCTTTTCCTATACAGTGGAGTTAAAAGATACCAGGGAAAGTCTGGCTTTAATGGGTTCCGATGGGCCACGGACAGATTTTTCTCTGTCTGATCATGCAAGCATGTTCTCATGCCATCGGGATGGTCTGATGATGCCATCCTGGCTCGGTGCTGTTCCCCCCCTTCACATACTCTGTAGGGAGTCCTCAGTACGGAGGTGCAATTCCTCATTTAATCACATGGGAAACAAATGGCCAAAAAAACCCCGACTCATCCACGGTAGCATCTGATCACACAGTGATGGGCTGAGCCCACAGCTTGAAAGGGCTGTGTGATCTCACAACTGTGTGTCAAATTCCTCCAGAGGGGATAGCCCCGCTTCCCCTCCACTTCAACAGGCATGTGTGACCGCAGCCAAAATTAAAGAGCAATGCCACAACTGAGCATGGAAACCTTTCTAGTTATGTTTCAGAGGGAAGCTTTGAATCTCAAAAGCTTATACGCCCTAAATCTTGTTGGTCTTTAAGGTCCTGGTTATGTGTGTCAAATGTCTCTTTGTGTCAGATGTCTATTTACTTCATTTCTATTCAGACTTTCTCACAGAGGCTCATTATTGCCTCTGGGCCAGAAAGCACTGAAGCATTAATCCTGAGTAAAATTTCCATTGCTGTGTGACAAGTTTTGAAACAAACTTTTTTTTGTATATTTGACTAGGTAGATAGGTGTTATATGAGGTGCAAACCTTCTATCTTCTTGCAAAAGAATTACATAGAGCACCATTAGAAGTTAGCATTGAATGAAATGAAGCTGACTGGTCTTAGAATGAATAGCACCAAACAGAACCTTATCTAAGAGATCTATGAGGTTCACAGCATGGACATTAGAAACCACCTCATTTGGGAAGGTAATTGAGGAGCTGGTGAAAAGCTAACTCTGTTTATACTTGGAGTCCCTGGAGTTCTCCGATCCTTTATCTGTATTTTGAGACTGGGGCTTTATGGATAGCTCTTAAGACACTGTAAATGTATCTCTTTCTAAAGACAGGCATGAGTAAAATGTCCATGCTGGTTCCATTAGGTATTGTAGCAGCTGTGCAACACATCAGCAGCTGAGATCTGCCAGAAAGTACTTGCTGTGAAAGCATGGGTTAAAATGTGCTTTCTCGTGTGTCAGGAGTGACTGTTAGTGCACAAACCCTGGAGCTGGAACATTCTGCCTTTGTTCAGCATTTAGCTACCATCATTTCAGTTTAAAGTGTTCATATTGTTGTTTTTTATTAAATGATATGTTCCTTATTTTATTTCATTCAGCCAATCACCTAACACAGTAGACTGTACATTCAGCTAGAAAGAAAGGGAGGGGAAACTTTACCTCGAAGTGTCAGAGGGCACCTATTAAGCTGTCTCTGTATCTAACGTCTATAATTTTCTGTTTCATCTATTTTTCAAAAGCAATGGCTTTCCACTTTGAATTCACTGTGCACAGGTTTTGCTTAAATTGGGTTATAAAAGGGTGATTCCAACTTCACTATCCCTATACAGAACGAGTTATTTCAGTGTCTCATTTGATCCAGAACTGTGCCCCCAAGCCATTTCCAGTGAAAAGGTTCCATGCTGAAGCATTGCCACATATCAACAGCCAATTGCTGCCTATCATCCTTTTGTATCCCTGGACTATCTCTAAGAGACAAAGGAGGCATTGCAGTATTCATGCAGAGCATTTAGTACAGGTAAAGAGGCGAAGCCTTCTTATAGATCCATCCCTGCAGGTTGGGATAAGGCTGGAGAAGTGTCAGTGGCAGGGGCCCAGTGGCAGGGGCTGTGGACTGAAAAGTTTTGAGTTGGAGTTCAACCTATTTACTGACCCATAACCCAATGATCATCCAGGTTGCTGTTAGTGAAGAGATATGGGGTTGGATCCAACCAGCTTTTCTACTTATGAAAAAGGAAGGAGGGATCCCAGCTGACCACCATGAAAATACTATGATTTGGATCATGGGTCATGCATGTGTGAAATCCTTGTGGGATGGGGACTGTAGTAAGGAGGTGACTTGGGTGAGATCAAGTGAAAAAGTTGGCTGGATCCAACTTGTGGGAACTGTTCCAGTGCTTTACTTTTTCATGGAAAATTTTCTGTTCAAAGATTGTTTCGTAAAAAGTGTTAGGCAAGCTTGGCACTTTCAAAATTGCAATTAATGTTTTTCAGGTGATTATGCCTAAGAATTGTGTGAGAGAGTATATATGTGTTTCATTGATCTGTAAATAGGCATGAGAAGATAAAGCCAAATATTCATACATGGATGATGATGCATGGGTATTGTTATACCCTCAATATGTAGATAACAATCCAATTTTTTTAAAAAAATCAAATTATGGGTTCACCTCTGCAAATCTGGCTATGGAAGATCAACCTGAAACCAAAGCTAAAATTCTTATTTATGTGGCTCCTCTCACTTGGTGGAAGAGATATGGTAATCACCAATCTGATATTTAACTAACAAGCAATCTAAGTAATGCTATGGAGTAAGAGTGAAACTGAAATGCCTCAGTGACCTCTGTGGATGAGAATTAAATTTTGTAGACATAGATGGGTGTGCAACCACATCTGTGGCATAACATTCACAGTTTTTTGAGTGTGCTAAAATTTATGTGTCAACAATTTTCACTGTTTTTGTTTTGCCCCTTAAATTTAAACATTGTAAGCAAAGACTTTAAATTTCAATAGGCATTATTTCAATAGAAATGATTTCTGCATGAAACTTCAGGTGTGTTTGAATATGACCTCTAAACTACATTTGAATAGTTTTCTTCCTAATGATGCATTTCAGTTCAAGTCTTTCTTGTTATTTGGCTATCCAGTTGGTATCAGGTGCTTTAAAAAGTCCAAATAAATATTATAAATCCTATTATGGTCTACTTGAGGGCACTGGAAACTTTCCTGATTCATACATTTGTGGGTCATGTGACAGATTGCCTGGCTCTCCAGGTCCCAGCCCCTCTCCCTCCTCTTTAAAACCAATGTGGGTGACAGTGTTCCTGCTTCCTTTTGCCTCCTCCTGACCCATCATCCCAACTAGCAATTCTGTCATGTCTAGAAGCGCTTTTAGCTTCCACAGGACATGACTTCAAAGACCTAGTTGATTAGATGTAATGCAGCATGATCCATTGGCCTTGTATCATCCCCCATCATCTTCTGTAAGTTTTGCTTTTAAGGAGCAATCTAATGGGAAAGCTTTTAGAATCAACAATTTCCCCTTTCTGATCTCCTCTTCCGATCTTGTTCTGATACCACAAATTGTCCTGTAGAGGGCGGCAGAAACCAAAATAGACAATTACTGGTCAGGCTCTTGAAGTTATGCTTAAACCTATACTGACGGTTATGATTAGAATAATAGATTGACTTTTTTAAAGACCATTGAGCTTATATTTCCCACTTGCCTGAGTTTAACATCTATGATACTAAAATGTGTCCTCCCCTTCATGCTTAGTTCATTTCAAAGAAAAAAAATGAAGGTAGCACATGGATTTCTCCTTTTTCATGCATTCCCACCTTGGTTTTTAAAAGCACAGCTCATTTTTTTTTCTCTTTCACCATTCTCTTTTGTATTCATGTTGTGTAGTGTGACATCATATGATTTCTTTTCTTCAGGGAAAAATTAGGATTGTCTATCAGAGCCTTTGAACACTGTCCATTCAGTTTTGACATAGAAACTTATCCCCCCCCCAATCTGTGTGCCGTCCATTTCATCTTATTTGCTTATCACATAACTTTTGAGTTGGTTCTCTTGGGTCTTCACAGTGAAGTTTAAATCATAAAATGTCTTTGGGCCTCTTTTCCAATATTGGATATGAGGCATTGGGATGCTTGCCACAGGTGGTAGTCAGAGTTATTCCAATGCAGTGGGTAACTCTTGTTCATGGTGCAGTAGCGTTTGTGTGGCAGTGCTGTAAAAATACACTACAGCCTCCGAGGACAGGGCTTCATCAGGTTAAATGGGAGAATAACCTGTTAAATAAATTTTGACAGACTGTGGAAGATTTCCTGCAGGCTCCTATTTATTAGACTTCTGCAGTGAGGCTTATTCAGTATTCCTGCTTCCATACTGGAGATACATGCAAACAAACAATGTTTCTGAGGGCATCTGCTCATTTCTGCCTTGAAGGAGAACTAATCTCCTCTGCTTAGCATGCTTCATTTCCAGAGCAACAAGTTATGTTGCAACAAAGGATTCTGAGTGGGAGAAGGGGGAGCAGCTGGGATAGATGGAAGTGCTAAAAGATACTGCTGGTGTCATGCATAACTGAGAAGGCTAATGCTGAAAGGTGCACATTAATATACATTAGGAGATTTTTTGCTTATATGGGTATTAAATAGCATTTTCTTTGATGCATCATTGGCTCGCTAAGAGGTGCAAATAAGTCAAAACAATAATATTAATGCTAAAAATGGGTATAATTCTTCTCCTGAGACACAGTTGATATACACACACAATGGAGAAGTATTTCAGAAAATGTAAGGCTAACAATTGTGGGGAAATGTGTTTGCCTGAATTGTAGTGGGAGGTCTGGCTGAGGTTATTTTTTTGTCCGTGAAGGGAAAGCAGTCAGAGTCTTGAAGATCTTCACAAAGCACACAGTTCTGAAAGGCAGATTTTCTTTCTTTTTTAAAAATAAATCTCCTGAGCAAGCTCTGCGTACAGACCTCTGCTGTGTTGCCTTATTTTTCTAGTTTGAATCGTGCCAAAAAAGTTGGTAGGAAAGAGCAGTCAGCCTGACATAGGATGTAAAGGATCTGCTTGTGCAGCCATAATGAACAGCAAGGGTGACAGCGGCTTATTAATATAAAAAGAGAGTTCACCACATGACCCGCAGCTGCAGTGTGAAGACCAGCTTCTTTCCTGGCTGTGTAACTGAAGGACAGGTGTGCATTTCTGTGAACTGAACACTGGCTGAGCTGGCTGTTTTTCCTCTACACCCCCGCCTCAGGCAGACTCTGACCCTTTTCTTTTAAAAATTTCAACATAGCATGAATGTTCTTATGTTCATAGCTGCTGTCTTAATATTCTAAAAAGGAAAGGGTTTTTTTTAAAAAAAAACACAGGATTGTTTTTTAGGCAGAGCCAGCCAATCAACACTGTGTAAAGACAATTTCTGTTTCAAACTTGCAGAACCATTTATTTTTCTACGTTGATTCTGAAGAGAAATAGGTATGTTTGGGTTGATTGCAGGGAAAGTGCTTCCAGAGTGACCTTAAAAATGTTGTGTCTGTCTTTGTCCATTGTAGACAAAGTTGCAGCTTTTGGTAACTTGTTTTGTTTTGACTTTTTTAAAAAAATTGTGATTTATATAATTGATCACATTCAGTTTTTTAAATCGTGATCCATTCTAGTTTTACTCTGTTTTTGTTGTTCTTGCACACTAAGTAGTGTGTATATGAAATTGTTAAATACTATTTATAGCTAAGAAATCCGTATCTAATGGATAACATGGTGTTACTTTAAAATAGCAAACAATTCCCTTAACCATTTTTGAATCAGGTTGAGAACAAAGGGAAGCATTGCTTCACATCATATGTGACAACTAGTGGAATTCATTGTAGAGATGGCCCCTAAATTACAAGGCCTTTAAAAAGGATTAACAGAAGTTTATGAAGCATTAGCACTTCTATATGTACACTGTGGATATTATACTTACCATGTGGACTGCCCTTGTTTTTGAATAGCGTGTGAAGTAGGTGTGTGAGCTGATGCATACAAATCCTGGCATATGGAAGTAGGAAAGCTCTGTGTGTGTGTATTCTAACCCTGTAATTCTACCTCAGTGCATGCATTAAAGAAGAAAATTGCCTTTCAAAACGTGAAAGCAGTAAACATATTTAAAGCTACTTGGTGGGTGAGCAGAAAGGTAAACCGGCCCTATTCAGATTTTCTGCAAGAATGTAATAACCTTAAACGAAGTACTGTTTCCAGCAGATGCTGAAGACATCGTGACCTTATTTAACTCTGATTTTATTCATCAGGGGAATGGGTTTCATATCTCTTCCAATCTGTGACTGATGGGCAGGAATAATTTCTCAGGCTGTGTAGATGAGTATGCTATGGTAGATTCCATTTGCCACACTGACAGGAACTCAGTGCTATCAACCATGGAGTTAGTTGGAAAAATGTTTTCCTTTATAGTCTTGCTTGAACATGAGCATGATGTATGTGCAAGTATGGGGGAGGAGGTAGTATAGTGACAGAGGAAGGTCACAGAATTTGTGTGAAACTCCACTACAAGGCGCTGTTGCTGGTTCTGCTTTAACTGCACAGAGTACAAATACAAATACCTTTATTGGCATAAAAGATACAATGCAGCAAGCATTGCAGGTCTAGGGAGGATAGGAAGGCAATGTGATGGAAGAAAACCACAGAAAAAAGTGTTTGGATAAAATACACAGCCACAGCTTTATTGATTACAGTCAAAGGAGCATTGGACAGTGGGGGGACAAATCTGACATAGGGCGACCTACCTGCCACCCAATAACCCCAGCCCTCCTGCTGGGGGATATAACCATGGTTGTGACAAGACCCAACATCCATATGGGTGCCAGCCTCTGTATAGTCCCCTTGCCACCTGGTGGCTCCATGCCCAGGACCCCATAAGGGAGTCCCCAAAACAGGGCAGGGGAACACACAGGCATATCCTCCCCTCACAAAGGATCCATCCCAATGGCCCAAACTGCCCAAGCTGTGACAAAATAAACCACATGACATAGCAGAACGATACATAATAAACATGATGAGGCAAATAAACATAAGGAACTTGTCACACCACATCTGACACCACACCAGAAAAATGCAAAAACAGGGAGGGATGGGTGGGAAAGCCAAAGATGTAAAAAGAGGGTGAGCCAGCCAGGGTGTGGATTTAAATAGCCGCCCGAGCTTTGTACCTCCGGCCTACCCCAGCAATGTTTGCCTCTGCTAAGGTTGCTGGGTCCCTACTTTTTTCTGGCGGGGGGGGGAGCTCTTCTCCCAGGATCTTCTGGTATGCACATGTAGCGATGATGTCACCAGGAGGATGCTCTAGCATTTGGCTAGAAACTCTATGATACCATAGAGTTTTCAGGCCAACTGCTACAATATTCCCCCAGCAACATGCCTGGTGCGATGACAACACCTCCAGGTGACATCATCATGCCAGGCACGTCGGCCCAGTCCAGTCACTATGGGGGTGGAGTTCCCCCCACTGGCTGGATCCAGGCCAGCAGATCAGGGGCCCCTAAAGCAGGCAACCCCCCCCCATGGTATCTGGTAACCATAGCCTCTTCAGCTGCCCAAAGAGCATTGCAGCCCTGCCCCTACAAGCCTAAGGGCAGCACGAGGCTACAGAACACACTTCCTCACCCTCTCCCACCTCCTAGATTGCAATGTCTCCCAGTGAGTCAGTGCCTTTATTTGCTGACACTGGTATGGCACCACCACAAGAAAGCCACCTCAATAAGGCGCAGAAAGCATTGCAATTGCACCTGAGTCCATGGTGACTGAGTCCATGGGCACTCAATGAAATTGCTGAGCAGTCGGGCTAGAACAGATAGAAGGAAGTACTTCTTCATCCAAAGAGTGATTAACACATGGAATTCACTGCCACAGGAGGTGGCAGCAGCTACAAGCAGGGACAGCTTCAAGAGGGAATTAGATAAACATATGGAGCAGAAGTCCATCAGTGGCTATTTGCCACAAGGTATAGATAGGAACTCTCAGTCTGGGGCAAGTGATGCTCTTTATTCTTGGAACTTGGGGTGGAGGCAACAGTGGGAGGGCTTCTAGTGTCTTGTCCCCACTGCTGGACCTCCTGATGGCACCTGGTATTTTTGGCCATTGTGTGACAGAGTGTTGGACTAGATGGGCCATTGGCCTGATCCAACATTGGCTTTTCTTATGTTCTTATGACCATGCTGCAAATCCTCAGTCATGGAGCAGCATGACGGTGATGCCCCTGTGACAGGCAGATGGAGAAAATCAGCTGATGTGGCCATGCTTCCCTGATTTCAGGCTGTGGCCACTAATATGCACAACACATCAAGGGAGGCAACAAAGGAAACACTACACCGACCTTCCACTGGAAGAAGCACTGTGGTGTGACAGAGAACCTGGAATGAGGAGGCCCTGGGTGGGGTGGGGGGCTCTGTGGATGAGGGTTCAGTTTTCCTCTGCAAGTAAGTTCCTTTTTGCCAGGTGCACACACAGGGAAAGAAACAGCGGTACTCCTGCCACAGCATTCACATGCTCCTGTAGCTCACTCAGCAGAGACAACCCTGATGGAATACCCAAGACTTCCCCTGTGCGAGTGCTCAGGTTTTCAGGTGGGTGGATTTTGGGAGCACCAACCTTTGCCAGGCAATGAGAGTGCATACACTAACAAGAACAGCACCTTCACATTCCTATCAAGTTTCCAGGAGCACATTGGGGAAAGCACCCTGTTTCAAACAGTACTCATGGGTTTGAATCCTGTAAAGGTAGGGGGATGCTGACAAAAATTCAAATCTCATATTTTGGCAAGGAATAGGCGTAGCAAGCAGGAGGAAGAGGGTGGACAAGAATCTACACCTCATGCACTTGGGAACAGTCCTCTAACCACACACCCAACAGGGTACAAGCCATCACATACAGTATAAATATATTCCTCCAGTCATATTGGCATTTATACCAGGGCAGGGAGGACAGCAGAGAAAAGCATTGAACAATTGGGAGTCATAGTCTCAGTATAGTCAAAGCCATTGATTCAGATCCGGTGTGTGGTTCGGAAGCCTAGAAAGCAGTCCCAGGCACAGCTGACATTTTGCCCTATCAAGCATTTGGGATGAGCCACTCATTCTGATTAACTGCTCCCAATCCCAGCTTTCCTCCTCCTCCTCCTCCTCCTCCTCCTCCTCCTCCTCCTCCTCCTCCTCCTCCTCCTCCTCCTCCTCCTCTTCTTCTTCTTCTTCTTCTTCTTCTTCTTCTTCTTCTTCTTCTTCTTCTTCTTCTTCTTCTTCTTCTTCTTCTCCTCCTCCTCCTCCTCCTCCTCCTCCTCCTCCTCCTCCTCCTCCTCCTCCTCCTCCTCCCCTGCTGAGCTCAGAGAGCTCATTTACTACCAAATGCCAGCAGTCATCTGGGTTCATGTGCAACTTATGGAGCCTCCCTCTCACAAAAGCATACATATACACGCATTGGAACACCCCCTTACCCCATCCCTGTGCGACCTACATGCTGAAGACAGCTGAAGTCAATAGCAAGTAGAAAGTAGGAACCAAATACTGTCTCTCAACAGTGATACAGTTCTCTAGCAGTCCACACATTTGTTGAACAGCATCAGGAAGAGTGGCTTGTAGTCCCCCCAGACTGAAATTGTACTTCCTGTGTCACCCTCTGGTATGGTATTATGAAGACAGTATGCTGATATAGTGCCAGCTATCTTCTAGCCCTTCCCCTTTCAGCCTACTGCTAGCAGCTATTGTGGGCAGAAGGATTATGAAGCAGGGGAAATGTTTGCAGTCCCAATTTGAGGCAGGGCCCCCTCTCCTTTTCTTACTTGTGTGGGGTGAATTGTCCTCCAGTTAGGAGAGTAAAGTATCTCATTTGATGTCTGTGTATTGAGATGGAGTACCTATAAAGAGTTCTGAGCAGAACAGTGCAGTACATATGCTACAATGTGTGTTCTGTCCCTTGGCTGTTTAAATGCTCCATTGACCACCTAGTCCAAGTAAGACACTATCCCACACCTATAGGCTCTCTTAAAGGTTCCATTCATTATTTCTGTTCCACAAATGTTGGAGCCTTCTTCTGGTGCAGTGATGCTACAAAGGAATCTCACCCAAATCCATCAACATCCATCAAACGAGCATGGTAAATTCCAGTATGTATGTAAACATTTATGTCCTTCTTTGCAGTCCCATGAGGCTCCTAAATTTGGTTATAGAAAAGTCTTCACCATGAAATTCTGTTGTCTTTAATAGTTTCCAACTGGCTCCAACATCACTCGGGCTGAATTTTCTGCCCTCACCCTCTAGCTTCCCTCAGTCGACATACTCACGGGTCCTTTGAAGGCAACAGTCAAAGGAGTGGGACTGAGCAGCTCAGGCAATTGTCGCACAATTGTCACATCTGACCTCTTTCCTCTCTAAGGGCTAGTCGTCCTGCTGAAGTGGAAGGAGAGAGAACAAGGCATCATTGAGCAGCAGCTGGAACAACTGCTGTGTGCTGCTGCTTTTTCCCTTGTTAGATCTTAATAGGATGGTTTTTATGCCTTTATTGTTGTAAGTTGCCTCATGAGATTTTTTTAAAAACCCTAGAAGAATGAGAAGTATTAATATCTTAAATAAACTCTGTCCTTGATGGAAGCAAGACTTCCTTCACTGGTAGCTGGCATTTGCTAATGCAGCAGCTCTGCCTGAGGTTCTATAGTATTAGTTCAAACTGGAAAAGCAATTGTCACTGAATATGTACAGACTCTAGAGTGGTAACAGGGCTGCTATCCAAGAATACTTAAGGCACAGTAAGACCTGCTGAATAGGAGCCACTTAAATGGACGTAAGAGCCATTGAATAAAATGGGACTTCTGAGCAGACCTGCTTAGGATTGCTGCAGTGCCACTTAAAAACACGTACCATTTTAGCACTAACATGCTCGTCACACTTGTAGTTATATATCCAGTCATGCCTTCTTGCACCCATGAACTTTAGAAGCACTACTGAGGCATAACAGCTTCTGTTAAGTGCCCAAAGTCCCCAAGTCCTTTGTTTAATGTCCAAACAGCAGCTTTTCTCTCTTGTACTTTCTGCTGTGCACCATCAGTAGAAATTGCCTGACCCATGAAAAGTAAAAACTGCTTTTTAAAAAGAGTGGATTTCCTATGAAAATGGGATTACAGGGTTTTCCGTTTCATTCATTATTTCATATTTATTTCAGCGATAAACCTCCAGCTACTGAAATGAGGTTATGATCGAATTTCCATTTGAGCCCTTCAGCAACTAGAAGCTCTGCACTGTTTAGACCTGGTCATTCACTGATGATTTTATGCAAACAGCCTTGCACCTGTCAGTGGCAATAGGATGCATTTCAGCCTGGGATAAGTAGATGCCAGTCCATATCATGGACCTAGTCATAACTACACTTGCGTAGGGGTCTATGGGATCAGCTCTCATATGTGATGTTAACTAAAACCCTGCCATTTTTAAAGCGTTCCGCCATGCTGTTGCCATGCAGCCACTTCATATGGCCAGCGCTGTCCAAAGACGTTTCTGTGGTCATGTGGCACAGGAAATGCTGTTGCCTTCCCACCAAAGTGGTACCTATTTATCTACTTGCAATTTCTTCCTTTTGAACTACTAGGTTGGCAGGAGCTGGGACCAAAGACGGGAGCTCACTCTGTCATGCGGCACTTGGGTCTTGAACTGCTGAACTACCAACTTATGTTCTCTTATGTTCTTATGTAACTTTCCGATCTGCAGTTTAGCGTCACTGTGTCTGCAGCAAGGCATATATAGAGTCAGTTAGTTCAGATAAATATTAAGGATCGGGGTTGGTTGAATGCATTTGGAGAGAGTTGTTAGCCAAATTGCCTTATTTACTAATAAATGTGGGGAATTATGAGTATTAAATGGCAACAGGCATTAAGTATGGGGCTACAGTGGCTCAAGTGGGTAAGACACTGAACTGGAGATCGGAAAGTTGGATCTCAATCAGTGATGGGGTATTTCCCTGGTTTTACTGATCTTTTCCTTTACTGGTAAAATAAAAGACAAAACCCAAATCTTAACTCCCCCCAGAACAGTTTGAAAAAATCTGTGGCTGTCAGTTGCACCCTGGTGCACCCTGGTACTTATTCAATGCACAGGTGGCCTACTTATTTTTTGCCCCCTCAGACAGAAGAAAGAGTCAGACAACCAAGGCTGGATGAAACTAAGGCCACTTTATTTAACATATTGAAAGTAACGGGTTGGAGCCAACTGTAAGTCGCTTGCAAACCCAGCCCAGCCAATGATTGGGATGTGCCTTGAGGAGCCCTCCAACACCACTGCATGGCCAGCACAGAGGCTCCGTCGTGGCCATCCCCAGAGGCAGCCTGCAAGCCTCATCCCTGGCCACACAGCCACAGGGTTAATCCCACAGACCCCTATACACCCCCACGGGGTTATTGATTGGTGCTTACGTAGCTGCATGAACTTTATCAAAACCTAATTCTGCCCTGATAAAGTGACGATCTGACTCATGGCCCCATCCCAAGCCAATTCCTCAATCCACTGACTGCAGTGCAGGGTAGGTGAAAAAGACCTCTTCTCAACAGCCAATCAGAGAAGCGGCAAAAAATTCCTACCTGGCCCCCCGAAATGGGGCAACCAGCCTGTGCTTATTCTACATACAGGGTGGGCCAAGTGCGAGGTGAGCACTGAAGGGGGTAGAGTAGAGCCAGCCATTAAAAGCCACGCCAGCTCCGCTCCCCCTTTTGGAGTTGAGGCTGCACCGCAGCCCCTCCTCCTTCCTCCTCATGAGGAGGCAAAGGCAGCCCTCAGGAGACATGCTGTTGGCTGCCTCCTGTGGGGCTGGATTGCCCCCTCAGATAGAAGAAAGAGTCAGACAACCAAGGTTGGATGAAACTAAGGGCACTTTATTTAACATATTGAAAGTAACCGCAAGGGCAAACATAAACAGCGGCACGGTCAAGGCCTGGTGTCACTTTGACCCCAACCTTACCATGTAACAGGGAAGACACCAAGGCCTTGGGTTGGAGCCAACTGTAAGTTGCTTGCAAACCCAGCCGAGCCAATGATTGGGATGCACCTTGAGGAGCCCTCCAACACCACCGCACGGCCACCACATAGGCTTCATTGTGGCCATCCTCAGAGGCAGTCTGCAAGCCTTATCCCTGGTTGCACAGCCACAGGGTTGATCCCACAGACCCCTATACACCCCCCCAGGGATATTGATTGGTGCTTACGTAGCCACATGAACTTTATCTAAACTTAATTCTGCCACCGCAAGGGCCAAGCCTCTGCTTAGGCCCCTGCACCCACTCAAGTACCTAGAATTAGTCTAAGCCCTTGCTGCAAATCCTGAAGGAAAACATCGTTTCCCTTCTTGGAAAGGTGAACACCGTCACCCCTGTACATGTCCAGACAATCAAGCTGAATCTGGTGGTGCACCCCAACCTTTAAAGTATTTCAGAGCTCCCCATTGGTCTTACACTAAGCTCTCTCGATCCCCTTGGGATCCCAAGCGCTATACCATATTAGGCATGGAATCATGGCCGACCACACAATTACTGTGTCTGGCCATTGGTGCTGAATGAAATTCAGGTCGTCCCTGGCCTGCAACACTAGGGCCTTCCCCTTCAGGAATCCCAAGTCGTTACCTCCCAGGTGAATGACCAAAACATCTGGTGGCAAGGCAGAACTGTCCCCAAACAGAAGAGGGAGGAGGCCTGGCCAGCGTAGGCCCCGG
This sequence comes from Gekko gecko, assembly GCA_029375565.1. Classification (NCBI taxonomy): domain Eukaryota; kingdom Metazoa; phylum Chordata; class Lepidosauria; order Squamata; family Gekkonidae; genus Gekko; species Gekko gecko. The sequence continues at coordinate 153,784,222 of JAPDNY010000003.1, forward strand.
TGCCCCCTCCACTCCACTGTAGCCCACTGGCTGAGGCCCAGCTGCAAGCCAATGGCCAATCAATTGGCCCAATGAGCTGCTCAAAAGATGTAGCTGTGTCTGGAGATGAGAATCCATCTCCTGCCACAAAACACAGCACCTAAGAAGAAACAACAGTGAAATACGGAACCCAACATTGCAAAAACCACTCATAATACAGCAAGAGGGCGCACATAAGGTTTATAAGCAGCTGATTGCCACCTGCCCACCCATCGAATGTCAGCAGTGGGATAGCCTAAAGCTGCCGCTGTGGATGCTGCGCCTATTCTGAATGAGTGCCAAACTTCACTCCAGAAAGGCCTAACAATCCCAAACCCCAGGCCGTAACCACCCCAAACTGGTGCTTTGTCAGTGGGCTCCCATCCACATGGATAAAGAGGTACCAGTCCGCATTGCCCCTTAAAGTCCTGTACTGAGACAAAGCCAATACAGGGCATAGCTCAGAGTTGGAACAGACACCCAACTTAACCATCGACCTTTTATGGCACTGGTCAGTTTTGGAGCCCCCAATAGTGATGTGTGCCTCCTTCCCTGTAAATTGGAGGTCCTGATAGTGCAATGCCCTGCCTGACTGGTCAGTCTTGGACAGCACTACCAATTCGCTTACTCTAAGCACCCCCAAGAATGCCAACAACAATGCTGCATGGAAAAGGCAGGCCTCATAACTGAAACTGCAAATGCTGGACAGGTTGCATGCAACCCTTTGAGCACTGCTGGTGAAATAGGATGCCTCTGGTTCTTCATGGCCCCCTTTTCTGTGTCCAACCTCCAACATCTTTCTAATACGAAGGTCACTAGTGCCTTCCTGGAAACCTAGAGCCTTTCTGGCAAATGCCAGGGCAGAAAGACGTCCGTGAATGGAGCTGACGGCCAAACCTGTCTCCTTCAAGGAAACAGAATAATGGATCACCTGCTCCACCGTGATGGGCCAGACCTTGGGATACCCCTATTGTTTCCTAAAGTATTCGAATTGGCGAACCGACCATTCATACCCTCTTCACGTGCTAGGGGCGATGGCAAGGCCTATTGCCCTGCAAGCCTTGGCCCTCCAACCTGTCGTAGCTCCAGGGGCATTCTTGCCGGCTGAAGATCGGTATCTGGAGCAAGCTGACAAAACCTTGCCATCTGTTTGCGAGACACAGCATCAGCTACTCCATTATCCACCCCCGGCACATGGCTAGCTAATTGAGATGCAGGCATTGCAGTGTAAATGCACACACCAAGCACATAACCCTGGCTGATTTAGATGTGAGGGAACTGATGACATGAACCACTGCCAAATTATCACACCAAAAATACACCATGTGATCAGCCAACTCATTCGCCCACAGCCAAACTGCCACAAGAATGGGGAAGAACTCCAAATATGTCAGGTCCCTAGTCCACCCCACTGAAATCCAATCCTCAGGCCATTCTTCCGCGCACCAATGTCCTGGAAATAAACCCCAAAGCCCAGGGGTGACCTGCAGCTCCGCCTCCAAAGCCCAGGGGTGACCTGCAACTCTGCCTCCAGCTTTAAGTCCTCCTGCCAAAAAGAGACTCCATTGAAGGAAGTCAGAAAATCCTGCCACACCATGAGGTCAGCCCTCATTGCACAGTTAATGTGCACTTTGTGGTGCGGTAGGCAAAGCCCTGCCATAGCATCACATAGCCTGCACAAAAAGGCCCTACCGGGGACAACCACTTTGCATGCAAAGTTAAGATGCCCCACCAGTTGCTGGATTTCCCGTAAGGTGGCCCTCCTTCATGTCAGAAATACCCAAATGCGGTCCCGCAGGTCTGCAATTTTTTCCATAGGCAGTCGGGATGTCTGAGCCACTGTATCCAGTTCTACTCCCAGAAAAACTAATTGCTGCGCTGGGCCCTCAGTCTTTCCATGGGCCAAAGGAACCCCCAGCTCCACGGCCAAATTCTGAAACCCTTCCAGGAGCAGAGCGCATCTACCTGTTCCTTGAGGACCCACAAAATGGAAATCATCTAAGTAATGTGCAACATCATGCAGGCCCGTTTTAGCATGCAGGGCCCATTCCAGGAATGAACTGAAATGCTCAAACATGGTGCATGACACAGAACATCCCATGGGCAAAGCCCTATCCATGAAGAATTGGCCATCAAAAGAGAAACTCAGAAGCTCGAAATCATCTGGATGCATGAGGAGGAGGCAAACGCAGACTTAATATCACACTTTGCCAACTCCACTCCTCGACCACAGCGCTGTACAACACGAACTGCTTGGTCAAATAAGGTGTACCTTACCATGCACAGATAATCAGGAATGGCATCATTAACTGATTCACCTCGCGGATACAAAAGGTGGTGAAAAGCGAAATTCACTGGCTGCCTTTTTGGGTACAATCCCTAAAGGTGAAATTCTCAAATTAGGAAGTGGTCGTAAAGAAAACGGGCCCCAAATATGACCCTCCAATTCCTTGTCAATCTTTTTCCTCACCACCAACTCCATGCCCTTAACTGATTTAAGATTAGAGGCCATAAACGGGGCCCTATTTCCTTGAAAAGGTATATGAAAACCAACAGTAAAACCCTCTAACAAATAAACTCTGTTGTCCTCCTTAGGGTACCTCTACAGCTGGGCTTCAAGTGCGGCCTCTTCAATGCAGGCAAACATGCAATACTCACCTACACCAAAAGAAGGCGCCACATCAATGCCAGCTTATAAGGAGCCGGTCTTCCCTAAACCGATGTTCCTGCCCTCTCCCACCTAAATTCTCCTAAATGCTCAAGTGGATGCACCCACTGCAGCCCTTCCAAAATTCCAGAGCCCACCCACAGCTCCTCTAACACCCTGACCACAGTAGATGAATAAAAGGCAGGGGGTTGGACTAGATGACCTGCAAGCTCCCTTCCAACTCTAAAATTCTATGATCAAGGTGTGGGCAGGAAATTGGGCAGGCAGGGAGGGGCGGTAAAAGGAGTGGGGGCCCTTTCTGGAGGGAAGTGGCATGATACTGCCTCACCCACTGCCACCACTAATGCCCCAGGGCCTTAACAAGGCTTCTCCCCCTATTAGTGTGGTGTGCTCTTGTTAAACTTGTTGGAGCAGCCACTGAGAGCTGCCTTGTAGCTGTGCCATTCCAGCAGCCCCCAAGGCCCCGATGCGGCCCAACACCGACAAAGTCCAGACTGGGGCCCTGTCACCTCCTCCAATGCCGCCGCCGCCACTGCCGAGAACAAAGCCAGCTGCGCTGGGCTCCACAGAGCCAACTTCAATGGCCCCTGGCACTCTGCCACGGCCCCTCCACAATCCCGGCCACTGCCTGAGTGCTCCACAGCCACCTGAAGCCTCCTGACCCTGCTCTGCCCGACGCTCCAGATTCGGAGCTCAGCACCCAGGCCCAAGCTGACTTCACCCTTCGCACTACAGAGCTGGTAAGTCTCCGAGCATGAGGCAAGCACTGAAGGGGGTAGAGTGGAGCCAACCGTTAAAAGCCTCTTTTGGAGTTGAGGCTGTACCGCAGCCCTTCCTCCTTCCTCCTCATGAGGAGGCAAAGGTGGCCCTCAGGAGGCATGCCGTTGGTTGCCTCCTGTGGGGCCAGATTAGATTCAGATGGCTGTAGAAAAATTACAGCCTCAGAGTTAGTAGTCCCTTGTAGTCAATGGCAAAATGCCATGATCTTCAAGACTAATGTGGAACCATGACAGAAATGGCACAAGTGCTATCCTGTAACAAAATCATCTCATGCTGTCTTTTCCCAAACTTTAAATCACCTTAAGGTTACTTTTCCATATCAAACACTACCAACTAGTGTACTGGGCCTAAATCAAGGTTAAAGTGTTCAAATATGTCTATGTTAAGGCAGAACACTTCATTTTAGCATCTTGTTCTGTACCCCTGAGGAAGCAATTTGAAAGGAAATGGCCTTTAGTAGGGTTGCCAGCTCCACACCTCACTCTGGGGCATTCCAGAGTGGGCAGGGATGCCCCAAGCCCCACCCTCAAGAGCAACCACCCACCCAGCTATCCTTTCCCTTCCCCTCCTGCCTGATTTAAAAGGCTTCAGCTGCTCGGTGGGGACCATGTGGCCCGCTGCCCAGCTGGAGGGCCCTTTAAATCTAGCAGGAGGGACAGGGGCAGTTGTGGGCCACATGTTGGGCTCACAAAAAGACCATTTAAAGGGTCTTTTTGCAAGCAGGGTGGGGGCTGCAGCATGCGAGGCTGGGGGAAATCAGCAGAGAAGCCTAGTGTCTTCTGCAGGCCTCCCTAGGGAAACTTGCTTTGGACCTGGGGAACAATTTGAAGTGTCATAACTTTCCTACAGTATCTGCTTGGAACCTTTGTTCTCTTCCTCCTCCTCTTGCAGTAACTAGCATACATTGAAATAATTGTCTGACAGGACTATTCTCAGGAGTTTCCATCACTAGTTACTGCAGTGAACTGGATCTTCTAGATTGCACTGATGTCCCTTCCCCCCTCTTCTCACACTATCACACACCAGCTGTGTGGTGCATTTCCAGGCACTGGGGAAAGTTCTTTTTCTTTTTAATATGTTTAATACATTTAGGTATTTAATTTCAAGCATGATGTTAAATTTAATAAGTTCAATAATTCTTCTAGAAATTGTTTCTGATGAAAAGGTTTTAACATCACTATTCAAACAGATTTCCAACCTCTCTCTGAAATGTTGCTATGTCTTTCCTTAGCTTGCGCATTAAAGCTGTAATGGCCTATGAGACAGTAGCCAACACAGTGTGACACTCCTGGTGCTTAACATTTAGATTGCGTTTTTTTTTTTTAGAGTGAAATTTTATTTGTAAACAAATGAGTGACTTGTATATTAATTAGACTCTGAGCTCAAGAGCATTTTCCATTTGACATGGGTAATGAATGTATTGTTAATGGGATGCTGACACCCCCTCCCATCTCTTTGCTTCTCCAAGGCCCTTAAATGATCTTTTGAAATTACCTGAGGTATTTCTAAATCTTCAGCAAACACAACATTTATTCCTTGGAATGCTGGTTTGTATACAATTCCTCATTATGATTGCATCTGAGTTCAGGCCTGGGCATCTGGTGTATATGCTAGGTCTTTAGATCCTGTAAGTAATATCCTGAAGATTTTTTTTTATTATTAGAAGAAGAAAAATCTATTTGGCTTTCTAAAACTAAGCACAGCAGTGAAGTCCAAGTGTTCATTGGGGGAACCAAACTCCCAAAGATAATTTTTTCTTATTTATGGAATTGTGTTAGACCTCTTGCTCTTTTGGCCTAAACAATTCTTGATGGTTGCTACCACAGCAGCTTAAATGTCTCAGGGTGCTGCCCATTTGCCGTTACTAGCATTTTCTTTGCAGCCTTATTTTGTTTTGATGGGGCTTGTGCTGGTTTTGCATATAAGCCCCATTGCCGGGAGTGGAGGATTAGAGCCACTACAGGTTTGACAGGTGACATCTTTCTGAGTGTGGACAATACTGGACTGTGGTTCTTTAGTTCATCTTCCAGGACTCAGCCTTTTCAGGATTCTTTTTATTTTATAACACCTATATAGGGTCAGAAATTTCTGTAGAAAGATTTCACTTTCTAGCATACCAGACTTTCTTAGGCAGTAGTTGTACATCAACCTTTGTGAAATTATCCATGTTCCCTGCTTTCTCTATGCCTCCTCATCTTGGAACTTTTTTCTGGTCTTTCCTTCAGCCATCCATCTTCTGGCTCTGGAGTTTTCCAGAGTGAAACTTTTGTGTTTTGGTCAGTAGTGTCATGGCGCCTCCAATGATCATGCTATCTGTGTGCTCAGTTCACACTGATATTTTTTTCTTTGGTCTTTCCTTACCAGCCTTCTATCCCAGGGGTGTTGAACTCATTTGTTATGAAGACCAGATCTGATATAAATGAGACCTTGTTGGGCTGGGCCATGTGTGTCATAAAATGTAATGCCAGGTAGCAGAGGTATAAACTTTATAAAGTTTGGCGGAGTGAATGGCAGCCACCTCTCGGGACGCTCCTGGAGGTGGTTAGCCCACATGCGGTTGGGGGGGTCTTCGCATATGCGAAAGACCCTAGTGAGCCCTACGCAAAGGCTCTGAACCGGGGGCGCTTGGGGAGTAGCCTCTTTGCCGGCAAACAGCCGGGAAATTGAGAATTTCTCCCCACCCCAGTCGGCCCCGCTGCGTTGTGCCCGTATGGGAAGTAGCAACGCCACCGACTTCCAGGAGTGGAGAACCAGCGGAATGGATTAAAATAAAAAGAAGAATCGGCAGCGAATCGTGAGTTGGAGATCTATTTTTGAAGCGGCACAAATGTGCTTCCCCCCGTAAGCATATAAGCGCATGGGAGGAGGGAGGAATCCCCACCCCCTTTGAAAAACGGGACTGTTAAAGGAAGAGTGAAGGGGGGTGAAGCAAAAAAGTGGCTTGGTGAAAGTACCTTTGGGGTTTTACTGAAGATTAAGAAGCTAGCTTGTCTCCTGGGTGACGCGGCACAAACTTTGTTAAAGTAAACAAACAAAAAAAATGTCGGGGCAGAAAAGGGTCCCTGAGAAGCCAGTAAAGAAGGGGGGAGGGACTTCCGGTCCTGGCAGCCTCCCCCTAGAGCCAGCTGTCAATCAACAGAAAAGTGAGCCACTGCACCCTCTGCTGGATCAAATGCAGAAAATCAGCGAAACCCTTTGCAACATGGAAAGTGTTCTCAACAGTCAACAAAAACAACTAACAGAAACAGCAAAGAAGATGGAGGAGATCGCACAGAAGTGTCTGGTCTCAATGGAAGACACCAAGAAAATTAAGAAAAGGGTCAACAAATTAGAAAAACATCAAGATACGCAAGAAAAAAGAATTTTAATGCTTCAGATGGAGAAATCAAACCTGACTTTCTGCTTTCAGGGCATAAAGAAAGAAGAGAAAGAAGATCTCAGAGCTATACTGGTGAATGCCTTGGCACCCCTAACTGGCAGAGAAGTGCAAGAATTAAAGGATGAGATGGATATGGCCTATAGAGCCTATTCCAGCTTTACAAAGAAAAATAATCTGCCAGGAGAAGTGATTGTCAAGTTTATCAAGCAGCGTACTAGAGATCAAATTTTGTGTGCAGTTTCAGCAGTGCCCTTGAAGATTGGAGAGCAGACTATCAGAACTTTAAAAGATGTTCCATATGAAATTCGTATGAAAAGGAAAGCATACAAAGGATTGACCACGTTTTTACAAAGACATCAAACCATTTACAGATGGTGCTTTCCCAAAGGACTCACGTTCAAATTCAAGGATAAAAGAGAGAAGATTGACTCCATCTTCAAAGCTCAAGAATTTCTGAAGAGACACGCCAGCTCAGAGGAAGATGCAGAACTCACCAATTGGACAGAGTTAAGCAGCGAAGAGGACAGCAGCCCAGAGGAGGGAGGTGCCGGAGTGGGAGATGAGAAGGCAAAAGAGGGCCCATCATACAATCTGAGAGACTTGAAAAGAAGACATCCCAAGATATAGCAATTGTTCGTGAGGCGGCAGAAGGGAGCTGATCAACAACTAACCCCAAAGGACTTTACTAATTTAACTAACAGAGTTATTTTGGACTTTCAGTAGATGAAAAGAAGATCTTCCAACCACGGTGGATGCCAAAAACTGTATTTGTACTAACTAAAACTAATACTCTAACAGAAAATTCACTCCAATCTTTTTCTTAGTCCATCTATATATCCTACCTTTTTCTTATAAAAAAAAGCAATAAAATTCTCTCCTTTTTAGGAGAGGTTTTTACAAAAATAAATAAATAAATAAATAAATAAATAAATAAATAAATAAAGGACACAAACATATTTTTTTTTTACTTAAAATAAAAACACACTTAAAACATTAGCACTCTTGCAATATTTTGTTTATTTAAGTGTCTGATAACTGACGCCTCTTGCTCTGAATTATTGCATCAAAATATCTGTGCTGTTGCAATCTTCAGTATGCTCTTCAAGTGTGTATCTGTAAGCAGCAAACCTACTTTTGATTTATTGATATTCACTACAGAAATCTCATGCTCAGAGTTCTGAGCCTAGGGCTCAGGGGAAAACATGAAATGACTGGGCATTGCATGCTTTTGTACATAAATTGCTATGTGTGCTAATCAAGAACATGAGAAAGCACTATTACACAGGCTGGGGGCTATGTGTTTGTCTGCAAAACTATAGTTTTCCTCAGTGGTCAGTATCCGCATACTATCTGGGAAGTATAAATTCAAAACCCCCAAAGGAAATGTGCTGGGTGAACTGGGTCTGGACACACATTCTCAGCCTAATCCACCTCACTGGTTTGTTCTTATTCCTCATCTAAATAGTTCACATTGCTTTCCCACCGAGAAAGTCTGGATCATGAGGACATGAATACAGTGAAAAGGGGGAGGGAACCCAGTTGCACCCAGGAGAGCCACAGCATAACAAGCCCAACAAAACACACACACTGTAGCAAGGCACACAAAAGCTCATACCTTGGATGAAACATTATTGGTCTTAAAGTTGCTTTGTATTTCTCCCTGCAATTGAGGCAGCCAAGCAAAGCAAGCTCTCCCTCCTTCCCTCCCTCCCTCCCACCCTTCAGGGAGGAGCCTTAGCCAATGGAAAGGAAGAAAGGCTTGCCTTTTTCTCCTGTGCGATTGAGGCAGCCTGGCCAGGAAGCAAGCTCTGGTTTGCTCCCTCTCTTAAGCAGGGAATTGAAAACAAATCAGCCAGTATCATAATGCCTCTGTATAAATCATTGGTGCGACCTCATTTGGAATACTGTGTACAGTTCTGGTCGCCACACCTCAAAAAGGATATTTTAGCATTGGAAAAAATGCAGAGAAGGGCAACTAGAATGATAAAAGGGTTGGAACACTTTCCCTATGAAGAAAGGTTAAAACGCTTGGGGCTCTTTAGCTTGGAGAAATGACGGCTGAAGGGTGACATGACTGAGGTTTATAAGATTATGCATGAGATAGAGCAGGCTGAGAAAGAAGTACTTTTCTCCCTTTCTCACAATACAAGAACTCATGGGCACTCCATGAAATTGCTGAGCAGTTGGGTTAGAACAGATAAAAGGAAGTACTTCTTCACCCAAAGAGTGATTAACACATGGAATTCACTGCCACAGGAGGTGGTGGCAGCTACAAGCATGGACAGTTTCAAGAAGGAATTAGATAAACATATGGAGCAGAAGTCCATCAGTGGCTATTAGCCACAAGGTATAGATAGGAATTCTCAGTCTGGGGCAGGTGATGCACTCTGTTCTTGGTGCTGGGGGGGGGCAGCAGTGGGAGAGCTTCTAGTGTCCTGGCCCCACTGCTGGACCTCCTGATGGCACCTGGTATTTTTGGCCACTGTGTGACAGAATGTTAGACTAGATGGGCCATTGGCCTGATTCAACATTGGCTTCTCTTATGTTCTTAAGTTCTTATTTCTCCTGAACAATTGAGAGAGTCTAGCAAAGCAAGCTACAATGCAGCAGGAGCAGAACTGGAAGAAGAAGCAGGAGACAGCCAGTTCCACTGTGGGCCTGATAGAAGCCTTCCAGGGGCCTGATCTAGCCCATGGGCCACATGCTTGACAGCCCCATTCTATCCCTTCAGATTCTCACTTGAAGATTGTTTTTCTGGTTTGGTTTGGTTTTGCACATACACTGAAGCACTGCAGCAGTCCCAAGGAGACGTGTACTCTGAGGATCTGTGCATTTCAGGAGTTTCAGGCATGCCTTTTAATGAGACCCTACACCTCCAAACCCTATCTTGCCTAGGAAGACTAAAGATCACAGTTAAAGAAGCTCTGGCTTCCCCTTTCTCTTCAAAGTGGGTTGCCTTTCCCCCTTTGCATCAGAAGATTTTACGCCCCCTTCCCTGATGAAAATGACTCCAAAGGTGGTTGCTCTGGAGCTAGAATGAAATAGAGGGCAATGACTGACTGCTGATGCTGGCACTCCTAATGAGAATGACTGCTTGTTTCAGCGCAGGTGACTTCCAGCACTGAATGTTTCACCCCTGGCATGCAAATTTTTAAAAATGCTGAATCCCATCCTTTCTGGGCAGGTTTGGATGGCAATCCTCAAGGCTGGGGAAATGTTCAGATTCCCAGGAAGAGGCTTTCTTGAGAATTCATTTCAAAATGAAAATAAAAAGTATGGGAGAAACCAGTTTTAAAAGGAATGGGGGGAAACTGGGACAGCATTGGAATGTTTAAGAAATTGTCTGGATACAAAGAAAAAACACAGTAACATTGGGGAATGAAAATGGAACTTTAAGACAGTCTGGTAAACACCTCTCTTTTCACTGTGCTGTCTCCCCTTCAGCCCTATAGCTGGAAAATTTTGCAGGGGGGGCATGTACCAGGAGTGGGGAGGAATGCCAAAAATAAACCCAATGTGCCTACTTAAGCCAGAAATGACGTAGGCACATCAGTGACATCAGGGGTGATGTTCACCAACCACCCTTCTGGTAGCCAACCAGAGAACCAAGCCAGTTCTGGGTCACACACCTTCCCCATCTTCTCCAAAGGCTTGCTAGATATGCCCCATTCACAATCATGAAGAACGCCATGCTGCACTATACCGTTAAGGCATGTGAGGGAGAGCACACAAGAGAACCCCCACTGGCTTATCACTCCATTAGAAGAGGAGGAGGAGGAGGAGGAGGAGGAGGAGGAGGAGGAGGAGGAGGAGGAAATTTGGATTTATACCATGCCCTTCACTGCTGTTATGTACTGAGCTCAAATTGTACCAGAGAACTGACCTAGCTTGAACACCTGAACAATAGACAACTAGGATCCTGACAGGAACCTATTGAACAGGAGTTATCATGTAAATAGCCTGTCACTGGGAGTGGATGTGTGTTGGGTGTGGTGTGTTGCACGCATTTAAGCAGGGCTCAGGTCCTGCCAGAGTGTCTTTTAGAGTTAACTGAAATCACTTAAACTATGAGCTGATCACTATATGTGTCTCGAACCTATTATATTTCACTGGCAATGAGGGTGGGATCCTGATCAGTAAGCCAGCTCCAGCCCGCTCTGAACCCCAGAGTCCCGCACATCACACCGCTCCAGAGAACATGGCTGCTCCAAGACACTTTGATGCATTCGATGCCACCACAGAGGACTGGGAGTCCTATCTCAGCCATTTTAAGTTCTTCCTACAATCCTTTGGCATCAGGGAGGCAGAAATTCAGCACGCCACATTCTTCTGTGTTGGTGGCCGGACCACATATGAGATCGCTCGCTCACTCGCTCCTCGCTCCCGCAGAGCTCAAGGACACGAACTATCATGGATGCCACGTGCAGGAACTGCGGTAAAGTCGGCCACATTGCCCATGACTGCTGCACCAAGAAGAACTGGAGGCGACCAGCAGCGACCCCTGCATCGACGCACTCTGCACAGCTCCACACCATCTCCGTCCAGCAGCAACAGGTACTGCACTTGCCTCAGGACATCCCAGATACAATAACTGTAATGGTCCTGATAGAGAAGAGCCCCTGCCAGATGGAGCTTGACACTGGGTCCTCCATCTCGATAATCTCTGAGCACACATTTAAGAGACTCTGCCCCAAGGGGGGCCCTCCCCTGCAGCCCGCCATTTTTACCCTATGGGACTTTTCAAAAAATGAAGTGGCCATTCTGGGGGAGGGCAAGTTCCGAGTGCAGTACTGCCACTTCGATGGACTATTGGACTTGCTAGTAGTGAGAGGCAGTCGCACGAGCCTTATCAGACTTTCATGGTTCATGCCACTGGGGCTCTGCATGATGGGGGTCCATCACGTGTCCACTAAAGACTTCCAGAAGGTGTGCAACAAGTTCCCCATGGTCTTTGATGGGATGCTCGATTACTACACCAGACACCCCATCTCCTTATGGCTCAATCCGGAAGTGCAGCCCAATAGATTGAAGGCCAGACATGTTCCATTCGCCCTAAAGCCAAAGATAGATGGGGAGCTGGATAGCTGGTGGCCCAAGGGGTTTTGGAGCCAGTCCCACATGCCCTAGGGGAAACCCCTATAGTAACCCCAGTAAAGCCCAATGGAGATGTCCACATCTGCACGGACTACAAATGCACGATAAATAAAGACCTCCAGGACCACGCGTATCCTGTTCCAGTGGTCAGCCACATCCTGGCTTCTCTAGCGGGTGCAAAGATCTTTGGAAAGCTGGTCTTAGCTCAGGCCTACCAGCAGCTCCCAGTTCATGATGCAACTGTCAAGGCCCAGATGATTGTGATGCACAGGGGTGCCTTCAGGGTGCAGTGACTGCAATTTGGGGTCAGCATAGCCCTGGGAATTTCCCAAAATCTAATGGATTCTCTCCTTAAAGGAATTCCTGGGGTACAGCTCTTCTTCGATGATGTTTTAATCATTGCACCCATGGAGGAGGACTTTGCTGGAAGACTGTGCACCATCCTCCAGTGATTTCAAGCAGCAGGGCTCAAGGTAGAACAGAAGAAGAAGAAGAGATTGGATTTATACCCTGCCCTTCACTGCCCAAAGGCGTCTCAGAGCGGCTTACAAACTCCTTTCCCTTCCCCTCCCCACAACAGACATCCTGTGAGGTAGGTGGGGCTGAGAGAACTTTAACACAAACTGTCCTTGAGAGAACAGCTGTGCCAGAGCTTGTGACTGACCCAAGGTCACATCAGCAGGTGCAAGTGGAGGAGTGGGGAATCAAACCCGGTTCTCCCAGATAAGAGTCCGTGCACTTAACCACTACACCAAACTGGCTCTAAAGTGAGAAAAGTGCCTCCTGGGTGTTCTGCGGGGCGAGTTCCTGGGTTTCTCCATCAACATGCAGGGCATCCATCCAACTCCAGACAAGATCACACCATCATTAATGCACCAGCACCCACATCCAAACCAGAGCTCCAGGCCTTTTTAGGACTGTTCAACTTTTACCATTCCTTCCTTCCCCACAAGGCTGTGGTCACAGAGCCTCTGCACTGGCTCCTGGACCAAAAAGCCCCCTGGGTCTGGGGTCAGAAACAAGCTGCCACATTCCGGGCCATCAAGGAACTCCTCACTTCTAATACCATCCTTGCTCACTTCAACTAAATGCTTCCAATCGTCCATGCCTGTGACGCATCCCCATACAGAGAAGAAGCTGTCCTCAGTCACCAGCTCCCAGACAGCAGGGAAGTCCCCGTAGCCTACTATTCTTGCACCTTGTCTTTGGCCGAGCACAACTAAGCGCAGATTGACAAAGAGGTGCTGGTGATCATAGCAGGAGTCAAGAAATTCCATGACTACATCTATGGGAGGTCCTTCACCATTGTGACCAATCACAAACCACCGCTGGACATGCTGGCCCTGGATCACCAAACACCCAAATGCTGTCCCCAAGAGTGCTGTGCCAGTCTATGTTTCTCACTGGCTACCAGTATTCACTCCTCCATTGCCCTGGTAAGGTGATGGGGCACACCAATGCCCTCAGCCATCTGCCGCTGCCCTCAAGTGATCCAGACCCTGCTTCAGCGCATCAGGTCCTGCTCCTCAAGGACCTGTCTGACCGTCCTCTTCAGGTAGCCGACATGTCCTGCCACACTGCCAGGGACCGTATCCTTTCCTGTGTTTTAGCCTGGGTGGGGAGGGGATGGCCTACCAGCCAGATGGGCCCGGAATTCTTGGCATTCTCATGCAGCAGTGATGAACTTTTGGCACACAAGGGCTGCCTGCTGTGGGGAAGCCAGGTGGTGGTGCCCGCACCATTGCACCAGCAAGTCTTAGTAGCACTACACGAAATGCACCCGGGAATTGTGCGGATGAAGGCACTGGCCCGCAGCTATGGATGGTGGCCCGGCATGGACAGTGAGATTGAGGACTGTGTAAGGCACTGCCAGACATGCCAGGAAACCCAACTGGAACCCCCCAGGGCTCCGGTATAACAGTGGGAGTCCACCCACAAACCCTGATCCCAGCTACATGTGGACTTTGTGGGGCTCTTCCAGGGGCAGATTTTCTTTATCTTGGTGGACTCCTACACCAAATAGCTGGAGGTGGTGCCAGTCTCCTCCACCTCTTCCAAGGCAGCAATTCATGCCCTTCACCGCATCTTTTCCACCCATGGGCTTCCAGACACCGGACAACAGAACAGCCATCAACTCAGGGGAGTTCCAGGAGTTTATGGGCCACTACACAATCCAATCCACTCCTTTCTATCCAGCCACCAACAGCCAAGCAGAAAGGATGGTAAGGATCACAAAGGAGTCCCTCCAGCGGATAATCCATGGAGACTGAGCTCACTGGCTCACGGCTTTCCTTTTCAGCCACTGTGTGATCCTGAATACCTCCACTGGATGCAGCCCTGCCAAACTCCTCATGGGCCGGCACCTAACCAGCCATCTAGACAGGCTACAACCTGATCACACTCCAGAAAACCACCCGGCAACCAAAAGCCAAGCGGCCCCCCACAGGTTCTTTCCGGGCAACCCTGTTTATGCCCAAAACTTTTCTAATGGCCCAGCCTGGATCCCTGCCAAGATAATCAGAGTAACAGGGCCCCTTTCCTACATGGTATCTATTGAGGACGGCCAGGTACTGTGGAGACACATCGACCAACTCCGCTGCCATCAACTCCCTGCCAAGCCAGAAGATTGCAACACAGAGCTGCCACGGCCACTGGAGCCCGAGCCCTAGAGGGAAACACTGCCGGCGGCCGGTGAGAAGCCCAGGGGAGCCTGCGGACATAGTGCTGGTGCAAACAGTCATGGATTGCCTTGAAGTCATGCCAACGCTGCCATCTTCCATCAACACCGCAGCTGTGCCACAGGACTCCGGTTCAGAGGCCATGTCATTCGAACCATGAATGGTGCAAACCAGCCTGCTTAAGAGACTTTGTGTGTTGAGGTGTTTTTGAATCTTGTGGGGAGGGGTGTCATGTACTGAGCTCAAATTGTACCAGAGAACTGACTTAGCTTGAACACCTGAACAATAGACAATTGGGATCCTGAAGGGAACCTATTGAACAGGAGTTATCATGTAAATAGCCTATCACTGGGAGTGTGTGTGTGTTGGGTGTGGTGTGTTGCATGCATTTGAGGAGGGCTCAGGTCCTGCCAGAGTGTCTTTCAGAGTTAACTGAAATCACTTAATAAACGATGAGCTGATCACTATACGAGTCTTGAACCCGGTATATTTCAACTACCCAAAAGAGTCTCAGAGTGGCTTACAATTCCTTTCCCTTCCCCTCCCCACAAAAGAGACCCTGAGAGGTAGGTGGGGCTCAGAGAGAGCTCTCTTGAGAACTGTCCTTTAGAGAACAGCTCTGAAAGAACTTATGACTGACCCAAGGTCACACCAGCAGCTGTATGTGAAGGTGTGGAGAATCAAACCCACTCTTCCAGGTTAGAGTCCATGCTCTTAACCATTGTACCAAACTTAACAATTGCCAACTTGCCTCCTCCATGACTAAAGGCCATTCTGGTGGGCGTGCTACTCCTAACAGGAGAGGGAGGAGGGCAAGATGTGCAGCAGCCTGGAGCTTGCTGGCTTGGAAGATGAGGAGAAAAAGGAGATGGGAGAAGCTTCAAGCAGCGGCAGTGCTCAGATGCTGGCAGCTGGCAGCAGCCGGTCACTGCACACTGGCTTCTTTTGCAGAGTCTGTACATGCACCTTGCCAGTTCATCCTTATGGGCAGTGGCAGGGAGAGAGCTTAGCACACAAGCTAGTGATGTTCTCCTGTAAATGAGTGTGATGGTGCTCAGTGCTGGAAACCTCCCTCCCCCTTTTCTAGGCAGAGAAAATGTGGCTGTGGCAAGGGGGAACGCCCCTGGTGCAGGTGGTGGTGGCGGCGTCAGAGGAGAGGGAGGAGGCAGCCACTGTGTGGTCTAACCGGGTCTTCCCTGCTTCCACAGCCAGCTTCTCAAATTTTGCCTGCCCTTCGGCAGGGGGCTCTTTGCTGCACCCAGGGGTCTGGCATCCTTGAGAAGACAGGGCACAATCATGCGGTGATGTCACTCTCGTCAGCCTCCCATGGCTATGGGCCTGCTCCCTCTTTTAAGGTATCATTTCCTGTGTATGGGAGAGCTGTTGTGAAATATGCAATGTTTTGGTCAAATAACAAAAGGATTATGAATGCTGCCAATGATTTACAGATGGGTGGAAGATGACAGAAGTTTTCCTTGAAGAGCTTCCAGTGTATGGTAAGTATAAAGGATGTTTTGCTGGACAGCGGAGGAGAATGAGAATAGAAAGAACATTTTAGAACAGAGCAAAAAGCAACATGTTTCTCAGCTATCCCCCTGTTCTTGCATGATCATACTTTTTAATTGATATCATGTACAACCTGGAAGTTCTTGAAAGACTGCTCTTATTATAATGTGACATTTCAAAAACAGAGGCCTAGAGTGAAGCCAAAATAATATCCCAAAAGCAGGAAGATGTAATTAAGCAATGAAAGAACAGAAGCAGTTAACTATGTACCATGATAGGTGGCAGTAAAAGAAACAGATAATACTCTGTATTCCCAGGTTTGTTTATTTGGAACATTTAAACCTGACCTTTCTGGCCTGATCAAGGCCACCAAGGCAGCTAACAGATTAAAAACATACATAATAAAAACACATCTTAAAAACCATTAAAACAGTTGGGACCAAGGTAAAATATGCTTACAGTACAATAAAATAAACATTCATAAAAAACTACAATTAAGTCATAGGGCAGGAAGAAAGGATCACTGCTGGCAGAAGAGGGCAACAAAAGGGGTCAGGTGAGTCTCCCTGGGAAAAGAGTCCCAGAGTTTTGGTGCCATGACCAGGGCCGGCCCAAGGTTTTTTTGTGCCCTAGCCGGGGCTACCTTCTGGTGCCCCCCCTGCCGCCGGGGCTCCCCAGAGCGAGGGAGGGCTCCCCTCCTCCTCCTCCTTCCCCCTCTCGCCCGCCCTGGGGGCACGCCGGCAAGCCAGAGGAAGGGGCGGGGGTTTAAACCCCCGTCCCATACATCGGAGCACGCCGGCAAGCCAGGGGAAGGGACGGGGGGTTTTGGCGGAGCTTTTGGCGGGGGCCTTTTGGTGCCTCTAAGGGCCGGTGAGCGAGCCGGCCCTGGCCATGACTGAAAAGCCCCCTCCCAGGTTGCCACCCACCTAATCTCAGAAGACAGGGGCACCTGAAGCAGGGCCTCAAAAGATTATTATAGTGGCTTGGTAACTTTCCAAGGGAGTAGGTGGATCTTCAAGTATATTGATCCCAAGCCATACACCACATTGGCCACATCTTTTCAGGAAGGCCAGAGCTGGCTAAAAGGCACTCTTGGCCACAGTTGCCTGCCACCTGCTTATCTGGCAGTAGGCCTGGGCCCAAGAACACTGCCAAACTATGGACTTGTTTCTTCAAGGATAGTGCAACCATTTCCATAATGGGGATACCTTAAGTCCTGGGTAAGACCATGCACTTATTGTGATTAAGTTAATTAATCCACATCCATTCTAAAACTGCCTTCAGGCACCAGTTGAGGCTTTTTACAGCCTCTCTGGGATCACCTGGAAGCATTTTTTAAATTATTGTACATTTTTTTGGTATTTTTAATACCTAAACAGACATAAATAAAATTATAACAACAGTGGTGGCGAGTCTACAGATAAGTCCCTATAAAAGGTTTCCAAATATCTAAAAATATGCACATTCCCAATTGTTGCCTATATGCCATATGTGCAAACATTTAGAAAGTTGTAAAGTCCTCAGTTCATTAGAATATTGAAGATGGGCATTTATCTTTCCAGTGTGGGAATATAAGTCTTTTAGCAACAGTTATGGCACAGAGGGTCAATTTTTGTTGACCTTCAGTTAGTTTAAAAGCATCCTCAAAGACCAATGAAGATTCTAACACAAAACTGATACGAGTAATTACTTCCTCTCCAAAAGACTGACTAACTGGACAGCCCCAAAGCATATATCTAAGAGACATGTCTTATAAGTTATGCTGCTAACAATTAGACACTTTACTTAGTCCTTTACCAAAAAGGAACTGTGGTGTCCAGTATATCCTAAACAGTATATCCTAAATAATTTTTTGCTGAAAAAACCACAGCTTTACACCAACTAAATAAATCACAGCAAACAAGAGGTATAAAATATAGGGTTATATCCCGTTGTTTTGGCAAAAGAGGGCAATCTAGTTCCTTATTCCATTCATTTCTGAGACTTCTTATCATATTTATTGACCAGCATCAAATATTTGTAAACAAATATTGTAGGTTTGATTTTCTGCATTGATTAAATGAGAGTTTCCAAGATTAAGGGAGATTCTGAAGCACTTGGTGCTACAGGGGCATATTTAGATACCAACAGATGTTGCAGATGTTACTGCCATTCAACAGATTGACAGGTCATATCTAGACCTCAGCTGAGGCAAAAACAAAAACTTATCGTCGTCTGGAAGCATGAGATAGAATGCACATTGGTGACAACCCAAATCTCTGGGTAACCTCTCCCAGTGACTTTACATAGATATTAAAAAGTGTGAGGGAACAATATAGTACCTGGCAGGGGCCTGTAGGCCAGAGGCCAAGGAGCTGAATAGCAGTCCCTCAGTACCACCTTCTGAAATGAACCTTGCAGGTAGGACCAGAAACTGTGCAAAATGATGCCTCCTATCCAATGTTCCCTCTAAGCTATGGAGTCTTGTGAGCAAAAATTCTACTTTGTGAGCTACTGACATTAAAGTTGTGATTGAGCGATTTGGCTAATGCATAAATTAGTTTGCTCTGGAGCCATCATTCCTGAGCTAAGACAAAAATGTGTGAGCCAGAGGCTAAAAAACTGTGAGCTAGCTCACACTAACTCAGCTTAGAAGGAACACTGCTCCTATCCCTAGCCTAGAAAAGGCATCCAGAAGAATACCCTGATCAATGGTATCAAAAGCCACTCAGAGGTCCAGGAGTATCAACAGAGTTCAACTCCCTCTGTCTATCTTTTGGCACCACTTCCTGTCATCCTGCAGGACAACTAAGGCTATTTCAGTCCCATAACCAGGCCTGAAACCAGATTGGAAAGGATTCAAACAATCTGCTTCTTCCATGAGTGCTTTAAATTGTCGATCCACTATCTGTTCAGTCACCTAGCTCAAGAATGGAATATTTGAGATTGTTCAATAGTTATTGAAATATTCCAGATCCAGGATAATACAGCATTAAAGACTTTTATATGAGGGGTTGACCCTTTCTGCTCTCATACGGAAAAAAATTACAACTCAAGATGGCTCAGTGTAGTGCTAACTTGGGTAGCACTGCTCCTAGTATGGCCAGCAACTTTTAAGCAACAGTGTGAGAATGTGCTGACAGGTGGTGTTTTCTGTGCTTGCTTGCTTCCTTCCTTCCTTGCTCTCGCTCTCTCTTTTGCCTTAACTGTGGGCAAATGAGAGCCCTCAAGGTACAACCCCTTGTCCTACCCTTGTATAGCAGTGAAATGTGAGAGAGGAGTCTTTCTTCATCACCTCTTGTCAAAAGTACTGCTGATGGAGTTGAGAAGGCTGTGCTGTTTTTTAAGAGGGTGGGGGAGAAAGGAGCAGATGCAGGAAGAAACCATGCCTGGTTCTATATCTGGCATTCGCTCCACATTTTCTCAGTACTGGGCTTTTCCCTCTGTTGTTTTAGCAAACCCACATTGGAACAGAAATCCCCTTCTGCATTGCAACAGAAATTCCCCTCTGCATTGCATGCTACTTTCACTTTTTTTATCATCAGAGTTTATGGTACCCTCTGCATTGCATGTTGCTTTCAATTCCTTTGATCATCAGGTTTTTATTGTACCTTCTGCATAGGTTTATGGCCATTCAGGGGTGATTTTGCAGTCAGTATGGCATTGGCCCAGGGCATTTGAATGTGGTTTTGAGCTTCACCTTTTCCTCAGTGTTGAGAAAACATGCTTTCCTTCCTTTTTGGTATTTAAATTGCCTTTACACTTAACACTTAACAGAGTTTTTTTTACTGAAGATTATGATTGTTTGGAACTGACAGTGGATTCAGCGAAGTGAGGCTCCCTTCCTGCCATGGTTCTCCAGCCAGAAAATGCAATCGGGGTGATGGACTGGGTCAGAAATGAATCTGTACATGTCATTGAATTGTCAGCTGTCAGCCCATGTTCTAGACTTTGCATTAACCTTTGCAGTACTGGGAACATAGATTTTCCCCTCCCCAGATCATTATAAAGCTATCAATTCTTTTAAAAAAAGAAAAGCTGTATTAGTCTATCTTCTATAAAACTTGGCATACTCTCCTAAACTGAAGCATTTTAGAGGGGAAAAATAAATTCTCTATGTCTTATTTTAAAGGTGTTGGGAGGTTAGAATGTGTGCTAGAAGACTAAAAGAAAATGTAAAACAGCCATATAGAGATTATATTACTCCATACCTCTTCATGGCTTCCCTGATAAAATTATTTTGATCTGGTTTATGTTATTAAAACCAAAGTATAATACTGAACTTTGCTTTCTTTCTTTCTTTCTTTCTTTCTTTCTTTCTTTCTTTCTTTCTTTCTTTCTTTCTTTCTTTCTTTCTTTCTTTCTTTCTTTCTTTCTTTCTTTCTTTCTTTCTTTCTTCTTTCGGCTTATATACCGCCCTAACCCCGGAGGGTCTCTGGGCGGTTTACATAGTGGTTCTAACCAACCAATTTAACCTAACTAGGGCCACATAGTCTACAGGGTGGTGATTGCCTACCAACACCCCGGGCTAGTTGTCATCTGGCTTCCTTTCGCGGCTTCAGATATTGGCATCCTGGTGCCCTTCTGGAGCCGATCTTCCAGGCAGCTTCCTCCGGCAGGTCTTGTCCCAGTGCGTGGCTCTGTGTTGGCTGCAGTTCCGGCTACTGTCCACAGGTGGCTCTGCCGTGCTGCGCCGCATGTCACCACACTCTCCAGGCCTCCACTTCTCTGGACTCCGCCTCCACGTTGCTTCACCGGGTCGCCAGGAACTACTTGCCGCCATCACCACCGCTGCTGCTACCGCCGAAACCTCTGCGTCACAAGGTGCCCCTGCCACCTAGGGCAGGTACCCACTTTTATCTACTTGCATTTATGATGCTTTTGAACTGCTGGGTGGACGGAAGCTGGGACATGGGCCAGGAGCTCACCCTGGCCGCGGTGGGTTTCGAACAGCCGTAATGGCTGTTCGTTGATGTTACTTTTGCAGGCATTCTTATTGCCTGTGCCACCGCTCCCCCTATCAGCTTTCAATATCAGCCACCTGTAAAAAGATACACTAATGTTGTCCTTTAGATTTTGAATGCAATTCTTGTGGAATCTGGGATCTTGTACTTGCTCCTGAATATATCAGGCCAAAAGGCTTTTCATTAGGCTGTCTCTGGAGAATGCTACACTCTTGGACCAGTTTATGAGTCATCTTGCCAGATGCCAGAATTCGGTGAGGTTGTTTTTTCTTTTACCATAGATTTGAAATCAGTTAGGATTTGGTCTACCACTAGCTTTGCAGGTCCAGGTATGGATATAGTCATGGTTGTCACCTTCTTTCCTTCCCTGAGCTTCTATATGCTCATTTAATTGCAAATGCCAGCTGTTCACTGAAGGCATAACTGAGTATCCCTTCACTTTGGATACCTTTTCATGTATTTGTGCCCTTTCTGCCTATACAATCTGTCAGTTGTTTTGCAAAACAGGAACCTTTCAAATTCTTGAAGCCCTCCATGGCCTAGGAACCACATATGTGAAGCATTACCTGTTCCTGTACTGACTTGTGTGCCCGCTTCACTCATCACCTCAGTCTGTCCATACTGTGCCTTCTGATAGGTGGTCCAGACAATAGCAGTCTATTCCAGGGATTTCTGGGCTTGCTGTGATGCTCTGGAATGAGCACCAGTAGGACTGTTTCCTTCCTACCAGTTTTTAGGAGAGATTGTAAGATGGTTTTATTTCAAAAGGCTTGCTGTTAATTTTCATTCCAACCAGCTGTTTGGTTACTGTGTACTGCTAATTTTGTGCTGATGCTCAAATCTTTATATTGTTTTAAAAGTTATTATTTGTAGTTTTTAAAGTATATTCTAACCTGCCTTGTGCTATGTGGAAATATGGTCTAGAGATATTTTAAACAAATTAAAAGTAGGTGAGTTTAAGCTTAGAATCAATGCAAATTCCTAAGGTGTTTCCTTCAATACTAGTTCTTTAACTCACATCTCTTCCCCCCATGAAGCCTTTTCTTCTGTAAAATAATTTTATTCTATTTTTATCTACCATATTTTATCATATGGCCTATCTATTAAATTACTTTATCCTCAGTGTTTGAATTAATGGTTAAAATGAATGAAATAATGGCTCATAAAAGTCTTCTCAGCTTATTTGTTGAGTAATAGGCAATAGCAGGGACTGACTAGTGTGGAACAGGAATTTACACACTGAGGCAGGCAATGGGTTGTTCACAAAGGAAGTCTGGTGTGCAGAAGGCAGTTAGCTGGGCCCAGGGGTGATAGTGATGTTATTTGTAGTGGAGCAGGCAGCCTTGCCAGCAAAGCTCCTGCTGTAAATTAAGATGTTGCTGCGGAACTATCCAGCCTGCTTCATGCATGCTGAGCTGAGTAAGGCCTGACTTGAAACATGAGGCTGACACTGCCAAACAGCTTCCTTGTGCAACTTTGCACAGGCTCAGGGTCTTGTTTAAACTGTGCTACAACCTGTGCAAAGTTTTATTTGCTTTGCACACCAGAGATATGGAGCCATTGTGGATATTCTTCTGGCATGCCATCTGAGCAGCACACGTAGGTGCTTTCCATTGGCTGCATGGCACACTTTCAATGAGACGCTGCCTGAACCTTGGGGCAAAGTCACATGGGGAAGTTCCTTGCCTCACCACCTCATGTTTAAATTGGGCCTCAGAGTTGACTGGAAAGGGAACTGGAGGTGGGAGGAATCGTGTAGTTGTTCAGCAGGTGCATAAATGGACCTTGTGTTATGTATGCAGACCGCCACCAGGAGTCCATGGCTAAAGTAAGGAGCTTGGTCCCCAAACACAATAGGGACCAGGGATCCTGGACCACCCTGTGCCCACCAATGGGATCTCTGGCAGGAAATTCAAACCCTCCAATGGGACTGTGGGTGTGCCGGGTGGATTGTATATAGTTGGCCCTTGCATGGCTATTTTTCAGTCTTGTGTATGAAGTACAATAAATGCATCTGAACGCATGTCGTAGTCAGAGTCTCCATGTGGCAAACCTAGTACTTTACACCTTGTTTCAACATCTGTCATGTTTCTCTTGCCATCTCTTTACAACATAAACCTTTACAGATCTCAATTAACATCATCCTGCCTAATGTTTTTGTATCCTGACAGTGCAGTCCTAAATGAGTAGACTTTAATGGATTTAGAATGGTGTAAGGATTACACTGCAAGTAATCTTGCTTCATACTTTGTGTTTATGATTGCATTGTAAGTAATTTTACTTTGCAGTGCCTGAGGGAGGGGACATGACCATATTGATTCACTACAGATGATACAGGATGTCCACCCTGTGTGGTTCTTCATTAGTTACACTTGGTCCCCTCATTGTATACCTCCTGACACCAACTGAAGATTAATTTTGGGAAACATTTTCATTAGACTCTAAGGTCAAATCTGCATTTGCATTTTTAAATCAGTTTTGTGCTGCATGTGCATTTTTAAATCAGTGTCATGCTGCTGTGATGCTGTCTTTGCCCCCCCAGCCAGAATAACGAGACAGACAACAGGTTTGGAATAAAACAAGGGCC
Organism: Gekko gecko; assembly: GCA_029375565.1. Taxonomy (NCBI): domain Eukaryota; kingdom Metazoa; phylum Chordata; class Lepidosauria; order Squamata; family Gekkonidae; genus Gekko; species Gekko gecko. The sequence continues at coordinate 153,807,875 of JAPDNY010000003.1, forward strand.
ACTTTATTAACTATTTAACAGAACATTGCAGCAATAACAACTAAGCAAGCATGGAACAGGCAAGGCAGGCGTCACTCCCTGACCAGCCCCCTTGCCCTTGAAGGGCGGGTCACCCAGCTCTGATCGTGAGCCAAATCTCTGGCTCGTGACCAGCAGCCCAGCAAACTGGTTGCCCTCTAGGAGCGCCTACCCCTGAAGCCATCCAACTTGCAGGGAGGAGCCTGCCCAAAAGGTTCCCAGTGGAGGTGATCACCATTCCCCACCCCGGACCCTGAAATCCGAAGGCAGTTCCTGATGACCCCCTGTTCCCTAACGGGATATGCCGTAAGGTGCTCACCAGTTCCGTTTTCTTGCTTGCACAAACCTGCCACAGCCAAGGTCAAGCCTCTGCTTTGGCCTTTGCTCCCCACTTAGCATCCTAATGCCAACCTAATTCCTTGCTGCAAGTCCTGTAAAAAGATCCCATTGCCCTTGTCAGACAAGTGCACCCCATCATTCCTATACAGGTCTGGGAACACGACCCGTATATCGGGGTGCGGCAAAAACATCCCCAATCCAGCATCCATGGCCTTTCTCAGCTGCCTATTAACTTTACGACGGGCACGGTCAATACACCTGGGGTCCCCCAAGTTCCGCCACACCTGGCGGGGCAGTATGGCAGACCATACTATCTTCACGCCGGGCCACCTTGCTCTTATCCTCGCAAGGTCAGCTTCGGCCTGTAAAACTAGGGCCTTGCCCTTCATTAGACCTAAATCATTGCCCCCCAAGTGTATCACCAGGACATGAGGAGGAGGCCCCCTTCTCTCCTGGAACAGCAAGGGAAGGAGCGCAGGCCACCGCATGCCCCTCCGTCCCAACCATTCCACCTCTGCCCATGCGCTAAGGCCAAGCTGAGAGCCGCTGGATGTCCGTCTGGCACGATGCGCCGCCCAGAAGACCATGCTGTGGCCGCAGACAGTAACCCTTTGTCGCATCATGCGGCCTGCAGCATCTGTAACAAGACAAGCATTAATAAACGAAAGTGCTCTATGGGATAGTTAGATAGCACAATGCCGGACATAACCCTTGTAACATCTGGACTTCCAACGCCCTATCCTCTGAATATCACTGCCAGTGTACCCCATAGCTGCAGCCGTTGATGCCGCTCCTATGCGGAAGGAGTGGGTGCCAAAGTGAACACCACCCAAACCCAATCTAGCTAGCGCCTTCTGTGTCACACTCCAAAATTGAAATTTAGTGAGGGGGGTACCATCCCTGTGTCGGAATAGGTAGCCCCGACCCTCTCCTCTTAATGCCAAAAATTGGCTCAAGGCCCCCACTGGGCACAACTCAACCTCTGAACATTGGTCAAGCTCAATAAACTTTCCCTTGCCACACTGATCAGTCTTTGATCTGCGTAGCCTAATACCCACTTTGGAATCTGAGACAGAAACGTCACGCCGTTCAAGAGCTAGGCCAGACACATCCTGCCGTGAGCTAGCAACCAGCTCACTGACCCGCAGAGCCCCAAAGAAGGTGACCAGCGACACCACATGAAACAAAGCAGCTTCATAGCTATCAGCGCACACTGCATGCCACTGGTCCCTGAGACCCTTCAAAATAGCTGGGGTCAGGGGTTCCCTGGGATCAGCCACTATGCCGCTCTCCCTGGACCAACCCTCGAGCATCTTCCGAATACGGAAGTCGCCCGTCTGGTCTACATGCCCCGATGCTTTGCTAGCATAGGCCAGAGCAGCCAACTTGGATCTGATGGTACGAGCTGACAGGCCCTCCCCCTTCAGCGTCACGCAGAACTCCATTAAATGAAGAACAGGTATGGGCCAAAGCTGCCGCAAGCCTGCCCTCTCCCTACAGGAGAGGAATTGCTTACCCGCCCTCATGTAAGCCCTGCGAGTGGAAGGGGCGAGTGCCAAGCTCATTGCCCTATCGGCCTCAGCCCGCCAATCTGCCACACCTCGTCCGGCATACGCACCGGGAACTGGTCGGCCTCTGGAGCCAGCTGACGGAATCTCTCCATCTGTTTACGAGAGAGAGCGTCAGCGATCCCGTTATTAACTCCAGGCACATGCCTAGCTTTGAACATAATATTATTGTGTAGACACTGCAGAGTGAAGGCTCTGACCAGAGCCATGACCCTGGGGGATTTGGACATCAAGGAGTTAATTACATGTACTGTGGACATGTTGTCGCACCAGAAGTGGACGGTATGGTTGGCAAAGTCCCCTGACCAAATCCACACTGCTGCGACAATCGGGAAAAATTCCAGGAAGGTGAGGTCAGTGACCCACCCTGCCTGAAACCACTCCTCAGGCCAGTCCCCAGAACACCAATGACCCCGGAAATATACTCCAAAGCCGGAGGAACCCGCCGCATCAGAAGCGACCTGCAGCTCCGCTTCAACTAATAGGTCCTCACGCCAAAAGGACACCCCGTTGTATGACTCCAAAAATTGCTTCCATACAAGGAGGTCGTCCCGAATCCCCCTGGTGACCCGAGTCCTATGATGGGAAAGTCTCCTAACAAAAGCCCATCCAGGTGCTACAACTTTGCATGCAAAGTTGAGGTGACCAACCAACTGCTGCAATTCCAGAAGGGTTATTTTATTCTTCCTCCTCCTTATGTCTATTAATGCCTGTAGTGCAGTTAATTTATCCAAAGGCAATCTGCAGAACTGTCCCACCGTGTCAATTTCTATTCCTAGGAAAGTCAAAATAAGGGCCGGGCCTTCAGTTTTTTCCTCAGCCAGAGGAACTCCCAGCTCCCTTGCCAGATTAATGAAGCTGGACAGCAAAAATGCACATTGACCCGTACCCCTCCTTCCTGCCAATAAAAAATCATCAAGGTAATGGGCAGTACTGCCGAGGCCCGTCCTGTACCGCAAGGCCCATTCCAGAAAGGAACTGAACCTCTCGAAAGCGGCACAGGATACTGAGCACCCCATAGGAAGAGCCCTATCCATGTAAAATTTGCCCTCAAAGGCAAAACCCAGGAGCTCAAAGTCATCCGGGTGGACAGGAAGGAGACGAAAGGCCGACTTAATGTCACATTTTGCCAATTCCGCTCCCTGTCCACAGCTACGGACTACCCTCAAGGCCTGATCAAAGGAGGTGTACCTAACAGAACACAACTCCTCAGGTATCGCGTCATTCACCAACTCCCCACGTGGGTAAGACAAGTGGTGAATGAGGCGATATTCTCCTGGTGCCTTCTTTGGCACAACTCCCAAAGGGGAAACCCTCAAATTAACAACTGGGGGGAACGAAAAAGGACCCAGGACTCTACCCTCCGCACATTCTTTGGCAATTTTTTGCCCCACTAATTGCTCCATACCGTGTACTGATTTCAAGTTAGGAGCCATGTATGGAGTCCGAGAACCCTGGAAAGGTATCCTAAAACCTAACCTAAAACCATCCAACAGGTAAACACGATCACGCTGATTCGGGTAATCCCGTAACCAACGCGCTAAAACTTCCAACTTTATTGGACTAGGTCCCTTTATCAGGAGGGGGTTGTAGCCCCCACCACCTCCGGGGCGCTTACCACCTCTACCTCCGCCCCGACCCTTAGGTTTGGGGCAATTGGAGAAGGAATGAGGCCCGGCACATAGTGGACACTCGTGCCGGAATGAACATGACTTCCGACCACACGTCCCATGGGAAGTAAACTCCCAACAAAGCGGGCGTCGCTGAACCGCCTGCCCCGCCTGGGAGCGGGTGCCTGTCGGTGCCTGTAACCTACGGACCGAATGACCACTGTGAGTCCTCTCACTCCCAGGCGTCCTAATAGTGGACATAATCTGCAGCCATAGGTCTGGATGTATCCGGTCCCATCGCATGGCCGTATTCATGGCTGCCCGCATACGAAATTCTTCATCGTACTGCGACCAAGCCAGGCTTGGAAAATCCGTAAAAGCCTTATAAATAATATCCATGTATTGGAGCAGAGCTACTGCTCTCCATGGATGATGCCGGACAATTACTGTTGCATAAATAAAAAACCCTGGGAACCAATTTGCCCAGGTCCTGTCCACCACTCGCCTCTTCAGGCGTTCTTTCTCACGGTCGTCTAGATCCTCCCTGTCCTTCTTCTCCAATTCTCTATATAATAATGTGAATACATCTATGTATTCGCCCTTAAGGATCTTCTCCTTAGTGGCGATAGAAAGATGGTCCCCAAGAGGCAATGCTGAGTCTCCCGATGGCATGGCACCAGCTGAGACTGTATCATAAGAAACAGCTGCCGCATTAGTAAACCCTGGTCCTGGCAGCGTATAGCCCCATCCAGGCCAAACCCCGGGAGGGGCGGTGGATACCCACAGCCCCAACCCATATACTGCTGACCACTAATTGGCGCAGTCTGCGGTACAGGCCCAGGGGCATTCTGAGGGCTTGGGCCCCATGGCCAATATGAACTGCTCCTATCACCATGCACCTCCTTACCATCCTTCTGTGGCTCCTTGTACAACTCGACTTGTAATTCCGCGGTGCCCTGCCCCTGTTGACCAGACGTTGAAGCATCGCCTCCATTGTCTTCCAAAAAGGCCAGCCGAGCCAGCACCTGCTCTTGAAAAGAAGCATTAGAATCTCCTACAAAATGCTTCTTCCCACCCGTCGTCGGAGGGGCACCCCGCTGCCTCTCCAGGGCTTCCAACCGCTGCAAAATAGCAGCATTTACAGGGTCATCCTCGTCACTGGATGGGACCAATGGCTCTGGCCGTACAGGAGGCCGCTTTGGTGCAGGCTGCTTCCCCTTGGCCTTACCTTGACCTTTCTTGGGAGCCATAACAAATATTAAGCAGCGACTCACTGACTCTATACTAACTAAAACGACGTGACTAGGCACCAGCAATAAACCCCCTAGCCCCACCAAAATAGCTAACTGGTAATTTATGCCTACAAAATCAGCCCTACCACCACTATATAAAATGGCCGCCGACAAAAACTCCTTACAAAATGGCCGCCTGGGATAGACACATTCAAAATGGCCACCCCTGACGACCCAAACAAGATGGCTGTCCCAGGATGCCCACCTAAAATGGCCTACCCTGGGCAAAGCCCAGCAAAGATGGCCACCAAATACAACCCTCGCACAACAGAAAAACGTGACCAACTGCTGCTATGGGGGGGGAGAGTAAAAAGGACAAGCAAGGCAGAAACTGGGCCCCAGCAGCCTCACCACACTGCTGTTACAAAAGAAGTGTTTTGGCCAGTATCCCAAAAACCTAATTTTTAGTATTATGTGTGTGTGTGGTCTTGCTTAACAAAATTCGCCAGTCAGCAAGCTGCTTGCCGCCACTTGCCGCCTTCCTGAGCCGAATCTTTGCAGCCGCCACTGCCGTGTCCCGCTGATCGTCCTTGGGCCCAAAGATCAAGCAGCCCCCCAAATTAAATCGTGCTATTCAGCGCTTGAGAGAGAAAAACAAAACAAAACAAAACAAAACAACAGGCTGTGCGCTGTAGCAGCAGCAGCACCCGCTCGCCTCCCTCAAGCCCGGGACTCCTGCTGCCAATTAGAAAAAGGCTCCAGAGCTCCGCTCTCAGTGCTCCAAGAAATACAGCAGGCTGCGTGCCGCAGCAGCAGCAGCACCCGCTCGCCTCCCTAAAGCCCCGGGACTCCTGTCACCAGGAGTAAAAAGCAGGGTAAAAGCCCCAATCAGTCGGGAAGGCACAGAAGGCCAGGCTCCCAACGCTCCGCTCTGTGTGCTCCCAGCTAGTCAGAGCACGCGGAGCAACTGCCAGGCGGGAGCGGAGCCTAGCCTGCTTAAATAGCTGGCTCCGCCCCCGACCTCGTCGGGACGCACAGCGTCCTCTCTGTTGCCGTCCCGATCCTTCGGGGCGGCAAAATAGCCCCCGCCCACCATCGGCGTTGCCGGGTGGACGGGAGCTCCGTTCTCTATGCTTGACGGCGTCACAGCAGCACGAAACTGGTTTAAAAATGCAAATGCAGATTCAACCTAAATCTGGTTTTTAAACTGTGTTCTTATTTTGTTAATTAAAACTACAAGTGGGGACCCACAAGAAACTTGTGCAAGGGGGCATTCCCCTACCTTTGCTTCCTCCCCTTTCCCCTGTTGACCTGCAAGGCGCTTATAACACTCTTATTGACTTATAGTTTCATAAGTGATAAAAACTGGACTTTGCAAGTAGTGTGCAAAAGGGACTGAACTGCGTGGTAACCCAAAAGTGATGCCAGCTGAAGACACACACCCAGAAGAAGAAAGCCTTCCTTTTGAGATGATGTGTCAATGGTTCTTTGAGGTTACCTGCCCTCTTACCTGCTGTAAGATGGACCAGCTCACTAGCCACATGAAACACTGAAAGCCAGGCAAAAGCCGTGCCAAGGCAGAAGACCAAAGACATGGAATTCAAACTCCATGTAGAGTTTCTTCTTTGCACATGCAGGCAACGCTTCCTTCCCCCACCCAGCGTCACCTAGCTGAAGCTGCAGCCATAAGTTAATCAATGGACCACATAGAATAACATATGACTCTGGTCACATGAGTCATCGTCCCTCCAGGTGCCTCTGTCCTGCCCAAAGTTACTAGATCTCAATATTGTCCACTCCCTTAGTTCCTTCCCCCTGAACCTAGTTCCAATCAGCATGCTTTGGGGATGGACCAGCAAGAGGTATGCCAGAGGATGTGGCCAGTCTAGCCCACCCCCCAAGCACCCTTATAAAAGAGGGCACCCAGCCATGTGCTCTCTCTCTCTCCTGACCTCTATACCCACTCTGCCTCCACAACTCTTGGTTAGCACTGCCAGAGTCTCCATGTGTTTCTGCTGGTTCAGGACACAACCCTAATATCCCATAGTCTCCCTTATTTTTCCTAAGGATCGCTTCATCCCACCAAGGACAGGTAATGTATTATCCCTCAACAAAACATCCTGCTAATATGAATGTCGCTATCCTTGTCTCTCTAATTTTCCTAGATCTGTGCAATTGTGAGTGTGTTTGAATTGTTGTATACTTGTGATATAATCCCTAGTAAAAGGAACAATTTTATACTGAAGTCAGTCTCTGAATCTATTTCTGGTGCGTCTGGAACAAGCGGGACTCCTGTATACATAGGTGTTTACTCCCTTATTTTCCTATTGCCTTGCATAATTCCCCAAAGCTATTAATAATTCCAGGCAATTTGGCTAACACCCCCGTCTCTATCCAAGTTCCCTCCTCCCTTTTTCTGCCCCCACCCCTTATCTATCAGTCCTCCCTCACCCCCTTCTTCTCTCAATCCTTCTATGTAAGTTCTCTCCTCTCTTTCTACCCCACCCTCTTCTTTACCCTCTTTCTCCCCTCACCCTTTATATGTCAATCTGCCCTCCCTTCCCCCAACCCTTTTCAGACAATGTCCCCTTTCTTTCCCCCCACTCTTTCTCAATATACCCCTCTCTTTCCTCCCCTCAGTCTTCCCCATCTTCTTTGTTCCCCCAAATAATCCCCCTTCTTTCTCTTTTGCTCTCCCACCGACAATCCCCCCTCCTTTCTCTCTACTCCAAGACAATCCCCCTTTTTTCTCTTTCTCTTTTTCTCCGCCCCCCTCCCCAGCCAACCCCTGTTTTTCTTCACTCTCAAGACAATTTCCAAGAGGCTTCAGGTGCTGGGCCCGGAATCCCTCCCAATATCCACCACCACTGTGGCTGGGCCCAAAGCCACTCCCAGGGACAAACAGCACCACAGCCAGGCCTGGCAGTGGCTCCTAGGCTCTGCCGCTGCAGAAGCTATAGGAGCAACAGCAGCCACTGGGGGCCTCAAAGGTAAGTGTGTTGTCTGAACATGCACTTTGTTTAACTTGGGGGGGGGGGTTAAGCTCCATAATGATTTTTTTAAAGTCAGATTTTTCTGATTCCCAAACCACAGATTTAGATATCCACAGATAGGGGCCACATTTGGGAAATAGATACATAGATGATTGTAAACATCTGTATTTTGCTGATGGTAGGTATAGTCTTAACAAAAGGTAGCATATAAGCATTTTAGAGCAAATAAATAAAATGCATGTGTTTTAATTTATTTTAAGTATTATTATGCAGTCTTTCCACCCAAATAGGGAACTCAAAGCATCAAATATCAAAACATGAAAACAGCATTTAAAATAGAGTATGTATAAATTATGTAAACAATTAAATAAAAACATATAAACACACAACACGCATAGCAGGGAGGAGGTCCAGTAACAGTTATTGGGGGCACATCAAATAGAGCAAAAGGTCTTCACCCACTGGCATAAGACAATAGTAAGGGGGGGCACATGAATCTCTCTGAGGAGGGGTTCCAAAGTTCCAGCACCAGGCCTGAGAAGGCCCTTTCTTGGATTGGCACCTATCTGTCCTCAACCAGTGGAGGCATCTGAAGCAAGACCTCTGAAGAAGATCTAAGTGGATGGATGAGTTCATATGGAGAAGCTGGTCCTTCAGGTATGCTGACCTCAAGATATATAGGGCTTTCACGTTAATTATCAGCACCTTGAATTGAGCTCAGAAGCAATTTGAGAGTCAGTATATATGGAACAAGACTGGAGTGATGTGGTCCCTATGACCCACTCCAGTCAACATTCTGGCCATAGCATTCTGTACCAGCTGCAGATTCCAGGCAGTTTCAAGGGCAGCCCCATGTAGAAGACACTGCAGTCTTCTAGATGTTACCAGGGCATGCATCACAATAGCAAGATCTTTATTGTCCAGGAAGGACTATAACTGTCTCACTAGGCAAAGCTGGTTAAAGGCACCCCTGGCCACTGCTGCCACCTGTTTATCCAACAGGAGGCCCAGGTATGGGAGCACTACCAAGCTACAAACCCACTCCTTTAGGGGGATCGCAATAGTTGCACTGCAACTCCATCCGGAAATGTCCCAATTCCTGGGTCAGACCTTCCCCCTACCAGTTGAACCTCTGTTTATCGGGATTAAGTTTCAATTTGTTAACCCTCATCTAAGTTAGCCTCCCTGGGATCTGCTAGGAGTGCAAAGTAGAGCCAAGTGTCTTCTGCAAATTGGTGACAACTCAGCCCAAATCTCTGGATGGCCTCTCCCAGTGACCATACATAGATGCTGAAAAGCTTGGGGAACAAGATAAAACCTTGTAGGTTGTCAGAGGCCAAAGAACCAGAGCAACAGTCCCATAGCACTGTACCCTGAAACCTATCTTTGAGGTAGGACTAAAACCACTGCAAAACAGTTCCTCCCTGTCCCAGCCTGGAAAGGCGGTACAGAAGGATAACATGATCAATGGTATCAAAAGGTCCTGGGGAATTAATAAGACCACACTCCACATATTCGTCTTCCAGCACAGGCCATCCACCAGGGCAACAAAGGCTACTGCAGTCCCATGACCAGGCCTGAAACCGTATTGGAATGGAGCCAAATTATTTGCTTCATTAAGGAATCTCTGCCCAGCCACCACACATTCAATCACTGTGTTGGAGTATGGTGCATTTGAATCTAGATGGTAGTTATTTTATTTATTACTTCTTACTGTTTTTGCCTTTTGTTACTATCCATGGGGTTTTATTGGCAAAGATACTGGAGTGAGTTGCCATTTCCTTCTCCAGTGGAGAAGGCAACAGAAGAAGGGGACAGCAAAGGATGAGGTGGTTAGACAGTGTTACTGGTGCAATGAACATGAAATTGAGCAAACTCCAGAGGATGGCAGAAGACAGGAGGGCCTGGCATGATGTGGTCCATAGAGTCGCAAAGAGTCAGACTCAACTGTGCGACTGAACAACAACTGTTTTTGGAACCAGAGTCATAAACAGCAAAGGATAGTAGTTATTCAACTGTATTGGATCTAGAGTAGGGTTTTCCCTGCCCTTCAAGGCAGAGGCAGCCACCCCCTCTCTCAGGGAGGCAAGTAATGTCTCTCAGACCCAGCCTATTATCTATGTAGATCCTAACGAGATGAGAGGCACTGATATTCATGTCGGTCTAATCATCCAAACATGATTAGAAAATGTGGGCGATGCTCTATATGTTTTCTTCTTAAAATGTGTTAAACTGTAGCAGAAAAAGAACAAAGGAATCAGTGCCCCTGTTAGAGACTAACAGGTTTATTGTGGTTTGAGATTTCATTAACAACACCACTCTACTTTGAAATAGACTACAGCCTAGAAAAGCTCCATGTTGCAATAAATCAATCTCTAAGACACTGTAACACTCTTTGTCTTTTGTTGCTACATTATATTTCATTAAAAGGCATTTGACTGTCAAGCCTGGCCCACAGATTTATCACACTGCATCAGTGCATGTTTTTGCTATTCCAAGCAGGCTTCATTACTATTTGCAGAGTCAGATTGTACAAACATTGACTGATGCATATAGAAATCAAGTATCTGCGCTATTGCAATGTTACATTTTAATTGGACTATTGTATAGCTTAGAGGATGAGCCACAAGAGAGTAGCCAATTACTCTGTATATCTGTCTGAAAGCCTTTCCATTATAGAATGCTGATTGAGGTTATATAGCTCCATATTGTTCCATGTTATTGATTTCTGCACCGTCTCCCGCCCACACACGTGAATGGTCTCGTTAATTGACAATTACCTTTTTCCCTGTGCTTCAGAAAATTGACGTGTGCAAGCTGAGGTGTTAAGTTTAATTTGAACTAGGCATTTTCACGTCTGTTTAATCTTTAACAAGATCCATTAGATTTCCTGCTTTTAATTTGACATGAGCCATAAAGGCATCATGGCAGGGAGACTGTGACCCATTTAGTATGAGAAGAAGCAGGTCTGTGTGGAAATAATGGGCTCTATCTGTGGTTTGGATTTTTGGTCTCTCTGTTTTGCCAGGGGTGGAATCAGTAGACAGGAGTATTAGAAGTTAAGTAAGGTTTAGTCATTCTCTGTTCTTTCTTTTTGGTTATTTCAAGTTGTATTATCAGTGAACAACTTATGTGAAATACTGGTTCACTTCTAGGATTTGGTCATGTTTCTGCACAGCTGTGTCCTTATTCACAAGCTTTCCTGCTTCTGACAATGGCCATTAGTGCCATTTCTACAAGTCACTATATTTGTGAAATAATTCCTGATAACATTAGCCAGTTGCACTGAAATAGGTCCATACCTGTTCAGTACATGCTTGGCACAATTTTAGACCAAGGTACGGCCATGTTTGAAGTACCACCTCTTCCTGCATGTTCCCATGTGGCAGTTTCATTCTTCCCAGAAAGATCTATTTTGCTATGGTCTGTGCCCAGGCTCCTTTCTGTGGCTTCACCAGGGGATATTGTACCCTCCTGGTTTTCCAGAACAGCTGTGAGACGGAACCAGTCTGGAGAGCTTCTGGGGTTGCCTGAGCTTTGGCAAAGGGGGATATCCTTTTAGTGGAGCGTGAGAGGTTTTTGATTAAGTTGTAGTATGGTTTTAATGTATTGTCGATCTGTTACTCTATTTTTTTCTCAATTGTTGTTACCTGCCTTGAGTCCTGAGATGTTTGTGAGAAAGGCAGTTGTACAAATATTCTAACTAAATCAATATACCCAAGCTATTTTTGTAATGTTGTATCAGACAGTTCATCTGATCAGTGTAGGGCAACAGTGGTCAACATTTTTACTTGATTCCAATCAGGGCTCTTTTTGTAGCAGGAACTCCTTTGTATATTAGGCAACACACTCCTAATGTAGCCAATTCTCCAAGAGCTTACAGTAGTCCCTATAAGAAGAGCTCTGTAAGCTCTTGGAGGACTGGCTACATTACAGGGGTGTTGCCTAATATGCAAAGGAGTTCCTGCTACAAAAAGAGCCCTGATTCCAATCATGCCATGCCTGTCATTTTAGCACACTCTGCAGAGTTGCCCATGACTTGCTGAGGTTTTTTCTTTGGGGTGCCAGGGGACAGGTAGCAGTGTGGTACTGGAGAGGCTGTCAGGAGAGCAGGCTAAACCAGGTTTGCCTGCTCCTGTCCAAGAATGCTACAAACACTTATCTCCTGTGCCATTTGTGGCACCCAGGTTACAGGCTGGCCACATATGGTGAAAGGGGAGCCATTCATGTAGACTTTTGGTCTTTATTTTATACAGTTTGTTCCTTTTCTCCTTCACCAGCATTGTTCAATTAAACTTTTCTGTCTTCTTCCTTCCTACTTCCTAGCTAGGAGGAAATTGATTTATTACATTAAATCTTTGCATTTCCAAGTGCAACTGAAACATGTTTGATTAGCTGCAAATATAATGATTTCAAGTATCGTTTGAAATGTGGTGCTGGAGGAGAGTTTTGTGGATACCATGGACTGCCAAAAAGATACATAAGTGGGTTCTAGATCAAATCAAGCCTGAACTCTCCCTAGAAGCTAAAGTAACTAAACTGAGGCTATCATAATTTGGAAGGCAAGAAGTCACTGGAAAAGACAACAATGGCCCGTTCACACTGAGCATTTGCCTCGCTGAAGGCACGGGAGCCCTGTGGACTTTCCGTGTGTGATCATATGAGCACATCTGGGAGGGGTAGTGCTCCCGTGGTCAACCCGCGGCTTCCCGTGGAAAACACAGAGTAAAAAACTACTAGGTCCGAAGTACTAGTTTCCGGAAACCCCAGGGCAAAGGCTGGCGTCTGATCGCGGGAGTGCCAGTATCCCGTGGCTTCCGACGCCTGCCCATGTCCCCGGGGTTTCCAGATGTTGTAAGTTTCCATGGGATGCGCACCAACGCTGAACAGTGCATGCGCACACACAAGACACCGACAGCAGCCCCCCCCCAATGGCGCATGCACACTTTGCAACACTTCGCACTTGCGTGGTCTGCTGTGCTGCTTTTTTGCCATGCTGCAGCAGTGCGGTGTGATCGGGGCGCAGAGCTGGAGCATGGCAACCCGGTGGCCCCTGTGATCAGGCTACCATGCCTTATTTAGCTCCAGGGCGAACTGCCACGCCTCTCCCCCACGTTTTCTGGCCCGTATGGCCAGGGCCAATGCTAGGAAAAGTTGAAAGTAGAAGGAAAAGAGGAAGACCCAACATGAGATGGATTGACTCTATAAAGGAAGCAGTAGTGCTGAGATTGCAAGACCTGAGCAAAGCTGTTAATGACAGGAAGTTTTGGAAGTCATTAATTCATAGGGTCACAAGCACCCTATAAGCACTTAACACACACACACACTACTCATGATTTACACACACGCCTCATGATTTACAAAGTCATTCTGTACTGCATCAGAACAGGTCTTCCTGTTCAAGAAAATGATTTGCCTTTGTCTTCTGCTTGAATTTTAGTCTTGAATACCTGTTAGCTTACAGAGTTGCTTGGTTCAGATATTATGCAAAACTATGATTAGCTTAAGTTAATCAAACCAAGTTCCAAAAATTCATTTATTAACTGTAGTTAGTCTCAACAATGGTTTTGTGTGGTGTACAAACACAGGCAGCCAGTCTCCATCTGGACTTACTCTCTGGCCACAGAGAGAATATAATGAAGCAGAATGCATTTTGCATCAAGATTTCAGTGATTATTTGTGAGCTGGTGTCACATGGTGTCTGAAATGAGTCAGTGCCACATGCTGTGACTCACTAAAATAGTTCTGTGCTCCTTTCATCAAACAGTAATTCTAAGAATTCTTTTGTATCTTTATGGATCTATTTTTTAATAATAATGTTATGGCTCTTCAGGACAGCCCTTATGGTCAGATGTTTGTGATACAAAGATGGAAAGGCATCAAGGAGCTGGCAGATGGAAGTTGGGTCCTGCAAACAGCTGGCCTATTGACAACTGAAAGATGAGAATACAAAAACAGAGACCAAACAGGCACTTTAGATTTGCATCACAATCGGAAATACATTTACACTTTTCTAAACCCATTACTTCAGTGGACTTGAAAAGTTGTGACTCTGTTTGGGGTTGCATTTTGTGCGTAAGCCACCCTGAACCTGCCTTGGCAGGGAGGGCGGGATACAAATCAAATAAATAAATACATTTCCATTCTGCCTATGACTGGACCGAATTTTCTTCCATTGTTGGTGTTTGCTTTGTTTCTGCTTTTTTAATTTAGCTGTTTATGTTGTGGCAGGCTGACATGTGTACATTATTTTTAGCCATGGCCTAGAGAGATATTTCTCAACTATGATCAGAGAGATTTAGCATACAGTCCGCTCTAGTTTAATCAAGTGGATGTGAGTAACACTTGATGCCTCTCTCTCTATGGAGGTCCAGGTTACTGCAGTTGCCAGATCTGCATTCTTCCATTTCAGGCAGCTAAGGTTGCTGAGACCATATCTCTCTCCCCAGGACAGAGCCACAGTGATCCATGCAATGGTCATTTCCAGGCTTGATTACTGCAAATCACTTTATGTAGGCTTACCCTTGAGGCTGACCTGGAAATTATAGCTGGTGCAAAATGCAGTGGTACACCTGCTGATGTCAATGCCTGTGCAGGCTCACATTTGGCAGGTGCTCCACCAACTGCATTGGTTGCCAGTTGACTTCCAGATTCACTTCAAGGTGTTGGTAATAACTTTTAAAGCCTTACACGGCCTGGGACCTACATATCTGAGGGACCGCCCATTCCCAATACCCCCCAAAGAGCATTACGCTCTATGGACCAGCATCTTCTGGTTTTCCCTGGCCCGAAGGACATCTGTCTTGCCTTGACCAGCACCAGGGTTTTCTCTGCCCTGGCCCCTGCCTGGTGGTACATGCTCCCAGTTGAGATTAGAGCCCTGTGGGATCTTCTTCAATTCTGCAGGGCCTGCAAGACGGAGCTGTTCCACCAGGCTTTTGGCTGAGCCAGTGGATGTCCCTATATGGCCTCTCTGAGGTTGTTGTCACCCACCTACCAACCCAAATAATATGCCAGGGAACCTCCCACAATCAGTTGACTTGTCTAAATTGTGATTGTGTTTTAATGTTTATTATTGTTTTAATTTGTTTAAATTTTTAACTGTATTTATTATATTGTTTTATGATGTTACCCACCCTCAGCCCACTCATGGAATGGGCAAGCAAAAATACAAATAATAAATAAATAATAAAAGTGCCTGAACTCAAACATCTTGCCTTTTTGCTTTCTTTTTGTGTTAGTAACCAAACATAATAGGGAGCATAAGAGGCTAAAGGCTCTGATAACAACTTGTCATGACCTATAGCTGTGAAGTCTACAAGGTGATTAAACTCCATAAAATGGTAGATGGAATTCATGGTGCAAAGTAGTGTACATGGGCAGAAGAATAACTCACATCACACAGCATAAATAACAAATTGATTTGTCATAGGTCAGCCAGGGCTATGCAACAGGGAGGACTCCTCAGAGGAGGAAGAGTACTGCATAGCCAGCCCAGGGTCAGCAGAAGTTGATCAACAGGAAAATGAGGAATAGGCATGCCAGGACTTACAGCCAAAAACAGGTATAGGATCACCTCCACCCTCCAACTCAAATTCAGTAGGTGAAAGTCAAGTGGCCATTCCCAACCTTCCAGGATCACCTGCACCTTTGGAATGCCACAGAGGGAAGGTAATAACAGAGTACAGGCTAGGCAGTGAAGTGTCAGCTGCCTGCTGTTAGCGAGGATGAGTCTTTGCAGAACTGTTCCAGAAAAGCTGGCTGGAGGTGTGACATTTGGGCATGTGGCTATAAAGTCTCCTGAGAGACACTTTGGGTATGGATGCAACATGTACATCAGATGCCAAACTGCTGACACTGCCTTGATTGATTTCTGGAAAACTGACCTCCGATTGCACAACACTGGACTTCTGAAACTCCCTCTGACCTTGTTATCTTTAAACAACAGAAAAAGATGCTGTAACCTGATACCAGAAGCCCACAAGCCAGTACATGATTATTATCACTCAAGTACAAGATATTTGGAATTATCATGGTTGTTTCTTCTGGAAAAAAGATCCACTCATTCTTCCTACAGCTATTTGAAAGGAAAAGAAAAGATTGTTGGAAAACAGTAGCAAAAGCCTTTTGAAGTTCACTAAACTAAGAAAATGGCAGAAAATAAAGAAATCTCATAAAGCTTTTCTCACAATTATATCCTCAGTGCTGCATATTTCCAATCTCAGTACAGAAGTGGTAAAATACAGGAAGTGAGAATCAGCATAATTTCTATATGAAATGACCCCCCTATATAAAATAATGGCTAAAATAAAGAGATCTTTTTTCTTAAAAAAAAACTACTACCGAGAAAGTATATTTTTATTTATTTGTTATTTCTAGTATACCTTTCTCACTGAAATTAAAGGCTATGATGGCCCTGTCCACTTCCCTCCATCAGAGGCAAGATTTTCCCTCCATTTTTCTTTCCCTTTACTGACTGAGATGCCCTAGTAATACATTTTCTTCTTTGCTGAAAAGCTCTGGCTGTCCTATCCTGTCACAGTATAATATTTTTGCAGTTGGCTCAGCCCAGCAACCTGAGGAAAGGGTCATAATACTGCTTTAACTTAAACAACTTAAATGTTACTTGAGGCATTTTGGAGAAATGACAACTGAGGGGTGACATGATCGAGGTTTATAAAATTATGCATGGGATAGAGCAGGTTGAGAAATAAATACTTTTCTCCCTTTCTCACAATAGAAGAACTCATGGGCACTCAATGAAATTGCTGAGCAGTTGAGTTAGAACAAATAAAAGGAAGTACTTCTTCATCCAAAGAGTGATTAACATATGGAATTCACTGCCACATGAGGTGGTGGTGGCTACAAGCGTGGACAGCTTCAAGAGGGAATTAGATAAACATATGGAGCAGAAGTCCATCAGTGGCTATTAGCCACAAGGTATAGATAGGAACTCTCTGGGTGCGATCATTTGTACCGGAAGCAACGGCAGCCATGCGATTCCCCCACGGAATCTGGCGTCCCGAAGTCATCAGCGAGGCGCCGTTGCTCATGGCAGTAGTGTGGAAAAAAGCTACTGCCAATAGCTCAGTAGTATGGGGAACTGCGGATGCGCGGCGGGAAGTTTGATCATGCAAATGCGCGTCATTGCAGGCGGGGCAAACAGCCTCACTTCCTGCCCGCGTCTTCCCCCCTCTGTATGACCGCAGCCTCTGTCTGGGGCAAGGGATGCTCTGTATTCTTGGTGCTTGGGGGGGACAACAGTGGGAAGGCTTCTTGTGTCCTGGCCCCACTGCTGGACCTCCTGATGGCACCTGGTATTTTTGGCCACTGTGTGACAGAGTGTTGGACTGGATGGGCCATTGGCCTGATCCAACATTGGCTTCTCTTATGTTCTTATGTTCTTAACATAGAGAGGAAAGATCAGGTGAAATCAGGGGTTGAAATTTCTGAGGTGAAACCAGTACATGCACAGACTTTAGTTCTTATGTTTCAGGTTCCTCATCAAAGGCTCCTAAGTAAGCTCAATAGTCATGGGATAAAAGGACAAGTCCTCTTGTGGATCAAAAACTGGCTTATAAATAGGAAACAGAGAGTGAGTATAAATGGGAAACTTTCTCAGTGGAGGGTGGTAAGCAGTGGGGTACCACAGGGATCAGTACTCGGTCCAATGCTTTTTAACTTGTTTATTAACGATTTGGAATTGGGAGTAAGCAGTGATGTGGCTAAATTTGCAGATGACACGAAGTTGTTCAGGGTGGTGAAAACCAGGGAGGATTGTGAGGCACTCCAAAGGGATCTGTTGAGGATGGGTGAGTGGGCATCAACGTGGCAAATGGGGTTCAATGTGGCCAAGTGCAAAGTGATGCACATTGGAGCCAAAAATCCTAAATATAAATACACGTTGATGGGGTCTGATCTGGCAGAGACTGACCAAGAGAGAGATCTTGGAGTCGTAGTGGATAACTCGCTGAAAATGTCTACACAATGTGTAGCTGCAATAAAGAAGGCCAACGCTATGCTGGGGATTATTAGGAAGGGAATTGATAACAAATCAGCCAGTATCATCATGCCCCTGTATAAATCATTGGTGCGACCTCATTTGGAATACTGTGTACAGTTCTGGTCACCACATCTCAAAAAGGATATTATAGCATTGGAAAAAGTGCAGAGAAGGGCAACTAGAATGATAAAAGGGTTGGAACACCTTCCCTATGAAGAAAGGTTAAAATGCTTGGGGCTCTTTAGCTTGGAGAAACGACGGCTGAGGGGTGACATGATCGAGGTTTATAAGATTATGAATGGGATTGAGCAGGTTGAGAAAGAAGTACTTTTCTCCCTTTCTCACAATACAAGAACTCGTGGGCACTCTATGAAATTGCTGAGCAGTCGGGTTAGAACAGATAAAAGGAAATACTTCTTCACCCAGAGAGTGATTAACATATGGAATTCACTGCCACAGGAGGTCGTGGCAGCTGCAAGCATGGACAGTTTCAAGAGGAAATTAGATAAACATATGGAGCAGAAGTCCACCAGTGGCTACTAGCCACAGGGTATAGAATGAGAACTCTCAGTCTGGGGCAGGTGATGCACTCTATTCTTGGTGCTGGAGGGGGCAGCAGTGGGAGGGCTTCTGGTGTCCTGGCCCCACTGCTGGACCTCCTGATGGCACCTGGTATATTTTGGCCGCTGTGTGACAGAGTGTTGGACTAGATGGGCCATTGGCCTGATTCAACATTGGCTTCTCTTATGTTCTTATGTTAATGAGAGTTTCTTAAGCTATTCACAGTTATTTAAATCTTTATATTGAGAGATTTTTGTTCCAGTCTTTCCCCAAACACTGTAGTATACTTTCTTTGAATATTCTCTGACTCTTTTGGTTTCCAGAAGGCTGGTACACTCTTTCCAGTACCCAAACCCTTCTCTTGAAACACCAGTACTCATCTGGAGTTTTAACTGACTCTTAAGGTCTCTACAGACAATTTCTAACCACACCAGACCAGGGATCTCTGCACTCTTCAGACTTAACTCCCTGTTTCACTGGATATTGAATTTTCTTCTGCCTCTAGAAGATCTATCCCCTTTTCTTGGCCCAAATGGGTGTCCTTGCTCACTTCCCAGACTTTCTTACCAACTTCCCCCCAATTCTCCTTCTGTGTTAAACTGCTCTCAGTCAGGGCTGAATTCCAAAACTATCAGTACTTGACTCTTCTCAGCTAGAGCTGAAATCAGATTACATCTCTCCTCAGCATTCAGTTCAGAAGTCTTTCACTGCTCAGTTTATGCTAACCAATCAAATCTCTTGTAACAGTCTGTCAAGGCTCTCTGGCTCTGAAGAATTAACTCTTCACAGTCCTGTATACACAGCACTTCTAAGTTTTTAAAAGTGCAGTTCATCACAAAGGCAGATCAACAGACTGAGACAGCCAAAAGACAATGAGATAGGCATTTGAGTTGTAGAGTTTGAGGTATATGCAAGTGCAAATTGGGGGAAATTAATACTAGTTTTTTTTTATTCCCTTGTGGATTTAGAGGGCACCCAATAAAACTTTAGCATGCGCCATCCCAAAGTCTTAGGCATGTCATGGCAACTTAAAAATAAAATAATGCAATGTACTGTGAATAATAAAATATCCAGTGTATATTGCCACCAAATCATAACGTTTAAAATCTCAGCTAAAAACCTTCCAGCACCAGCTTCATTCTACTGTAACTGAACGCAATCCCAAGGTATAATAACCTTTATACTCTGTGGGATTCCCAGTGTTGGCATTTAAAAGCTGACAGGTCTGTCATTTTTAGTAATTGTCACAGGTTGAATTGATGTGGGGCCTGAGGCCTTCAACTGCTGAATTTGTATAGAGTGTGAAGTATCTCATTACTGGTGAGTGAACTCACTGAGCAGAGTGTATAGCAAAGCGGTCTGGTGACTAACTGAGGGTTAAACTCCTGCAACCTTGTAAAGTTAAAATCATCCATGGGCCTAATGGCTGTTTCAGCTCCCGTTGCTTGAAGGCTGGTAGGTGAGGATGATGACTCATGTCTCATTTACTGGCCTCCTATCTCCTTTTCCTCTGCATTCATGGGTCTAAGTTACACTGTGCCTTAATGAGCAATTACTAAAGAGATCTGAGTGCAAATACTTGGTGGTGAGGGCAGGCATTTTCTTGGGAGAAAATTAAATGTATCTACTTTTCTGTTCTTTTATATAAAATGTCTGTTGTTGTTAAGCTTTTGTTTATTCATTATTCACTCTTTAGAAATAATTGTAATGGAACCTCAATATGTCTAACCCTCAGAGGGAAAACTATATATCTTAACTCATTCATTCAGGCCTTAGATAAAGAACATGTAGATAGCCATAACTAAAAGGTGGCTGTAGAGGCATCTTGCTGTAGTGGATTCCACAGGGCACTGTGGCCTTTCTTATGAGAATTCAGTGCTATATGAGCTGCTTGCAACTGATTATCATCTGACTCCTATGAATGTACTGCTGATAATGTGCTCAGTAGACAAGCTTCCATGTTAATGGGGTACAGCATTTGAATTCTTCATTATTTATTCTATATAGAGCATGCTGAGTTAAAGATGAGGATGCTGATTTAAAGAATGCAAAGACATGCCATAAAATTATGTTTGTGTTACGGAAGGAAGGAAGGAAGGAAGGAAGGAAGGAAGGAAGGAAGGAAGGAAGGAAGGAAGGAAGGAAGGAAGGAAGGAAGGAAGGAAGGAAGGAAGGAAGGAAGGAAGGAAGGAAGGAAGGAAGGAAGGAAGGAAGAAAGAAAGAAAGAAAGAAAGAAAGAAAGAAAGAAAGAAAGAAAGAAAGAAAGAAAGAAAGAAAGAAAGAAAGAAAGAAAGAAAATATAACAAGACTAGTGAAATACCGGACTAATGAAATCTCTGTTCAGGAGGTTGAAATATAATTCAGTTACAAAGCTCTGTGCTTCCTTGGCGCCTTTTCAGAATAATTAAGTACTTTTGCTACTGTCTTCTGTAGCCTTTCCTAGTACAGAAATAATGCTAGTATTAAGGCTATGAAATGTTTTCTATAAACTGTTGCTAAAGTCAGGTGTAGAACCAAGTGTAGAAGGAATAAAACAAAGAAATGCCATATAACATTTACTGAAATACTTAATTATTAATTATTGGAAATAATAGCAATTTAACCTGTTCATTTTTTCTCCTAAGATCAGTAAGAAGTATAGTTTGGCTTTGCCATTTTTTTTTAAGTAGGCATCTGCTGAAGCACTAAACTATGCCAACCTAAGAGGCCTCGTAACATTAATAAAAGGGTGTGTGTGTTATTTAGTAATTTACAAATTTAATATGTTGTTTTTATTTAAAGGCTCATAGTCTGAGGCTCTAAACTGTAGTTTACTTAGCTTGTACATAAGTCCAGTTTTGCCTAAATGGGTCTGAGCTAGTATGTCATAGGCAATGCCTTTGACTCCTATCCACTTATAGTAAAACAATATTCCACTTGCATGTGGTGTTGAAGCTGCACGTTTCCCCCGAGCCAGTTTTTGTAGACCTTGAGGTAAGTCTGAATTTCTTCTTAGCCTTTGAAAAAGGAAAATGTTAATGAGAGAAAAATACAAAGAATATAGAAATGTGCTCATTTCATGAAATGCAGTACAGTTCAGTAGCAGGGTTTATGGAAATATAGTTAGGTCACTAATACTGCAAGGGGTTTTTGCTGTCATGCAAATTCAATCTTCTGCAAAGTCTTCCCTAGACCAGTGTAGTCTTACATACTGTATATTTCTTACTGCCAGATTCTCCGGTCCTTACTTCTCTTTATCTAGTTCTGTCCTGTTTGCCTTCTTTGGATGCAAATAAGAAAAAGAAATGCACCACGTATATATTGTCACTGCTAAGTAAGCATTAAGCAGCAAACTCCATATATTTAAAAACATGCTACTCATTATTTGTGAGGAGAGATCTAAGATGATTCACCACTGGAAAACCTTTCTCTTATGTTTTTCATTTTCAGCTTTTATTATAGATGCAGATTTTTGCACTGTATCTTTGAACTGTATCTTTGCACTGTACCTATTTTGGCCTTGGGAGAAAACTCACTGTGTCCTTATATCCTGCTGACTGGCCCCTCCCCCCATGACAGCCAAGGTGACATGGTAGTCAGGGCTTTAGAGCACAGTCAGGGCCGGTGCCAGGCTTTTTTGCACCCTAGGCAAGGCTAACTGCTTGCACTCCCCCCCCCCCCAATTTTTAAAAACAGATGAATTCTAGGAAATATTAAAAGCACAAAACTTGACATTGTGGGTTTTTTTAAAAAAAAATGTGAAAATAAGTAAAATGACAGCCTTTGGTTTTCTTTCTCAAACAGAAAACAGTTTTAGCACACAACTCACCAAACATTTTAAATAATCCTGTGAATTGTGATGTCAAAAATTAAGGCTCTTGAATGTTTCCATTTTGGGCACATCAAAATCTCATTTTGTGTGCCTTTTCCTTTGCAAACGTTGTCTCTGATTCCTTCAGTTCAAGTGCTGATGCTTCAGTGTGTTCAACTGAAATAATTGCCAAACCAAAGAGTCTCTTTTGCAGCACTAGTTCTACAGTTTTCTCAGTTTTGTGATTTTTGATGTCATATTTGTGTCCATTTACCCTTTGGTGTAGGGTTTGGCCTGTTTGCCCTATGCAGAGAACTGCAATTTACACATCCTACTGTATTGCTATTCCAGTCTTGCTGTTTTTATTGCTCAGTTACTTATTCATCTTGATTCTAATCATTTCTTCCTGACAACTAGCTTCCCCTACCTGCATGTAATATTTGAGGAAATCTGTTTCAGTGTATGTGATGAAGTGTGCACATGCTAAAAACACAAGAACATAAAGAAGCCAATGTTGGATCAGGCAAATGGCCCATCCAGTCCAATACTCTGTGTCACACAGTGGCCAAAAATACCAGGTGCCATCAGGAGGTTCACCAGTGGGGCCAGGACACTAGAAGCCCTCCCACTGTTGCCCCCCCAAGCACCAAGAATACAGAGCATCACTTGCCCCAGACTTAAGAACATAAGAGAAGCCAATATTGGATCAGGCCAATGGCCCATCCAGTCCAACACTCTGTGTCACACAGTGGCCAAAAATACTAGGGGCCATCAGGAGGTCCAACAGTGGGGCCAGGAAACTAGAAGCCCACCTACTGTTGCCCCCCCAAGCACCAAGAATACAGAGCATCCCTTGTCCCAGACTGAGAGTTCCTACCTATACCTTGTGGCTAAACTGATAGACCTCCGCTCTAGATGTTCATCCCATTCCCTCTTGAAGCCATCCATGCTTGTAGCCGCCACCACCTCGTGTGGCACTGAATTCCATGTGTTAATCACGCTTTGGGTGAAGAAATACTTCCTTTTATCTATTCTAACTTGACTGCTCAGCAATTTCATTGAGGGCCCACAGAGTTCCTGTATTGTGAGAAAGGGAGAAAAGTACTTCTTTCTCTACCTGCTCTATCCCATGCCATGCATAATCTTGTAAACCTCTATCATGTCACCCCTTTGGTGATTTTGAAGTTAGACTTCCCAGATAGTAGGCTGATACTGACCACTTAGGCAAACACATGGCCCTTATTCTGTGTCATGGTGCCTTCTCATGTTCTTGACCAGCACATGAAGCAACTTATGTACAAAAGGTTGCAATGCCCAGCCCTTTCATGTTCTCCCCTGGGCCCTAGGCTTAGAACTCTGAGCGTGAGATTTCTGTAGTGAATGTCAATAAATCAAAAGTAGGTTTGCAGTTTACAGATACACTCTTGAACAGTATACTCAAGATTGCAACAGGACAGACATTTTGATGCAATAATTCAAAGCAAGGGGTGTCAGTTAAATGAACAAAATATTGCAAGAGTGCTAAAATTTTAAACGACTTTAAGTTAAAACTTAACTTTCTAACTGAGAGCCTGCAGCCAGTTGAAGGGGTGAGAATGCCATCGTGTGTGTGTGGGGGGCTTCTGGGGAGCGTGAGGCTGCAACACAGGCTGGACCCCTTCTGCCCTTCCCGCCTTCTCCCCCCTCAGGCAAAACTTCATGGCTCACCTCCATCCCGCCCGTCCATTTGCTTTCCTACCTGGTGCCCTCACCTGCTCCCTTTGCCTCCGTGCTGCTGCAGACAGTGGCTCACTCGGCCATGCCCAGCAGCCCAGGCAGCGCACACTAATGATGAACTGACCCAGCTCAGCGTGTCTCAGGAGGGAAGGGGAGGAGAGAAGGCAGCGGCAGTGGGCAGGACACCGAGAGGTGTCTGGAGGGGCAGCAAGGGTGACTGGGGAGGGGCGCCCGCAGCATCAGTGCAGAACTAACCAGGTGGTGTAGGGCTGCTTGCTTTCTTTTCTCCCCGTCAAGTGAGCCCCGAGGTGGCACAGACAACAATTCCTGCTCGTTGTCAGCGCTGCTCTTGCTGTCATCCTAATCCCGCTTGCTGGCCTCTGTGCCCTCAGAGGTCTCCGCCCTTAGGCGGTCATCTCACTTGGCCTTAATGGTTGCACCGGCTCTGAGCACAGTAGAGGCTGCAGGTGGGGGGGAGAGATGGAAAACTGAACAATGAGGGGGGAATGAAGGTAGGTTGGTGCTTGGCTGGGAAGTAGATAGGGTTACCAACTCCAGATGGGAAAATCCTGGAGATTTGAGAGATGGAGCCTGGAGAGGGTGAGGTTTGAGAAGGAGTCCTCAGACAGGCACAATGCCATAGACTCTGCCCTCCAAGCCATCAATTCCCTCACAGGGAACCACTGTTGCCAATCTCCAGGTGAGGGCTGAAGATCACGCAGAATTAGAACTACTCTCCAGATGGCATTGATCTGTTCCCCAGGAAAGAATGGTGCACTCTGTGTTCTTATACCCTGCTGAGGTTCCCACAGCAAATTAATGCTGAGTGCCCATGGCCTTGGCAGTCTCCCAGAGCCTCTTTCTAGAGCTCATTGTATTTATTTCCACAATGGGCCTTATTCCTAGTCTTGAATATTGCTGTTTTGGACATACTGCAAAATTATAGAAATGTCGGGGCCATAGTCATCACCATCGCAGGCAGATCATTCCACAAGGTGAAAGCCAGTATGTAGAATGAAGAGGCAAATTGCCAGTCTTACACATTTGCGATGGGCATCTTCAGAAGGCTTTGCTCAGATGAACAATGCTGTCATGGTTGTCCAGCAGTTAAGATGGATTTAATGCAACCCCTAGGCTCTTAACTGAGTCAGTGAATGTCAGCTTGATCCCCTGAATGTGGGAAATACAATGTTCTTCAAGACTTCAGCCTTTCAAACCAACATTACATTGTCCTTGTCAGGATTCAGTTTCAACTTTTTCACCCTTAGAAATTTAACCACAGCAGGTCAGGCACTGGTTCAGGACCTCTACAGTGTCACCAGACAATTTGGATAAAGAGATACAGAGCTGGGTGCCATTGATATATTAATGGTGACATGAACTGTGTCCCTTAAGGGCTTTACAATCCTGTACCAGTGTAAACTGGTCTTCAGTAGCAACACTCTGAGTCCTGTCTAAAAGGAACAATTTAAACCAATCCAAATCTCTACTTCTACCTTGAAACATCTCAACAAGATGGCATGGTCCACAGTATGAAAGGCTGCTGATAAATCTGGCAAGAGCAACAGAGAGTTCAGCCCTTTGTCTAAATTCAGAGATCATTCAGCCCTTTTTCTGTCACATAGCCTGTTCTGAAACCAGACTGAAAGTCGTATTGGGCAAATGAAGACCATGAAAACTCAGAATTGCTCTGTCTACCACTCCTTCTGTCGTCTTGCCCAGGAAAGGCAAATTAGAGACTGGACAATAATTGGCCACATCATTCTTCTCTAGAGATAGGACTGCCCCTTTTATAGCCCAAGGAAAGATGCCTTGAGTCAGTGATGTATAATGATTGATTTATAATGGACATTAGGGATTCATTAATATGATCCTTACATGCTTTCAGTAACCAAGATGGGAAAAGATCCAAAGGACAAGTGGTGACCTTCACAGATCCCAGGATCCTGTTGTCATCCACTGAGGTAATTTTGTCAAAGAGATCCATGAACAGACCGCACAGTATAACTCATGAGATATTGTGGATTTCTAGCATCTCAGCCATATTAAAACCAGCATCCAGTAATCCTTCCTTCCTCCCATCCTTCCCAATAAATAACAAAGTTAAGTGAAGTCTGGAATCGAGCACATCTAGCACAGAATATATTAAAAGTAGTTTAAATATATAAAGGAGTGGAATATCAAGCCGATTTTTCTTGGGGTTGCTAAACACATCTTGAACTGCTGAATGAGTGTGTTCTGAATATTATTATACCTTGCTCATGTGCTGATATTGGGAGGGCGGGAGAAGTAAAAATGGGCACTTTTTCATTTTTCAGATATTTGGTAGCCAAAACATCTAGGGTCTATAAAAATATTATAATGAAATATGGTGGGTGAATTGATCAGTAGTAGTTGAATTGACAACCAAACTAATTATCTTCATATGCAAGTAGTCAGTAATAGGCAACAAGCATGAGTACACATTTTGTATGAAATGTGACCTCAAATAAAATTTTGGACTCTTGTGGTTGGATAGTAATAGACTTTGTTTACAGATTTTGGGCTGTAAATACATTACAGTGTATATTTCTCCAAAATTTCCTTGAAAAAATTCCTCAAAAAAGACTATAAAGCTGTCCTCCCGATTTGTTAACTTAGCATGGAATGTCCCACATTAAAAGAGAGATAAATAGCATGCCCCCCTCTGCTCTGTGTAGCAGTTCCTTCCAAAAGGCAGCGAAGAAATATGGCCGCTGTATTGGTTCAAGACCCAGCAGAAGTGGTTCTGCTACTCTTCTTCAACCCAAGAGTTAAAGACCTGTTGTAGAAGGTGGAGGATTTGTTCACTATATTTTCCTGCATTGTCCTCTGGAACTCGAGATATCAGAGGTCCCTTATCTTCCTTTTTTTGTTTTTTAACCTCTTAGTTGAAAGGTTTTTTTCTTCTTGATTATGGTTACTGTTTTTGATTGGTGGTATCTAGTTGGCAAAGGGCGGGGGGTTTAAGATCTTTCATTTGCTGCACGCCTTTAATGGGAAGAGGTGTTCACCTAGTGGAGGAGACCAAAAGTTTGGCTGTTCAGTCCTGCCTCCGAAGAATAATGAGAGAAGTCACGCTTTCCAAAATGTACTCTGTTCTACTGAAGAGATGCAATGCAATTACAGTAAGTTCAGTTTTCTTTTTCTATCCACTAAATAGCCAACATTGGCTAGACTTTATTCAGCATTGCAGTTCCTGATACCTTGAAAACATTGCTGAATTTCTTTATACACCCTTTGATTGCCTGAACAAACAGTTACAGTGGAGGTGTTTCTTTTGCCTCTGCTTTCTTTAAAGTTCTTATTTGCATAAATGCAGACCTTGCCTATGACAAAGCAGTATGAAAACTGCAACGGTGTTACTGTGTTATGGGTGTGTGGCTGCTAAGATAAAGCTGGACATCCAAGAGACCGGCTTCAGAGGCTTTCTGCTAGTTTTGCTGTTCATTCCATTTTCTACTGTGCTTAAAAACACATTCATTCTCTCTTTGCAGCATAATTCAATTTGTTGTCATGCAGCATTATAGAGCATTGTGGTGCTTGCGTATCTCTGATAAAGAAAACACATTGTTAATATGTCCACATATGTAGTTATAAATCTTTCCTTAGCAAGTTTCCATGGTGACCTTCATCATTACTGAGGTCATGCAGCTTTAGAGCATATACAGCTCTGCCCATTGATAACTTCCAGCAAGATTCCAAAAAACATTCAGAAATTAACAGCATTGTATCATGGTGTGCCACTGACCTTGAGTTACATAATTACTTGCCTACCATCTAGCACATAGTATTTAGGATCCACTTGGAATAAAAATATCAGGAGCCTCAGATTACTTTTCCAGGAAAGGTATGTGACTTTCTCAAGGCTGAGTTTATCCAGAGAAATATAACACAACTGTTGCATACTTTTTTCCTCTGCCCTTATTTGTGAAGGGAATGGAAATATTTATTCAGTTTAGTATAATCCCCATTTTTAAAATCCCTTCACAGGCTTAGCTTCCATAAGAAATAGGAACACAGGCATGTGACATAAGCATTTATGATGGTTTGAAGAAGCCAACTAGGCTGGCATTGAGGTGGAGGAGTGGTACTAGCAGTACTGTATGGCTGAAATGGGCACATTATAGTATAGGGGACAATTATGCAGATGAGATTCTAAAGCACTGCTTCCCAGCATATTTTTCCTGCCTGGTCGTTGCTGTTCATGTAGCTGACTAAGTGAATTATTTCAGGCTTCTCTGTGAGTTACACAGAATGAGGGGAGAATTTTCTTTCCCCTTAGCAAAAGACACTGGATCTTTTGGCTGCCAACCTCTAGGTGGGGCCTGTGTATCTCCTGGAATTACATCTGAACTCCAGAGTACAGAAATAAGTTCCTCTGGCTAAAATGGCTGATTTGGAAGGTAGACTCTATAGCATTAATACCCTATTGAGATTCCTCTCCTCTCCAAAACCTATCCGCTCCAAGCTCCACCTCAAATCTCCAAGTTTTTCCCAATCCAGACTTGGCAACCCTGGTCCATAAGGCTTTTTTCTTGTGCTGGTATTTGGAAGGCTGGAAAACCAAGACAAGGAAAAGGTTCCATTTTTGGAATACATCAGACCTAAACAATGTATATTAATGCCCATTTCACAGGTAACCGTAGTAGTTTTATGGAATTAATTGTGCATGATTAATATTGTAATCACATTAAGTTACTTCAGTTCCAGACCGGTGAAATCGGCCTTGTGTTGGTCAGATTTGATGAATTCCAAAACTGAACAATAACTAAGTTTTTACATTGGAGCTATTTCATCAAAAGATCCCCTCACAGGACCATAGAGATGCTCCCATAATCAGTTAGGTTCATTTTCTGCTGCAGAGGTTGCTGTGCAAAGGTGAAAATAAGAGGTGGCAATGCATGAATGATCATCCAGATTTAGCAGTTTATTGGCCATGCATTACTTTTCATGGGATGAGCAAAGTTTGAGTCCCACAAAGTTTAAGACCAACAAAGTTTTATTTTGGGTATAAGCTTTTGTGTGCATGCACACTAAGTTCTTCAGATACATTTGATGAGATGTACATTCTGTTTCTGATTGTCTTTCACATTTGCATTCCTGTCCACAACTGTTGCAAGTACAGATGATTCAAGGCAGACTTGTGCATGGGAGTTTGCTTTGTTTCTTTCTTTTTGTTATTAATTCCAAAAGGGACGATTATATTATTGGGTTATTTTATATTCTATTCTTTTGTTACTGTTTAAGAACATAAGAACATAAGAGAAGCCAATGTTGGATCAGGCCAATGGCCCATCCAGTCCAACTCTCTGTCCAACACTCTGTCACACAGTGGTCAAAAATACCAGGTGCCATCAGTACTTTGACTTTTAATTATTTCCCTTTGGTTTCAATTGATGACACATACTCCCTCATCTTGGATCTGTACCTTTATGGTTTTTCATCCAAATCAGATAAACCTCAGGGAGATCACGGCATTCCCTGAAGACATCCACACTGCCGAAGTTCAGACAGATATAGAAGTGCCCATGTTTAACATTAAGGACTATGGGAGAATTGATGGGAAAGATTCCAGACACACAGTAGTACAGATAGTAGTGTGATGTTAGGGAATCTGGCACTGAAGCCATTTAACTAAAAGAACAGTAGCATGAGGAAGAGGCCAAATGACAAGGCAAGGGCATTTGCTGTCACATCAGGGCAGGCAGACAGTTGCAGAAGGACCTTGAGGGAGAGTTGCTTGAGGGCTTATAAGGTTTGGAGAGAAGTAGGCAAGCAGGGGAGCACAGACTACAAGGTGAAATTTAGTACAGCAAGAGGAAGGCTAAACTCCACCCCATATCCTTTAGGACTGGAAAATCTCACACATTTATGTAAACCTAGGGGTTACAGCTTGAAGTCAATCAAGACCAGAGCTTCTATTCCCCCTCCCCGTAAGGAAAACAACTTACGCCCTTATTAGGAAAATGCTTGTAGCCTTCTAAAAGTGAAATCGGTAGAATCAGAGAGAACCAACGCTGCAATAATGATATTTACAATACACCCAGTTTTTGTAATTATAGTAATTAATAAGGAAACACAACTCCAGTTATGGGTGTATATATAGGCAGAGCCTCACAGTATAACAGGACAAAACAACTTGTGATCCTGTAGTTAACACTTTCCGGAATGGTGTATGCATATGTGTTTGTCGATCTAAACTAAACCTCCATTTCTTTATTAAAAATTGCCTCCTGACCAACAGGGATGGGCACAAACTGGAAAAGTGTTGTTCATGTCAGTTTGTGGTTCATGGCAAAACCATGAACCAAACCATGAACCAAATTGAATTGAGAGGTTTGCAACCTGAACTTATTCATTGACCCACAAGCAAGCTGCTCCCCACTGCTCAGTTGTTTTTGTGGCTTTCACAGAGAACAGAAAGCAGGAGTTTAAAGAAACTCAGGGTCCCTTTAAACCCCTGCTTTCTGCTCTACTCATGAACCACCACAAACTGCTTTAATAGTTTGTGGAAGTTCATGACGGTAGACCCATCATGAACTTTGGTTCATGAACCAGGAACAGGGCAAATTCATGACAAAATTCATCCCTACTGACCAAACTGCAATCATAGTTTGCAGAATGACAGACATGAGGGAATCTTCCTGACCTCCTCAGTAAGGCTATTCCACAACAAAGAATGCATATGTATAGGCAGCTGTTGATCTAACATATTTACAGCATGGCTTTGCTCAGATGAAGAAGAAAAAGAGTTGTTTCTTGTATGCCATTTTTCTCTACCCTGAGGAGTCTCAAAGCGACTTACAATAGCCTTCTCTTCCTCTCCCCATAACAGTCACCTTGTGAGGTAGGTGGGGCTGAGAGAGTTCTGAGCAAACTGTGATTGGCCCAAGGGGATCAGCAGGAAAAGTTGGGAATCAAACCCAGTTCTCCAGATTAGAATCCACTGCTCTTAACCACTATACCACACTGGCTCTCAGTGAATCTATCACATAAGCTATCATGGTGGAGCACATCAGAAGCTGTCATGGTGGTGGTCATGCAGATACAAGGATCCAAGACCATGAAGTGCTTTATATATAATAACCAGTACCTTGAACTGAACCTAGTAACTGATAGGTAGCCAATAGAGTGATTGCATCCACTGCTATAACCCACATCACTAGGACACTTGATTTGCCAGAAGAGGAGAGAAGAATTATACCTGAATAGAAGTTGTTTGAACAAAGAGGGATATTGGAGACACTGAACTGACTTCTGTGGCTGTTCAAGTACATGGGAAGGCCAAGTGGAAAACTGTGGAAATGGAAGAGATTTCACACATCTCCAGTGTGGGACTGAACACCAGAAGTTAACATGCAGATTTTTTTTGCCTTGAAAGCAAACATATGCATTTGGTCAAAGTTAGGACATACCTCAGTTGTGTATGCAGAAATCAATAAGGGCATTGTTCTCAGCTTGAAAATGGAAATTACATCTGCATTTTTGTTCTAATTCTCTTTGAGTTATTGTTTTATCCTCTGGTGACATCAATCATTTTATTAATTGATTTGGAACATTAAAAGCAATTAGAAAGTTGTAATAAAGATGGAGCACCAGATAAACCTGCTAAGCATTAAGAAAATTGCCAAGAGAGGACTTTCTGTAGAGAATTAGTGGCGGGTAGGGGCATGGTGGAGAGGATCCACACAAACTTCCTCCAATTATCTCTGTGTTGGTTAACGAAGCAGAAACTTACATTGCCATGAACTAATTTGCTTGGGTTTCTCATGAGGCTTACAATCCAGTTCGAGGAAGGTAGCAAGATTGCTGTTGTGTTAAAATGAAAGACAACTATCAAAATTTATCCTAATTTATGCCACTACTCTAATTTTTTTCAACCCCTTTTAAAAACGTGATTGAAGAATTGAAGGGTCTTTTTTGTAATTTTCAGTGGTTTCCTATTTCATTATTTTTTCCCCAAACATGTAGAGCAGAAAAAAAAGAATAAAATGCCCGAATACCTGCAAAACACATTCACAGGCTGTAGCAACTAATTCAGAACTGCATTAACAGGAACTGTTCTTTTGGTCCATGTAAATTAGAGAAATACATTTCTCAAAAGGCTGCTTCCTCTTCCATTACTTAATTTGTAATTGTAATGCATAATGATTCTTCTGAAAGATCATCCCCTCTTTTAAAGTCTGCTGCTGCCACATTCCTATTTTAAATGGCATAACATTTCTGTATGGCTTTTGAGAAAGGTATGTTCTTGAATGTTAGGGTGGTTTTTGTTTTTTTAAAATAACCTGCTATCCCTGAGTAAGAATTCTGGGATAATAGCCCCAAAAATATATGAAGAAGAATTCTACATTTTCAGTGACTTGTTGGACAAGCTAAAGTTATTTAAAGGACACTGTCACATGCTTCATGCTTTATGGTTTAAAAAAGTGCATAACTAAAATTTAATATACAAATGTGATTGTCTGTGGCTCTCTGCTGGGGACATACTTGCTAGCAGACCTCAGATTTCTACTTGGTAATGTCTGAAACACCCTATTTGTTCCTTGCACTTGGATTGTGGTTTGTGATCCCTGGATAAGTGATTGTGTAAACAGACTATGAATCACTTAATGTCATTAAGCTGCTGCATTGACTAGGGAATTTCACAACGCTTTTAATTTTTGCCTAAAACTAAAACAATTAAAATGTGTGCCAGTCTTTTGAACAAACCAAGAGTTTTATTGACTTACATTTGTGAAAATATTTTCCCTCTTCATTTTAATGCTCATCTGCTAATATTGAAACCTCATCTGCTAATATTGAAACCTGCCTCATATTGTGCTCAGCACAAGTTCACAAATTTTGGTTTGTTAAATTTTCAGCCGCAAATTGTGGTTGCTACGATCTCTCTTTCCCTGACTACTGTGGCACATACAAGAATTAATGGCAGCAAGGCATATTTTCTCTGCCTACAGTTACTGTTTCTTCCTTTTGTTAAAGCCTATTAGAAAGGAAGATAAAACACTTTCTCCCTCATAGCCTAGAGTTCATTAGAGGTTAGACTTGATAAGAAGGCAAATAGGTTTGGGGGGGTCTTGTATCTTGGGATTTGCATCCAGTGCCTTCAGACAGGGGAAGCAGGAGAGAACTGCTTTACTCTGATGTTTTCTGAAAAAGGACATATAAGCTGCACATCAGCAAGAAGGCAATGTACTGCATTGCCCTTCCTGCTATGGAAATCTACATAGGTTTGAGCAAGTACCTTATTTCAACCCTAAAACACCTTTACAGACCTGTGGTGTTTTGCTGTGTAAATATTTTGTATGTGTTCTATTTCTGTGTTCTAATGTATGGTTTTGTATGTATGTTGCTGTGAGTTAAAATGTCAGCATCTAGAGTAAAAAGGGGGGTGGTGAATGTGTGATTGAAGTGTGCTATGATTGGATGGCAGCTGTATCAAAGGGGGCAGAGTTGACTGGTTTATAGAGAGATAAAGAGAGGGTTTGTTCAATGTGGGAGAAGACGAAAGTTGAGTGGAAGGAGAGTGAGAGAAATCTGTGTTCTTTGTGGAAGTTGTTAGCCTACATGGCAAGTTTGGAAATTAAGCTTCATGGAACTTATTAACCTAAGTGGCAAGTGAGAAAATAAGCCTTTGTGGCTAGGTCTGTTTAAGGAAGTTTAACGAAAGAAGAACTGTGCCTATCTGAAATCATTCCACTTAAGAACTTTACTGAAATAGTTACACTGTTATACGTCTAAATAAACTCTGTTTATGTTTAAACTGGCATCCTCAGAGGTATAACACAAAAAGATGGAGTACTCTCTGTGTCAATGTCAACAGGATTCCCTGTTACCTCAGAGCCACCCCCACATACTGACCAATTGGTCATTCTACCAAATATAACTAAGCCATCCTATTCCTTGGGTTCAACTAAGAATTCTCAGGCAAGAGCCATTGGTGGCAGTGAAAAGAAGTAGGAAATGCTAAAGAAGGCAAGGAGGCAGCATAACACACATCACCTCAGAACATTACAGAGAGGTGCTTTTACAGGTGTTATGTATAAAAGTTCTTAGAAAAAAGCAAAACGCTACAGCAGCCAAACCAGCTATGAAGGTAGAAAGCCAGCAGGGAAGTGGGGGTTATCTTGTGTTCTAGCAGGGAGTGAGACATGTATGATTATCTGCTCACTGGGCAGAAATTGTGGGTATGTGCTCAATGCATGGCACTCTTGACTCTCAGAGAACAGGTTAATTCCCTTGAAGCTAGGGATGCCAATCTGGAGAAACTGAGGGACAGAGAGAGATGAGACATTTAGGGACCTACTAGAACAATCCCATGCCTGTACTGACAGCTTTTCTGCTGTTATAGAGTCTGAGGTTCTCAGAGTTGGAGGCTGTCAGGCCGAAGGAGAAGGACATGCATGTTGTCTCTGACAGCTCGATCTCACAACTTCACAAACATAATTGTTTTCTACGCAGCCATGTTTACATCTACCTACCAAAATGAATTAGTTTTAAAATATTCTACCTTTTGTTGTTATAGGAAATGAATTCTGAGCCTAGCTGCCAGCATAGTTTTATTGTTGACAATTTAAATGTTTTGCAAAAGAACTTAGCATAACAGTTACCCATAAAATCAGAAATGGGTTATGAAGAACAAGGTAATGGAATTAATACGGCCCTTGCGAGTAGAATGAGTCTAGGTCTTTCATCTGACTAGATCTGCTTAAAGATGGGCTGGGAGTCCCCCTGGAAATATACCAACCACCCTCCCAGTCACAACGCATCTTTCTTGGTTGTAACAGGGAAATTACAAATTTTAGCTGGATTCAAAGAAGGGGTCCAAATCTCTACTAATAACTAAAGTAGAAAATCTTTTATTGATTGATTGGTCATGATCAAGGAAAGCATCTATTCCTAAGAAAGTTCAAGATGCTGACAACTTACAGACAAAAGCATAAGCATACATAGGCAAATTGACATCAAGATCTTGCAGAACTTTTTCACCAATTACACAATGACAACTCAATACTGCACCAAATTGTAGCCAATAGAAAAACAACTTATAGTTCCTTCTTTCTTAACATACTTCTTTCTTAACATATTGTAAAGAATACTACTACTGTACGCTACAAGTGCACCACGAACTGCTGACTACATCTTGTTCTACTCATATACAGCCAATCTTGAGGCAGCTACACTGGTTGCAGTTTGTTTCCAGATTAGGCTCAAGGTGCTGCTTATAACCCTTTAAGCCCCAAATGTTCTGGGATCAACATACCTGAAGGACCACCTTTCCTAATATGACCCCCCCCCTATGCTGCTTGCGTTCATCATCTTACAATTTTTTGACAATGCCTGGTCCTCGGGAAGTCTGTCTTGCTTCCACAGGGTGAGGGCTTTTTCCATCATTTCCTGTTGGAAGGCTTTATCAGAGGAGAAATGTGTCTTGTGGGACTTGTCAGGGTTCCACAGGGCATGCAAGATGGAATTGTTCTGGCAGGCCTTTGGCTAATCCTTTTATTTCCAGCAGCTTCTGCCAGATATTTCTAGATCAAGATGTTAACTGTTTTAATCTGTTTTAACAATGAACCTTTTGCCCCCCAAGTCTCAAATAATGAGACAAACAACTGTTCTGGAGTCAAAGAAGAGCCACTTTATTAACTATTTAATTGCAACTCAATCAACGGCAAAGGAACTAAGTGGGAGCAGAACAGGCCAGGCAGGTGTCAATCCAGCTAACCTCCTTGCCTTAGATATGGGCAAGCCACCAGCCCCGGTCTGGGGTCACTCCAACTGTCAGCCCAGTGCACTGGTCACCCCCTGGGAGCACCTACCCCTGAAGCCCTACAGCCTGCAGGGAGGAGCCTACCTAAGAGATTCCCAGAGGTGATCACCATTCCCAGCCCTGGGCCCTAAAACATGGAGGCTGTTCCTGATAACCCTCTTGTTCCCAAAATGGAGCTGGCTGAAAGTGCTTACCGGTTCTGCTTTCTTTACCCACACTAGTCTGCCACCTGCAAGGCCAAGCCTCTGCTTTGGCCACCGCAGCCACTAACAGCCCAAGGCTGCCCTAATCCCTTGCCGCACATCCTCCAGAAAGATGTCATTGCCCTTGCTTGACAGGTGAATCCCATCAACCCTGTACAGGTCTAGCTCAACCTGGATCCCAGGGTGAGGTAAGAACCTACCCAGGCCACCCTCCATAGCTTTCTGTATTTGCCGATTCACCTTCCTCTGAGCCTGGTCCAAGCTCTGAGGATTCCCTAGATCACGCCACACATGGTGTGGCAACATCGCAGGCCAAACTATCTGCATTCCTGGCCACCTCATTCATATCCTGGTGAGGTCAGCCTTGGTTTGAAGCACCAGCACGATGCCTTTCAACAAACCCAGGTCATTACCACTGAGGTGGATAACCAGAACGTGTGTGGGGGGTGCATGCCTTTCTCCAAACAACAATGGGAGGAGTCAGGGCCATCTCATACACCTCCTTCCCAATCATTCAACTTGTGTTCACTTGCTGAGGCCCAACTGAGAACCAACAGGTGTGCTCTTGGCCCGGTGGGTGGTCCAAAAAATCATGCTGTGGCCACAGACTAGGACTCCTTGTCTCACCTGTTGGCCGTCAGCACCAGTAATGAGAACTATTTAAATACTAGCAACTCAAAACTTACATTTTCAAACATAACCCTTATAACAATGCGAACACCAGCAGCCAATGTTATGGATCTTGGTTGTTGAATATCCCATATCAGCCACGTTAGAGGCGGTGGCTATTCTAAAGGAGTGGGTTCCGAAGTGAAAGGCTCCCAAACCAAGCTCCTTCAGCACCTTCTGAGTCAAGGACCAAAATTGGTACTTGGTGAGTGGGGAACCATCCCCATGGCAAAAACAGAATGCCATCCCCCGACCCCCTCCAGGACAGGTAGTGGTGTAAAGCCTGTATGGGGCACAGTTCCTTGTCAGAGCATTGACTCAGCTCCACAATGGAGCCTTTGCCCTGCTGATCCATCTTCGATTGTCTAATGATGATCTTGACCTTGTCTCCTGCCCAGCTGAGGTTGCAGAAATAAAGGGCCCAACCTGAGTCATCCTGTCTGGAAGATGCTATGTGCTCACTAACCCACGGTGCCCTGAAAAAGGCCACCAATGCTGCTGTGTGAAAAAGGGAGGCCTTATATGCATTGGCATAAAGGCCTGGCCACAGGGCCCATAGGCCTTTGAGAACTGCCAGTGTCAAGGGCTCCCGAGTATCTAGCCTTGAACTACCTTCCTGGGACCAATCCTTCAGCATCTTCCTGGCACAGAAATCCCCAGTATAGTCCTCAAAGCCCAACACTTTACTGGCATAGGCAAGGGAGGACAGCTTGCCCTTAATAGATCACACTGATAAGCCTAATTTCTTAAAATATACACAAAATTGCAACAATTGGGGCACAGGGATAGGCCAAACCTGAGGTAGGCCAGCTGACTGCCTAAAAGTTACAAATTATTGACTGGCCCTCCTATAAGATTTCCTGGTCAATGGCGCTAAAGATAGGCCAATTATTCTGTCGGCTTCAGCCCTCCAATCCCCCAAAAACTCACTGGCATCCTTACCAGGGACTGACCTGCTTCCGGGGCCAACCGACGGAACCTCTCAATCTGTTTTCGGGAGAGAGCGTCAGCGACCCCATTATTTGCCCCTGGTACATGCCGTGCTTCAAACAAAATATTGTTTTTTAGGCAAAGAAACATGAAGGCCCTAACTAGCGCCATGACCCAAGCCAACCTGGAGGTCAAAGAATTAATAACCTGTACTGTGCCCAGGTTGTTGCACCAGAAATGTACTGTATGGCCAGCAAAATCTGGCATCCACAGTCCAACTGCTACGACAATCGGAAAGAATTCCAGGAAGGTTAGATCCTTGACCCATCCTTCCTGGAACCATTCCTTCGGCCAGACCTCAGCACACCAATGCCCTTGAAAGTAAATACCCAAACCAGAGGAGCCTGCTGCATCAGAAGCCACTTGCAGCTCCACCTCAACCAAAAGATCCTCCCACCAAAATGATATCCCGTTGTAGGCCTCAATTTTTTTTTTTGCCAAACTAACAGGTCATCCCTGAGCCCCTTAGTGATCCGTGTTCTATGGTGAGGCAGGCAGAAGCCTGTCATGGCGTTGCAAAGGCAACGCATGAATGCCCTGCCCGGGGCCACCACTTTGCATGCAAAATTCAAGTGGCCCACAAGCCACTGGAGTTCCAATAGGGATATCTTCCAAAGGGTCACGGCGTGAGTGATTAACTTCTGCTACTCCTGAAGCCTCTCTAGGGGCTACCTAGACAATTGTCTCCTGGTGTCCAGTTCGATCCCCAAGAATGTCAGGACTGGGGTGGGGCCTTCGGTCTTTTCATGGGCCAACGGAACTCCAAGCTCCGTGGCCAATTTTGTAAAGAGTCAAGCAAAAACTGACACCCATGAACAAAAAGTCATCCAAGTAGTGCACTGTACTGTTAAGGCCGGTCCTAAACCACACAGCCCATTCCAAAAATGAGCTAAATTTCTCAAAATGGCACAGGACACAGAGCATCCCATGGGGAGAGTCCAGTTCATATAAAATTAACCCTCAAACATGAAACCTAATAACTCGAAATCCGCTGGATGAACCGGGAGAAGTCAGAAAGCCGACTTGATGTCACATTTGGCTAGTTCAACTCCCTGTCCGCAACTACGAACTACCTGCATGGTCTGGTCAAATGAAATGTACCTGATAGAACAGAGCTCCTCTGGTATCGCATCATTAACCGAACCACCACGAGGATAGGACAAGTGATGAATAAGTCTGTACTCCTCAGGGGCCTTCTTGGGCACCACTCCCAGAAGAGACATCCTTAAATTGGGAACCGGAGGTGCGGCAAAGGGGACCAAAACTTTCCCTTCTTTGCATTCCTTATTAATTTTTTGGCATAGAATGCCCACCATTCCCCTAATAGACTTGAGATTAGGAGCCTAGTAAGGAATCTTAAAACCTAATGTAAACCCATCTAACAAACAAACTCCATCCTGGCGCTTAGGA
Source organism: Gekko gecko (assembly GCA_029375565.1). NCBI lineage: Eukaryota > Metazoa > Chordata > Lepidosauria > Squamata > Gekkonidae > Gekko > Gekko gecko. The sequence continues at coordinate 153,846,768 of JAPDNY010000003.1, forward strand.
TAATTCTGCAACAGGCATGCTAAAACATGCCCTTTGATAGGACTAGGACCCTTTCTCAGCAGCACCTTGCTGGCCTCCTCCCTCAAAGGCGTGTTTTCCACCCCTAGTACCAGACCTGGCTCTTGGCTTGGGACAGCCAGAGAGTGGATGGGGGCCCACGCACAGCAGGCATTCATGCCAAAAGGAACAAACCTTTCTGCTGCACGTACCCTGCGAGGTGAATTCTCAACAGAGGGGGCATTTCTGAGATGCCTGCCCCACAGGGCCCCTGGCTGTAGGCTGACCCTGAAGCCTATGAACCACGTGGCCACTATCAGAATGATTGCCAACCACCAACCGAGCAGCAGCCATAGCCTTGAGTCACAACAGAGGATGGATTTGGTCCCACCTCCAGGCAGGATTCATGGCAATCCTCATGCAGAAGCCCTCATCGTACTCAAGCCAAGTGGAGCCAGTAAAATGCTTGTATGCCTTGTATATGATATCCATATACCGTAGCATAGGGGAGGCCCGCCATGGCTAATAATGAACTATGATACCCATATAAATCAGGAACTCTGAGTGCCAGTTGGTCCAGGTCCTACCTGCCGTCCGCTTTTTGAGGTGCTCTTTGTCGTGCTCATCCAAATCCTCCTTGTCCTTTTTTCCCCAGTTCCCTAAAGAGGAGGCTAAAGACATCAATAAAATCCCTACTAAGAATCTTATCTCTAGTGGCCATTGAAAGATGGTCTCCTAAAGGCATAGACAACTCACCACTAGGTAACGCTTTTGCTGGGACCTGTTCATGTGGGTGCCTGATAGGGGCCATGCCATACCATCCTGGCCACCCACCCGGCAGGCATGAATATTCAGGATGCAACCCCCACCACCACCCCTGTATGCACCCCCAGTAGAATGCCTGTTTGAGGACCCAGACGTACCTTGACCCCCTGAGCCCCATGGCCACATATTCGAATCCCGGGAGGCATTGCTCTCTTTACCTTCTTGGACAGAGTTCCCTTGTAGAGCTCTAGTTGGCATCCTTCCACAGCATCCTCTCCCTACTGACCATCGCCGTGCTGTGCCACAGTTGCTGTACTCGCCTTGCTTGCACCTGATGCCCTCTTCCAACATGGCCAAAATTTGCACCTGGAAGGAAGAAACAACTTTAGGCTTATCTTTCTTAGCCTCAGCTAGAGCCTCAGGCAATGGGGAGGCCTCCCTCACTGCTTCTCCAGGGCTTCAAGGTGCGCCAAAATAGCTGCGTTAACTGGGTCCCCCTCATCATCCAATGATTCATGCTCTATAGGCCTAAGATTGGGCTTCTTGAGGCTGGTTGCTTGCCCTTAGCCAGGCCTGTACCTTTTTTGGGGCGGCATGTCCTCAAATACACTAACCATCTTCCTTTGTGATTAAATGGGCACAAACAACACAGGGCGTGCGTAGACAGTGAACAAGGGAAGCCCAGGACTACAGGGGAAAATTACAGACAGGGGGCTGTTGCCCCTCCTAACAATCATACTCAAATCCTCCCACCTTGGCCTAAATTCCCACTGCGTATTTAATCCCTAGTTAATCACTAGTGTTATCCTTTCCTCTCCCCTTCTGCTTTCATGCATAAGTGAATGACCAGGAGGAGCAAGGTGGCATGCCCCTGGGGCCATAAAAGAAACTGCTTACAGATGTCCAACCACCCTGTACCCAGCTGTTCCTCTAGCTCCTTCCAAAGGCCTATGCTAGGCCCCTTGAGGCAACTCTAATTGCGGCCTAGCAACCCACAGGAGGCTACGCCATCGCAGCTGCAGTTAACTGCAAGTGCCACGCCCTAGATACCACAGGGCACAGCAGGTTACTGCCTTGCCAAGCTGGGTCCCTCCCCAATTCTCCCCAACCCATGAGGGCACACAAGCCTTGTAGCTGAAGTGCCTGGGGACCCTGCTGCCTAGGCCACCTCACGGCGGGCAGGTCACTCACCACCACAACTGTTGCCATCTCACCGCCACAGACTCTGCCACCTCTCCACTGCAGATGCTGCCACCTCACTGCTGCCACCACCAATGCCTCACCACCACAGACTCCGCCGCCTTGCAAACACAGTCAATCTGCCACAGTCTCACCGCCAATGCCTCCACAGTGGTTCAGAGCTCCAGAACCAGGTAGGCCTCCTACACCAGACCACCAAGCGTGCGTGAAGCTCTTTTCTCTGAGCACGAGGCAACGATCTGGCATGGGTGGGAATGGGGCTGAGCCTATAAAGGCCAGCCCCGCCCCCACCCACCATTGCGACACATGGTGTTGCAACACAGCCGTTTGCCCCATCTTCTTCCCAGGTGGCAAAGTGTCCCCCGCGCTCCATTGGCATTGCTGGGAGCATGGGAGCCCAAATAGTTCAGTTGTTATTTGGGATGGACATGAACCAAACCATGAAGAAAATTTATCATGCATTTTGCCCTGTTCACGGTTCACGAATGGAAGGTCATGTGTCTACCATCATAAACTTCCATGAAATTCTAAAGCAGCTCATGGTGTTTTTTGGCTAGAGTAGAAAGCAGGGGTTTAAAGGGACTGAGTCCCTTTAAACTCCTGCATTCTGTTCCCCACAAAAGCTGAAAAAACAGCTGAGTGACGGGGAGCAGCCTGCTCTCTGCTGTTTAGCTGTTTTTCAGGCTTTATGAAAATCCTGTTTAAAGGAGTGCCGATCCCTTTCAGCAAGATTTGTGGGGCCACAAATTACAAACTGGTTTGATTCATGAATGGACCTCCCAGCTTGATTCGGTTTGTGGTTCAGTTCATGGTTCAGCCACAAACCAACACAAACCTCATTTTCCCAAGCAAAACATGGGAATGAAGTCTGAAATGGTCTCTGTAAGTAGAATGAGGATGTAAACCTTCTTCTTGGAAGCAGCTTATTGAATAAAAGGAGACTTGCATCTGAGTAGACTAGTTTAGGAGTGGTCTGGGTGGCCAAAACAGCCCTGGGAAAGCACTTATACTGATCCAAGGGACTATTGTAGACTGGGGCTGTCATTCCACACCTTGGGAACTGAAAGTGCAGTCCCAGGCTGGTTTTCTCAGAAGTAAGTCCCATTTTATTAAATGAGGTTTACTGCTAGGAAAGAGGATTGCAGCTCATTCAGGCATTGTGTTTGATGCATTCCCTTGGTTTTTTAAAATCCATTCCTAGTTTTATTTGCACTTTGCAATAGAGGGAGCAGCAGGCCTGCAGCTTTGGTGTGGCAGGATGGGGCCACACTCCCTAAACTAAAAGCCACACTCCACAAGTTAGGCTGCCAGAGAGCTGTATTTTTTATACTCCACAGTGAGGAGGAAGTTGTCATGTGAAAAGTGCCAGGAAGGAGCCTGCTTTGCTGGCCATGAGGTGGGATTGAGGGCTGCCATCATGTGCAGAAAAAACTGATCTGCCCTCACCCTCGCCCCCCGGGCCTTGGCTTGGCTTCCTGAACCTGCTTCACAACAGTTAAAGACCCACCAACTGGGGGTAGGGAGTGGCAGTCGCTTCCAGCCCCAAGGGGTTTCCTTCTCCTCCCCCCTGTGCCACTGCCACATGTGATGTGGGGGGTATATCTGGCTGCTTCTCTCGCAGCAGCCCTGTCAAAGGAGAACAAAGATGCGGCAGATCAAAGGATGGCTCCTCCGCCCTGCTGATGCCATGGCTGCTGCTGCTGCCACTGGAAACCTCGGCCCTCCCAGCTGCCCAGCATCCACCCAGGCACCAAAGGCTGGTGAGTTGTGGAGGCACACCACCAGCTTTGCACAGGGGGGCTGTTGTGAAATGCATGACATGTGTCTCTAGCCTTCGAAGAACTCTTCCTCAAAAGCAATGGCAGGTATGTGTTATTCTAGCACCACGCACAGCAAACTGGCCTTCCTCTGGCTTCCTTCCCATTCGATTTTGCTTTGTGCTCTTCCCTTTGTTTCTCTGCTGTGCCAATCAGCCACAGGAGACAGGATGGGATCGACCATTGGGGGGTAGTTTCTATGCCATCTCCTCCTTAGTCTAAACATCAGGGCTGCCTAGAGCCAGTAGACCCCCCCCCGCCCCTTTGGGCAAGCATGCAAAAGGTTCTCCCCTACCCTCTTGCTCTCTTTCCCTGCCCCACAGATTTCCCAATGCCCCATCAACCAAAATTGCCTGGCTACACCCCTGGGGAGCAGGTCAGTTGTCTTCAGCTTCAAGCGCTGTTTGTCAGACACAAGTTTGCTAGGAAATCCATATTTTGCTGCACTAATGAATTATTCCTGATCTCTTTGAGCAGGTGAACGAGCATGTGGATAAGGGCAATCTGTTAAACCTCATATACTCTGACTTCCAAAAGGCTTTTGACAAGATACCTCACTAAACGCTCCTAAGTTTAGCAGTCATAGGATAAGAGGATGGTTTCACTTACAGATTAAAAGTTAGTTAAAAGACAAGAACAGAAAAGAGGAACAAATGGACAGTCCTCACAATGGAGCAAAGTAAGCAGAGAGCTCCCACAAGGATCAGTATTGGGGCTGGTGCTATTTAATTGGGGCTGGTAATAGTGAATTAAAAAATTATCTGGAACTGTGGGTGAGCAGTGTAGTGAGCAAGTTTGCAGATGACACAAAGGATGGTAAAAAACAAGACTGTGAAGATCTCTGAATGATCTCCACAAATTGAGTGAATGGACAACAGTGGGGCAAATGAAGTTCAGCGTAGATAAGTGTTAAACTTGCTGACATGAGTGGCATACTCTGTACTGATGTTCACTGAAAGCTGAGCGGTGGCCTACAGAATTCAAAATGTTGACTGCAGATTTCTGCAGTTGTTGTACCTGTTGATAAATTCACAACCTATCAAAAGTGAGAGGTCTTATTCCTTAAAAAGAGGATCTAATCCAAAATTCTGTAATATTGATGCTTTATTAATTGTTTCTATATTTGAATTATGTAATACAATTGGTAATATATCTGATTTTGATTGTTGTATGTAACAATTCATAATATTTAACAAACTTGATGAATCTATATTTTTCCCTCTCCCCTTCTGTATCCCACCTTTTTTTTCTTGAGAAAATAATAAAAAAATAATTTATTTTTTAAAAAGTGAGAGGTCTTTGCCTATTATGAATCCAAGTTTCTTACAAGAAATCTGTTATCAATTCATTCATCTTATTTTATTTTTGTAGTCAGACGGGTCAAGAAGTTCCACTGAACTGGTAATAGATTAGAAGGACCTGTAGTACCCAACTCAATGGAAAGAAACCACCTAGTCCAGCTTTCTTTTTATCTTTCTTAACTGATAGTCTTTTACTGATATTATAGGAATGCCTATCCAAGAAGTTTTATTATATGCTGAAACAGATTTAACAGTGAGCTGTAGAACAGAGTTTGCAAAATTGCTAAATGATCTCCAGTCACTCAGTCTGACTCTGTAAACTGCTTCTAAACCATAAACTATGCAAGCAGTTTTGCTATTGATTCCACTGGATAAGATGCTACAAACAGCACCTTAGTATTTCTCTGATGCTTTCAACAGCTGTAACTTGATGGCTTCTTCAAAGAGACATCTGTTATAGTTTATGATAGGAGGACATTCCAAGTATTCAAAGCTGAAAATTAAAAGTTTTATTATATCATGAAACAGCATAGACCAAACCAGGTAAGCTTGTATTGGCTTTTTAAAACCCACAACAGAAGGTGTAAGTCATATGTCAGTTAGGAGGATATTCCAAAATCTTGGTGCTACCATTGAAAAGACCCTGTCATGTATTGTCACCAACTGAGTTTCCAGTATTGGTGTGACACAAAATATGGCTTCACCAAATGACCAAAGTGTTTAGGTAGGTTCATATTTAAAAAGATAGCTCTTAGGAATCTTAGTCTCAAATCTAAAACTCAACAACAATTGTATTCAAAAATGAATTGGTATTAGATGCTAAGTAGCATCTGTGGTTCTTTGCTTTCGAAGAGGTAGAGGAACTAGAGATCAAATTGCCAACATTCGCTGGATTATGGAGAAAGCAAGAGAGTACCAGAAAAACATCTACTTCTGCTTCATTGACTATGCTAAAGCCTTTGATTGTGTGGATCACAATAAATTATGGCAGGTTCTTAAAGAGATGGGAGTACCAGACCACCTCATATGTCTCCTGAGAAACCTGTATAAGGGTCAAGAAGCAACAGTTAGAACCGGATATGGAACAACTGATTGGTTTAGCATAGGAAAAGGAGTACGACAAGGATGTATATTGTCACCTTACTTATTTAATTTATATGCAGAGTACATCATGCGAAATGCTGGCCTGGATGAATCACAAGCTGGAGTTAAGATTGCTGGGGAAAAGATCAATAACCTCAGATATGCAGACGATACCACTCTGATGGCAGAAAGTGAAGAGGACCTAAAGAGCCTCTTCCTCAGGGTGAAAGAGGAGAGTGCAAAAGTGGGCTTGAAGCTCAACATCAAAAAAACTAAGATCATGGCATCCCGCCCCATCACTCTTTGGCAAATAGAAGGGGAAGTCGTAGAAGTAGTGACAGACTTCACATTCCTAGGATCCCAGATCACTGCAGATGGTGATTGCAGCCATGAAATTAAAAGACGCCTGCTCCTTGGGAGGAAAGCGATGGCAAACCTAAACAGCATGATAAAAAGCAGAGACATCACCTTGCCAACAAAAGTCCGCATGGTCAAAGCAATGGTATTCCCCGTAGTAATGTATGGCTGTGAGAGTTGGACTATAAGGAAGGCCGAGCGCCGAAGAATAGATTCTTTTGAACTATGGTGCTGGAGAAGACTCTTGAGAATCCCTTGGACTGCAAGGAGATCAAATCAGTCAATCCTAAAAGAAATCAACCCTGATTGTTCCCTGGAAGGCCAGATCCTGAAGCTGAAGCTCAAATACTTTGGCCACCAAATGAGCACTCACTGGAGAAGACCCTGATGCTGGGAAAGATTGAAGGTCAAAGAAGAAGGGGACGGCAAAGGATGAGATGGTTAGACAGTGTCATTGATGCAACGAACATGAAATTGAGCAAACTTCAGTGGACAGCGGAAGACAGGAGGGCCTGGCGTAATCTGGTCCATGGGGTCGCGAAGAGTTGGACTCGACTGTGCGACTGAACAGCAACAACAACAACAAAACCAGAGCTATTCAGACCCTAGAGCAGAGCTGTGGGTTTGTGTATGCAAATCCAGCAGTGAACTGACAGAAGGTCCCAGGCAAGGATCCATTTAAATTAAATAAAGCTTTTTGGAACTCCTGATTTATCTTAGGGTAGCCTCATTTTCACAACCACACATTCCCCAAAGTTTAGGCAGGCCACTCCTGGATGTTATCTCTTTAGTTGGTTAGTTATTTTACAAAATGTATATCCTACCTTAACAAGAGCCTTAACGAGGGCTACCAAGGTGGCTAACAAAACATACATGATAAAATTGCATTTTAAAATAATTAAAACCAACCATAAATAGTGACATCATTAAAACAATTAAAAACAGAGCTAAAATATGTACAAAGACATAAAAACAACAAGATGTTATTGTGCAAATTGACTACTCAGTTGACTAAGAAATCTTCCAAGATGTTGGAAGGCTGCACACACAGACTGCCTGAGCCCCATTAATGATGCAAAGTAGAACTCTGTCTGTTCTGTCTCTGGCCCCCTCTGATGTAGGCAGGGCCGGCTCCAGGTGTCTGGGCGCCCTAGGCAGGAAGCCTGGGGCGCCCCCACTGGGGATGCCAACCTCCCAGTGGGGCCTGGAGACCGGGGGGCAGCGGTAGAGCGCTGGCTTTCCTGGAGGCTCCGCAGCTGCGGGGCCCCCAGGAAAGCCAGGGAAGGGGGCGGGGGTCTAACCGCCGCCCCCTCCCTCCCAGAGCCAGTTTTCCTCGGGGCTCCATGGCTGCAGGACCCCCAGGAAAGCCAGGAAGGGGGCAGGGATCTAGCGGCTGCGGAGGGCGCCTGGTTAGGGCGGTGGGCGGGCGCTTTTCGGGGGGGGAGTGGGATGCCATTTGGCGCCCCTGAGGCCGGGCCGCCCTAGGCAAGCACCTAGATCGCCCAATGGGTGATCCGGCCCTGGATGTAGGGCTGGTGACATTATGGTGCCTCTGTCACTTCTCTGCTATTTCTTCATCTCTCTAGTCCTTCCCCATTAGCCTACAAAATGTGGGTGTGCCCTGTTTTTGCTGGGTACCAGATGGTCCTTATGTTCCAGATAGTCCTTGGTTACCCTTGCCAGCCTCCTTGTCTCCATCCTTCTCTTCTGTTTCAGGGTTGGTTCCCTTATCTTGGAATGTAGAAGGGAGGAGGGTGAAGGAAGATGGTTCTACAAGGATAGTTTAAACTAGCACTTCACTTGGACCACATCAAGATTGTCTAGAGGAGACACAGCCTTGGTCTTCAGAATTTATCACACTTCTCCTGCATATATGCATTCTTGCAAGCACTCGCTATTTCTGTAGTAGCTAACTATAAGCCAAATAGACATTTCAGAGTACAACTGTAATTTGCAACTTAGCCAGATTCCTGGTTCTGCAGACTTAAAAGCAGCAAATGAAAAAAGAAATCTATTAACAACTGATGTTAGGCCACTGATCTATATTCCATATTTGACACAAGTATCCAGTGCAATTCTATCTTGATTGGTATAACTTGGTGATTAGTCCTAAACAACAACAAAACATATTTTGAACTAACTGGAGTTTCCAAGAACTTTCCAAAGACAGCCTCATATAGAATGTGTTGCACTAATCTACTCTGGAAGCTATCATGTGCAATTGTGGCCAAATCAGATTTCTCCAAGAAGGGTAAAGCTGATATACTGGACTGGATTGATAAGGGGCAGTTCTGGCCAATCTGTCTTTGGTCTTCTGCAGTATTTCTTCTGACAAGGGTCTCAGGCTGTTTTTAGGGACAGGAACATGTCATCATTTATTGTTGCATTCTGAAATTCACAAAGAAAGATAAGGAAAGTGTTCTGTCTGAAATATACTGGGTTCTAGATGCATACAGTGATCAGCTCATAGTTTATTAGTGATTTCAGCTTAACTCTAAGACAACTCTAGCAGGGCTGGAACCCTGCTTATATGCATGCAAAACACCACACCCCATGATAGGCTATTTACATTACAACTCCTGTTCTATAGGTTCCTTCCAGGATCCTGGCTATCTATTGTTCTGGCGAAACAAGCTTAGTCAGTTTCCAAGTACTGTTCAGGCTCAGTACGTAACACTGTCCATAATAATTTGATTGTTAGAACATGTTGCATGCATCAACATCTGTTTGGTTTGGAATTTGACTGAAAGAGAAATAAGATGTCCTATGATTTTTTTAAAAAAACTTTGAACTTTGCCTGTACTTATATGGCAGCTAGAGTTTTAACTTCTCTGCCATTAGAAAATGCTCATGAACCTCAGTTTTCATTCAGTTTTTGTTTTAAGGTGCTATTATTTCCTGAGAGTTTGGTATCTAGAGGAGAAAGTTGTTTAGTCATCATTTTGAAGTAGGGTCACCATCTTGAAATCAGACCATACGGTAAACTGAAATCACTTTTCACACAGTGCAAACCTATAAAACGTGACTTGGGGGAAATGCAGTAATTTTTGTGCATGTTTTCTATGTTAGGCATTAAACTACCACTCAGTTCTCTTTGAAAAGCAAAGAACTTGGGGGGCTGGGTGAGGGATAGTTCTCTCCTGCATTCTCTGTGAATTGCAGAGAAGAAAGTAAAGAGGTCCCATCCCTCTGGTTTTCTGTAGAAGATAATAAGCAGTATGCCCTTGCTTCTCCAAAATCCCAGCAGAAGAGATGGAAACTATCCTTCCATCTCCCAATTTCTTTGCGAACTGCAGAGAACTTGGAGGGAAAGTGTGTAGTTTCATAGTATTTGGATTGTTTTTCAAAAGGTAGAGTTACCCCCTCCCTTTCCTCAGATTTTTTACAAGCCAGAAGATAAAATTGTCATAATGGACATGCAAGAAAGGGGCAGAAACAATTGTCAGAGGAAGGTGGGGCAATCATTGCTGACAAGCTGGTGATGGATTTGTGGAAGCTTGACTGTTGGCTGCCCTGACTTATAAGTTTCCATCCTTGAGTATTGTAGAAAATGAAAGCAATAAAGCTAATGTGTATTACTTTCATTGCATTCACATTCCTAAAGAATATTACAAAAATATCCTAAGATTTTCAATACTGTTCCTATTACAGGTCATGTCGGATTACAGGTTGTGAATAACTAGGGTGAAAGTTAAGACCAGGGTGCTTTAGCCCTGAGTGTGTTCTCTTGTCAAGCCCAAATTCTATAGAGAGGGGCCTGTGTCTAGATTTCCAGAAGCAGTTAATGCAATCATATACTACAGCCCTGCTCAACATTGTAGTTCATATCTGGTGACACCTATTCATATCTATTCTGTTTAGACATCTTTTGTGGTGGCAGCAGGCAAACAATTATCTAGGCTACACTGGCTTCATAATCGGCATCAAGTGGGTTGAATGAAGGATGCCTGTTAGGTAAAGTGTGGTCCCAGCATTTGCAGATTCTGGGGGATGAATACAGTGTATTTATACAGTGACAACCCTAAACAAGCACAGTTCTGATAGACCGCAATCTGCACTAAGGAAAAAAGCATGGTTTATTATTTGTTTTAGATGCCATTCTTTTATTGATTTGTATATTTTGAGAGTCAAAACAAGTGTTGGAGGCCAAAAAAAAGTTTGTCCTGTCTGTCCTTAGTGTCTCCCTGCACTCACATGCATAGACAGAGACATATTATTTCCTTGGAATTTTGTATGTATATATGTATAAAAGAATAAATAAAACAATGACATCTAAAACAAATAATAAACCATATATATATATACATATATATATATATATATATATATATATATATATATATATATATATATATATATATATATATATATATATATATATATATGGGAGTCCATTCACTTGGATCTTTTGTACCAGAGAAAAATGGAGTTGGAGAGAAAAACTTGTTCATTGCTTTGAATAAAAATCTCCTAGGAAACAAAAATCAAGTGCAATGGCACTTGTACAATCCAAAAGAAAACTATCCACTTCATTTTTAAAAGAACTTGACACATGCTGATATCAAAACAATTATTTTGTAACAGCTATGTTGATCCCCCCCCCCCCAATTCTGTAATGTGATTTAACTGGGTGGATATTGTGGCTGGTGCTGCTGCCAAGTTCTAAAAAGGAATCTGCATGACTTCACATTTGTCTTCTTTGGTGCTGACAACTGAATGAAAATTTTCTCCACAAAGGCTGCTTGAAGTTTCCTTCAATCATTTGTGAACAAGGAGGAAAAGATTCGTCTTGCCAGAACCTGTTACGTGTTACCTTACAACTTTGATTACAGGAAGGCAAAGCAATAAACTGTTAAGTGCCAGTTCTGTGAAAATGGCTGTCGTAATCAGTGCTGCCCACACATTCCATCTTTCACACACTGCCCCAGCCACGTGGGAGGAAACACATCCTCGAAAAGGTATCTGAAGAGCCCTTTGGAGGCTAAGCTGTTTGAAAAGATTGTTCTTCTTCAAGCATATCTTCCAGTCTGCTTCTTAGAAAATTCTTGGTTAGAACATATTAGCTCTGGTACAAACCATGCCCCAATTACCTTACAGCTCCAATGCATCAGATGGATAGGTTGCTTCAACTTGAGAAGGAATGAATTGGCAGCTAATGTAGTATTTTCATATCGGATTTAGCATGCAACAGCTGGTGGGAGAGAAAGCAGAAGGTGTATTCTGGGGGCAGTAACTTGCTACCATTGCTAGTCTTACAAGTAAATACTTTAGTATTTCCTTTGAAAACTATTTTTAAAAAAGAATGAATGCAGCCTTTCTTTCTGCACAAGTTGTTAAAGAAACCCTTGTAGTGATACCTGTGACCTTCTTACTATGGTTTGTTTGGGTATACTGAAATACCTTCCAAAGACTGGAATACCTTCCAAAGACTGACAAATTAAGCTTGACATCTCTTTTGGAGAATAAATTTTAAGACAAAGCTGGTAATGAACCACCTGTGTTTTAATGGGGATTTTAAGAGAGGGATGACTTTCTCCTACAAAGCTAACCAGCTGGAACGTTGTTTTAACAATTACTGGGCCAAGCAATATTCTTCAAATAGTCTGAGGTTTGGATGATGGGATTTTTTTCTGTTCTACTGGTAGTATATGTTTTGGTTCTTATGAGAAACCCCAAATCACCAGATTCTGGTGTTTTAGAGTTTTAGAGATGTATTCCTTCAGATAATTGGTTTCGCCTGGGGAAATTATGGCAGAATCTTTAAAAATAGTCTGAGGTTTTCATGATGGCTTCATAAAAAGTTGCAGTTTCTAGTATTGCTTTCATCTTGTTGATGCTTAGATCTTGCTGAAGTCTAAGCCCCAGCCACATCCTGTGGCAATGAATCCTTCTGCCTAATTATAGTATGTGAGGGAAATCATATTGGTGGGTTGTTGTTGTTGTTGTTTTGCTTACTTTGGGGGATTTTGCTGGTCTGAGAAAGCTATGTTTTCCAAAGTTGAATCTCCCATTTTATATGGATATGTTCAGCGGCTTAGTCTATTTCTTGCTTTATCTGTAGGCTATCCTCATTCATGAATCCACTAATGAGCTGAAATATTACCGTTGTCTTCGGTAAATTTATGAAGATAAAGCAAAGTCTGCTTTAGCCAGACTCTTTGCAAAATAGTGTTCTTACTGCTGTATGGTTTGTAAAGTCTCTGTAAGTAGGTCAGTGCAGTATTCAGAGCCACATGCTTGCATCATTAGGAACATTGTTTTCTGCCTCCTCTAAGTTTTAATCTAAAATTTATGTTTTTAGAAGCCATGTATTAAACAATGCAAGCTTGGTTAATGTGAAATATAGTAAACAGTAATCACTACTGAAAATATTACAAGTCCAGTGTAGTGAGAATAATGTGGCTGTACATGTCTGTGTCTCCTTTTGGTTTGTGTGTTCCCTGAGTGTTGCCAAAGGCAAAAGGTGCAAGCTTGGAAACCACTAAATGCTGGCAGAGACCCTCAAACAAAAGGTCTCTTCTTAAAATAAAACTTATCTTTATTAACAAAGGTTTACCAGGTAAGGTGGCTACTGCAAACACGTCTTAGGTGTAAACTAACCCTGTGTGAAATGTTTGCCTGAACCTTTTCCCACCCCTGGGTTCTGAATGGTCTGTGGTGTGTGCCCCTTCCCAAGGAGAGGATATAAATGTTAACAGTTAGCTGGAATGCAACACAAGGTTACTTAAACAACAAAACTTTCTTTATTAATACTTATCAAAGTTAAAAGAAGGCAAGACAGTTGCCCAGCCAGATGCTGGGCAGCTGTCTAATACTGAAACAAAATACACAAGCACAATACTTATTTCCTAAGAAAGAGATAGGCAGAGATTAAATACAACAAAGATTTCCCCATGCAGCAGAAGCTTCTGGACTGGCCCCCAGAGACCGTACAAGGACAGAATCTCCCTTGTGTCTCCAAGAGTCAGTGCTGGGACGGAACTGCTGTTCTCCTTTTATACAATCTTGGTCTCATACATTTTGATAGAGCTATTGAAATTATAAACTGCATCAATTGACAATAACTATTTTGATAATGTGGGCCATCATGGCATAGGAGATGTTTCCACATTCCAGCTGCAGTCAATTTACCATAATACTTTAGCAAAACAATACAAGATAACACCTGAATTTCTAAATGACAAACACAAGAATATGTTCATTTCAGGATGCCCTTTGTGTTCTTGTGGTGCGGTAGCCAGCTAGGCACCATCTTCTGTCTAGAGGTGGGATGTGAGTTTTGGCATGTAGGCAAACCTTTAGTATTGGAAATATTTTAGCTCCCTTGACTTAATGGCTGGCTCATACAAATGCTTTATTTCTAAATGGTTTGGAATTCTTTACATCTATAAACAATGGAGGAGAATTTACATTCTGGGGAATGGAATGTAGACTCCTATTCCTCTGTATGTGACAGGTGACAGATACCTCTTGATACAAAGGACTTGCAAAGCATGTTGGGATGCTGCTTGCTGTTTGAAAAGTTACAGAAATGGAGAAAACACTATCATTTCTTTATAGAATTAACTATATAAAATGGGTTTTAAATTTTCTGAACCCACTGTTTCATTTTTCTCACAACATCCAGAAAATGCAGAATTAGGATTAGCCAATTGTTAATGTTTGATTTGCTTATTCACTTGCCATTTTCAGTGGTATGGTTACTAGGGATGGGCACAAACTAGTTCACAAGCCAAAATCTTGCATAAACTTGACCCAGTTCAGAGTTCTTGAACCAATGTTTGGGGAAGGTGCCTTCCACAATCATTTCCTGGACTTTTGTCCAGTTTGATTCAGCTGTTCAGGCCATTTAAACCTAATAGCTGAGCAGTGTGCAGATCCACAGCTCACCTGTTTAAATGGCTGTAATCAGGGGTCAGCTCATAGAAAAAGAGGTGCAGGAGCTCATTAGCATAACTTATTAGCATAACTTATCTGCATATGCCACACACCCCTGGCATCACTGGAAGTGTGTCAGAAGGCAACACCCACCACCCAGGCTCGATTTTAAAAATCTCCAGATATTTCCCAACTCGGAGCTGGTGAGCTCTTCAGAAGACCAAAGCTGCTGTGACATAGTAGAAGATGCAGCCTACCATGAAGGGCCTTGTACAAGGTAACCAGTACCTTGAATGGATCCAGCAACTGATGGAGTGACTGCAGGATAGGTTATTCTAGAATGGACACAAATGAGGCTGCCTTATACTGAATCAGACACTTAGTCCCTCAAGGTCAGTACTGTGAACTAAGACTAGCAGCCCTCTTGGTTGCTTTCTGCAGTTCCCCTCCTATCCCCCCCCAGCACCTTGGGAACTCCTGCCTTTTTCTGAGTTCAGATGTGCTGCCTGCCAGAGAGGAGGGGAGCACCTCAAGGAGATAACACCTTGGCTCAGAAACATTCCTCAGGTGCACTTTCCTAGGCATGCTGCCCTTGAATACATGAAGCTGCCTTCTACTGAATCAGGTGATTGGTCCATCAAACTTGCAATTTTCCATTCAGACTGGCAGCAGCTCTCAGGCAGAGGTCTTTCCCATCTCCCAGAAAGACTATCTGTAACATGTATGTATGCCCAAAGATGAAACCAGATACTGGGCAGGTGGGCAAAAGGCCACAAACAGTAGCACGAAATAAATGGTGCAAAGAAGGGTAGGGGAGGTGCAAAGCAGGGCAGCACAAAATAAATTGTGCAAAGCAATGTATCTATCACTGGTGCAAATAAGTGATGCAAAGTGGGTAGAACAAAATAATTGGTGCAAAACAGGGTATCTATCACTGGAGCAAATAAATGGTGCAAAGCAGGGTATCTATCACAGACCCTATGAGCAGCCATTATTTGTCTGTTTGTATGCAACTGTACATAATAATAATAATAATAATAATAATAATAATAATAATAATAATAATAATAATAATAATAATAAATAAAGACCAGTCATTTATAACACAAAAATGTACACCCCCAGCACCCCCACCCCAGGCTTCACTGGTTAAAAAGCACAACATTAAAAAATGGACAATTTGCTTGTTTTAAAAAACCCAGCAGCTATTCCAACATGAATTGTTTTTTAGCAATCTTTTTTAAAGAGGCATAATAAGGAAGAAGGTTCACCAGCACCCTCCCCCCAACCCCAGGCTTCACTGGTTAAGACACAAGATTTAAAAAATTGACAGTTTGCTTGCTTTCAAAAAACCATGCATTATTTCCAGCAGCTATTCCAACAGAAATTAGTTTTTAGCATTTTTTTTGGGATAATTACCACTTTAATAGCAGAAAGTGAAGAGGAGCTAAAGAGCCTCTTGCAAATGGTGAAAGAGGAGAGCACAAAAGTTGGCTTGAAACTCATCATCAAAAAAACTAAGATCATGGCATCCGGCCCCATCACTCCTTGGCAAATAGAAGGGGGGGGAGTCGTGGAAGTAGTGACAGACTTCATGTTCCTGGGATCCAAGATCACTGCAGACGGTGACTGCAGCCATGAAATTAAAAGACGCCTGCTCCTGGGGAGGAAAGTGATGGCAAACCTAGACAGCATAAAAAAAGTAGAGACAGAGTGCAGAATGCAGAGAAGGGCAACTAGAATGATAAAAGGGTTGGAACACTTTCCCTATGAAGAAAGGTTAAAATGCTTGGAGCTCTTTAGCTTGGAGAAATGACGGCTGAAGGATGACATGATTGAGGTTAATAAGATTATGCATGAGATAGAGCAGGCTGAGAAAGAAGTACTTTTCTCCCTTTCTCACAATACAAGAACTCGTGGGCACTCCATGAAATTGCTGAGCAGTCGGGTTAGAACAGATAAAAGGAAGTACTTCTTCACTCAAAGAGTGATTAACACATGGAATTCACTGCCACAGGAGGTGGTGGCAGCTACAAGCATGGACAGTTTCAAGAAGGAATTAGATAAACATATGGAGCAGAAGTCCATCAGTGGCTATTAGCCACAAGGTATAGATAGGAACTCTCAGTCTGGGGCAGGTGATGCACTCTATTCTTGGTGCTGGGGGGGGGGCAGCAGTGGGAGGGCTTCTAGTGTCCTGGCCCCACTGCTGGACCTCCTGATGGCACCTGGTATTTTTGGCCACTGTGTGACAGAGTGTTGGACTAGATGGGCCATTGGCCTGATTCAACATTGGCTTCTCTTATGTTCTTATATTATATTCTAGAGACATCACCCTGCCAACAAAAGTCTGTATAGTCAAAGGAATGGTATTCCCAGTAGTAATGTATGGCTGTGAGAGCTGGACTATAAGGAAGGCTGAGCAGCGAATAATAGATTCTTTTGAACTATGGTGCTGGAGAAAACTCTTGAGAGTCCCTTGGACTGCAAGGAGATCAAATTAGTCAAGCCTAAAAGAAATAAATCCTGACTGTTCCCTGGAAGGCCAGATCCTGAAGTTGAAGCTCAAATACTTTGGCCACCAAATGAGAAGGGAGCACTCACTGGAGAAGACCCTGATGCTGGGAAAGACTGAAGGTAAAAGAAGAAAGGGACAGCAAAGGAAAAAAATGGTTAGACAGTGTCACCGATGCAATGAACATGAAATTGAGCAAACTTCAGAGGACAGCAGAAGACAGGAGGGCCTGGTGTGATCTGGTCCATAGGGTCACGAAGAGTCGGACTGACTGTGCGACTGAACAACAACAAATAAGGAAGAGAGGTCACCTGTAAACCCCCACACACACACACTATCTTCACTGGTTAAAAGACACAAGATTGAAAAATTGACTTTTTGCTTGCAGGATTCATTTGGTGCCCCTGAAATCAATGAAATAACTTACATACTGGTCCAGCAGCAAGCTCAGGATCAGCTCGAGCAAGCAGATCAACACAGCGGTAGCACCCGGGGTGGGGAGGGCAGAGCTGGAGAGGTCACGTTGTGTTGTGAAGTAGGATTTCCTGCCTGGGGTCTGGTTGTTTTGGCATGTGTTTTTAAAAGGTTAAAAAAAAAGCCAGAGCCTGCCACAGGAAGCAGGAAGGGCGCAGCTGCACTGCTGCAGCAACTTGCAAGTAAAATTCCTGTATGGGGTCTGCTTTCGGCACTGCTCCCAAGTTTTTAATAAAGTTTTTTTTACAGATGGCAGCATTAACTGTATACCTGCTGGGGTAGGAATACAGTTACACTCTCTCTAGCATGCTCTCTTTAGGCCCCTCCGTCAGCATGCTGATGCTCTGCAGGAAGGTCTGGTGCTTCAAGGGCTGTGCCAAGGTAGGCTCCTGGCCTCCAGGCCCTTCCATGCCCTGCGCACCCTCCCTAGCCCTCTGCTGCTCCCAACAGCCTGGTGAAACCAAGCAAAGCTCCTGGCTGGCTTAACTCCCTCCATGGTTGCTCTGGCCTGCCTGTGCCATCGAGCACTGAGGTGCCCTGACCATCCAGCTCCCTGCTGGCTGCCTAGCTGGCTGCCTCACCCCAGTGCGTGGTCAGGTGGCGAGGCAGGCATGCAGCAGCTGGTGGGCCCAGGTGGCCATATAGCGGAGTGCAAGGCCTGGCCTAGAGACTGAAGGGCAGCCCAGCACGAAAGAAGGGCCATGGCAGGTGCTGACTCAGGCCTCTGGAATGTGCACTCGGAAAAACTGCCTGCCGATTTGGCTCTGCCTGCAACTTTCTGGCTTCCTGCTCCTCGCAGGTGTGCTCCTTCTTCCTTGAACTTTTGTGAGTGAAGCGCATTCCACCTCAGTCTTCTTTCTCCATGGTTCAGGTGGATGCTTCTAATGGTGGGTGACCTGGGAGGGGGGTGGGGCAGGCCTGTTTACTGGTGGAGCATTGCTCTGGCCTGCTCCAGCCCAAAATGAGGCCTGGTTGTAATCCATTTGAATGGTAGGATTGGCTTTGCCTTGCTTGGAAGCAGGGGTAAGCGAAACCGGCCACTAAAATGGCTGCCAGCAATTTCAGCCTAACAGAAGACGGGCACACCCGTGGTTGGGAGAAAGGCAGATCTGAACTGGTCAGTCCAGTTTGGGGCATTTTTGGCTCAGTTAAGTTTGGGGTTCAGTTTGATGACAGGCCCAAACCAAAACGGAATTTTAAGGTTTGTGCCCATCCCTAATGGCTACCCTGTGTGCCCAGGAGACCTCAATATAAATTAACTATTGATATTTTAATATGCATGAATATATCATTGTTATCAAAAGTTGAGCTTTTAGCTCTTAATTTTTTTATACCACTGTTGTTTAAATTTTTGGTTTTAGCTGTTGAAAGGGAGTGGTGCAAATCTTGTTGTTGTGTGAACTTTAAGTGTGAGTGTGTATGATTATTGTTGTAGATCATTGAGAGGGTTGTAGATCACCAAGAGGACTGCAGTTTAATTTCATTGTATTATGTACAATGACAAGAAAGTGTATTATTATCATCATCATCATCTTTCAAATAAATAAAGCAGAAAAACAGCAACATCTCCCCCCAGTTCAAAATCTATGACTAATATCCTAACGACATTTGCCTTTTGCCTTATCATGTATCCATTGGGGCTTCGCTGTACAATAGCTCTGTGCAAATACTGTCAATCCTTGAACTTTCCAGAATGTAGAGAATAATGTTTCACAAGCGATTGATACATTTGTTTTTCTGAAATGTCTGAGAAAGTATACCAACGGATTGTTCTTTCTAACTCTTGTCATGATTTTTAGCAAGGCTGTTCCTTTTGCTGTTCGTCTCATTAAAACATATCTAGAGGAGGAGTACATGCAAGACAATTGAGTTACATCTCAATCACACTGAAATTCAAAAAGTCAAAAGCAAAGCAGAATGTCGCTCCTACTGGATTTATTTGCTGCCTTTGATGCATTAGGTCATGCTATCTTGTTGAAACATTTGGAGGCAGAAGTAGGTATCAAAGGATGTGCTTTGGGTTGGTTTAAATTGTTCCTTACAGGCCAGAATTAAAGGGTTGTCAGAATTCATGAGAGATCCGGTTCCGGGCTTAACGAGGTAGCAGGGCGGTGAGCCAGCTCCCGCATCTGCCAGTCTGCTTGCTTTAGTTTGGTGTTTTTTTTTTCGTCACCCAGTTCCCTCCTGGAGAGGGGGTTCTGGCAAGGGTTTCTCAGCTGGTAGGTAGAGGGTGGGTGGCACCCCCTCCACCTAGGGGGTCTTTTTCCCCTCCTCCAGCAGCAACCCGAAGCAGAAAGCAAACGGAGCCCCAGAGAGGCGTCTGCCTCTCCGAAGCACAAGAGAAGCCTTGCGGAATCGTGGGAGTTCAAGGAGCGAAAAGACGCAGTGAAAAGAGATAAGTGAAAGTTGAGTATACGGAAAATTACTTATTTACAGCATGTTATAAAGGGAGATAATAACTAGGACTGATTAGGAGTAATAGAGGTGGGTAAAGGAGGAGAGAAAACCCAGAAGATACGGAGAAACGGAAGTGAGGCAGCGGGGCTTCTTGTAAACGGCTGTATGAAAAGAGAGACGTTAAAAGGGGGAAGACTGACTAGTGTAGAGGGGATAGATAGAGAGGGAACAGCAACTGTAAACATCTACACTTTGTGTTGTTTTCTTTTGTCTCCCCCTGGGGCGTTGTGTTGGACGTTGGGGAGAAGTGCGAGCTGTGGAAGTGGAGAGACAACGCCCACGGAAGGAGAGAGGCTTGGGGAGAACACGTGGCATCGCGTCATAGAGGAGCAGTCTGAGGAGGACGGAGGAGAGACGGAACGTCGGGGAGGAGGCGCGACGTGATTAAGAGGCGGGACCGGAGGCCAGAGGAACAACACAATAGCGGGAGGAGTTACGGCGAGACGTGGTGACGCAGGAGGCGGGGAGACAGAGTGGCTGAGGAAGTGAACTCTGTGAGAGACAAATCCGAAAAGAAAAAAAAAAAAAGTGGACAGAAAAGGCAGTTTAGGAAAGAAGAAAGATAAATGAAGAGACGGATTGAATACAAGTACATAGTAGTTTGAGATTAGGTGGAAAGCTGTTAGTTCTGTAAGAGGGGGAAGTGGGTTAGTGAAACAATTTACTGAATTGAGTTCCAAGTCAGTAGTTAGGAAAAGTCTTGGTAGAGTCGGTTTGTGTTGTGCAGTGATTGCTATTAGGGTTCTTGGGTTAAGTCCGTGCTCTTGAAAGATTATGGCAACTGGTGGTAAGAAAACTCCCATAGCTTCCCCAGGACAAACGGGAAATCTAGGTCAGTTGAAAACAGGCAATATGACAGTTTCCCAGATGACAATGAAAGACTTAAAAAGCCTAATTCAAGAAAGTATGGCACAGACAGTGGCACAGACAGTGAGGGCAACAGTTGAGGAAATACTACCTACACTTATTAAAAGGGAAATAGAGCCCTTACAAAACATAACGGGGCAAATTAAACTTGAAACGGAAGAAATTAAAAAACAATTAACAGAGAATAAGCATGAAATATCTCAAATTAGGGCCAATAATGAGAAAATGAAAGAGAAAGTAAACGATTTGGGCTTTGAATTACAAGAGCTTAAAAGTAAAAATGAACAAATAGAGGAAACATTGATTAATTTAGAGATGGACCGGGCAGCAACAATAATTAGATGCCAAAATGTTCCAGAAAATTTGGAGAAAAATTTAAAGGAGGTTATAGTACAAAACTTGGGAGAGCAACTACAATTGGGCACTGAAGAAGAAATAGAAACACAAATCGATTCTATCTATAGGAGAAACTCGGCTTACGCAAAAAGACATAAACTACCCCGTGAAGTCCATATTAAGTTCCATAAAAGAGAAATGAGGAATAAAATTCTTAAAGCTGCTAATGAACATAAAGTAACAATACAAGGAGCAGAAATCAGAATACTAAAAGAGACACCCTGGAGGGTTAGGGAAAAAAGACAGAGCTACCAAATCCTTGTTAATATATTAAAGAAAAATGGAATCACATATAGATGGCTGATCCCCGAAGGATTATTATTTCATTATGAAGGAAGAAGACATAAAATTGACTCGGTTTTTAAAGCGGAGAACTTTTGGAAAAACATGGTGAGGATCTAGGTTGGGATAGAGAAGAAAGTGGAGAAGGAGGTGAGAAAGAAGAAGGAGAATTTGGAGAGGAAGTGGCAGAATTAGAAAAAGAGGTAGTTGAAAAAAAGAGGGAAAGAAAGGGAAAAGAGGACGAGGTGTCACTCCCTCACAGGTTTTGACCAGATTCCAATACAAGGCTAGGGAGAAATATAATAGTAGAGAGAGATATAACAACGACAATCATGAATAAGGGGCTGAAAATTCTCTCAATTAACGTGAATGGCTTAAATAGCCCTATAAAAAGAAGGAGAATTTTCCAACAAATAAATAAATTGAAAGCAGACATAGTATGTTTACAGGAAACACACATAAAACAGGATGAAGTGAAATACCTCTCAAGGAAAAGTTTGGGTAACGCGTTTATTGCATCAGATATTAAGAAAAAGAGAGGTGTAGTGACATACATTAAAGAACATATTACTGCCGATTATCTGTATGCATCGCAGGATGGAAGGATTATTGCTACGGTAATAAATAGAAATGGAAAAGAGTTGTTATTGATTAATATTTATGCCCCAAATCAGAATCAGGAGAAATTTTATAAAGAAGTTCGGGGAGTATTAAAAATGAAAGAAATTGATAACATTTGTATAATTGGGGATTATAACGGAGTTTTTGAACCAGATTTAGATAGGAAAAGTCAGGGGAAACCGAAGAAATCAGGAATGAAATTACCAAAAATCTTTATACAAACAGCAAGTGAATATAATCTAGTAGATGTATGGAGATCTAGATATCCTAAGAGAAAAGATTATACGTTCTATTCTGCACGGCACAAAGCATGGTCCAGAATTGACATGGTGTGGGCGTCGGTGAAATCACTTAAAGGGTTAATAGAGATAGACATTCTACCGAGTACATTTGCAGATCACAATCCAATAATGTTATCTTTAGAAGATACAAAGAAAACTGGCAGATGGAAATTAAATATGGAATTATTTAGAGATAAGGAGTTGGTTACAAAAGCGAAAGCAGAAATAGCTGATTTTTTTAAAAGGAACTTGCAACCGAATATAGCTATTGATGTTGTATGGGATACATTTAAAGCTTTTACAAGAGGGTGGTGTATTAGTCAAGAAGCATGGAAAAACAAGCAAAGGAGAAGTAAATATGAAAATCTTTGTAGGCAGATAAGACAGGAAGAAGAAAAGGTGAAGAAGAATGATGAATTAGTTGAAATAAAAGCTAAGTTAAAAATTTTACAGCATGAGATGAATCTCTTGCTATCGCAGGAGTTGGCAAGGAAAATGGAATTTACAAAGCAATATCTTTATGAGAATGCTAATAAGCCATCTAAGTGGCTAATGTATAAATTAAGGAAAGAGAGGGATAAACGTATGATATTGAAATTGAGAAATGGAAAAAATGAAGAAAAATTTGAAATGCAGGAGATGAAAAAAATAGCAGAAGACTTTTTCAAGAAATTGTACTGTCAAGAATCCCAAGACGTGGAGGAAATAGTAAATTACTTGGAACAAAATAGCAAAGATGAATTTAGTGAAGATCAGAAACATATACTGAACCAACCCATAACGATGTGTGAAATAACAGAGGCTATAAAGAAACAGAAAAAGAAGAAAACACCGGGGCCTGATGGCTTGCCGGCTGAGTTATATCAAATTTTTGAGGATCAGATTACGTTCCCTTTGAAAGATCTGTTACACCAGATTGAAACAACAGGAAAAATGCCGGAATCCTGGAAACATGCAGTCGTCTCCTTAATACATAAACCAAACACCGAGAGAGAAGATATTAAAAATTATAGACCAATATCTCTATTAAACGCAGACTACAAAATTTTTGCTAATATACTGGCGGCCAGATTTAAAAAGGTATTGATACAAAAGATACATCCGGACCAATCAGGTTTTTGCCGAAAAGACAGATGAAAGCAAATATACGTACAGTGATTAATGTTTTGGAATACTATGAACAGCATGTAGAGAAACAGATGGTATTAATGTGTGTGGACGCTGAGAAAGCTTTCGATAACCTATCCTGGGAGTTCTTGATACAGAAACTTAGATTATGGGATCCTGGAAAGAGGTTTATTACATTGATCCAAGCAATTTATACTAAACAGTTTGCCCAAGTTTCAATTAATGGAGAAATGACACAATCCTTTGAAATATCAAAAGGTGTAAGGCAAGGTTGTCCTTTGTCGCCTCTGTTATATATATACGCTCTGGAGACACTGAATGATGTAATAAGGAGAAATAGAGCCATACAAGGGCTAAGAGTACAAGGGGAGGAATATAAAATACAGGTTTTCGCAGATGACCTTTTATTTATTATAGAAAATCCCTTAGAATCTATGACAGAACTATTACAAGATATTAGAGGATATGGTCAAAAGGCGGGGCTTAAGATTAATAATAAGAAAACGAAAATGTTGACTAAGAATTGTTCAGCAGAAATAGCATCAAAGTTGCAAGAGCTAACGAACATGGAAATAGTTAAAAAAGTTAAATATCTGGGTATAACTTTCTCCAATAAGTGTTCTACGCTTATGGAAGATAATTATAACAAATTGCTGGAAGATATTAGAAAGGATTTGAATAAATGGAAAGATCTACATATTTCCATGTTGGGAAGGATCGCAACGTTGAAAATGAATATCTTACCTAGGTTTTTGTTTTTAGCACAGAACATACCAATACTTAAGAGGATGAACTATTTTGAAGAATTAGATAAAATTACTAGAAGATTTGTTTGGGCACCTAAAAAGGCAAGGATAAAATGGAAGGTTATGCAAGATAAAAAAGAAAGGGGTGGGTTAGGAGTTCCAAATTGGAGGCTTTATTATGAAGCGGCAGCATTAAATTGGATACGAGAATGGATAGTCCTGGAAAATACTAGATGTTTAGCATTAGAAGGTTTTGATCTCTACATGGGATGGCATGCTTATATCTGGTATGGTAAAGATAAAGTACATACCAATTTTAAACATCATTATCTAAGGGATGCGCTGTTTAAAGTTTGGGATAATATAAGAAGGTGCCATTATAAGAAAACGCCATTATGGGTATCACCATTAGAAGCATTTGTGAAGCCTACTCTTGTTACAGAGATACATAGAGAAAAATATGAAAATTTGCTAGATAAAAGGAAAAAATTAAAACCAAAAGAGGTTCTAGAAGGGAAACACAACATCAATCTATCATGGTGGGAATATACCCAGTTGAGATCTAGGTATGCTAAAGATATGAAAGAGGGGTTTGAGAGAAACAAAAATGAATTGGATAAGATATGGCTGTCCTCAAGCGATAAGTTGATACAGAAGATTTATAATTGGTTATTGGACGAATATATGAGGGATGAAGTAGTAAGATCATCCATGGTGGCATGGATGCAGGATATGGGACATACAATAGAGCTTGAATAATGGTATAAGGTTTGGAATAAGATGAAACTTCTAAGGGCAGTACCATATAAAGAAAACGTCTATAAATTACACCATCGGTGGTATTGGTCACCCGATAAAATTGCAAAATGTAAGAAAAACAACTCTAAAATTTGCTGGAAATGTAAATCGAACGTGGGCACTTTTTTCCATATGTGGTGGAGATGCCAAAGAGCACAAAAATATTGGAAAATGGTTCAAAAGATAATAGAAGAAACATTAGGTTTAATGGTGGAACTTAAGCCGGAGATCTATTTGTTAAATATGTTGTCAGAAGAGCGACAAACGCGTCAAGAAACTTATACTTTGTTGTATATCTTAACTATCTCAAGGATTTTGTTTGCTAAATATTGGAAGTCAGACAAAGTACCCACTAGAAAGGAAATTGCCTTAAAACTTATGGAAGCAGTAGAAATGGATAGGATACATGCTGAAATAAATGGTATCGATGATAAAACCGTGTTTAAAAGGTGGTCAGGAGTAAAAAAATGGATAAAATGTAATATAATGTAATAAGGACTCAAAATATAAGAATGTGAATGTATAAGTTTATTGTATATAATGTTAAAACTCCAATAAATATATTTATAAAAAAAAAAAAAAAGAATTAAAGGGTTGTCTTTGGAGACCAGTTATCAGTGTGGAATTTGTCTCATGGAGTTCCACAAGGTGCAGTCTTATTTCCCATACTATACAATTTCTATGTAAAGATCTTAAGAGAAATCAGTTTTGGAACTGGAAGCAAACAGTAGGCTGATAACACCCAGCTCTTCATCTTTCTATCCCAATCTTCTGGGGATGCAGTAGAAGTCTTAAGCCACTGTCTGACTGCTGTGGTCAAAATGGATGAAAGTGAAAAAATTGAAACTGAACCCTGGCAATGCATAGGTAATGCTGACTGAGAAGACAGAAGGCTTGAAGGACATTGTGTTTCCCACTTTCAGTTGACCCTTGCTGACTTGGTCAAGAGCCTAGTGGTTATACTGGACCCAGCATTACTGCTGGAGAAGCAAATTAATTCAGCCATTTTCTTCCAAATTAGTTTAGCCTGGAAGCTGGCCTACTATTTTTTCTTGGCTGATCTGGCCACCTAGATCCATGCCATGATAACATCAGGTCTAGACTACTGTAATATACTTTGCATAGGTCTCCCCTCAAAATCAGCTTGGAAACTCCAGTTAATACAGAATGCCACAGCTCAGTTATTATCAGGAACTTGGCAGAGCATACATATAGTGCCCATTCTGCAATCACTTCTGGGTGGTGTAGGCACATCATGTTTACTTCCTGCTTCTTCCCTGCCTGCTTCCAATAAGTTGCATTTATTTCCAGCTTAGGGGGGTTTCTGGTATCCCTTCCCCCCCACTTCCTGATAGCCCTGGGGGGAGGGGCTGCCCATTAGTTACCACATTCAATTCAAGGTATTGGCTGTTGTGTACAGAGCACTTCATGGCCTTGGAGCCTCATAGCTGCAGGACTGCCTCTCCTTCTATGGCCCACCACAGCAACTTTGCTCATCTGAACAGTGCCTTCTACAGGTGGCAGCTACAAAAATGAGGGGAAAGAAAACCTAACCCACATTTCAGTTCTGGTAAAGCAAAAAGGTTGAAAACAAACAATCTAAGAGAAAGTATATATACAGAACTTATGAAAATACAATTTCAGTAAACAAATCTAAGAGACCTATCAATAACAGCTCCCCCTAAGATACTGCACAACAGATACCAACACATCACAAATGTGCAAACACTTTGTGCAGCAAAAAAAGGCTAGACGCAACAAATATCAATAGAATCTCAAATGTACAAACATCTTGCATAATAATGTAAGCATAAAAGACAGACATTTCAGCTCAACAACCTTCCTCAGTGGTCGCTAATATTTATTTTACAGGATATATTTTGTTACTGATCAAACTTTTATGATATAGAGGCAGTGTATTGCCTTTAAATGTTCAGTTTTCATTGGCTGTAATATTCAGGATTTGTGACCACTTAGAGAGAGTTGTTATTGATAGGTTTTTTAAAGATTTCTTTATTAAAATAGTTTATTCATAATTTTGTATAGACACCTTTTCTTTGATTGATTGTTCTCAGCCTTTTGTTTTATCTGATCATTCACATGGGCAAAATCAAGAATTGAGGAGATCTAGAAGGTTCCTATGCTTCTGGCTTTCTGCAAACTATGCAAAACAGATTGTTTATGAAGGTGTTTTTTAGATAAAGGAATAGGGTTGCATTATAACAGAATTATTCAGGAAGACTTCTCTCTAGAGACAATGGGACTGTGAACTGTATTATTTATTTATTTTATTTGTTCAATTGTTAGCCCTCCCTTCCCCATAAGCAGGCTCAGGGTGGACTGCAGCATGGTTAAAACATACAGCATAATTAAAATATAATATAAGCTTAAAATCCATAATATTTTAAATTAGCCAATACACTGCATTTCTAAAACATTGGTAAAACATTAGATGGTGTCTGCTATATGATTAAAGTCCAGTTACTAATATTTATTATCTATTGTTATAAGTTTTTATGTTGCTTTCACTGCATTATATTTCTAATTATGCAATACAATGTCTTGCACTGTTTAACATTTCAAGTTTAATCTTCATGCCTTGTTTCAGATTTCTGCAATCCTAGTCCTGTAACATTGTTTATTAGATGTCTCCTCATCACATTGGTTTAATTCAGTTAATTTACATTATGTTGAATTTACATTATGTAATCCACCTTAAGTCTCAGAATGAAAGGAAGACTATAAATAACATAAATAAAAATAAATCATGTTGCTCCATTAATTTGTGCTTTTGAAAGGAGAAGTTAATTGTTTCTTATGCTGGACTTAATTCAAATTCATATAAAGCAGCTGTCTTCAACTTTTCTAGCTTGGGATACCACTGAACATAGGACCCACTGAGCTATAAGCATGTGACATCAGTCGTATGACAGAAGAAAAAGGATCCACAGTTATGACCACATCAGTGGCAGTTATGACCACATCAAGGTCAATGTCAGGACCATCGATGCCAACCAAAAGATCAGGGGATGCAAAGCGCAAACTAAGCAGCAGAATGTGCACTGGAGTGAGGAAAAAATCAAGGGTCACAACTGTGGAAGAATCCTTTCCAGATATTACTGTTGTTGCCCACATTGTCCTGCTATGCCACTTAGTAGGTTGCCAGGTCTGTCAGACCCATGGGCAGAGGGATGGAGGGAGCATTCTGGGAGTGGAAAGTGACGTACCTGGAAATAAAGTGACGTATCTGAAAATGACGTAGGCACGTTGGTGATGTTGGGGGCGATGCTCTCAGTTTGGAGCAAAACTCTATGGTAAAATTGGCTTCAAACCATAGAGTTTTTTCCCAAAACCAGAGCATGCCCCCCCAACATCACTGACGTGCCTACATCACTTCTGGGTGACATAGGCACATCGCATTTACTTCCTGCTTCTTCCCTCCCTGCTTCCAATAAGTTGCATTTATTTCCAGCTTGGGGGCGGGGTCTGGCATCCCTTTCCCCCCACTTCCTGATAGCCCTGAAGTGGGGGGAGGGGCTCCAAACTAGGGGATTCCCTGCCCCCAACTGGGGACTGGAAACACTACCACTTCGTTTCTGTGTAAAGAGATGTGGAATATGTCTTTCTATATTTGTTCAATAGCTGCAGGTCTTTCCAGAGGGCAAAATAAAAAGGTTGTATAAGTAATCATGATCAAGCAGATGTAGTACTGTGACTCATGGGTTGAGGACACTGAAAATGAATGAGAGAAGTTAAGCACAAACACTCAGTTCTAAATATACTGGGATAGATTGTATTCAGTTTGAGTGGAAGGCCACTTGTATAAGCAAACTTCCCTGTCTCCCCTATTCCACTGCAGCCTGTTGTGCCCCTTGTTCCTGTTGCAAACAGCATGGGAGAGTGAAGTTGGGATCTGCACTGGGAGGAAGGAATCAGTGAAAATCATCACACCCACAACATGTTCATTGCATTGATGGATGGGTCTTCTGACAGTGGAAAACATGGGAAGGATCCACCCTATATAAATATTTAAGTGGAATCTACCGTCAAGTAATCATGCATAGATTTGCATCCCAAATCTTGTTTAAAACAAGCCTCTTAAATGGTATATTATTGTTCTGTTTGCCGTGAAACTTAGAACAATGAGATAGCTTACCATATACATATATTATAAAGCAATGCAGCCATTGTGTGTGGTTACAGCCTGATGAATGGTTCTGTTTTTCTTTAAACTCTAAAATAAAGATTTTTAGGGGCTGTTTGTTGCTGGAAATCACAATTTTATTTCAGAGCCAACAGCTCATTTTCTTTCCCATGAGTTTTGTTTTTGTTTCAAGCAGAATAATGGAAGTGAGAGACAGAAAAGGGTAGAGATCATGGATCTAATCCTTGGACAGATGCTTGGACCATGAAATATTGAAGCTTTCCAGTGCTATTGATAGTTCACATCAGCTTGTCTGCTTTGCTGTTCTACATATCATCATCATCACCACCTTGGCAGAGGCAGTAGTGTCAACAATGATAATCATGTGCCCATCTTGTGTTAGCTGAAACCGATGCTGATTTCAGCTGTTACTACATCAAGTGAACAAACGGACCAATTTTTCCCTGACAAACTCAATTACTCCCCTTCCTGCAGTTAATCAAATACATTCACGATGCCTTATGCATCACAGCAAGTGCCAGAGTTTTTGCTGCTGTATCTAGAGGCTGAAGAAGTTACCTTGGATCACTTCTGTACAATGCGAAAAGATGCTGGGGGCAGGGCCAAAGATCGGTGCACTTTTAAGTCAGTGTGTGAAATAAGCAGGGAAGCCTGTGAATCGTCTGTGCAATTGG
This sequence comes from Gekko gecko, assembly GCA_029375565.1. Taxonomy (NCBI): domain Eukaryota; kingdom Metazoa; phylum Chordata; class Lepidosauria; order Squamata; family Gekkonidae; genus Gekko; species Gekko gecko. The sequence continues at coordinate 153,876,570 of JAPDNY010000003.1, forward strand.
TATAGCTTGTATAGATGTCTGCTTTCGTTACTACGTACCTGCTATCCCTCCACAGATACTAGCTACAGTAATGCATGCAGGATCAGGAGTGCAGCCAATTGCCATGTGGTTCTGTCCCTATTGTGTATTCAGTCTCATCTTGGTCATTATTTTGTGTGTATCATGCTCTAAAAACATCTGGTGGCTACAGTCAGGGTTTTGTACTCAAAGATCCTTAAAGATGGGTGCTATTGCTGTTTTAGAAAGACGTAATAATTGTGAAACATATCTGTGCTTCTCTATTCGTATCAGTTTTTCTTAGTTGTGTGCTTGACGCTGATTGTAAATGTGTAAAAGGAACCGGACAGTGGACATTTAAGATTTGCATACTGGGCTTTTATTTCATCTTTCTGCTCTGTTGTTTTCCTTATTAGAGTCTTGAATAAATTTGCATTTTAGGCAAGCTGCAATGTCCCATCTGTTCTAGTTGCTTCTCCCTCCCTCCCATACCCCCAATTACTTGGCTAGTGTACTGTGCAAAAAAATCTGATTTGCTTGCTGATTAGTGTCTTCATTACAGAATTCTGATACAAAACCGTATGTTGTTTGGTTACTGCAGCTATTTTTTTAATTCCCTTTTCTTAAATGGTGACACTAATGTTCATGGATTGACAGAACAGGTAGATCAATAGCACTGCTAGTTTATTCAGTATGCAATGCAACTATCCTATCAACTCAGACTTGGAAAAAGGACTGAGTGCTTCTGAGGGCAAGGAAATATACAAAAAGGAATAATATAATCTCTATTCCAGTACAGTTTGGACTTTCATGAGAAGGCAACAGCATATGGCAAGAGACCCCTGCTGCTCCTCCATAGGGCAGCCGAGGGAAATGAGAGAAAAAAATCTTTATTGTTGTAACACCATGGCATCACATCACTTCCAGAGAAAAGCTGGAAGTGACTCACAGTGCTCTAGGAACCAGCAGGTTCCTAGAGCTGTGTGACCTCACTTCTGGGTTTCCCCTGGCAGTGATATAACACTGTGATGCTGGCAGTGCTCCCACAGGCTCCCCCTACACACACCAGTCTCCCATTGGATGCCAGCTGCTGGCATAAGAGATACGTCATGTTAAAAAATAAAAGATGAAGACGATGTCTTGGACAGAATATACTAGATTAATGGAAAGCTGATGGAAATGGGGGAAGGTGTTTGACATATCATGTGAGAAAGGGGGATAGAAAAGGAGAGAAGCCATAGTGGAGTCCTCTTAGTCAGTCATAGCTTTCAATTTCTATGTTGCTTATATCTGTGACCTTCTGCCTTGAATCTCAGTGATTCTTAAGCTGATTCAGACCATTGCCCCCCCTGCATTTGAATTTATTCTTCTTGGTGATATAAATGTTCTATTTAGTTACAAAATGATGGATCGAATCCAAACTAATGCAAGCAGAGCTTATCACAGGGATAGTTAATACTTTCCACATCTTTTTAGCTGTTTTTAAATAATTGTTTGTGTTGGATACAGCCAACTACTTTGCCTCACCCAGTCTCCTTCCTTACTACCTCCATCACACTTGATTTTTGACCCTGCAGGTTCTATGATACCCAGCATAGCTTTTTGGGGATTATTAAAGGGAACCTTTCTTTCCTCTTTCACCAACAGAAAAGCTGGATGCAACCTTTTGTATTTTTAGGGAATATCAGATTCTTGAAGTTACAAAATGTCACTTGAAGATTACTGATTGATTGTGAAATAGCATGTTACATAAGGAAACTAATAAGGAAAATAGGGCACTTCGGTCGGGGAGTCAACAGCTCCTGGAAATTCCAGGCCCCAGGGAAGTAAAATTTGCAGCCACCAGAGCCAGGACTTTCTCGGTGGCGGCTCCTACCTGGTGGAGGGAGCTCCCGGAGGAGATCCGGGCCCTGCGGGACCTTGCTCAGTTCCGCAGGGCCTGTAAGACGGAGCTATTCCGCCGGGCCTATGATTAGGAGCCGCCGCCATAGTTAGCCATCTGCCATCGCACTATCGTCATCATTGAGTGCGGGGCGGCCCTGGCAGGAGAGGGGGTGATGAGCTACTGTTTGGCTGCTGTTGGCTACTGGGGGTTAATGTTTGCTGGGGGCTATAATCTGCCCCATCTTGTTTTATTGCCTGGATATTGTTTATATGTTTTCTGGTTTTATATTGTTGAACTTGTTTTAAAGTTGGCATGCGTGCCTTGCTGTTAGCCGCCATGAGCCTTTGGGGAGGGCGGGATACAAATCCAAATAAATAAATAAATAAATAAATAAAATACATACAAACACCAATAGCAGATTTTTCTAGGAAGAAACAGTGTACATCATGGTGGATCAGAGTACAGAATTGTTGGGTGGGGGTGAGGAGATGCTTAACTTTTCCCCTGTTTGCAGCATTTCTATTGCAACCCCTCCTGGAACTGCTTTTCCACAAAAGAAGCTATTGATGGGATTTTAATACCTGCATGTTCATAGAATGTGTAAATTGGATCTTAGCCATCACTGTTCATTTTTACCTTCATTACTTTTGTAATGTAAGTACGTTTTGTGTCAATAAGGGCAACTGCCTTGAAACTCTATCATGTATTCCCTCACTGATGCAGCATTTATTTCTGACATGCCAGTTCTTTCAGCAAGACCAGACAGTAATTATGCCATAATAGAATTATATTGGATTAGTTGGTTGCTAATCCTTCCATATTATCATTAAGACATGTTTTCTGAATTAATGATGTTACAGAAATAAGCAAAAATATAGGGCAATATACATAGGAGGAAAATGCAGCTGTTTAAACGAAATTCTCTTCAGAACAAATAGGAAACAACAAAGACCTCTGATCTCCTGTTAAGGCTGTCAATCATTTGTTAGTGTTTTCTATTTATAAGAATACAAACAGGCAGTAAATGCCCATGAACTACACATCAGCAAAAGGGTTGCATCTTAGTGGAAGTGCTCTTTCTTAGTGGAAGACACTTCTGTTTGTGCAAAGAGGGGAGGGCATGATTTATGCCCATTTCTTGATTCAGATGCAATCCCCTATACTGCATCTCATATGGTTCCAGAGGATCCTCCACCTGTGGGGGGGGGGGCTCAAGCAGAAAGAGGGATCCACAAAATCTCTCTTCTTCAGTGTATCAGAGCTTGTGGGTCTTAGCCACACCACTAAATTTACCTTTTGTGACGTGATAGGTAAAATGTACATGATCTTTTAGACTGTTTTGAACATGCATACCAGTGGCTTCCTTTGAACAATTAACCATTTTAGCAATTGGATCACCATAGTGTATAGGATTAGTTTGGCAGTTCTTTGGAAAGAGACAAATACCGTATTGGTTGTAATTACAGGCCACGGCTACCTGACAATTGAGTATTTACAACTTTCATGTCAAGGGCAAACCCACAAGTGTGGAAATAGGCCAAGGTCAGGGGTCACTCCAAACCACCTCCTTGCCAGAATCTAGGTGAGCCACCTTTGCCCCAGGTGCAAGCCATCCCTCTGACTTGCCACTGGCCGGCATAGCAAGTGGGGTGCCATCCTGGAGTTTCCCCCAAGCTGTGAAACTTAGAGGGGAGGGGCCCAGCCATGGTGATCCCAAAGGCAGTCCTCATTCCCACCCTGGGCTGCAAAACCCAAAGGCTGAGCTTGACAGACCCCTTGACCACCAACAGGGAAGGTGCTATATGGTGCTCACCAGATCCTTTTTTTCCTTTTCCCACACTAGCCTACCACCACCAAGCCTCTGCTTAGAACCTTCTGCCCACTAGGCAGCCTAAAGCCGCCTAAAGCCCTTGCCACAAATCCTCCAGAAAAATATCATTGCCCTTATTGGATAAATGTACTCCATCACTCCTCTACAGGTTGGTCAATTCAGCCCATATCCCAGGGTAAGGTAAGAGTTGCCCCAATCTGCCCACCAGCCTTCCCCAGATCCCTGTTCACTTTCTGGCAAGCCCTGTCAAAGCATCTAGGATTCCCCCATGTGTGTGGCATGGCAAAATATCAGACCATACAATTTACACACTGAGCCACCTGTTGCTAATGAGTTCCAAGTTGGCCTCCACCTGAATTACCAAGGCCTTCTCTTTTACAAGGCCAAGATCATTTCCACCTAAGAAGAACCTGCCTCGCATCAAATAGCAACAGGAGGAAACCAAACAACTTCAAACCCTGTCCCTCTGACCACTCAACTGAAGCAAACTCACTAAGCCCCAGTTGTGAACCAATGGGCCTCCTCCTGGTCCAGTGGGCCACCCAAAAGACCATGCTGTGGCTGCAGATGGTGACTCTTCACCTCTCACAGTGACCAGCCAGACCTAGAAAGAAAACATATTTAGCAGCAGAACACCAATCCCTTACAGAGTATTAAGCGGCCAGACATATGACTTGTAGCATTGTGACCTCCAATGCTCCAGGCATTGAATGTCTGGGGTCGAATAGCCCATAGCAGCTGCCATGGAGGCCACCCCAATCTGAAAGGAGAGGCTTCCAAACTGAAACTGACCCAGCTCCAGTGTGTCCAGTGCCCTCCTGGTAACTGCCCAACGTTAAATCTTGGTCAGTGGGCTAGCATCACTGTGCCAGAACAGTGTGCTCCCACCACCAAGTATCACTAGAGTGCTGCTACTGGGCAAAGGTCAACCTCTGAATAAGATCCTATCTTAATCTCTACCCCTTTTTGACATTGATCAGTTTTTCATTTAGCAAAACCCTCCTAAAAAGGAGAGGAGTTTATTCTTTTTATAAATGGAAAGAGGTAGGGTATATAGAGGGATTAAGAAAAGAGCGGAGTGAGTGTTCTGTTAATAAAGGTTAGTTTAAGTCAGTATAAATACTGTTTTTGGCAATCCCCGTGATTGGGAAGTCTTCTTTTCATCTAACAAAAGTCCAAAGTAACTCTGTTAATGAGGTTAGTAATGTCCTTTGGGGTTAGTTGTTAATCAACTCCTTTCTGATGCTTCTCGAACAGTTATTTCTTAGGTTGTCTTCTTTTGGTATCCCTCAAGTTGTAGGAGGGGCCCTCTTTGGTTTTCACGTCTCCCGCTCCGGCACCTCCCTCCTCTGGGCCGCTGTCATCCTCACTGCTCAAGTCTGTCCAAGTTGCGAGTGCTGCCTCTTCCTCTGAACTGGCGTGTCTCTTCAGAAATTCTTGTGCTTTGAAAATGGAGTCAATCTTTTCTCTTTTATCCTTATACTTGAACACTAGGCCTTCAGGGAAGGTCCATCTGTATATAGTCTGATGTCTTTGTAGAAAGGTGGTCAATCCTTTATAAGCTTTCCTTTTCATCCGGATTTCATAAGGCACATCTTTCAATATTCTGATAGTCTGCTCCCCAATTTTCAAGGGCACCGCTGAGACTGCACGCAGAATTTGATCTCTAGTACTCTGCTTAACGAACTTGACAACCACTTCTGCTGGCAGATTATTTTTCTTTGTAAAAGTGGAGTAGGCCCTATAGACCTTATCCATCTCTTCTTTTATTTCTCGCTGATCTCTGCCAGTTACAGGTGCCAAGGCATTCGCTAGTATAGATCTGAGATCTTTCTTCTCTTCTTCTTTAATGCCATGAAAACGAAGGGTCAGATTCGATTTCTCCATTTGCAACATCAATATTCTTTTTTCTTGCACATCCTGATGTTTTTCTAACTTATTGACCCTTTTCTTCACTTTTCCGATGTCTTCCGTCGAGACCAAACACTTCTGTGCGATCTCCTCCATTTTTTTTGACATTTCTGTTAGTTGCTTTTGTTGACTGTTGAGAACACCTTCCATGTTAGTTAAGGTTTCGCTGATTTTCTGTATTTGGACCAGCAGAGGGTGCAGTAGCTCGCTTGTCTGTTGACTGACAGCAGGCTCTGGAGGGGGATTACCCGGACCGGAAGTCCTGCCTCCCTTCTTTTCCGGTTTCAAAGGGACCTTCTTCATGGCCAACATTTCTTTTATTTGTTTACTTTATCAAAGTTCGTGACGCGTCGCTCAGGAGACCCGCTAAGTCTCTAGCTTCAATAGCACCCCAAAGGTAATTTCACCAACCCTTCTTCCCTTCTGTCCCCCTTAGCTTTCTTATATAAGTCCCGCTTCTCAGTGGTGGGGGGGGTTCCCCCTCCTCCCAGACGCTTATTCGCTTACGGGGGAAGGGCTCGGGTTTTCGCTTCAAATTTAGACCTCCAACTCACGGTTCGCTGCCGTTTCTTCTTTTTACTTTAATTCATGCCGCTATTCCTCACTCCTGGTGGAATTTGGAGGCGCTGCTAAGTCCCATTATGGGCATGATGCAGCGGGGCCGATTGGGGTGGGGAGAAAGCCTCAATTTCCCGGCTGTCTGCCGGCAAAGAGGCTACTCCCCAAGCGCCCCCAGTTCGGAGCCTTTGCCTAAGGCTCACTAGGGTCTTTCGCACATGCGAAGACCCCCCCTGACTGCGCGTGGGCTAACCACCTCCGGGAGCATCCCGAGAGGCAGCCGCCATTCGCAACGCTGAAACCGAAACCTCCGACATTGATCAGTTTTTGACCTCCTGCTCCCCACAAAGCAAATGTCCTGCAGTTGCAGCGCCCTAACTGACCTGTTATTATGTGAACCCACTACCAGTGTTCCCTCTAAGCTGAGTTAGTGTGGGCTAGTTCACAGTTTTTCAGCCTCCGGCTCACACATTTTTGTCTTAGCTCAGAAAGAACAGCTCCAGAGCAAACTAATTTATGCAGTAGCCAAATCGCTTGCTCACAACTTTAATTCCAATAGCTCACAAAGTAGAATTTTCACTCACAAGACTCCACAGCTTAGAGGGAGCATTGCCCACTACCTACTTGCTCACACACAGTGCCCTGAAAGAGCCCACCAATGCTGCAGCATGAAAAAGACAGATCTCATAGCCACTATTATGGACCACCCTGCAGCCCCCACCCCCGGTCCCTCAGAACCATGGTGGAAATGGGCTCCCTCCTATAAGCCTGCAACCCTGCCTTGTGTGACCAGCCCTCCAACATCTTCCAAATGCAGAAGTTCCCCATGACTTCACCAAAACCTCTAGCTTTACTCAGAAGGACGAACTGCCATCCCCTTACCCCTAAGGTAAATGCAGTACTGCATCAAATGCATTACCAGTATAGGCCAAACCTACCGAAGCCCCGCCTGCTGCCTAAAGGACTCAAACTGCTGACTCCCACTGGTGCTAAGTGCCATGATTAGTTTCACTGCCTTTTTGACCTTGGCCTTCCAAGCTGCCACAGTTCTGGGGACATCCAAGCCAGCCGGGGATTGTCTTCTGGAGCCAGGGGATGGAACTCCCCCATCTGTTTACAAGACAGAGCATCAGCCACCCCGTTGCTAACCCCCAGCACATACTTAGCCATAAAGAGTATGTTAAAACAAAGGCATCGCAGTGTGAAAGCCCTTACCAGCATCATAACTCTAGGAGACCTGGATGTAGGAGAGTTAATCACCCTCCCCTCCTTACATTCTTTCTTGATCCTTGCCCTGATGACCTGTTCCATCCCCCTGAGAGAGCACAGATTGTCAGCCCAATAGGACTTCCTAGGGCTCTGAACTAGGATGTGGAAACTATAAGTAAAACCTTCTAGCAAGTACAGATATTCTTTCCACTTAGGGTAAGGCCACAAGCAGTGCTCCAGTTTCTTCAGTTTAACTGGGCTGGGCCATTTTGAAAGGAGGTGGGTTGATGCTCCCACCCCCAGGTCGCTTCCCTCCCCCAGTTGTTATCTGAACCCTGCCCAGGTTTTGGCCCGGGGCAAACTGTGAATCCATGGGGGCCCACACACAGGAGGCACTCAGATTGGTACTTTTAGGGCCTATGGCCACATGTCCCTTGGGAGCTAAACTCCCTGGAAAGCCTGGATGCAGGTACCTACACTACTTGTGAGCTGGTGCACGATATGCCCTCTGTCAGCCTGATCAGCACCAATGGGCCTTGTCTGAGACATTACCTGCATCCACAATTGTGGGCAAATCTGATCCCAGTGCAAGGCAAAGTGGCATTCATGGTGGCTTGCATATGGAGCTCCTCATCATACTGAAGCCATACTGGGGTCAGGAAGCAATTGTTCTCCAGGCCAGTTTGGCCAGGGATCCTGGAAGGTTGGGTTTTTTTGCCCTCTTCTGTGCATGGAGCAGGGGTCACTGGGGATGGGGGGAGGTATTTGTGGGTTTCCTTCATTGTGCAGGTGGTTGGACTATATGACCCTGGAGGTCCCTTTCAACTCTATGGTTCTACAATTCCATGAGACTTATATAGGAGAGGGGTGGGCAGGCAAAGCCACAAGAACTGCCTGCAGCCCTGCCCCACCTGACACAAGTCCTGCATGCAGAGGGCCATCCACTAGCTGCCACAAAATCCCACCCTTGCACTAGACCATGCAGTCCACAGGACACAGCCTGCATTGGTGCCCAATGCTCTCTCCAGCCTCAGAGCCCACAAACACAGTGACAGGGTAACTGTGGCTTGCCTAAAATTGTACTGAAGCTTGTTCTGCAGTAAGGTTTGCAATTTAGGGGTAGATTATCATAGTGCAAGTTTATTGTATGCTTGTCAGGAGTGGGCCACAGTGGCTTAGGGGTTAAGATGCTGAGCTGCAGACTGGAAGGTCTGTAGTTGACAGTTTGAGACCCTAGTGCCATGTGATGGACTGAGCTTCCATCTCTGCCCCCAGCTTCTGCCAGCCCTAGCAGTTTGAAAGCAAGAAATTGCAAGCAGATAAATAGGTATCCCTTCAGTGGGAAGGTAACAGCGTTCCATGTACCTTAGCATTTAGTCATGCTGGCCATATGACAATGGAAATGTCTTCAGACAGCGCTGGCTCTTCAGCTTGGAAACAGAGATGAGCTAGAGGGAAGTTCATTCAAAGTTCAAGATTACGAACCAAGAAGAAGCTGTATCTGTTCACGGTGTTGCTGAAGGGAAAGGCTGGGATGTCTGCTGCATTCCAGGCATCTTTCTGTGAGGCATGTCGGGATCTTTGTGATAAGGCCGTCAAGCCAGAGAGAGGACTGCATTCCCTGGCCTTAGCCCAATTTCTCCAGTTGCTGCTGCTTGAAGAGTTTATTAGGATAAGTATTTTAGTTAGCTAGATAATCTGTTTGTTTCTTTTTGTTTGTACCTCGCATGCTCCCTATTCTCTTACTTGTTTGGTTTTATTTGTTATTAGCTTTTGTAATAAATTACCTATTTTTTAATTGGATTGAGTCACTGACTCATGAATTGCTATTGGTACTAATTGAGCTTAAGAATCACAAACAGTAGCCTTTTCTCTCTTTGTGCTAGTTTGGAACGACCCTAAGTAAGAAAAACAACCCTGTAGTCTCTGTGGATACCCGGAGAGGGGGTGATAACACAGAGGCGGAAGGGCGGGGTCATGACACAACAACTGAATTAAAAGTAGTCTCAATTTGAATATAGGAAGAGGGTTTGCTGGGGTAAACCATCTGTACCTAGATTTTATTGATGACCCTTTTTGCCTCCATCTGGTTGGCAGTTTGAATAGTCTACCACATCAGAGAATTGTGCAGTATTAAATGAATGAAATTTATCTGTTTGTTTAATTTATATCCTACCTTCCCCACCAAGGTAGGCTCTTGGCAGCTGGTATACAGAACAGCCAACAGAAATGCAGTTGTATAGAGCAGCCAATAGAAGCCAAAAGGTGAATCAGGGAAAGATAAGTTTATCTGATGCTCTGGCACCTTTTTGCATCAGGCGGACTGGACCAGTGGAAGAGGGGAAGAAAAACAGAGGATTTAAGGACAGAACTTCTTGGCCAACACATGTAGATTGAGAAGAGTGGAATGTCTTTGTTTCATTGACACATTTAAATAATTAATAAAATTAACATAAAATATTATGTAGTTCCAGCTTTTTGACCAACAAATAGTCTGGGAATGTTTATTAGGTGGTTCTCTAAGAAGACGGGGGAGCTTTCTTTTTTAATGTAACTATTGCATGACAAAACAAAACTATCTTCCCTCACTTTACCACTTCTCATCCTAAAGCCAAATTTTACATCCTCATAAATACAATAACATTTTTCTTCAGTGTATATACACATTCTGTTACATACATTCAGTTGAGTGGAGTATGTGTTCTGCAATTATTCAGTTAATGATGACCAGAATTTTTCATTTGTCTCCCAGATGTACATGCAGTTATTATGGGAGTTTTTCCATATGGTTGGGTGGTCATATAGTTAGTAATTCCTGGCTGTTGAGTGGAGGAGGTAATTCCCCAGTATAGAGTTTCATGGTCTCAACACACATGGATAATTTTAATTAGGCCCAGTGGAGTTTCATTTAATCCCTTCCCCCCTTCCCCCAGTTCAAACGTGTTGAGATAATGCTAATTTTTAAAAAGTCACAAGTTCTTTTCAAAGTGAATTATCCATGATCCCAAAAAGATAGAGAAGTGTTTTATTGTGTGTATGTTTTTATGTATATATACTAGAGAGAGAGAAATATTTCTAAATATTTAGGACCAAATGCTTTTAAATGGCCATTTATAAAACACTGCCATTGTCAAGCTAACTTTTAATGCACTGTAAACAGAATAAACTGTACATCTTCCATAAATTAAAGACAACAAGAAATAGAGACATAATTTACAACAGGTTATAAATAGTTGGAATTAAAAGTCTTCATTCTGTAGCTATAGAACAAGTCAGTGACTAGGGTTGGAGTATCAGTAATCATGACATTTTACAGAACCAGCCACAGGCATCCATATTGCAGCACTTCAGCACACAGTTAAAATAAGGAGAGTTCTCAATTTTTCAGCCTGGTAAACTGATCATCTGTAGTCATGCAAAATCTAGTTAATAAATTGCATAAATCAGCTCAAGTTTTTTGAAGGTGCACAGAGCATCCTTTTCAGCAACATATTCCAATAGCATAACAAAAGGTTGGAAAACCAAATGACATGTTGTTATGCCTTTAATCTTTTAATGGATCTCAGTCCAAAAGGCTTGCATAAATGGCATGACCAGTACACATGACATGCCAGTTATTCAAGCCTCTGGACCGAGATTAAAGTGCCAATACTAATAATTTATTTATCAATTTAGATTTATAGTGGAATTCAGGGGGGAAATCAAACTTCTAATGCCCAAGTAATTTATCCCTATGTTTCATAAGTGTCTTGGCATTATCCTCTAAAGTCCTCTCCAGAAATTCCCCCCCCCAAATATAACATATCTAAAAGGGCCATAACTTTTCTTAGCCATATAGTCTGTGGATTACAGCCACCTCTTGCAAGATTGCTATATTACTAGCCTTTGCTGTACAGCAAATGTACAGCATATGTTGGGCTGCATATGTACATAATTTTGTAGTGTACGGCAAAAGAGAACTATTCAACTATTCAGGGCCACTTTAATGTAGTAATAAAAGTTTACAGCAGAGGGCACAAGCTTGAGAGATAAATCAGCACTTGAAAGGGAGAATGTAGAACAGTCATGGTGTGGTGAATACTATCATGTTCATTGTAGGCAGCCATTTTAACTGTGCTTTCCCACTATTTCCAAACTGAAATATGATGCAATATGTCCTGGGAGTCATTGCACTGTAAAATCTAATCTGTTTACTCACCTTTCCTTCCAGGTAAACGGACAGTCCAAATGCACTCTTTGAGTTCAGTGACACTTTTAAGACTAACAAAGTTTTATTCAAGGTATAAGCTTTCATGTGCAAGCACACTTCAGTGCAAGCAAAATCCTCCTCTATTACAGAGCTAGAGCATGATTAATACAGAATCAGAACTGAGAGACTCTCAGCCAGGATGATGCTGTAGGTTCAATATGCCAAAGCTTGTAGTATCATTACCAATATGTATCTTTTTTTTCTTGTTGCACTTTATAAAAGCTATTCTTGCAAATTTGCTTTGTTACTATTTTATTGTGTTTGACCATCTGAGGCACAGGAGTAGCACACATGCCGATGCATGCACTGTTTGTATGCACTGCAGAGCTGAATGTACCTTCCTCTGCATGAAGCTGATGGTGGCAGCTGCCTTCCTCATGGAGGTATGAGAAGCCACAAAGAAAAGGCTTAAATTAATCTATGGGAGCTGGCGACATATTGACACTTCATATATTTCATATTGTCAATCTGCTGGGCTTTGTTGAGTAGGAAGAAGGTTCTGTCCATTTCTTCAGCACCTTTTTGATTGCCCTTAATTTGTATAGTGGGGAAGAGAATGTTGTATTTTCCTACTAAAATAATAGTAATAGCTCTGTGGAGTGTATTGTTTATATGCTGTCACTGCCTTATTGAGCTTTTGGTAAAAGCTGTATAACTTCAGATCCCAACCATCTCTCTATCACATTTTTATCCTAGCCTTCCTCCAAGGAACTTAGGATGGTTTACTTAGTTAGCCCTCATCCATTTCAAAACTACCTCCAGGCACCTGTTCATGGGTTCCACAACCTCCCTGGGATCTGCTAGAAGCATGAGTCAGAAGTGTCATCTGCCTATAGGTAGTAACTCAGCCTAAATCTCCAGATGACCTCTCCCAACACTTTACATAGCTTTTTAAAACTTAGGGGCAAGCCCTGACCTGGATAGCCCAGGCAAGCCTGATCTTGTTACATCTTGAAAGTTAAGCAGGGTTGACTCTGGCAAGTACTTGGATGGGAGACCTCCTTGAAATACCAGAGGTGGGAGGTGGGGCCAGGCTTTACTCAGCCACCTCTCTGCGTGGCCCGCAGTAGGGATCAGTTACAAGAAGTTGTCATGACTTCCAGGTATGCACACAAACACACACACATGCATATGAAAAATACCCCCCCCCCAAAAAAAAAAAAACCTTGGGGAAGATGGAGCCTTGTGGGACCTTCTATGCTAGAGGCCAACAGTCCCCCAGCACCACACTCTAAAACCTACCTTTGAGATAGGACCAAAATGAGCACAAAACAGTTCCTCCCAGTCTCAAACCCAAAAGGCAGTCCAGAAGGTATTAAAAGCATCGAGAGGTCCTGGAGAATTAACAAGGGATCTCTCCTCCTGTTCATCTCCTTACACAAGTCATCCATCATAGCAAAGAAGGATGTTTCAGTCCCATAACCAGGCCTGAAACCAGGCTGAAATAAATCCAAACAATATGCTTCATTCAGGAATCCCTGAATTTGCCCAGCAACTACTCATTAAATTACCTTGCCAAAGAATATTACATTTGAGACTGTCTGCAGAGTGTGGAGAAAAATGGCTGCAACCTCCTGTAGGCCAAAACGCAATAGGTTCCTGATCATCTGGGAAAGTTCTGCAGGTCTACGCTGTGCAGATGCAATGGTGGCAGAATAATATTGTTTCTTTGCCACTATCACCATCATCATGGAGTAGGCTTTTAAATGAGTTCTAGCCTGTGCCTTGTCAGTTTCATCCTGAGTCTTTTCCCACTGTTGTTCTAGCTGTCTCACTTTCCATGTCTACAGCCACTCAATAAACCAAGTAGCTTCCCAGGCTCCTGGACCTCAGAGAGTGAGGCTTCATCAGGCTACAAATGATGCAACTGTGATACAATGAACTTTCATGGCTAATCACAGCCAGTTCAAACTCTATCAATATATGTGGTTAATATTTTTTGCTCCCACTGTGTACCCCTTACCCTTATGTTGAAATCCATTTGCCATTTTGTCACACATTTATTCAATTTGGAGAGATTCTTTTTTGAGTTCTTCATTGTCTGAATAATTAGATACCATACATAATCCATCGGAATCCAGGTCATCCTGTCCTTATTAATATTTGAATTTTGGTTCCACCACATTCTATGCTTGCCATAATTGATTCGGCACAAGAACTGGCGGTCAGAGGACACTGGCCAGGGCTGACTGGCTGCTTGGCGAAGTCCCGCCCACGTCAGCCCCAGTCAGTGTGTTCGGCTCAGTCTGCTCCAGTCCTCTGACAGGAGAGGACTGTCTGGAGTGTGAGAGCAGGGACAGGCCCTCAAGGCTGAGGCAAGTGAGAGAAGCCCTTTTCCGCCCCCCACACCATCCCCTGGGCCTTCTATGGGGGCAGTAGGCCCAGAAAAGCCCTTTTACGCCCCCCCACACCATCCCCTGGGCCTTCTATGGGGCACTAGGCCCAGAGAAGCCCTTTTCCGTCCCCCACATGCCATCCCCTGAGCCTTCTATGGGGCACTAGGCCCAGAGAAGGCTTTTTCCGTCCCCCACACCCCATCCCCTGGGCCTTCTGTGGGGCACTAGGCCCAGAGAAGCCCTTTTCCGCCCCCCCACACCACCCCCTGGGCCAGCTCTGGCACAGCTGTTCTCTCAAAGACAGTTTGAGTTAGAGTTCTCTCAGCCCCACCTCCTCACAGGGTGTCTGTTGTGGGAAGGGGAAGGAAAAGGAGTTTGTAAGCCGCTCTGAGATGCCTTTGGGCAGTGAAGGGCAGGGTATAAATCCAATCTCTTCTTCTCTTCTTCTATGGGGGCAGTAGGCCCAGAAAAGCCCTTTTCCGCCCCCCCCACAGCATCCCCTGGGCCTTCTGTGGGGGCAGTAGGCCCAGATAAGCCCTTTTCCACCCCCCCACACCACCCCCTGGGCCTTCTGTGGGGGCAGTAGGCCCAGAAAAGCCCTTTTCCACCCCCTCACACCATCCCCGGGGCCTTCTATGGGGGCAGTAGGCCCAGAGAAGCCCTTTTCCACCCCTCTTCCATTCCTTTCCCCCCTTTCCTTTCTTCCTCTCTCCTTTCTTTCACTCTTCCCCCCTTCCTTCCTTCCTTCCTTCCTTCCTTCCTTCCTTCCTTCCTTCCTTCCTTCCTTCCTTCCTTCCTTCCTTCCTTTCTCCAACCCTCTCTCCCTTCCACCCTCCCTCCTTTCCTTCCTAGGGCCCGTTGTCTTCCACCACAATGGGCTTTGCTCCCTAGTTATTGAATAAATAACACCAGTACACAACAATCTAACACTGATGTTGATTATTTATTTAAGATATTTTGTATGCTGCTCTTCAAAACCCTGCTTGAGATGGCTTACAAGTAAAACAATGAGACAGTTTAAAAACAAGCCATTAAGAAAAAGCCATTTAATATTCAGATTGGTTGAAAATAATTCTTCTGCTTAAGTATTGTGCACTGCTTTGGTTTAATTTTTGGTAACACCATATTTAATTAAAATTGCTATATGCAGGGCTATTTTTGGGCAGGAACGCACAGGAACAGAGTTCTGGCTGGCTCCTGAGTTGGCCACGCCCAGCAGGAACTCATTAGCATAACAGGCCACATCCAACAGCAGCAACTCATTAGGATTGGCTACATTAGGGGTGTGTGGCCTAACATGCGAAGGAGTTCCTGCTACAAAAAAAGCCCTGAGTTTTGACAACATGCAAGGTAAACAGAATAAGAAGCAAAAGGTGGGTGCGGCTGGATGACCACAGTTCTAGTAACATGGGGATGTGGCCTAATAGGTTAATGAGTGGTGCTGTCAGGGGTGTGGCCTAATATGCTAATGAGTTTCTGTTGTTAGGTGTGGCCTGTTATGCTAATGAGTTCCTGCTAGGCTTTTTCTTAAAAAAAAGCCCTGGCTATATGAATAAGTGTGGCAAAGAAAATTGCCTGTATTTTCCAGTTGTTTGTTGTCCATCTTTTCAGCAATACCCGTGCTCTCTTTTTCTTTAGTATCATGACAAGTTTTTCTTAAACCTGATCAACAAGCTTGTGTGACACTAAGTGATTACCTTTATGTGCCAAATTCTCTGGAAGCTATAATGAAATCATACAATCTAAAATAAGGAAAACCAAATATCTGAGGGCAAAGGTTCCTCACTCCTTTGTGGCTCATCATATTTCTGTATTGTGAGTTTTCCTACTGACCAATTCGACTCTTTGTCACAGAAATGCCATTTTGATAATGAAAGTTTATGCCAACTGGGAATCTGATTATATTGTCAGTTTACAGGTATAGTATAAATAGAGTTTTAACAGATCTCCTACCACTTGCTGAGCTCCTACTGCTGGGTGGTGATGTCTTGAAATGTTCATTAAACTGACATGCAGTGTTGTTTAAGCTCCATGTCTCTGTCAGCTATGTTTGCCACTGTTTTCCATTCACTATATCAATCAGGGCTTCAAGGTTCTACATTTTAATTTCTTCAGCTTCAGAACAACTTTGCAGACTTGCTTGTGCACCTTAGTTGCATAAATTGCCTTTAAAGTTGTCAAAAGTAGGTAGCAGGCGGTTTTGTAAGGAGTTCACGTGTGGCGGTTGCAAAGAGGGGAAAAGAATCTTGCACTAGTAGGCAAAAATGAAGTTGACCTCAGCCAGCCCTGATAGTCAGCATTTTATTTTTTGCTGCTGGACATTAAGGAATTTTTTTAGGTGAATAGTAATTTGGAGCTAATTGCTCAGATATGGTATTTATTGACCTTTCTGAGTTTTAAATGGACAGTCTTTTCAGGACTATCTTATCCTTGCAGAAAATTAAATGCCAGTTTAAAAGAAAAACAACTTTGACCTGCAGTTGTAGCATTTTGAGGGATATAACTGAACAGACATTTCTCTCCTCTTAGATCTATTTAAAAAAAAAAACCACCTGTAAGGCACCCCAGTGTAAAGGTTATCTTATTCATGGTATGAAGTGTAATGTCCACATATTAAAATTCACATAATAAAGTTTACAGAGGCTAAAACTGAAATACTGAAGGAGATAAGATGCAGATATTTAAAACTTCATCGCAATATTTTGCCTGTGTTATAATATTTGCGACTCAGATCCATTGAATTGAAAACTAGAGATGGTGAACTGTACTTAATTTGTTTTATGGTTATTTAAAAAATATTGTAAGGATACATTTAAGCATTAATTGCAATAACCACTTCATAGGCTTGAACTATTTGTAATTCAGATGGTTAGAATCCATTATTAAAGACAGAATTAGGAGGCACATAGATGGACAAAACCTACTGAGGAAGAATCAGCATGGATTCTGTAATAGAAGATCACATCTCACTAACCTGTTAGAGTTATTTGAGGGGGTGAACAAACATGAGGACAAGGATGACCCTGTTGAGAGCCACATGTTCTGTAAGTCTGGCTAGATGTATTTGATCTGGTGACAGATAGCTGTCAGCCAGGAATCTCTGTAAGAGCTGGCTATAACTGGTTGAGGGCAGTCTTGCCACTGCTATCACAGTGACTCAGCACTGAAGCCTGATTGGCTAGTGTTTGTATAAATGTACAGTGAGTGATGTACAGTTTCTCCTCCTCATTTGTATGATTGCAGCAGAGCACTTTGACACTCTGTTTGATGGTGGCTGTGGTGTGTAAATAAATGTATATAGTTTGCACCTAGCTGAAGCCTCCAGTATTTATTTGGATACTCACACTCTCTTCTAGCACCCTCCGTGCCTGCCACTTTCGCTGTTCGAACCCGCGACAGGGTTATGGGCCCAGCCTACGGTTGGCTGTGCATGGAGTAAGTTGGAGCTGTTGGGAGCTGTGGAAGCAGTATCTGTGGAGTTGTCTGTCTGCTGTGGCTTTCTTTGCTGGAGAGAAAGCAGTGTCTGGCCGTGCTGTCTGAAAAGCAGGCTGGAGGAGCTGTGAGCTGGAGGAGCCAGAGGTCGGTTGCAGTGTGTGGGAGTCCTGTGTGGAGGAGGACGCCAAGCCGCCGAAGCCGAGAGACCAGCAGCCGGGAGCAAGCATCATGGCTCAGGTACCTACTTCCCAGTTGGTTGAAAAGCTCACTTCTACAAACTATAACAATTGGGCACTTAAAATGCAGTTCTTTCTTGTGAAAGAGGGGCTTTGGAAATATGTTAATGACCCTCCCGAAGACCCAACACCACTTGATGACAAAAATGATGAAAAAGCCCTAGCACTGATTGTTTTGAGTGTCAGTGATGATCAGCTTGTTTATGTTGCTCATGCTGACAGTACTGAACAGGCTTGGTCTTCACTTAAAGATGTTTATCAGCAGGCTAATGTCGGGTCTCTTAACTCATTAACCCGGCATTTGTATAGAAAGCTGCAAGCACCCCAGGAGCCTGTGAAAGACCATCAAAAGGTCTTGATGGATTATTTTCATCAGCTTCAGGAGCGTGGCAAAGTCTTTGAGGAAATTGATAAAACGTACATAATCTTATCATCGTTATCACAAACATTCGACTGAATTTTGCCTGCATTTGAAACGGTGGATGAAAAAGTTTTAACAGTCCAGTTTGTCACCAGAAAGCTGATGCAATATGAGGACCGTATTGCTGAATCTAGGCAGCATGCCAGGGAGTCTGGGCAGTTGGCCAAGGTGACCGGGCACAGTTCCAGGCAATCTGCAGAGGAGATACCAGCAAGCACTTGTACTTTTGCTGTTGCCACCCTCCAGGAACAGTCCAAAGATATTTCCAGAGGCAGCAAGAACAAGAGGAAATGTTTTTTCTGCGGCTCTACAAACCACGTGGTCCGTTTCTGTCCTGAGAAGCAGAAGCAAGGAAAGAAACAGCCTGAGTCTCAGCATTCTGTAGCTATGGTGGGCCCTGTGGACAATTTCGTGGCTTCATCCTGGCTACTCGATTCAGGCGCATCCCAAACGTATTGCAGGGACGAGGGGCATCTACACAATACTAGGACCTCTCCCTTAACACATGTAAGTCTTGCAGATGGGACGCCTTCCCAGGTTACAGCTGAGGGGGATGTGTTTTTCCCCAACTTGAACCATACTTTTAAGGGGGTGATTTGTGTACCTGGCCTACAAAATAATTTGTTAAGCATTATGAGTTTGGACACTGCAGGGTTCCAAGTGGTATTTGCTAACAAAGAGTGCAAAATTATGAAAGCAGGTAAAGTGTGTGCAATAAGCAGGTTGCAAAATAATGTTTATGTGCTGAACAACACTAAAGAAAATGTACAAGCTGTTACCAATGTTAACCCCCAGAATAACTGTCAACATTTGTTACACCGCCATCTAGGTCATGTGAGTTTCAAAACTATTCAAAAGACTCTGGCTCTGACAGGCCAAGAGGGTGTAAAAGAGTGTAAAAACTACCTAGACTGTGAAATATGTAAGATGGCAAATTCTAAAGCGTTTCCAGTCGCAAAAAAGAGCTTAAGAGAGTCTCAAAAGCCTTTGGCTTTGGTTCATATGGATGTGGTTGGTCCTTTTCCAAAAAGCCATTTGGATAACAAGTATGTACTCATTATTACTGATGACTGGACGAGATTTTGCTGAGTGTATGTGATGAAGTGTAAGTCTGAGGTCTTCTCAACATTTAAATATTGGTATAAAAGAGTAAAGAATCAGTTTGGCAATGTGCTAGCCATCCAAACTGACATGGGGGGGAATTTACCTCCAATGCCTTTGAGCACTTCCTACACAAAAGAGAATAAAAGATAGGGTTGCCAATGTTTGTACTCCAGCAGAAAATGGTGTGGCTGAGCGCAAAGGTGGGGTTCTTCAAAATATGATGTATGCAATGTTGAAGGATTCTGGCCTGGGTATTGCATTTTGGGCTGAGGCAATGAAAAATGCCTGTTATGTTAGCAACCGGAGTTATTCACGCTCTGTAGAAGACATACCATACAGATTACTATACAACCGTTTACCAAATCTGGAATACCTAAGGGTTTTTGGCTCCAAAGCTTGGGTTAACATACCTCTTGAGTGCAGGAGGAAAGGGGGAGCCAACGCCAGGAAATTGGTCTTCCTTGGTTATCAGTCTGGCATGAAGACCTATAGATTTGCTGATCAGTACAACAAAGTGAGTTTCAGCAGGTCTGCCTCTTTTTGTGAGCATGAAAACTGGGGGAAAATTCATGCCAATGAATTACCACAAATGGTTGCTTTACCTAGCTCTGATATCACTGAGGGTGTCAGAAATGAGCCTGTGATCAAACAAGAGCAACAACCTGTAAATGTGCAGTCTGATGGTGTGCAAAATGAGAAAGTACTACCAAGGGTTTCTATGCACAGTACCAAGGGCATACCACCTGTAAGATATGGCTATGATGTCAATCATGTTTTCATTAAGGAGCCTCAAAGTATTGCAAATGTCTTCAGATGAAAAGGAGGCTTGGTTTCAGAGTGGCCCTCATAAAAGCAGGGCAAAATAACATGAGAGTGGATCATTTTGTTTTGGCAAATGCACCCATCTCTGTGAAGGTTTACATGGCCCAAATTGCTAGTGTTGTGTGCAGTTAGAATGGGTTTTACAACTGCTAACTGACTTCAATGTAAACTATGTATTACCTGTCAATGTTTTCTGTGACAATGTGGCTACACAACAGCTGGCTGATACACAGAGTATTAGAGTGAAAAGCAGGCACATTAACATAAGGTACATGAATCGTTTCGGTTTCGGCGGAGCAAATGGCGGCCACCTCTCGGGACTCTCCCAGAGATGGTCAGCCCACACATGGTCGGGGGGGTCTTCGCACAAGCGAATGACCCTAGTGAGCCTTAGGTAAAGGCTCCGAACCAGGGGGCGCCTGGGGAGTAGCCTCTTTGCCGGCCTGACGGCTGGGAAATTGAGGCTTTCTCCCTACCCCAATGGCCCCACTATGGTGTGCCCGAATGGGACTTAGCAATGCCACTGACTTCCTGGAGTGAAACAGCGAAGGCTGAATGAAAAACGGCAGAATCGGCAGAAAACCATGAGTTGGAGATCTTCTTGCAAGCATTTATGTGCTCCCCCCCTAATCGCACAAGCGCACAGGAGGGGGGAAGGAAAATCCCCCCCCCTTAGAAAACGGAACTTATAAAAGAGAGTTGAAGGGGGTGGAGTGAAAAAGCGGATTGGTGAAAGTACCTTTTGGGGTTGTATTGAAGTTGAAGGAAATAGCTGAACTCCTGAGCTGCACGGCACGGACTGTGTAAAAGTAAACAATAAAACAATAAAAATGTCGGGGCAGAAAAGACTCCCGGACAAGCCGGTGAAGAAGCTGGGAGGGACTTCCGGCTCTGGCACCACCCCCCTCGGAGCCAGCTATCAATCAGCAGAGTGAGATGCTGCACCCTCTGCTGGATCAAATGCAAAAAATCAGCAAAACTCTCTGTAACATGGAAGGTGTTCTCAATACTCAACAGAAGCAACTAACAGACACGGTGAAGAAGATGGAAGAGATTGCAAAGAAATGCCTGACTTCGACGGAAGACACCAAGAAAATTAAGAAAAAGGTCAACAAAATAGAGAAACATCAAGAGATGCAGGAAAAAAGAATATTAATGCTTCAGATGGAAAAATCAAACTTGACTCTCCGTTTTCAGGGCATAAAGGAAGAAGAAAAAGAAGATCTCAGAGCGATTTTGGCGAATGCTTTGGCACCAATAACTGGCAAAGAAGTGCAAAAATTAAGCGAAGAGATGGATCTGGTATACAGATCCTACTTCAACTTTACCAAGAAGAATAATTTGCCAGCAGAGGTGGTTGCCAAGTTTACTAAGCAAGGTACCAGAGAACAAATTTTAAGAGCGACATCAGCAATGCCCTTGAAGATTGGTGAACAGAATATCAGGATTTTAAAAGATGTTCCATATGAAATTCGTCAGAAAAGAAAAGCATATAAAGGATTGGCCCTATTTTTGCAGAAGTACCAAGTCAGTTACAAATGGTGGCTCCCCGAAGGACTGGTCTTCAAATTTAACGATAAGAGAGAGAAGATTGATTCCGTCTTCAAAGCCCAAGAATTCCTGAAGAGACACGCCAGTTCAGAGGAAGATGCAGAACTCGCTAAATGGATAGTGTTAAGTAGCAAAGAAGACAGTGGCCCAGAGGAGGAGGAAGGAGAATCGGAGGAGGGAAAAGCAAAGAAGGGACCATCGTACAATTTGAGAGATCTGAAAGGAAGACACCCCAAGATATGATTTGTGCGTGATGCGCAAGAATGGAGTATATTAACAACTAACCCCAAAGGACTTTACTAATTTTGCTAACAGATTTGTTTTGGACTTTTAGTAAGATGAAAAGAAGATCGTTCAACCATGGTAGATGCCATAAACTTTATTTTTTACTAACAAAAAATCTAACACATTAACAGGAAATTCACTCACCTCTTTTGTTTGTCCCTCTATATACCCCCCCCCCTTTTCTTTATAAAAAGCAATAAAGTCCTCTCCTTTTTAGGAGAGTTTACTATATAAAAAAAAACATAAGGTACATGAATGTTAAAAATGTACTACAACGAGGTTTAATAAAATTAACCTATTGTGCTTCTAAGTCAAACGTAGCAGACTTGTTTACTAAGTGCCTTGATGTGAAAATGTTTACTGATTTAAAGATCAAACTGAACATCCAGATGCAGACTTAAGGGGGAGTGTTGAGATCCACATGTTCTATAAGTCTGGCTAGATGCATTTGATCTGGTGACAGGTAGCTGTCAGCCAGGAATCTCTGTAAGAGCTGGCTATAACTGGTTGAGGGCAGTCTTGCCACTGCTATCACAGTGACTCAGCACTGAAGCCTGATTGGCTAGTGTTGTATAAATGTACAGTGAGTGATGTACAGTTTCTCCTCCTCATTTGTATGATTGCAGCAGAGCACTTTGACACTCTGTTTGATGGTGGCTGTGGTGTGTAAATAAATGTATATAGTTTGCACCTAGCTGAAGCCTCCAGTATTTATTTGGATACTCGCACTCTCTTCTGGCCCCCTCCGTGCTTGCCACTTTCGCTGTCCGAACCCGCAACAGACCCAACAGATGTTGTTTACCTAGACTTCCAGCTTTTTTTTTCCAAATTCATTTTTAGTTCTTTTACAGCAACATACAGGTATTGAAGGAACATAACAAGGATATAATATCGGTGTATCACACATAGAAAACATTAACCCATAGAGCTCAGTCTAAGAAAAACACTAGGTAGGACTTAGCAAAAGTTGTTTCATAGAAATTAGTATTTTAGCAAGCAGGAATACCTCAGAGTGCTATCATTGAATGTCAAGGGAGAAGTTGTTGTTAACGATAGGAACAGGTCTATGTATGTATGTTGTAGTTTATGAGTACTGTTGGATGTGAGTGGGCCCTGATCAAGCTAGAATGTGTTTCAGAGTTATCAAAAAAGAAAAAAATTGGGTACCAGGTCATCTTTAATTCAGAAAAGTATGGTGAACTTGTTTGTGACCTATGAATCAAATCTGTTATTTTTGCCATTACAAATTGTTCCCACAATTTGTCATGCCATGCAGAGACTGTTGGAGGAGAGGGGGATTTCCAGCAAGCCGCTAACGTCAAGTGTGCCATTGCAAGGAGAATCGAGGTAAGGTCTTTCATTCTGTCCATGATAGGGTTGTCCCAGAGATTCAAAAGGAAAATTTCTGGCTTGAAGGAGATATTTTGTGATGTAATCTCATTAATTTGTTGTTTTATCCCTTCCCAGAACTGACAGATTTTTGGGCAGCTCCACCAGCAATGAAGGTAAGAGCCTTCATGTCCACATTCTTTCCAGCACAATGATCTGTTATTTATGTTTATTTTGTGTAGTTGCTGAGGAATCATGTACCATCTGGAGGCAAGTTTGAAGAATTGTAGCCTTATATTGTATATATTGGAGTTATTTGCAGGCGAAGCCCAAAAAGTCTCCCATTCTGATTCCTGCCAATGTACAGTTAAATCTTCTTCGCATCTAATTTGATGTTAGAGTTTTATACGGTTGTCTTCTGTAATTATCATTTTATACAACCTGGACAGTAAGCCTTTTGGAGAGCTGGGAAAAGTCATGATGATTTTTTCAAAATTAGTCAGTTCTTTTTTAAATGTCCCTAGTTCAGTGAGATGTTCCATGGAATTTCTTAACTGAAAATATTGATGCCATGGAGTTTGTGTGCCAATCTTTTGATCAAAGTACTGTTTGTCTTGGATTCTTCCTTTGGCTATCATATCACAAGGGCGTCTGAAGTTAGCATTTGTCCAGTCTTCAAAGGCATTGGGAGTCATACCTGGCTGAAACCAATTTTGATAGGTGTACGGGGAGAGGTGAGATATTCCCAAGGGGAGAAGTTTTTTGTTGAGATCCCTAGTTTTAATTGCTGTCAAGAGAAGCAAGTTGTCATTGATTGTTTTTGGCCTAAGTTTGGGTTTCAACCAGAACATTTCTTGGAGGTCAAATGGTGCTGTATAGGATCATTCTATTTGTATACAGTGCTTTTGGGAGTCTTTATATTGCATTTACATGGCTTGAGAGAGAATAGCCACTTGTTGATAGGCTCACAGAAGGGGGAAGTCAAGGCCTCCTTGTTCGGTAGGTCTGTGTAAAATGATATTACTAATCGTTGTTCTTTTGTTTTCTCATAGAAAACGTGTCAAAGTTGACTGCCAGGAATGCAAGTCTTTTTTTTGTGATGAAAATAGGTAGGGTCCGGAAAAGGTATATAAATTTGGGGTCTATGAAATTCAGCAGTCATGGGATAACAGGATAAGTCCTCTTGTGGAGTTGAAAACACATCAGCCTGTATCATAATGCCCCTGTATAAATCAATTGTGTGGCCTCATTTGGAATACTGTGTACAGTTCTGCTCACCGCACCTGAAAAGATATTATAGCATTGGAAAAAGTACAGAAAAGGGCAACTGAAATGATTAAGGGGATGGAACACTTTCCCTATGAAGAAAGGTTAAAGAGGCTACGACTGTTTAGCTTGGAGTAACAATGACTGAGAGATGACATGATAAAGGTTTACAAAATTATGCATAGCATAGAGAAGGTAGAGAAAGAAATACTTTTCTCCCTTTCTCACCATACAAGAACTCATGGGCACTCAATGAAATTATTGAGCAGTAGGTTTAGAACAGATACAAAGTAGTACTTCTTCACCCAAAGAGTAATTAACATGTGGAATTTCCTGCCACAGGAAGTGGTGGCACCTACAAGCATAGACAGCTTCAAGGGGAGATTAGATAAACATATGGAGCAGAGGTCCATCAGTGGCTATTAGCCACAAGGTATAGAGGGAATACTATGTCTGGGACAGTGATGCACTGTATTCTTGGTGCTTGGGGGGCAACAATGGGAAGGCTTCTGGAGTTCTGACCCCGCTGGTTTACCTTGTGATAGCACCTGATTTTTGGTCACTGTGTGACACAAAGTGTTAGATTGGATGGGCCATTGGCTTGATACAACATGGCTTCTCTTATGTTCTTATATTCTTATAGAGCTGTCTTCTGAGCATATTTAGTTTTCTTATATCCCACCTTTCTCATTAAAACTTGAGTCAAACTACAGAATATAAAAACAATGCAATCAAATTGTATAAGAAAGATATCCAGTAATTTCCTGCCTCAAATGAATTTACACATATCTCTTCAAGAGGTTATAGTGTCATAGATTATTGCATTTGTTTACCTTTAATTTTCCCAGCTATCCAAAATTTCTACATTGGTGCCAGAACTGAAAGTGACCATCTTCCTCTTATAATCTCTTTAGACTGTAAAAACAACTTTGGTTTTAATGATATCACCATTCCACACAAGATGACTCAGTGTTTATTTGGAAGAGAATAAAATGGTCCTCTACAGTCGATAACATAAAGCATACCTTATCGATGACAAATTCTTTGGCAGATACTCTGGATATTTACGACCAATTAATTGACCTGATTAGTTCTTTAGCCAAATCACCTTCTTCAACAACATCTAAGCCTCTGCCCTGGTTCGATGCAGATTGTTACGCAGTTAAAAGGCAGGTTCAGTCTGCATATAAAGAATGTTGTAGCTCAAATAACTATAACAAATTAAAGATCTATCACGATCAAAATAACTTCTATCATGATTTTATCCTTAGCGAACAAAGGCTGTTTTATGATAGGAAATGGTCTGAACTACTCCAAGCTCTAAAATCCAATAAAAATAAAACCTTTTGGCAAGTTGTATCTTCTTATACGAACAATAGTGTAACTTTTCCTTGTCCTAATATCTCTCCTCAAATTTCGTTTGAGTACTACTGCACAATCTTTGATGCTCCTGATAATACCTCACCAGACACCGATAATATCATCCCAGCAGACATTCCCCACTGGCCTCCAGTAACAGCAGATGAAGTGCTTGATCTGATCTCAGAACTGAAACAAGGCAAGGCTCCAGGCCCCAACGGGATCCTGGCAGAAGTTCTTTCCAAACACCCTCACTGGTTGTCCTTAACCTTAGCCAATCTGTTCACTTTAATTAATCAATCTGGGACGATTCCCCAGTCATGGTTGAATTCTATCATCATTCCTATTTTTTAAAAAGGAAATCCTAACTGCCCTGAAAATTATAGGCCAATTAGTCTTTTATCTATAATAAGCAAGTTATATGCCAAATTTCTAGAAAGAGGATTAAAAACATGAATATACTCTCAGCAGATAATCAGTCCTGAACAAATTGGCTTCTCAAAAGGTAATTCTACCATAAACCACTGCTTTCTTCTAAATTTCCTGGCCGATAAATGTATGAAATCAGGCACTAAAAAATTGTACGCAGCTTTCATCGATTTAAAAGGCGCTTTTGATTCAGTTTCCAGAGAATTACTTTGCAAGTTGGAAATTTTGAATATTATTTTTAATTTAAAAGCTTTACTCATCTACAGTCTGCCAAGTAAAATATTCAGAATCTGGTCATTTAACTGCTAAAATACCAACTTTAAAAGGAGTAAAACAAGGATGTATACTGGCCTCACTTCTTTTTAATCTATTTTTGAATGATCTTCCATCAAGGTTGGAGCATGTCAATGGACACCCTCCTAAATTGGGATCTCGAAAGATCCCACTTTTGCTTTATGCAGATGACACTACAATCCTTTCTTCTACCAGGGTCAGACTTCTCAGATATTTGCACGCTTTTCATAAATACTGTGCTGATAACTCTTTGCTCATTAATTATTTAAAGTCCAAAGTGCTGGTCTTTTCTAAATGTTGGAAGCCTATGAAGTGAACAGTAGGGAAAACTGAGATTACCCAGGTTAAAAATTTCAAATACCTAGGGATTACTTTTCAATATAACCTTAAATGGTCAACCCACAGATCCTGTAATATTTCTTTAGCTAAACGATCTGTTTCACACCTTAAACAAGGGAATCAATATTTACCGGGTGCCATAAAGATCTTTGAAATTAAAATTCTCCCCCAACTATTATATAGAATTCCCATTTGGATAACAGGCTTTCATAACAATCTTGAAAGACTACAGGCCTGTCTTCTTCGCCAACTTCTAGGCGTTTTTAACTATGTTCCGTATTCCTCTCTTTGTTTCGAATTGAGCCAACATTTTATAAATATTAAATGTTGGTTATTAACTTTTAAATTTTGATTGACAATACACTTCAGATCATCACCAAATTCTTTAATCTCACATTTTAAAAATGATACTTATAGCGCATCTTGGTTGGCATATATTGAGAAGAAAATTAGTGAAATTGGCTTTTCTTTAGAGTATTTCTATTCACTGGATGAAGTCTCCATTTTTCAGATTATTAAGTGGAGACTGCTTGTCCTTGAACTCCAAATCTTACATCCTGCACAATTTTGCATATTGTCTCAGGCTCAGTTGACTCTCCCAATTCAATATGGCCAGATGGCCCACTATCTTCACAACTTAGTCCAGCCTTCACACTGGCTGAGTACAGACTGGCAGTTTGCTCCAGTAGCCAGTCGTAGCAAAAAAAAACCGGATTAAACTATACCGGGTTTTCCCGTTCACACTGCGGGGGCCTCTGCCGGAAGATACGGGACGGAGGCGCGTGGGAGCATTCATACTGCCATGCCAGAGGCGTGCTATATTTGCTGTTTCCCCATTAATTCCACTGCATTGGGCAGTGGAGCGGAGCACAGCCAATCACACCGCTGCTGCCTCCTGCCCAACGCAGGTTGCTCCCAGCTTTTCGGCTGCACATTCAGGCTCCCCGGAAGCGGGAAAACGCGTGACACATGCGGGCTTTCGGATTTGCTACAGCTTTTATCAGGTTTTTTTTTAATCCGGCAGTGAAGCGCAACAGCACAAGTTGGCTACGGGTGGGGGACGCCAGGCAGATGTGCCTGTGTGAACGTCCCATTTACTTCGGGATTGAATCGTCGTTGGCCTGGGGTCCCTACTGGGGCAAATTGCCAGTCTGAACTCAGCCACTGTAGAGCCTTTACACTACTCCGACTAAATGTGTTCCCTTCAAAAGAGCTCTCAGGTCAGTTTAATAAAATTCCTCTTCATGAAAGGTTATGTTCTTGTCCTTTAAAATCTGTGGACTCAATATATCATATTATTTTTGACTGTCAATTTCACTCAGTCTTATGCAAAGAATTGTTGTCATCTTTATTTCCTCCTAATTATAGTTCTAATAGGGAAAAAGCTATTCAATATCTACTAAAGGATGCTAATCTTAATATGACAGCTATAGTGGCCAAGTTTCTTGCCGAAGTAGTCAAAGTTAGATCTGTTCTAGGAAAGGATTGACTCATATTGTTTATTATATTTTATTTATCCATACCGTGTTATTGTACATCTATGTATCTTACTGCTATGCCATTAAAGGTATTTGACTTTGACTTTGATATCCAGTAAAGAGTGCAACAGGATGCACAGAAGGAATCAAAGAAGAATTCAGAAGGCACTCATATTGGAACCCATCTCTCAAGATCATGAATCATAATTTTAGCTAGTAAAGCTTAACACTTCCTTCAAAACACACAATTTACCCAGGATACACATAGTATTCAGATTGCAGAAAGAAAGAAAAAAACACTCCATGTTACAGATATTTAATTCTTATATTGAAATATGTATAATTTTGGAAGTGAGTTTCTAGTTTCTATATTTATGCAACATTGTTGTGGGAACTAAATTATTTTGGAACTGTCTCTTTAACTTGCATTGTAAAGGACATATTGCTTGAAACTGTCCCTTTAAACTACATTGTGTCTGTGAATGCTTTCATGTGATTGGGAATTGTATGTTGTGATTAGCATTAGTTATTGATGTAAACTTCTGTGATGGTAAAAATTTTTAAAATTCAGATTATAATAACTACACTAAAATTGCTTAGATACTTTTTTGTTTATTTGGTTATATAATTTATAAATATTACACCGCTGATAAAAAAAAAATGGATGCAGTGGAGTCAAGTGCTTGTGATGGCTGTACACTCAGTGATTTTTGTCTCTATTGACTACCTGGAAGTTGGCAGCACTACAAACAATGTAAAAATGGATTACAAAGGCAGAAGACAGTGCAGTAAAAACCAAGCTGATAACTATAATAAGCATTGCAATCAACTACTAGATTAATTGTAAAATGCTGTGTTAGCCTGTTAGGTTACAGAAATCTTCACAACTTCTTTTTAAGCACTGGTGAACATTTTTATTCAACCTGAATTCCAAAGGAGATGACAGTGGCATGTAGACTCTAAATTTGTGAAGGCAATAAACAACACGTGAGAGATTCTACTGAAGGTATTTGTTGACCAAATCTGCTGTTTCCAAGTAAATATTAAAAGAACAGCTAAGTGAATCTTCTACATTTCAGAAATAGCATGTCAATTCTATATTCTATATAGACATTAGTTCTATATTCCACTGTATTAGTAATTTGTCCTACAGAGAACCAGAGTTGATTGGATTTGGGAACTACTCTAGAAACAAAAGCCTTAACTGTCTGAAGAACAGAGAGACTATATATATCAGGTTTCACTGAAAACAGTTCAAAAGGGAAATTAATTTGCAAGATTTTTGAAGTATCACAGAATACTTGATCATGGATTCTCTTTAGACCTATGGAGGAATAGTTGTTCAGAATTACTACTCAAATATTCCTCATGAATTGCTGTAAGTACTGACACAGATGAAAGGAGCCTTCACTCCAGTCATTGCCTGACTAAATGCAACATTGTGACTAGCCAATTAACAGGCAGTCACTTGGCCAGTCAGTTGACAGGCATCCAAAACTCTAGCAGCTGAATGAGATCTAATGCTTGAGTATTGCAAAATTGTTCATTTCTGAAGAAACTGCAGAAGAAGGGAATTATTGGATTTAGCTGTAAGCTTTGAATTGTCTGAGTCCTCAAGAGAAGAAAAACATGTATGAGTGTTAAAAGTTTCACATTTATAACAGAACCTGAAGCAACCCAAAACGCCTTTATTGTGTATAGGAATTTAATTTTACTGCTTGAATTGAACATTCTGATTTGCTTACGGGAAATGGCGATGCCACCACAAACTCTTCTACTGTGCTTGTGTGTCTCAGTGAAATCTTGTTAACTGCTCTGAATCGATAGAACTGTAGAAAATACTGCACAATTGAAATATGAAAGGCCTTTCCCCAGTGTCTGTTTGTGTGCATTTGTATAAAATGCTATATGTTTGCGCTTGAAAGGCATGTGAATAATTGCTTTTCAGGTTCCAAGATTAGTTTTTCACTGAAACTTGCTAGGTTCCAGTTTTTCTCTTGTGGCTTTTTGAACAGCAGCCAATAAACGTATAATAATATAGGGAGTAGCTGTTTGGCTACAACACTCTGTAGTTGCCCTTAGTGCTATGGAATAGCAAGGGCAAAGGAAAATGTGAAGCTGAATAATATATTGCAGAATAGTGGCTGTGTTAGTCTGTTGTAAAAGGAGTCTTATGGCACCTTGAAGAAGAATGTGCTTACTGTGGTATGAGCCCCCTTCATCCCATGCATGAAGACCCATGTATGCTACCCGGTGCTCTTTGGTGGAAAGGCAGGATACAAAATGGTACTGCAGATACACACTCATGTACATTCAGAGACACCCACCCTGATGTATATGTTATGTTCACATGACTTCAGTGATGGGGGTGAGTGAGGAGACCTTTTTGCAAAGTAAAATTAACAAATCCAAGATGTTACCATGAGACTTTGAAAATAGTAGGGGCCTAGGAATTTCCCAGTGGGCTCAATAAGATGCATGAAGTATTAATGGCTAAATCGTAATAGCTTGTAAGGCATAAACTTCGATTATGACATACAAAGCTGCTACATATTGGCTTAGAGAACTGCTTCATCTAGTTCAGTGTACCCTATTCTGACTGGCTACAGAGTGGGAAAGGTTAACACATATGCTGTGGCAGCAGGCAAAGGTTCAGGCTGAAAGAAGAGGAACCACCATGATGGAACCACATTCTGTGGTGAATTGTGAAGCTATCTTATAGTGAGTCAGACCATTGATCCATCTGTACTAAAATTGTTTTTTATGAATGGCAAAAGTTTTAGGCAAAGGTCCTCCCATATCCTGCTGCTGAGATTACTTTACTGGGGGTGCCTAGGATCAGACTGAATCTTATATATGCAACACACACACACAGCTGCTTTGTACTGAGTCAGACCATTGGTCTGTCAAAATTAGTATTGTACTCTGACTGGCAATAACTCTCCAAGGTCTCAGATGAGTTCCACATCACTTACTATTTGATGCTTGAGCCCAGTGGCACCTTTAAGACCAACAAAGTTTTATTCAAGGTATAAACTTTCATGTGCAAGTACACTTCTTCAGATATAGTGAAACAGAATTTGCTCAGCCATTACATAAAGGAAGGGGGTTCATTGCCAAGAAGGGCCAATTAGAGTCGAGACAGAGACAGAAACAAAAATGGAAAATTCCAGTCCATACATATAGGTAGAGGGTGATCAGTAAATTATCATAAGCATAATGAAAATGTTTAATAGATTCAAGGATCAAACAGGAATAATAAGCTTAGTTTATATGGTTGCCATTTGTTTGGGTTCAGCTCTGGGGGGAAACACTGAAGGAAATAAATATGTCACAATTGGAGAATGCTGAGAGTAATTAACTGAGACCCTGCCATCTGTCTCCTCTAAAGCATTGTCACGATGACATCACTCAGAAATGTGATAACATCACCCAGAAGTGACATCATCATGTCACCAATGTTGGGGGTAACACTCTAGTTATTGGGCAAAACTTTATGATTTGTAGCTGATTTTACCATAGAGTTTTGCCCAAAAACTAGACCATCACCACATGACATGAGCGGTGTGATGATATCACTTCTGAGTGATGTCATCACATTGCTTTTGGGGCCAGTTGGGGGTGGGATTTTCCCCCAGCTGGCCAGCTGGTCTGCAGCGGGGAAGCACCCCACAAAAGCACAGGCAACCTTACTGTGTCAGCACTTTTCCTGGTGAGAGATTGCCGGAAATAAGACAGCAGGAGGCAATTGCCCTCCCCTATAGTCCAGTCATCCAGATTGCTGCCGCAGGGCATCTCTCCTACCTTCTTTAGGTAGATCACTGCTGCCTTCTGCAAAAGCAGGAGTGAGAGTGAGCTTGATGCTCCAGAGCCTACTAAGCCATCCAGATTAGTGTTCAGTAGTGTAAAACAGAATGGTCTAATTTTCAAAAAGACTTCCACAAACGAAAAGGAAACAGGCACAGAATTTTCTGTTTGTGTACAGCCATGTAGGTAAAGTTTGTCAGCATGGCTGATTTTTAGAAAGGGAATGTTCAAAAGACAAAATGCAGAGCGGATCAGAGATAAAGAGTAAGCATAAAAGTGACACATACTGAATTAATAGTTGACGGACCTCAGTTTGTTCTTAATAATCTATTTCACCAGAAGAAAAACTTTTAGGGTACAACCTTGAATAATTTTATCTATCTTATTTAATAGTGCTAGCGTTGCCACAGATACTGATTTTTCATACACTCCATCTCCCAGGTAAATTAACTACTGTTGAAACAGCTGTCTGTTGCCTCAGAGGGCATTGCTTCTCTGTGGTAGGCAGCCACTTTTCATAGGACAGAAATAAAATAGCTTTCTCCTGGGAAGGATATTTGTTAGTTGAAATGTCAGGCAACTGAGTGCAGTGCCTTACCTTCTGTATGTGTGTACTCTGTATTGGTAGCTTTTGTTTGGTACCTGTGAGAACTGCTTTCCCCATTTCACATTCATTGGAGTTAATTTTTCAGGATGGACTTAGAGACTTCATCAAAGAGTAAAAAACTGGAACCTTTGTCCTATAAAGGCTGAAGTGTAATAAGAAAAAAAAAAAAAGATGAAAGCCATGGGGGGGGGTATTGTAACTCCATGCATTACCAAGACTGAACTGGGGCTCAGATCATCAAGTGATATGTTAACTGTCACACAAGAAGTCAAAAGGAAAATGGGGTCCCCTCACCAAAGGGGTCTCAACAACTTTCATTAACAGCATCTTCTGAACTTTAGAAAAGCTTTCGAAAATGTGAGTATTTGACAATTCTGCTTTTATCTTTCAGCTGTATTTATAAGTAACTAAGAATAAGGCCCATTGTGGAAATAAATACAACAAGCTCTAGAAAGAGGCTCTGGGAGAGTGCCCCGGCCTTGGGCAAGTAGTGTCAATTTGCTGTGGCGACCTCAGCAGGGTATAATGACACCATTTTCTCCAGAGGAACTGATCTCTGCTACCTGAAGAACAATTGCACTTTTGAGTGATCTCCAGCCCTCCCCTGGAGATTGGCAACAATGGTTCCCCATGAGGGAATGGCTGGTTTGGAGGGTGGAGTCTATGGCATTGTACCTGTCTGATGTCCCACCCCTGTTCAAACCTCACCCTCCATCCCTCAAATCTCCATGAATTTCCCAGCTGGAGCTGGCAACTCTGTCTCCTTCCCAGCCAATCATCAACCTACCTTTATTTTCCCCTCACTCTTCAGCTTTCCACCCACCCCCTCACCTGCAGCCTCTACCATGCCCTGAAGCCCTGACTGCTGTCACATTGGCTGTCATACAGGGGCCATTTCAGCAGGATATAAGGACACAGAGTCCACTGTTTTCTCCAGGGGAACTGGTCTCTGCCATCTGGAAAGCAGTTGTAATTATGGGTGATTTCCCACTAAAGCTGCCACGGGGTTGTGCCGCCGTTTGCCCCAAGATTTTTAGTCAATTTCACACCTGAAGCCGCGGGGCTGCATTTTGACCCGCGGCTTGCCCGATTTCCCCGCAGTTTCGTAATCCTCAAAAAACAGGATTATGAAACTGCGGGAAATCGAGCGAGCCGCGGGTCAAAATGCAGCCCCGCGGCTTCGAGTGTGAAATTGACTAAAAATCTTGGGGCAAACGGCAGCGCAACCCCGCGGCAGCTTTAGGGGGAAATCACCCTATGAGTGATCTCCAGCCCTCACCTGGAGATTGGCAACAATAGTTTCCCCCAACAGGCACTAGGGGAAATGTATTTTACCTCAGGACACATTGACTCCCAACAGAAACAGCAAACTGTTTAGAATGTTAGAGGCAAAGGCCAATCAGGCCACATATGCATATGACCTCTGTGTTTTGAGGCAAAGGTCAATCAGGCCACATATGCAAATGACCTCTGTGTTCTGACTGGCTATGGGGGGGGGGAGGAACAGCAAACTGTTTAGAATGTTGAATGCGAGACTCAGTCAATTCAAGCAGTAGATAGGGAAAGGTTCTGAATGACAGATCACGGAGCCAGAGGCTGTGGGCGCCATGTGGAATGTTCAGGAGTGTGCCACCACCAACAAAGAATTATTATATAGAGAGATGAGGGGTAAATGAAACTTCTATAAATTCCATTTTCTTTGATGTGCTCAAGTTACTCTGAAACTACTGAAACACTTTCACACAAGTTTCCATATTTTGTCCTGCCACCCAGGGCTATTTTTGGGCAGGAACGCACAGGAACAGAGTTCTGGCTGGCTCTCAAGCTGGCCACACCCAGCAGGAACTCATTAGCATAATAGGCCACACCCAACAGCCGAAACTCATTCGGATTGGCTACATTAGGGGTGTGTGGCCTAACATGCAAAGGAGTTCCTGCTCCAAAAAAAGCCCTGGGTTTTGACAACAAACAAGGTAAACAGAATAAGAAGCAAAAGGTGGGTGTGGCTGGATGACCACACTCCTGGTAATATGGGTGTGTGGCCTATTATGCTAATGAGTTCCTGCTGGGCTTTTTCTACAAAAAAAGCCCTGCTGCCACCCAAAATGAAGATACAAGACACCAAGCAGCCAGTGACAGCACAACCACTCCACAGGGGTTTTTTGCTCCCCCCCACCTCTAAATTTAACAGACAAATGAAGGGTGTGTGTGTGGAAAATTACATCCTACAGTGAACTCCCAGAAACTGCCACACATCTACTGAATAAACAACTAGTAGGGAAGCACTCAAACCAACAACCCACACTCCCACAAGCAAACAACAAACCAGCTGAAGAGACAGCCTCTGTGGAAACAGATCTTTATTCTCTGAAGGTGAGAGAAAGCAACAGGGCAAAATGGCCATCTGACCTCATCTGATGGGCTGCTCTGCTTTCCTCACAACTAGTGGAGCTGCACACTTCATTTGAATCAAGTTGAAAGCCAGGCCAAATCAATCCACAGCATAATTTGCTGTGAATCCTGCTTATGTTAATATACATCCATAATTCATCAGACAAAAGGTATTACAATAGGGTTGCCAGGTCTCTTCTTACCTGCACTGGGGGGCTCCCAGCTCCTTGTTGGGATTTTTCTGCCACACGTGCTTTGCGCACACAGCACAATGACATCACCCGTTGTGACATCATCCCACTAGGGCCATCGCATCGCAGAGCAAAACTTCTATGGTAACCCCCCCAAATGCTAGAGTATCGCCATGCAATGGCCCCAGCATGATGATGTCAGTGGTGTACCCACTGGACACTGCTGTTCGGGGATAGGGCTTCCCCCACCAGCCAAATGACCAGCAGTGAACTGGCGGTCACAAAATCAGGGGATCCCCTGGCCCACCAGGGGTATGGCAACCTTCTAATATCCTTCCTTATTATATAAAAGCAATTTGGTATGGCAACGTTCTATGCCCTCCAAAATGAGTTGGCTCCGTGTTGTGTCAATCACAAGGCATCTCTATTTACTGGCTGTGTTGCTTGAGTTCTCTCCCATTCACTGCAGCCTAGGCCACTCTTCTCTGACTGGGCCAACGTTTCAAGGTCATTTGCATATAGAAGCTGACTGGACTTCACTCCATTCCGCACCTCAAGCTCCACCCCCACGAGACAGTTGGGACTGTCAGTTGCATATGCGACCTGGTGTATTCTGAGGTAAAATATGTCCTCACTCACAACACATCACTTCCCCCTCAAAAGAAACAAACCAAAAACACAACCATGCCACACTACAAAAGAGACGGACCACACACAAATAGAAGACAAAAAATGATAGGAAAAGGTGCCAGCGGTCACCCCATTACTGCCACACACACCTGAGAGTGCTTCAGAGGATGGTGTACAGGTCCCAGGTTCATGTTATAAAAGCTGCATGGGGGATTATGGACCATTCACAGACTTTCAACATTAACATACCCAGGGCTCTTTTTGTAGCAGGAACTCCTTTGCATATTAGGTGACACACCCCTAATGTAGCCAATCCTCCAAGAGCTTACAGTAAGAGCTCTGTAAGCTCTTGGAGGATTGGCTACATTAGGGGTATGTCACCTAATATGCAAAGGAATTCCTGCTACAAAAAGAGCCCTGAACATGCCTCACAGGGTTGTTGTGCAGATCATATGGGGGAGAGGAGAATGATGTCAGCTGCTTTGGCTCCCACTGCAGGGAAAGACTGTCCTTTCTCTAGGCAGAGGCTGTGGGGGGGAGAAGTAAACCTAAACACAGACAGGCAGTTAAATGTAGGCTGATGGTTGCCTGGAAAGGACATAGGGTTGCCAGATCCAGATTGGAAACTTCCAGGATATTTTAGGGATGAAGCCTGCTGAGGGTGGGGTCTGAGGAGGAGGAAGAGGGGGACCTCAGACAGATGCAATGCCATAGTCCCCACCCCATTCTTCCATGGAATACCAGGTGACAGCTGGAGAGCTCTTCAAGCTCTGGTGCTAATTCAAAGTGCTGGGGATGTGTTGCATTCTGGCAGGGGATGCTGTGAGTGTAGAAATGAAT
The DNA here is from genome assembly GCA_029375565.1 of Gekko gecko. Taxonomy (NCBI): domain Eukaryota; kingdom Metazoa; phylum Chordata; class Lepidosauria; order Squamata; family Gekkonidae; genus Gekko; species Gekko gecko. The sequence goes on from JAPDNY010000003.1 coordinate 153,913,360, forward strand.
TATCAACAGACTAGTGTTTTGGAAAATCTTTAGGAATGGTTTGGTCCATTTACCATGGGGCACCCATCCAGAGCCTCTGGCATTTTCTCACTCTGCTGGCATCAAAACCAATTTAAGGCAAAATAGAGATATGGAGTCTTTTCCATCCTCTTTTGCATCAATCTGTCTTTGCCTAGGTCTTTCAGCACTCTCAGAGTGACTTCATGCATTACTTCACTAGCCCTGGCTGCTTGCTCCTGCTCAGCAGGAGCCTCCCTATGGAAGCTGCCTGGTTGGTTTTGGACCAGCCCCAGATTTTTTGCCTAACCTACCTTGCAGGGTTGCTGTACAGATCACAAAGCAGAAGAGGAGAATGAAGTCAGCTGCTTTGCTTCCCACTAACAAGAAAGACAGAACTTTGCCTAGGAAGAGGCTGCTGAGAGGTATGGAAATTCCTGGAGATTTGAGGGGTGGAGCCTGGAGAGGGTGAGGTTTGAGATGGGGGTGGGACCTTAGACAGATACAGTGCCATAGGCTCCACCCTCCAAACCAGACATTTCCTCCTGGGGAACCATATTGCCAATCTCCAGGGGAGGGCTGGAGATCACTAAGAACTACAACTGCTATCCAGGAGGGAGGGGGAGGAGATGGTAAACAGAAGGGGAGATAAAGGTAGGTTGATGGTTGGCTGGGAAGGAGATAGGGTTGCCAACTCCAGGCTGGGAAATTCCTGGAGATTTGAGGGGTGGAGCCTGGACACAGTGGGGTTTGAGAAATGTTAGAACCTGAGACAGGTACAATGCTATAGACTCCACCCTCCAAACCAGCCATTCCCTCATGGGGAACCATTGTGGCCAATCTCCAGGGGAAGGCTGGAGATCACTGAGAATTGCAACTGCTCTCCAGGAGAGAAGGGGGAGGAGATGGAAAGCTGAAGTCAGAGAGGCACATAAAGGTAGGTTGATGGTTGGCTGGGAAATTCATGGATATTTGAGGGGTGGTGCCTGGAGAGGGTGGGGTTTGAGGATGGGTAGGACCTCAGACAGGTACAATGCCATAGACTCCACCCTCCAAACCAGCCATTTCCTCCTGGGGAACCATTTTTGCCAATCTCCAGGGGAGGGCTAGAAATCACTCAGAATTACAACCTCTTTAAAAACAAACCTCACCTGAGCCTGAAATTATTTTGACACATGTTTGATGTGCTAGATCTTTATGGTCCCTTAAAACTAATACATTTGTTGTGGCCTTCATAGGATACATCTTGCTTGAGATTATTCCACACTATTTTTGTTATTATTTTCAATTCTTAGGATGTGCATGAAGCAATTTCTCCCTTTAGAAAAGGGCAATTTCCATTTATCTTTCATTTGACAAAAGTATCAGATTACCTCCCCCATAGTATTTTTACTTGGTTGATTTTAAACCTTCATAGCAATGTCCTTAGAAATACTGCTGTTTGGTAATTTCATAGGCATGCAGTAGTTTCAGAAATTGTAGGGGTAACATTCTGAATCTGGCTCATTTGCTCACATTTTTATCCCATACATCTTTCAGATTTCAACAGACCTACAACATATATTTTGCTGTGTGAGGTTTTCTTTAAAAAAAGCACTCAAGTTTCAGCTCCTGCAGACAAATTTGAAAACCATACCTATAATCTTATCTTTGAATGGGCATATCAATAGGTTTTTACAGTATCCATGCTGTTGACTAAGACTGAAAGAAAATTTCTGTGTTGTGTGTTTTACTATTCCTGTTGTGCCTGCATGAATCATGTCCTGCAGAGCTTGAGTATGCTTTACATTATCTTCTCAATGACAGTGCCCGTCAGTTATGGTGCTACCTGTGTCTCTTTGTCACATGCTGACAAATATGATATTAACGAAGACCTTTTTCACTAAAGGGAAGACAATGGGGAAGATTTTTTACTGAAAGCTGTGTCTCAGTACTTCTGAAAAACGCTATCAGTTAATGTAGTTCTGCAAATCCAGGGTTGTTCCTTGCTGCAAAGGGAGGGGTGTCCCACTCCCACTCATCAACTTTTTAAAAAAGGACACATTCATCAGGAGGTCCAGCAGTGGGGCCAGGATACTAGAAGCCCTCCCACTGTTGTCCCCCCAAGCACCAAAAATACAGTGCATCATTTGCCCCAGACAGAGAGTTCCTACCTTGTGGCCAATAGCCATTGATAGACCTCTGCTCCATATCCAAGAATTGCCAGAGCCAGGCTGGGGGATTTCTAGAGATTTTGTGGTGGACTCTAAGGAGGGCTGGGTTTGGGAAGGAAGAGGCCTCAGCTGGGTACAATGCCACAGAGTCCACCCTCCAAAGCAGCCATTTTCTATAGGGAGACAGACCTCTGCTGTCTAGAGTCCAGTTGTAATTCTGGAGGATCTCCAGGTCCCATTTGGAGATTGGCAACTCTAGGCCTGGCAGTAGTCTAGGGTTGCCAGGTCTCCCCTGATCTGCATGACTCACCTAGCCTTGGCTGCTTGCTACGGTTCATCAGCAGCCACCCTATGAAAGTCAGTGTAGGGTTGCCAAGTCCGAATTTACTTACCGCGGGGGAGTCCTGTGCTGTCCCGGGAGTCTGTGTGCGTGCGCAAAGCATGCTCGCTGCCACGATGACACCACCCAGAAGTGATGTCATTGCGTCGGCACGTTGGGGGTGGGGCCACTAGGATTCGAGGGAAAACCATAGCGTTTTCCCTCAAATCATAGAGCATCCCGCCCCCAACGTGACCAGCGTGATGATGTCTCCTCTGGGTGACATCATCACGCTGGGGACGTGTGCCAGAAGGGGGTGGAATTCCCCCTGGACTCTTGGGCGGGGGTCTACCTGCCCCCCCGGGGGGGACTTGGCAGGCCTAAGCCAGTGAGTTGCAGCAGTTAGAGCTTCAAAGTAGGGTCTGCAAGGCCCAGGTTCAGATCCCCATCTTGCAGTGGAAGCTGACCATGATTTTGGCCCAGTCACATATTTCAGCCTAACCAACCTCACAGGGTTGTTCTGCAGATAAAAAGGAGGAGAGAATAATGAAAGCTGCTTTGGTCCCCACTGTGGAGAAAGACTGTAATTTTCCTAGGTAGAGGCTGGGGGGTGAAGATGGAAAGCAGAAGAGAGGCAGATAAAGGTAGGTTGGCTGTTGGATGGGAAGGAAATAGGGTTGCCAACTCCAGATTGGGAAATCCCTGGACATTTGAGGGGCAAAGCCTGGAGAGGGTGGGATTTGAGGAGGGGAGGAACTTCGGACTGGTGTAATGCCACCCTCCAGCCATTTCCTCCATGAGAACCATTGCCAGCCTCCGTGTGAGGATTGGAGACCACCCAGAATTACAACTGTTGTCCAGGTGACAGAGATCAGTTCCCCTGGATAAAATGGCTGTTTTGGACGTTTGAGTCTATGGCATCATACCCTGCTGAGGCTGCTTGCCTCCCCAAGCCTCACCGTCCCAAGGATCCACCCCCAAATCTTCAGGAATTTCCCAACCTGGAGTTGGCGGCCCTAAGGTGAATTGATCTCTGTAGCCAGGAGATCCATTGTGATTCCAGAGCACTGCCACTGCTGCTGTGGAGGGAGAGGAAGCAGGTAGGTGGCTGAGAGCACTGCCACTAATGCTACTGCTGCTCTGTGGAGTGGAGGAGGAAGCAGGAAGGAGGCTGGGAGAGTGATGGGGGCAGAAAGGAAGATTGATGGGGTGGGGGGCAGAAAGAGAGAGAAAGAGTGATAAAGTGGGGAGACAGAAAAACAAAGAAAAAGATGACAGGTCAGAAGGAGAGAGGAAGTCACATGCATGGAGGAGAAATAGAGAGTAAGAAAAGGGGGGGGAGAGGAGAGAAGTAGTGTGAGAGAGGTGGGGAGTGAGGAGAGAAGAAGAAGAAGAAGAGAAGAGGAGTTTGGATTTATACCCCGCCCTTCACTGCCCAAAGGTGTCTCAGAGCGGCTTACAATCTCCTTTCCCTTCCCTCCCCACAACAAACACCCTGTGAGGTAGGTGGGGCTGAGAGAACTTCTGACAGAAACTGTCCCTGAGAGAACAGCTGTGCCAGAGCTTGTGACTGACCCAAGATCACATCAGCAGGTGCAAGTGGAGGAGTGGGGAATCAAACCCGGTTCTCCCAGATAAGAGTCCGCGCACTTAACCACTACACCAAACTGGAAGCAAAGGTGTGACAAATGAGATAACCATCCCACAAATTTCTTGCAGGTCTCCACTTGTTTCCACCAACTTACCTGGTGTGGTTGTCAGACTGACTGGCCTTTAATTTCCCGGATCTCCTCTGAAATTCTTTTTAAAGATGGGAGTGACATTAGCTATCTTCCAGTCCTCAGGAATGGAGGCAGATTTTAATGAAAGATTACATATTTTTGTCAGGAGATCCACAAGTTCACATTTGAGTTCTTTCAGAACTCTTGGATGTATGCCATCCGGGCCTGGTGATTTATTAGTTTTTAAGTTGTCTATCAGTGGTAGGACCTCCTCTCTTGTCACCTCATTCTGATTTATAAGACTTAAGGATTGTGGTCCAGAAGCAGCCTACCCATGGCTTTAATCAGGCCTGTGATTCTTTTCTTCCCCCCTCCTTCCCCCACTGTCCTCACCCTTTGAAGCTTTGGGCTGCTGAAGTTCCCAGCTCCCTCCCTCTTGTCTTTGCCTGCTTCAGAGCAAGAAGCTCTTCTGGGCTTGCAAAGTTACAAAGAAAATACGGAATGGATTTTTCCATTAAGGTCTCTGCACCCAGATAGACTACTCTGGGATTGTTTCCAGCAATAGAAACAGTGTTCTAGGACTGGAATTATAGCCCTCAAAGTAGAATGATGTTCCATAGCAATAGAATCTGTGTTCTGGGAATGGAATGACAGCAATATTCTAGGAATAGAATTCCACTGTGGGGGCCCTTATTCCAATCCCGGAATGCTTCTGCTACTTGCAGAGATTGTCATTTCAGTCTGGTGGCTGTCATTCCAGTCCCAAAGTATTCTATCTGGGCTCAAAGACCTTAATGGGAAATCTATTCTGCATTTTCTTTGCAACTTTGTTGCTACAATGTATTTCAATAGAGTGGAGCTCAAGAAGTTTCACTTTCCAGTGTTTGTATAGTTGAAGCTGTTGCTTGATGGAGTTGTCTCCTTGCAAATACAGGGTTGATATTTTGAGCCAACTTGTCTCTGCTGAATGGACCTGAGAACAGATGCCTGAGTGAGTACTCTAACCTGGGAACCCACAGTCAAATGGGGACATTGCACTGGAGAGCCACTGCCACTCTGAGTGGACCTGGGGGGGAGGGGAGAAGTTTGGAATGCCCAGCCGTTTTATGTTCCTAGGCTGAGAGCATTTTATATTCTCAATTTATATTTTTAGTTTCTGCTGTGATCCTTGAGCTTTTTCTTGATATTTTATTTTCAAAATTGCATTGTCAAACCACACTATCTCCCCCACCTTTCCATTTTAGAAGATCTTTTAAGGGGGGGGAGGTTTGGGAGGTGTCAGTTATCAAAGACTGTTAAATAAACTAAATATCACAAGAGTTTTAAGCATATCTGTATTTTAAGTTTAAAAAATAGCTTTAATTGTGTTTATATCTTTTATAAAGTTTATATCTCTGCTACCTGGCATTACATTTTATGACACGCATGGCCTGGCCTCACAAAGTCCCATTTATGTCAGATCCAGCCCTGCTAACAAACAGTGACAGCCCCAGGTTTTTTTGCCCACTAGGTGAGGATACATTTTGTCACCCCCCCACATGTGGGGCAGGATGGGGGAGGGTGCTGGGGCTGCAGCGGGGGGCATGGCCCATCACAGCCACTGTAGCAGCTGCAGGGGCCACAGCCATTGGCACACACCACAGCATCAGCAGCTCTTGAGCATCACTCACAGCCTCCTCATTGGGCGCCTTTGCGGCACCCTCTCCCCCTTCCTTTTCAGCATACGGGAGCCACTGGCGGTAACTGTGCATGCACGAGCATAGCTCAGAGCTCTTGGTTTCCCGTACTTCAGCTGGCAGTTTCCCTTCATGCGGAGGCGTCACCTCTGGTGGAGCAGGACAACCAAGTATGGCAAGGAGGGGACGAGGCCGGCCAGAATGGCGCCCTTGTCAAGCTGTCTCCCTAGGTGACAGTCTAAAATTTAAGAATAATGGGCCAGCCAATGAGTTCGACACGTCTGGATTAGACAATTGAGTTCCATGCAGTTCTCAAGACTTGCTTCAGAGGAGGGAAAATATAAGACTGAGAAGAAGCTTCTACAGAAATTGCATGAAACTATTTTTTTCAGCTCTGTTAGCCTCCCCTTCCAATATTACTCTTGTGAAGATCATATTACTGTTGTGGAGAGGGTTAGAATAGGCCACAGAGTCCACCCTCCAAAACATTCATTTTTTTGCTGTCATTTGAAGATCAGTTGTAATTCCAGGAGATCTTCAGGCCCCACCTGGATGTTGCTCCTAAGTAGTATTGCTCCTGTGTAGTACTAATAAAGTGTATTGTTAGATCACCAAAACATGCATTCAATCACATTCCAAAATGAACTCCAAAGTGCAATGGCCCTACTAACCTGAGGAATTATTACTTTTTCCAGCAATTATGTCCCACATCTTGTGCCTCCCACAATTTGTGTTAAGTAGAATGTGGAGAACACTATGGAATAGAGATATGTATAATCAAAGACAACCTTGGGAAGTAGAACTCAGCTGGAGGTACTAAGAGGATGTAAGAAAATCCCTTCAAATGTATCCAGTGAGTCCAGGAGAAAACTGTGGGATTACAGCACTGGGACTGGCTCAAATTGGGAGCAGGGACAAACAATTTTGTTGACTAGTTTTTAGTTCTTCCTAAAGTGGCATAAGAAGAGAAGGCTTTAAAGGTCAGCAAGAGAACCAAGAAATACATGATTTTGTGGATAAAATACGCCTCTTGATACCACAGAGTCTGCTATTTATAAAATAATTTCTGTTGGCACAGTTTTCTAACTGGATTTTATGATCCTAGTGCACTGCAGTTTTCTTACAAAAGGAGATCATTCTATAAAAATGCACATAGCATAAATATCACAATGAATGATATCAAATCCTGGCAGGATTTTCAATGGTTGTTTTAGAGGTTGACATAAATTTTAGGAATATTATAGATGAATATATGAAGCTGCCCAGGGCTATCTAGAATAGAGAACCCTGCTGGATCAGACTAGTAGTTCATCTAGTCCAGCATCCTGCTTCACCCTACAGCCAACCAGTTGCCCTGGAGGAAGAACAAACAGCATAGAGGTGAAGGCCTTTCCCTCATGTTGCCTCCTAGTCATTGATATACAGAGTTTTATTTCCTCTACTAGAGGTTCTTTTTAATCACCATGGCTAGATAACCTTTGATGGACATAATTTCCATGAATCTGGTCTAATCCCCTTTTTAAAGCCATCTGTGCTCATGTCCATCACTATGTCCACTGGCAGTGAATTCCACAATTCAAATGATCATTGAGTTACTAAGCATTTTCTTTTCTCTGTTCTGAATCTATTGCCCAGTAACCACATCGAGTGCCCCTAAGGCAGTGGTGGCGAACCTATGGCACGGGTGCCAGAGGTAGCACTCAGAGCCCTCTCTGTGGGCATGCACAAGGAGGTGGCTGAGCCTGCTTATTGTGCTGATGCAGCTGCTGCACCAGCCGGCCCTAGGCCAAACCCTGGGCCCTGGTCAGAAAACAAATACCACACATGAGAGGAAAAGATGTGCAAACCCCACTTGTTAACATGGGGGAGGGAGGGGAATTGTTTTCCCCATGGGCTCCACCTTCCTCACAGCCTGATGCTGACCCCCAATTCCCACCTATTCAAAGCCCAGGAGCTGCTCAGCAAGGAATCCCCGCAGCCTCACCCCGCCCCCTTAGCCCAGGAAAGCACGGCAACTCCCCTTCCTTTGCAAATGCACTCTCCAATCCACACCCCTTCTGCCCCAGAGGAGTGAGGCTGAGCATTCCCAGGGATGCCCACTCAGGCTTGTTGCCAAAAGTTGCGTCTGCGTGAGCGCGCCACTTCAGTTTCCAAACTTGCCTTCTTTGGGGAGGTGTGCTATTCCTCCTCCCCCTCCTCCCTCTTTGGTTCTCTGCCTAGTCTCTCTCACTGTGCCCTCTGGCGTCCTGTGCTCTAACCTGGAGTCTGAAAAACTTTAGTACCCACCCCCTTCACCTCCTTTCGGGGCTGCCCCACTGCTTTGGGTGGCATGTCTTGTGCGCCTGCTCAGAGGCTGTGATTAGAAGAGCCGTTTCAAGGAGTTGGACATGGAGACTGTTTTGGCACTGGTGTTGCAGGAGGGGGTGTCAGCCAGCATTGTGGTGAGGTGTCTCAAGGCGAGCCAGAGCTCCCACCCTGTGGAGGTAAGGCGCAGCACCCCTCCCCCCTAATTATAGCTTCCTGAGAGCTTCCTGGGAATCACACATAGGGCACCACTCCCCCCGTGATGAGAGACTGTCCCTGAACTTCAGAACTCCCATCTCTCCAGCGATGAGCTGGGGCGGAGGGACGAGGCAGAAATGAATAGCTGCTTCAAAAGTAGTACCCGATCTTGTGCATACTTATTCAAAATTAAGCACCACTGAGACAACCGAACTTGCTTTCAAGTATGAGAGCATAGGATTGCACCTTTAGTCAGACTGTAAATTTGCTCTGGCTTTTCACACTCATGGGAATGACTAAAATGCCATTTGGAGGAGAAGAAAAAGAGAGAGAAGAGATTGGATTTATACCCCGCCCTTCACTTGGAGTCTCAGAGTGGCTTACAAACTCCTTTCCCTTCCCCTCCCCACAACAGACACCCTGTGAGGTAGGTGGGGCTGAGAGAGCTCTAACACAATCTGCTCTTTCAGGAACAGCTGTGCCAGAGCTTGTGACTGACCCAAGGTCACATCAGCAGGTGCAAGTGGAGGAGTGGGGAATCAAACCCGGTCCTCCCAGATTAGAGTCACACACTTAACCACTACACCAAACTGGCTCTCTGCGGTGGGTGGGGAGCCATGTAGGAGGGCGGATGTATGGGGATACCTAGTTCGCTTTCCTTCAAAACCGTGCAGCCTTGATATGCTTTGGGGGTGCATCACCTGGTTGAAGTGCTCAAGTTGAAGTGCTTTATTTGTTCATCAGTCAAGATTTGCAGGATCAAAATTTAATTTACTTCGAATCAATCTAGAAAGGGCAGATTCCACTGAGGGTGCTGTTTTTCTGTCTCTTTCACATGGAAGAGGGAAGAGGGCTGTCACTTTAGGTGTGAAAATATGTAAGATCATGTTGAGAAAGACAGACCAGATAAATAGGAAGGGTCCTGTCCTGTACTAACTGGAAGGAGTTTGTGTGTATGACGTCAAATGCAAATTTCATGCCAAATGCAAACTTTTATCTTTCAATAAAAAGTTGTTTGTATCATTGAAAGCTCTGTTATTGTGTTTTTCTTTTAAGACAAAAGATGTTAAGGTATGAATTGTTTTTTCTAAACTAAAACCTCAGTATTCAAGATAAATTGCCGTGTTGGCACTTTACAATAAATAAGTGGGATCTGGATTGCAATTTGGGCACTCGGTCTCTAAAAGGTTCGCCATCACTGCCCTAAGGTCTAGAATTAGCAAGAAAATGTTCTCTTTATCCACTCATTCCACACTGTGCATAATAAGCCTCTATCATGTAGCCCCTTCATCTTCCCCCCCAACTAAAAACTCCCAGATTCTTTAGCCTTTCTTCATAAGAAAGGTGCTCCAACCCCTTAAGCATCTTGCATTTTCCTTTTCTGTATTTTTTCCAACTTTTCAATATTTGTTTTGAGATATGGCAACTAAAACAGTACACAGTATTATAGAGGAGTCCATACAATAAATCGATACAGGTGCATTACAATATTGGACATTTTATTTTCAATTCCTTTTCTAATAATCCTCAACATGCAGTTTCCTTTTTCACTGCTGCCACACATGAAGTCAGCATCTAACCCAGTATTCTCCTCTGACTGGAAGCAGTCCTTCACTGTTATTGTTAGAGGTCTTACCCAACTTGCTACCTGAGATCTTTTAGCTGGACACACCAGGTATCAAACCCTGCATGCAAAGCATGTACTCTACTGCTGAGCTATTGGTCTTCCTAATTAAAAGTCCAGGCCTCTGATAACTTCCAAACTAAGGGAAGATTTGAATTGAACATACAGCACCAGCCATGCAACCTAAGCATAATGATCACAACCAAACCACTGTACTGCATATTAGTTTCTCAGAATAGGAGTAATATATCTCTCTCTTTCCTTATTCCACTTGGGACAAAGAAGCATTATGTGGGCCATAGTTTCTATCATCTCTTGTCCACAATCATACAGTCGTTCTGAAAACAGAAGTCCCGAAAAACAGCCAAAAAGCACCTTAGAGGGGAAAGAGTTAAGTCTTGCCAAGGTGAAAGCGCGACATTGTCTTGGGATCGTTAGAGTATAACAATATGTCGGAATCGTCTCGGGAGGGGCAAGACCCAACGATAAACCCGAGCAAGTACGTCGGGCTCTTTGAAGGGTGCTACTGAAGTCAAGTTCCTTTAATTTCAATTTAATTTCTCTAAAAAGCTCATTAGGTAGTGGGGTTGTTATATCAATCCCCAAGATTTTTAGTTTCTGTTTGATTAACTTGGATCGGCTGCTCTTGTAGGTGTCATGGGGGATTAAATGTGAGAAACCTGCTTTATTTGTGCTGCCCCCCTGAATATCCTTCTTCATGAACAGCTTAAAAGCTGCGAGCCAGGCTCTCTGTTCAATTGATGGTTGAGCAAATTCAACCCTGAGTGCAGTTCCCGCTACGCATCTAGGAACTGCCGCAATTTCCCTCAAAAAGGTGTGTAAGGGAGAATCAAGGGTTTCAGATACTCCTTCAATCCACACTGCACACCCATAAAGAATCTTCGGGATAGCCTTAGCATTGAAAATCTTAATGGCAGCTGGTATGTGGTTTGCACCTTTGGAATAACAGAATTTTTTTATCGCCTTAGCTGTAATATTTGCAGCTTTAAGGGCCGCCTGAACATGTGGTTTCCATGATAGATTGTAATTAAAAGTGATGCCCAGGTAGGTAAAGGAGGGGACTCTCTCCAAGGCCCCACCCAATGCGCTTATCTTAGGTCCATTGTGGAATGTTCTGGAAAATCTAAGGACCTTTGTCTTGGAATAGTTAACTTTAAGGTCCTCTTTATTGCAGTATGTAATAAATGCGTTTATTACTGATTTTAAGCCCCGTTCTGTTTTGGAGAGAAGAACGGCATCATCTGCGTACAGAAGGATTGGAATTGGTGTATTTGCCATAAAAGGGGGGTGTTTGGCCTGGGATTTCACAAATGGATCATATCATTAATAAATAGATTGAATAAAGCTGGGGCAAGCAAGCAGCCTTGTTTCACTCCCTTGTTAGTTTGAAAACTTGCAGTAAGTTGGCCTTGCCAATTGTATCTAATTTGGGTGGAGGTGTCGGTGTATAAGTTCATAATTAAAGATAGTAACCTTCTGTCTATTGTAGTTTCTGTCAGTTTACACCATAGTCTGCCACGATTGATGGAATCGAAAGCGGTCTTCAGATCCATGAAGGCCGCATACAGTTTCCCACCTGGGGAAGCCAAATACTTGCTCACTAAATGATGTAAAACAAGGGCATGATCCATGGTTGAAACCCCTTTGCAGAAACCTATCTGTTCTGGGAGGAGAATCACCTCCTGATCAATCCAATCCGTTAATCTCTCAAGGAGCTGTGCTGCATATATTTTCCCTGGAATGGAGAGTAAGCTTATGGGTCGGTAATTGTGAGGATCAGCCCTATTGTCTTTCTTGTAAATTGGAACTATAATTGAACGCTTCCACTCAGTTGGTGTAGCACCAGAACTATTTATTAATGAAAAGATGGAAGCTAAACAGGAGCCCCACCAAGTAGGGTTCATCAAAAATAATTCAGGAGGGATAAAATCCAGCCCAGGAGCTTTTCCCCTTTTCAGATGTTTTATTATATTAATTATTTGGATGGGGGAAACCGCTGGCCAACTTCCCATGTTCTCAGCTAAAAGGCTGGGTTCTATATTATTGGCTGATGTAGATGCCATTGGACTTTGAAGGAGGGCACTATAATGGGCTATCCAGTGAGATGTGGTTATATCTGTCTGATGGTGTGAGGGAAGAGAAGAGTTTTTAATTAGGTTCCAAAAGAGCTTATGGTCATTATTTGCTATCACTAGATGTAGGGATGACCAGTCTTTTTGAGAAGTTAGCTCTTTCTTAAGTTTAATAGTCTTCTTATACTCTTGTTTAAGTGATCTAATCTTTTCTACGTCCTTCTGAAGACCTGTCTTTTTAGTTGTTCTGTACTGTAGTCTAATTGCTCTTTTCAGTTCCTTACACTCCTCATCATACCAACTGTTACTCTTTAATATGGGTGTAAACTCATCTTTTCCCTTGACTCCCCTTTCCACAGAGCAAAGAGATGATAGATTACTCATTAATGTTCCATAATGTTCCAGCCCTGTTACAATATTGCCTAAAAGGCAATGTTGGATCATATCTGCCTCAATGTTTTCCTGATTAAGGATCTCGTGTATTTGGGACTCAATCTCTTGAGACCATTTAATAGGTTTCTTGACTAAAGTTCGCTCTTGAAGTCCCAAAGTATTGTGAGTGGAAATAGCCCGCAGCTGAAAAGTGGCTTCAAAAGTCAGAGGGAGATGATCTCCCCCTAAATATTCTCCTACTTCCACGTTAGTGACTTGAGAGAATATACTTGGGGACACCAGCAAATGATCTAAAATGCTGAGTCCATTAGAAGTAAAGCAAGTGTAGCAACCTGAGCACTTCGTGTTGATAGTACCATTCAGGAAAACAAGGTTCAACGTGACTGCTAATGCCATCAAATATCTGCCAGCTGGGTGATCTCTGGAACTTCTGGAAAACCAGGGTAAGGGCAGTGTTAAATCAGATGATCTTAGCACCTCCGGGAGCAGAACCTCGTCATTGCCACCTATTCGCGCATTAAAGTCTCCTGATAATAAAACCATCGCATTGGGGTATTTAGTAAGGGATTGGCCTACCTGATCAGCAAAGTCATTCCATATTAACTGGACTTTAAAATTATCCTCTGCAGGTGGAACATATGCTGTGAGAATCAGGAGGGGATCCACGAAATAACTAGACCATATACAAACCGCTAACAGTACAGGAGAAACTATGAATACTTCACTCTTCGACACTTCCAGATCTCTAGAAACAAGACAGGTAAGACCAGCTTTCGGTCTGCCTTTACCCTTGCATTTTATCGCTGGGGCCGAAAAGGACCAGTAATTCAACAGGTTAATTTGGTCTTGGGCCCATGTTTCTTGTAGGGATACAATGTGGAAGTGGCTTAACACTTTTAAAATATGGGGGTCACCGCTCTTGCTTTTCTATCCATTTACATTCCAGGACAGGACCCTGAGTGTTGTGGGGTTAGCTAGTCAATTGTGTCCAGACTCCTGAGGTCCTTCTGGGATGATGTGTCCTGACGTAGCTTCTTCTAAGCTCGAGGGGTCCATCTCGATTTCTTCCACAAACTGCTCCTCCACAACACACCCATTTGTCCTCTTGCGGGCACTCATTTCAGGAGGAGTTTTAGTCTTTGTTTATTTAATTCTGGTTGTGCAGTTTTTGATTGCTTCGCTACATCAGCTAGTTCCTCTGCTAGAGACTTTGAATCCGCCATTGGCAGAAGGTGTTTGTTGGAGTACACAGAGAACAGTAGTGAGGAGTCTATTTCATAATCATCCTGCTGCAGCTCTGAAGGGTCAGCTAGCCTGTTTTTATTTTGGCACTGTTTTTTCCAAGTTAACTGGGGAAGCTTTGGACCTGCCAGCTGGCTGTATCTCCGAATCTTTGATCTCACTCAGTTTATGGCACATGAAGTCCAATCTATTGATAATTGATTGTTGCTCGTTGCTGGGGAGATTCCCAAAGGAGTTGAAAAGATCATCCTCTATAGGATTTGCCAGAAACTTATGTGTCAGTTGTCTCTTGGGGGTCGGGTTTGTTCCTTGGCCAGCTTGTGCATGATGAAGTTCTTCAGGGGGTTGTGTGCTCTCCATGGGTTCACCCAGGTCGTCCCAAGAAATTAAATTCGTTTGGGATGTTTGATGACTCTCTGTTCCATTGGTAACCCCTTCTGTGATGGTAAGTTCATATCAGCACCCAAGGATTTCTTATAGCACAAGGGTAATATAATAGCATTTTGGAACACCCGTGTTGGGAAGACTCCTTTGGTTACAAGCTGTGACTTCTTCTCATAAATCACGGAGGGTATTCTAGTAGAAGCAAAGGAGAGTAGAACTTTTTGAGACTGATTTGGGGGATTGAGAAATTCAGCCTTCACCAGTTCTACTTCTGGTTAATTTATTCTAAGAAGGTCAGCCAAATGACGTTTGGGGCGCTGACCTCCTTGCCAGTTAGGAGTTTGTCCCCTTCGCCCACATATTGTTAGGCAAATCTTTCTTGGCTGAAATATTAGCTGAAGGGGGTGGTTCCATAAAGCACTTCCCTGTTTCAGTTTATGCTCCCTTATCCCCTTAACGGCATAAGTCTGCTCCCTTCTTCCCAAGCTAGTGTTCTGGGCTGCTGGCTGTGCCTAAGACATTAGTTGTAACTGCTGATTGTTAGCAGACAGTTTCGAGAGCTCTGCAGTTAGCTGTTTCATTTGAGTATTAATATTTTGAATGTTTCTAAAGATACATTCCACAGTCCTTGCAATTATAGTTAACAGGCTGCTCTCCGTAGGTGTTCCAGCTGCCTCAGGGTCTAAATCAATATGCCCCACCCTTGACTCCATAGAAGTAGTATCTTCCACCAAAGTACTCGCATCTTCCTCACTATTAATCTCAAGAGGTAAAAAGTGATTTGCTGTCTCCACGGCATAGATAGGCATATGGTTCTTACTCCTACTTTTGCTTTCACTTGAGGTAAAAAAGTCTTTAATCCTGGATAGTTTGAGGGCTGGGGATGGGACAGCCTCCTCTGTATATCTTGGTTGCTTTTCCGCAGGCATTATAGCACACGGAGAGAGAGAAAAGGAGGAAAAGAAAACAAGGCAGGGGGAAAAAAAGGAGAGTTGTTTTCTTTTATATATGACTGGCATAACATTTCAATCAGGTCCCATAAAGGAAACTGTTAAAAATTCTACCATATGAATAATGATTAGAGCAACTAAGAGTAAATCAACAGAAACAGTTAATGTTGTTGTAGTACTAATTCATCTCTTCTGAAGTAGCATATCACCACTCTTTCTTGTTGACAAGGTGCTGAGTTAGATGGGCAACCGATATGACATTGTAAAGCACTTTGTACTTTTTCATGGCAATTGTCAGAGAATAAAAGCAAGCTTTACTGGCTGAGAGAGACCACTTTCCATGTATACCTCTTTATTTTTGAGTGATCTTGAATCCATTTAGCCATCTCTCCTTTTTTTCTCTTTAAGTGCATTTTTCAAATGCCTCCTTGTTGTACCACATGTTATTATTTGAAGACTACTTGGGAAAGTAAACTTACACAAGAGAGAAGTAGTCTCTTTTGAACGGTCCTTTATCAAAAAAACCTCCCGAGTAACCATTTATTGATCATTATCATCATCATCCTTTCTGTCTTTTTCTCAGGCTTTTGACTGAGAGGTAACTGTCACAAGCCCAGCTAAAGCTGTAGTTGTATTCTGCACTTACCTGGCTGTTAGTTTCATTGAACTCAGTGGGAGTTCTGAATAGGCTGGGCATGAACCAGCTGACGAACTGAAGTTCATCATAAATTTTGGGAAGTTCATGGTTTGCGAAATGATATTCATGAACTGAAGAGCCACCATAAACTTCCACAAATTTTGATGCAGTTCATGGCAGTCTGTGAGGAGCACAGCCATTTAAACCCCTGCTTTCTGTTCTTCACAAAAACAGCTGAACGTCAGGGAGCTCCCTGCCATTTATTTGATTGGTTTAAATGTCTTGGAGCCAATTAACCCCCTGCTTTCTGCTCACTGCAGAAAGTGGCAGCAAGTAGAAAGCAGTGAGTTAAATGGCTTTGAACCATTTAACCCCCTGCTTTCTGCTCCCCACCACTTTTCATGGGGAGCAGAAAGCAGGGAATTAAATGGTTCATGAACACATACAAACTAGTTCAGTTCACAAATCTGCATATCTATTCGTGGTTCAGTTTGTGGTTCAGCCCTAGATCTCAGGAAACATGCACTGGTTGAGCAGCATATTTTTGCAAATATGTGTATAATGTTTTACCTGAGATTTCTCCAGTTCAGTATAAAGATTCTCATAGTAATCCACAGCTACTTCACAGGGTGAGGTAATGGATGAATCGGCCATCCTGTGCTCCTTGCAGAAAAGTTGAGTTGAAAATGGATGGCTAGATAAATTATTCAGGATTTATTCATCTAACATGAGGTTCAAGCCATAACTCTTCCAACAAGATGGAAACTTAGTAAGGAATCCAAGGAGCCAATGTGAATTAAAAGAAAACTCTGTGATGACCTCAGGAAGAAAAGGGAAATGTTCAAGTAATGGAGGGAATCACATACTTTTAAAGAAGAGTGTCTGAGGGTTACTAGGCACTGTAGGTCAACCATGAGAGAAGCCAAAGTTCAGAGTGAGCTGAGGTTGGCCAGGGAAGTTTGCTTCAACAAGAGAAGTGTCTTCAGCTATGTGAGGAGCAAATGCAAGGTAAAAGAGGTGATAGGCCTACTATTGGGTGAAAATTGAGAAACTCTGAAAGACAACAGAGAGAAAGCAGAAAGGCTCCTTGCCTATTTTGCCTCAGGTTTTTTTTTCCTTGGAAGAAGAAAACAGGTTTATCAAAAAAAAGGTAGCAGCAAGGCATGGCATCCAGACTGCTGGTTGTTGTGGACAGAGAGGATGTTAGAGGCATCTGGCACAAATCCCCTGGGTCGGATAGGGTGCACTTGAAAGTGCTCAAAGAACTTTCTAGAGAACTTTCAAAGCCTTTACCCATCATTGTCAAGACCTCTTGGAGGACAGGAGTTGTGCCACAGGACTGGAGGAGGGTGAATGTTATCCAAACATCAAAAAGGGAGGAAGGATGACTCAGGGAACTACAGGCCCATCAGTTTGACCTCTGTCCTTGGGAAGATACTGGAGCAGATTTTAAAGATGTCAGTCTGCAAGCATCTGATGGACAATTTGGTGATCCAGAGAAGTCAGCACAGGTCCTGCCAGATCAACCTTGTTTCCTTCTTTGATCAAGCGATGAATTTACTGAATTGTGCAAATGCTGATGATGTTATTTACCTCGATTTCAGTAAAGCTTTTGACAAAGTTCCCAATAATGTTCTGAGTAGACTGGAGGCCTGCAGACTGAACTCTAGGATAGTTAGGTGGATAGGGAAATGGTTGGGGAACCATACCCAAAGAGTAGTTGTCAATGGCATTTCATCTGATCAGAGAGAGGTATCCAGTGGGGTGCCACAGGACTCAGTTCTCAGCTCGGTACTTTTCAATATTTTATAAGTGATCTATATGATGAGATGGAGTGACTAATCATTAAATCTGCAGATGACACCAAATTGGGAGGAGTAGCAAACACCCTGGAAGATAGAGATAGGGTGCGGTCACACGCACCAGATAAAATGGGGGGGGGAAGCGAGGCTATTTCCCCCAGAGGAAATAGACCCACAGCTGCATGATTACACTCCCTTTGAAGCTGCGGGTGCAGCCCATCAGTGTGTGATCAGACACAATTGTGGGTGAGTTGTGTGTGGGGGTTGTGCCGTTTGTTTCCCATGCACTTAAACAAGGAATCAGTGAACCACACCTCTGCACTGAGGGCTCCCTATGGAGTTTGCAATGATGCACATACAGCAAAGGGGGGAAAAAACAACAGCACAAAGTCAGGATGGCCTGATCAGACCATCCCAACAGCATGAGAGCACGCTAGAGCGATCAGACAGAGGGAAATCCATCTGTGGCCCGTCGCAGCCCGTTTACTACTGGATTTTTCCCGGTGTCTTTTAACTCCACTTCTGCGGTGGAGCAGAATGGGTTTCCGATGGCTGTGGGGCACTTTCTGGATGCTGTTGTCTGATCACGCCCTTTAAATTCACCTGGCATTCGCACCTATGTCAGGTCTAATTGTGTGTATGATTGCAGCCATAGAATTCAACAAGATCTGAACACACTGGAAAGTTGGGCAGATGTGAATAAGATACCATTCAACAAGGATAAGTGCAGAGTTTTACATCTGGGTAACAAAAATGAGAAGCACACATACTGGATGGGGGACATGGGAAGCAGTATGTATAAACAAGATCTTGGGATGTGGGTGGACTGTAAGCTAAATATGAACAGTCAGTGTGATGCAGCACCAAAATATGCTAATGCTGTCTTGGGGTGAATCAACTGAGGCATAACATCCAAATCACAAGATGTCATAGTCTTGCTGTACACTGAACATTGGTCAGGCCACACCCGGAGTTCTCTGTTCAGTTCCTAAGGTCTCATATCCAAAAGGATGTGGACAGAATGGAGCGGGTACAGAGAATTGTGAGAAAGATGATCAAAGGTGCAAAGACCAAGTCCTATAAGGAAAGGCTGAGGGAGCTGGGAATGTTCAAGCTGGTTGAGGGGGGACAGGCAGCTGATTCCCTTCCTCTCTTCCCCAGACTTAACTACAGTGATCCATGCAATGGTCACCTCCAGGCTAGATTACTGTAACTCCCTCTATGCAAGGCTACCCTTGAGACTGACCCAGAAACTCCAGCTGGTTCAGAATGCAGCTGTTCATTTTCTCACTGGAACATCATTAAGACCCCATATTACACCAGTGCTCTGCCAGCTGTACTGGCTCCAGGTGGAGTACCAGATCAATTTCAAGTATTGTTTTTGACCTTTAAAGCCCTATGCAGTCTGGGACTAACATATCTAAGGGACTGTCTCTCCTGGTACATCCCCCAGAGTTCTGAGCTCAATAGATCAAAATCTACTGGTGATCCCTGGCTCCAAAAATATGCATCTAGCTGCAACCAGAGCCAGAGCCTTTTCAGATTTGGCACCAGTGTGGTGGAATGTTCTCCCAAGAGAGATGGGGGCCCCGTGGGACTTAAACCAATTCTGCAGGGCCTGTAAAACAGAGCTGTTCCACCAGGGCTATGGCTGAGGAAGTGGTAACCATCAAGTCTGACCTCCCCCTGTGTTTTTTATCCCTAGCCTACTTGTGTGTGTGTGTAATCTTAATATCCACTGTTGCACCTGATAGAAAACCCTTTTGAGCTGTGTTAACTGTCTTATTGTTTTGACTGCCATCTGATACTGTTTTAATTGTTAACCTATATTTATTGGGTTAACTGTTTTATTGTTACTGCTGTTACATGCCCTGAGCCTGCTCGCAGGGGTGGGTGGGCTAAAAATCAACTAAACTAAACTCTTTAAATATTGGAAAGGCTTTCTCTTAAGAGTCAGGCAAGGAGCTGTTCCTGTTGGCAGCAGAGGATAGGACTCTCAATAATGGGTTTAAATGACAAGCGGAAAGATAATGGCTGAATATTGGGGGGGGGGCGTTACAGTAAGAGTAGTTCAGCAGTGGAATCAGCTGCCTTGGGAGGTGGTGGTGAGCTCCCCCTCATTGGTAGTCTTCAAGCAGTGACTGGACAAACCATTGCCAGAGATGCTTTAGGCTGATCCTGCATCGAGCAGAGGGTGAGACTATATGGCTTGTATGGCCTCTTCCAACCCTAGGATTCTATGATTCTAAGATGTTCAGAGTGAAACCATAGTAAAAACATAACTGAAGGAATGTTTCATGTCCTAGGAATCATATCTTTTTGTCACCCTGGTCCTCTTGCTATGGAATTGCTTATTTCATAATAAAGCATGTGGTGATTGTTCTCTCCTGTGTAGCATATATTTGAAGAATCTTCAACAATACTGTTTTTTCTTTCTTTCTTTTAATTTTTTTAAAAATATTATATAGCCTTCAGAACACAAGAAAAGCCAATGTTGGATCAGGCCAATGGCCCATCCAGTCTAACACTCTGTCACACAGTCACCAAAAATACCAGGTGCCATCAGAAGGTCCAGCAGTGGGGCCAGGACACTAGAAGCTCTCCCACTGTTGCCCCCCCCCAAGCACCTAGAATACTGTGCATCACTTGCCCCAGACCAAGAGTTCCTGTCTACACCTTGTAGCTCATAGCCACTGATGAACCTCTGCTCCATATGTTTATCTAATTCCCTCTTGAATTAGATAAACAGCTTGTAGCTGCCACCACCTCATGTAAACCAAGTGAATATAGTAACAAACAATTATACATGCAGCAACAATAACTACAAAGCCATATCCCAGTAAAGATACACAAAAACCTATCAGTGTTAATGACAACTTTAAGAATAATAGAGAATAAATACATCTACCCAAGGGTCATTTCATAGAAAAAGAGGTGCAGGAGATCATTTGCATAATTCATTTGCATATGCCACACCCCCTGACAAAGGGCAAGCATGCAAGCATGCCTGGGTTTCCTGCCTGATTTTCTCCAGGTCCCAATCTTCTTGAGAAGATTGGGCCCATGTTTAGAATGCCTTTCTTTCCCTTCCCCAGATGTCATTTAAGGCATTTAAATCCCCCCAGGCAGTGGGGGAGGCTCTGCAGGCCTTCCCTGGCCTGTCCGCCTCAGCAGGCAGGCCAGGAAAGGCGGTGGGGGCCCTGCCCCTGGGCTCCTTACTGCCGAAGTGCTGTTCCAGCATGTTCCAGCAGGAAATGACCCCTGCATCTACCAGCAAGGAGGTATCTGGCAGTTTCCCTTCAGAGACCATATAGTTTAGGTATGGCCACCATATTTCCACAAAACTTGAACGGTGCTCCACAGAGTCTATAAAACTGTTAATATGATAAGCTATCTTCTCCATATAATATAAATATTCCATAATTTATCAAACCACAATTTGATTGTGGGTGGATGCTTAGCCTTCCATCAGGAGGCTATAACCATTCTAACAAGAATTCCATAAGCCTTGATGTAGACCATGGTATATCAAGCCCTAACCCTATATTAAGTAAAAACACTTCTGGACAATGTTGTAACCTGTGCCCTGTGATTTGCTTTGTCTGCACTATACATTGCATCTGATTTTTATAGGTGATTTACTGCTACTTAAGTAAGTGAGTAAATTAGGGATATGGATCAGTGGTAGAAAATCAGTGTGAAAAAGGTACCATGCTCAACCCCTGATATCTCCAATTAAAACTGTCAGGAAAAATATGATATGAAAGACCTCCACCTGAAATCCTTCAGAGCTACTGTGAATCAAAGTAGACAACATTGCTCTTAATTGACCAGGGGTCTGACCAAGCATAAGGCGGATTCACATGTGTATATATTTTGTATAGTTGTAATATTTTCATTAACATGTTTTTTTGTATTATCTGTGTTAAAATTAATATATTTTTTAGAAGTAGTCTTAGGCAAAAGCATTATCCCAGAGCCTCAACCTCTCTACCAGCAAAGTGGGACAAATAATACTTGCTTACTTATAGAACTGTTGAACTAATGGATAATATATATGATGTACTTTTGTGCACTGAACCATTGTTCACTTCTTGTAGTAGTGTTAAGTAGCTTCACTTCAGATATCTCAGTTTACATATTTCCATGCCCATGCCCCCCAAAAAAAACTGCATGAGGGGAGGTTGAGCTGTTTCATACTTCAAATAAAATAAAATAAGAATAATGCATAATATATATATATATATATATATACACACATACATACACACACACACACACACACACACACCAAGTTGGGCTGCTATATCTTCATGATAAAGAAAAAAACTAGCAAGCAAATAGAGAATCCCAAACAGGCAAATACAACAAAGTCCTCACTGCACTCAGCACAGATGGTGTTTTGGTATGCTCACAAAGAAAGGGGGGGAAGGAAGCCTTCTGATTCCACTACCATTTGAAAAACAAATGATAAAATGAAACTATCTTGATTTTATTTCTAAAGGAGCCTGGTACAAATGTGTAGAATCAATATGCTGGAGAGATGAAACCGACCTTTGCCAGTTAGTGATGCTGCCTGCCTGATGATGTAGGACAGAACATTTCATGGCATGGTTGTGTAGTTGTTTTGAAAGCTGAAAACACAGCTTGGTCTCCATGTTCCATTCCAGCCTGGCTAGCTGTACTGAGCAGTGCAAACCCACATCTAACTGGCAGTGCTAAATTGGCCAAAAAGCTTGTAAGAGAATTGGCTGTGAAATAAACATAAGCATTTGCCCACCCACCCCTCGAATGAAACACAACACACTTATGGGTTATAACTGGGACTTTATTTACACACAAGATGATCTGCATCATTATTCAATTTAAGCACGGGTTAGATTGTGCCTGCGTGGCAGGTCTCCTAACAGGGCAAAGCCACCCTAGCTCAGAGCCAGGTCCGGAATCCTTCTGGACCCCAGCCTCTCCCAGCTTGCACTCAAGATGCCAAGAGGGGACAGAGGAGCACATCCTCGCCATGACTGCTAAGTCTTAAGGCTCGCCATGTGCTCCCCCACCCCCCCAGGGGGGGCACCCCTCTGAGGCTCCCAGACTGCCAAGCCCTTAGGTGTGAAGTTCGAGGACCCCTCCCCATCACTGATCACTCAGGGTGCTTGCCATCTCCAATCCACCCCCTCAACCCGTGCTTTCCTGTCCCAGCAGGGCCTAACCAGATCACCAGGCCAAGCATGCCACAACCCTCCATGGACCATGTGAAGCAGGCAAAAAAGAGCCCCCTCGCGGCCAATCTGAGGAGACCCAAAAAATTCCTGCTCAGCCCCAAACTGGCGACTGGCTACTCCCACATGGTTCCAAACTGAGGGCGGGCGGGCGGGAAGCTCTTCTCTGTCCCGACTGACTAAGGGAATGACTGCCGCCACTAGATTTGGCTGGCAAGTCCCTCCTGATAGATCAGCGCTCCCACGCTGACCTCCCATAGGCTCACCCTCCCCCCATGCTTCATTCAAGGATGTGGGGGGGGGGCAACTGCCTGCGCTTGCTTGTGTGCAAGCACCGGTCTTCTGTGCTATTTTTATACTTAATTCTCAAGTGCTCGCTTTTATGAACATTCTAGCTGTTACTGTAGGAAGGTGAATCCCTTTTGAATCACACAGGAAATTGTTCAGCTGTCAGGCTGAGGTGCCAGTTTTCCATAAAGTTGTCCTCAAACCACAGCCGGCGCTATCATTAGGTGAAGTTAGGTGCCTGCCTGGGGGCGGAGACCTCATGGGGCGCAGAACTGCTTACTAGTGCTTTCCCTTCCTCCCTCCCGGGGATGTACAACAAACCCCTCAGAACCCCATGGCCACCTGGGGCACTTAAACCCCCAAATCCTGGCTAATCCCCTTGAGAGCAAGCGGGGCTTGTGAGTTGGGGACGGGATGGGGGGAGTGGGAGGCAGGCAGCAGAAGAGTGGCGGCTTTGGAAACGTTCCCCCCCACCCTGCAAACATGTCTCTGGCGCCCCCCTCTCAGGGGATGATTTGGCCCCGAGTCTGCGAAGGCAGCAGGAGAATGTTTATTTTCTCCGTTGACTGTGATGGGGAAGAGGTGTAAGTGCGTAAGAGCCAAGGGAGGTGGAGAAAGTAGGTGTGCCCCTGTTGACTTCTCTAAGGTTGGCCTGCGCTTAATTGCACCCCCGTGAGTTTTCTGTGCCAGGTTTGGACCTTGAAGGGGGGGGCTGCAAAAATCAGCTGCATGAGGGCAGGCGCTGCTTCCTGCACCAAATGCACCAGCTGGCAAGGACCATGAGAGCAGGTCGCCGCTCAGGTGGGTCTGACGTGGGCTCATGCTCTTTCTGGCTGCTTTGGGAAACTTAAGTTGCAACCCTTAAAATTCTTTACTGGCAATAAGCCCCCTTCAGTAAAACTGGACTTACTTCAAAGTAGACCTCTTTTAAGGATTGTTTTCGTATCTCTGCAGTGCACTTGAAGGGCTTAAAAGCAATTGGAGAGATGGGGAATGCTTTTCCTTTTAAAATGGAATACTTATTTTAAAAGCAGGTTTAACATCTAAACCTGAGCCAAACATGAATCTTGTGGCATCTTAAAGGCAAGCTGACTGATTGATGTGTATACTGTTGAAGGCCAGATCCTAGACTTGTTGTTGTGAGGATATGCTACCAATTTTTCACCTTTTTGAATTTGTTTGTATGCACCATTTTAATTCATCTGCTGACCTTTCAGGTGCCTCAAGACACCTTTTGGGTTCAGCTTTCTTTAATTTGGCTGGTGTAGATGAAGAGTTGATTTTTATACCCCTCTTTTCTCTGCCTTAAGGAGTCTCAGTCTTTCCCTTCCCCTCCCCACAACAGGCATCTTGTGAGGCAGGTGGGGCTGAGAGAACTGTGACTGGCTCAAGGTCACCAAGCAGGCTTCATGTGGAGGAGTGGGGAATCAAATCCAGTTCTTCAGAGTAGAGTCTGCCACTCTTGGCATGGCTTTTGGTGCAGGTTGAAGTGCTTAGAGTAAAATGCAAAGTATCCTGTAGTCTTTACTGCATTTAGAGTCATTGACCCCAATGCTTGATCTGCCTGTGAACTTGGACTTCTGCCTCCTAAAGTTTGGTACAGCTGCTGTAGACTAGCCCTGCTCATAAACTACCATGAACACACATACAGTCTCTGTGTATGTATACTTTATGTGTGTTGAGTAATTCTCACGTACAGGGCTTTTTTTGTAGGAAAAGCCCAGCAGGAACTCATTAACGTAATAGGCCACACCCAACATCAGAAACTCATTAGCATATTGGGCCACACCCTGACAGCATGGCTCATTAGCTTATTAAGCCACTCCCCCATGTCACCAGAAATGTGGTCATCTATATCCTTTTGCTTCTTATTCTGTTTACCTTGTTTGTTGTCAAAACCCAGGGCTTTTTTTGTAGCAGGAACTCCTTTGCATGTTAGGCCACACACCCCAAATGTAGCCAATCCTAATGAGTTTCTGCTGTTGGGTGTGGCCTATTATGCTAATGAGTTCCTGCTGGGCGTGACCAACTCAGGAGCCAGCTGGAACTCCATTCCTGTGCATTCCTGCCCCCAAATAGCCCTGCTCATGTGACATCCAGTGTCCTGTGCAACTGAACACTTAGCTTCAATAGCTGAGTGGATGTATGTTGGCTGTTTCTTACAAACAAATGTACTGTAACATGTGAACATGGTTACTGAGGCACTGGTCCAATTCAGGTCAGTCTTGTCTGCTGTGACTAGCAGTGGCTCTCCAGGGTCTAGTGTCAAAATATTTCACTTCACCTCCTATCTGGTACTTTTGAGCTGGAGATGCTAGAGATTGGACCTGGGGCCTTTGGCACATTAAGTAGATGCTCTACGAACTTTCGGTTTCGGCGGAGCAAATGGCGGCCACCTCTCGGGACGCTCCCAGAGATGGTTAGCCCACGCGCGGTTGGGGGAGTCTTCGCACATGCGAAAGACCCTAGTGAGCCTTAGGTAAAGGCTCCGAACCGGGGGCGCTTGGGGAGTAGCCTCTTTGCCGGCAGATAGCCGGGAAATTGAGGCTTTCTCCCCACCCCAATTGGCCCCGCTGCGTTGTGCCCGTATGGGACTTAGCAACGCCACCGACTTCCAGGAGTGAAGATAAGCGACATGAATTAAAATAAAAAGAAGAACTGGCATCGAATCGTGAGTTGGAGGTTTACTTTGAAGCGAAAAAACGCTAACACCCCCTGTAAGCGCATAAGCGGCTGGGAGGAGGGAGGAATCCCCACCCCCTTTGGGAAACGGGACTTATAAAGGAAAAGCGAAGGGGGGTAAAGGGGAAAAAGTGTTGGTGAAAGTACCTTTGGGGTTTCATTGAAGATCCAGAGCAGGCTGGTCTCCTGAGAGACACGGCATGAACTTTGATAAAGTAAACAAACAAGGAAAATGTCAGTGTTCAAAAAGGTCCCACAAAAGCCGGAAAAGAAGGGAGGAGGAACTTCCGGTCCGGGCAACCCCCCCCCAGAGCCTGCTGTCAATCAACAGAAAAGCGAGCTACTGCACCCTCTGCTGGAGCAAATGCAGAAAATCAGCGAAACTTTGACTAACATGGAAGGTGTTCTCAACAGTCAACAAAAACAACTAACGGAAACAGCAAAGAAGATGGAGGAGATCGCACAGAAGTGTCTGGTCTCGACGGAAGACACCAGAAAAATAAAGAAAAGGGTCAACAAATTAGAAAAACATCAGGATATGCAAGAAAAAAGAATTTTAATGTTGCAGATGGCGAAATCTAATCTGACTCTCCGCTTTCAGGGCATTAAAGAAGAAGAGAAAGAGGATCTCAGATCTATATTGACGAACGCCTTGGCACCCTTAACTGGCAGAGAAGTGAAAGAATTAAAAGAAGAGATGGATACGGTTTATAGAGCCTATTCCGCCTTTACAAAGAAAAATAATCTGCCAGCAGAAGTGGTTGTCAAGTTTACTAAGCAGCGTACCAGAGATCAAATTCTACGTGTAGTTTCAGCGGTGCCCTTGAAGATTGGGGAACAGACTATTAGAACTTTGAAAGATGTTCCTTATGAAATCCATATGAAAAGGAAAGCATATAAAGGGTTTACCACATTCTTACAAAGACATCAGACTGTTTACAGATGGAGCTTCCCCGAAGGGCTGGTATTTAAATATAAGGATAAAAGAGAGAAGATTGACTCCGTCTTCAAAGCACAAGAATTTCTGAAGAGACACGCCAGTACAGAGGAAGATGCAGCACTCGCAATTTGGTCAGAATCAAGCAGTGAAGAAGACAGCGACCCAGAGAAGGGAAGTGCTGGAGCGGGAGACGTGAAGGCTAAAGAGGGCCCATCTTATAA
Source organism: Gekko gecko (assembly GCA_029375565.1). Taxonomy (NCBI): domain Eukaryota; kingdom Metazoa; phylum Chordata; class Lepidosauria; order Squamata; family Gekkonidae; genus Gekko; species Gekko gecko. The sequence continues at coordinate 153,940,203 of JAPDNY010000003.1, forward strand.
TTTGAGAGACACAAAAAGAAGACAATCTAAGAAATAACTGTTCATGAAATGTCAGAAAGGAGCTGATTAATAACTAACCCCAAGGGACTTTACTAACTTACTAACAGAGTTATCTTGGACTTTTGAAAGGTGAAAAGAAGACCTTCTAACCACGGTGGTTGCCAAAAACGGTATTTTTACTAACTGAAACTAATCCTTTAACAGAAAAATTCACTCAACTCTTTTCTTAATCCATCTATATACCCTACCTTTTTCTTATTATAAAAAGCAATAAAACTCTCTCCTTTTTAGGAGGGTTTTTATAAAAAAAAAAAAAAAGTAGATGCTCTACCACTGGAGCCAGGGGCTGGAGCCATGAGTCCCTGTCTTTGGTGGCTTTGATAAGTGGTCTCAGTGAGCTTTCTGGTGACAGGCCATCGCATTGGCCTAGGTAGGCATACAGATTTCTTTTCCTGCCTTCTACCAATTGCCCTTGCTTCTGGGAACACCAATTATTATCTTGTATTTTATCGTGGTGTGTGTTAACCCTACCTTTTCCTCCAAGGAGATGAAGTGGGTAGCGTACTTGGTTCCTTCAGCTGTATTTTGTTCTTGCAGCAAACCTCCAATCCTTGCTTTAAGGTAGTGACTGGATAGAGATCACCCAAAGAGTTCAGTGACTGAATGAGTTGAACCAGTGTAGTGAAGTGGTTAGCATGTCAAAGTAGGATCAGGGACACCGAGATTCAAGTCTCTGATCCAGCCAGTCTGGTCATGATTTTTTTAAAAAAATAAATTAGCAATTTCAAATTGTGTGTTTTTCATTCTTCCTAAAATGCATTTATATTTGAAAATTGGTGGGTGCACCGGGGGGGGTGCCAGAAGGTAGCCTTGCCTAGTGTGCAAAAAAAGCTGGCACTGGTCCTGCTTCAAACACAGCTAGAAGATTGTTCTAAGATGCCCACCAACAGTCAAGGACCATCGTCATAATGTTTTCTGAAGCTGTGTCCATCATCACAAATGTTGGTATTTTGGTCACCATAAAGGCAATGGTTGTTGGGCTTGCTTGCACACAGACATGAGAATAGTTGTGTTACTCCAGCCAGTGAGACAAAGAAAAAGAAACTAAAATACAACTATGCAAATAGTGCTAATATACAAAAGATCATATATAATTTAATTATACCTTCAAAAGGGATAAATATCATTTAAAAACCACAATCCTATGGTTCTGTATATGAGTACCTAATCCTAATACAAAGAAAATTGCCCATTAATATAAATACAGGTTAAAAGGTACAAATTATATCCATATACAAGAACCAATACCAAATATGTTTTGGGTAAAAACCTTCCTTAGTGATAAAATTCAAACTGAGCACTCCATAAATTTAACAAAAATATACATAAAACTCATCATACACAGAATGGACCTTACTCAGAGATATTCATAAATACTGTCAAAACAATTCTTTCATCAGCCTGAGAGTTCCTATCTATACCTTGTGGCTAATAGCCACTGATGGACTTCTGCTCCATCACCCCTCTCATTATAGAGCTTTTACATTGGCCCAACTAAATATTTTCCCCTCAAAAATATTAACTGGTTGGTATAACAAGGTCCCTTTCCATGAAAGGCAATGTATCTGTCCTCTAAAATCAATGGATTCAATCCATCACATTATCTTGGATTGTCAATTGCATGCAGGTTCACGTAAGAAACTCCTTTCCTCTCCACTTTATCCTAAACATTGTGTTAACAATCACAGAATAATCCAATGTCTATTAAATGACACAAACCTGGACATCACAGCTCTGGTTGCTAGGTTCTTGGCTGAAGTGGTTAAAGCTTTCTGTATGATATGCCTTATTTTGTTGTCTCTGTAACACCTCCTTGCTCACATTTTATCTCACCATGTATTTTATTGATATGCCATTAAAGGTATTTGACTTGATTTGATTTATTCACCTGTGGAGTAAGTGGTGACAAATATTCTTGAGATGCAACATAGGCAACTCATCAAGCTATACAATATTTCATATGCCCATAGATCTACTTAGACCCAATCTGCAATGCTCAAAGCTCCAATGGAGTGCTCAGGTACAAATAGAAAAGTAAAGTTCTATGTAATTTAAGTAGGTGCTCCATATCATATACCACAGCAGGCAATCTAAAATCTTCAAGAACATTAGTCAATTTGACCTGTGGGGTTACTCTTCCAAAGAGTGATAACTGAGTTCATAGATGTATATCCATCACTAATTGTAACATCAAGTGAGGACTTGTATGTGAGAAACTGACTTCACAGGCCAGACACCACAGCTTCTGTTTTGTTTGGTTTTTGCCACATGTCATCTCTAACTAGTGCTTCTTTTTTTGCTCCATGTCATCTCTAACTAGTGCTTTCCAACAGTGGTGGGAAGCAAAATATTGCAATGTCTGCTGATCTCACAGGCCCTGATGGAACAGAAATCAATCCTCTAAAATGTTCTAATTCAACGTAAAGTGTGTTGGAAACTGCGAAAAGCTTTTGTAAACTCCTTTGGTAATGCTGAAGACCATTCTTTCTCAGAATGGAATTCTACCCATACAGGTGCATTTCTAGCAATGTTCCAGGATTGTTTAAATTGGCATTCTTAGCTAGTGCTCCATATACAACTGTCAGCTCATAATCCCCACTGGGATTCAAGGTGAGGAGGGTGAGGCCAGAGCTGAAAACAGATTTTTATCTTATTCACAACAGATTTGCTTTTGAGACAACAAAAAAGTGTTCTAAAATTAAACAGTACTGACACCGGGCTCCCTCCATTACAGAAGTGATGGGTTCTGTCAGATTTGTTTAGGTTTCCCTTACTAACCCTTGGCATCCTGCTAACTTCTATCTTATTTTGCAGATATTTCAAGCATGGTTTTCTTAATTGAATGGCCTATTCTGCCTTTTGTTTCTTATTTCTTAGTACTTAGAAAAATAGCCACCTGCTTTAAAATGCACTCTGCATTACACTTTAAAAGCTGCTTCTGCTGAAAAACATTAAAATGTTCCTCAGTGAAACTCTATCTGTATTTGCCATCAACAAAATGTGAGTCAGGCAACAAAGTACTAAATAGGGTTATACACCTTCTAAGCCCACTGGCTTCAGTGGATTTAGAAGGGTATAACTCTGTTTAAGACAGGAATGGAAAAAGTTTTGCAAGAGAGAAAAGACATAAAAGTTCTAAGATAGTGTCCATGTGCAAAAATGTGCCTCCATTGTTTTCAGTTCATATTGACTAAGGACCCAGCTCAGCATGCAAGGAACATGCTTCTTCTGACACTGATGTCAGACTGACCTTTGTACTTACTAGGCAACTTCTCAGTGAGCCATTGCCCTGTAGGACTACTGGTGGCCAGCAGCAAGTGAAGCCAAGGGACCTCTGTGTTGCTGGCAGCTCTATAGGGTCCACTTGGCTCAGACCCAGGATGCACTGCTGATGACGTTGTCACTGTGAGACTAGTTGAACAGAACAGCCAGCACCTCAGGGATCATTTTGCTCATCTTGCACCAGGGATGTTTCAATATCCCAGTCTGCCCCTGCATGTTCCTGTGTTCCGCTAACAGTCCAGCACTACTCCAGAGGTAGCTGGGTAACCTCACCTTACACAAGTAACAGAGAACTACTAAAATAAACAGCAGCGTTATGAATAGTGAATTCCCTCTCCTGTGCAATCTGTTATGTCTGTGTTCCATGTCAGAACTATTAATATAAGCTGCATTTTGTGTTGGGGTTCATTTTTCACCTTCCTTTTTGAGCTTGTGCTGCAGTGTCATTTCTTACCAAATGGATGTGATTATGACAGGGCATTTTCTTTCTCTCTGCTGTGGAACGGTGACAGACAGGGGTTCTGAACCTGTACGCCAACTACATACATGAGTAAAATTATGACATTTCGTTAATTCGTTTTTCTCTGCTCTCTCCTGTTATTGAAAAAAGTGTGGAGAAAGGGTAGGGGAGCACAGACTGTTGGATTTTAAAAAGAAAAAAAACAAGATGAAGGTGAGGAAGAAGGATGTGTAAGAAAACAAAATGACACATTGCAAAATTGAAAGCAGAAGGTACATACTGAAATTTAATTAGAGATTAGAATAGCTGTTTAACGTCTGTGAAGCAATGATGCTCTGATGTTCTGAGATGGGGTTGGAGCCGAGACATAGATTTTAACACCGAAACAACAAAACTTGCCGTTCCAGATCTTGGTGAGATACTTCTTACAGGCAACAAACCTTGGGGGGGAGGGGGCTAGGCTCAATGACGAACAGTGTCTTATCCACTGATCAGTCATTGGCTCATTAGAGAACCACACAAGTACTCTTTTAATCAGGAATTGACTTGTGACATAATGTAGCTTAGGCTGTTATTAATAATTACTTCAGCATGGAACTCAGGCAGAATTTCTTGTGGTTTGCAACAGGTCAGGTTTCTGTGGGAGGGAATAATAAACCATCTCCTTGTGCTTTCCAATAGCCATTCCTCATAATTTTGTAGATGTTTTTTGTGGGGGGAACATTTCTTTCTAGTTGAGCTCATGCTATTTCCTGGTGGTGGAATTTAAGTGAAACAAATGGCAAAGTCAAAAGCTTGTCAAAGAAACTAAATAATGAGAGTGTGAGAGAGAAATTTTTGGAAGAAAAATAAGGTCAAGAGAGATAAATGTAGGCTTTATATTCATCCGACTAGAAAGAAGTAGATAGGTCAATGTCTTTTGTTGCATTAACCTTACACTTGCCACAAACATGGTCAGGATCTTGGTGGAGAAAGCTTTCCCCCCTATCTTGTAGTTTAAATACCATTTCAGGAGAAGATTTGCTTAATACAAGCAAACTTAAGGCCCCACCTCTTCCTAACAAAGGATATCATACTGTAATTCCAGAATACAATAGAAGCACAGGACTTCTGCTAACACAGTAGTTCGAGAGAGGAGTTCTTCTTATGCCTGTCTTTAAAAGAACGAGTAAGATGGCCATTTCTGTCGATGAATGGTTCAGTGCTCACACCTCTAGATAAAATGTAAAGTGTTCAAAATAGCACAAAATAGCCTAGACAAGAACAGGTGCTTTGTATCATTTTTTCCTATTAATGACATAGGAGGCATGGCCCTAGCATACAGCCTCTCTCCACAGTGTTCACATTTACAAGGCATATGTTAACCAGTAACCCCCCACTCACATTTTTGCATGATTAAAATGCTACAGTTTGAGTGTTAAGAAATATATCACAATCAAAGCATTTTTTAAAAATGTACATTATTTAAAGTCCACCTTTCTCACTAAGACTCAACGTATATTACACAATGTACATCCATGCAAAAAATAAGATGATACATCTAATAAGCAATGTAACAGGACTAGGAATTTTGGAAATTTTGAAATGGCTACATCATTTTTTGTAGGGCTATTTTTTAAAAAGTAGTGAACTTTCAGACTCTGGCATCAGGCAGGAGTCCAGGGCCATCTCCTTCTCCAGGACTTCTTTAGTTTGGCTTGCCCTGGGGGAAGAACCTTGGAAAAGAATGAGGGGGTACAGCACCCTCTCCCCATTCTTACCAGTAGTCTAGTTGCTATAGGGCCCTTCCTCCCTGGTTCTCCCAGGGCACACCCTTTAAAGGACTGCCTGGGGGTGGGACAATTCTGGCCTTACCTACTCCCTCTATCCTGGGGGAGAGGTCTATGGGAGTGGGAGGGGGCATCCTAGGCCCAATGGCCAAATGCCTACTTGGGATCTCATTTCCCCTGCCCTTCCCCCATGGGAAGTCTTATAGGGCTTCTCCTCTGGCTCCTGATAGCCTAAGGCAGCCAGTTTCCTGCCCCGCCATTCCAAAGAAGCCTTCCTGGCTCCCACAACAAATGAGGAAAGGGCCATCACTTGTGGTGGGTTCTGCTGTTCTGCACCACCCTTGTTACCTCATGTCTCTGCTACTGGCCCTTGGGGGTTGGCTGCTGGCCAGCCTCTGGCCTACCCAGCAATTTTGGTCATTGTAGCAAGCTGGTGTTGCCAACGCCCTAAGGGCACTAAGGTTCTCTGACTTGTGTGGCTAGCTGATAAACTACACAGTAAAACAATTATCCAGGCAGTAAAGGGTAACAAAAGAATTTATTTGAATAAAGGAACACCTCACAGCTCGTAGATGTTCAATGTGTTACGGCCCGGAGCTTGCTTATATACTCTTCTTGCTCCTTCTCACTTTACATCATCACTGACATCATTTAGACATGCTCAGTTCAGTTTTCTTTGTCTGGTCAGTCATCAATCACATATTTGACACACAGGATGTTACTTGGCGACATCTCAACTTCTACAGTGCAGGTGCACTGCTCATTAACTTGATTGATCTTTTTGTTTACTTATTTTGGCTTTTTTCCTAGACTCCTTTCACCTTTGAATGAACCCTCAGGCTGAGTTCATTTTCAGTACAAACTTCAGATATTTTCATTACAAAAATGGTCCTTTTACATTAATACATGCATATAGAAGTATAACAATACCCTTAAAGCATTTTATAAACTTATTTTCACTAAAAGGTATACAAAATATGAAAGCATATATCATTACAATGACATTCTAAAGAATTAAACCCTTACATGAAGTCTTTTAGTGTTTTAAAGTAGCCTATGGCATAAACCTCTTGTAGATGTACTGAATCTATCTATCAGTCTTTATTTTGGCACATCAAAATATTTTTAATAAAGTTTCTTTTTGTCTAAATTAAAGCTTTTAATTTGTAAAGTACATCACCTCATTTTAGCCAGTAGAGGATCCTCTTTTACAATCCAAATTCTGCATTTCTAATTGACCCTTTTTAATTTGCTTTCAGGCATGCATGATTTATTATTTTGTTTTCTTAAACCTTTTGGAACATAGCTTCTTTAGCTGACCCACTCATGATTTATGTCTTCCATGTTGGCTGGGGTCCCTGTACACCTGGTTAGCCTTTGGCCATTTTCCAACTCTTGCAACTTAGCTTTAAACTCATTTCATTATTAGAAAATTAAAGCCTTAACTAGTTTTCTTCTTTTTCATTAAACATACAAAATCATTTTATGATTTTAGGAGAAGCCAGGATGAGCAAGGATCCAGTGCACATGTAGACCTTTAACTGGATCAGAATGGTCTGCAAACAAAGTGGATGATATATTAGGCATTTTTCTGCCTGGCCTGTATTACAGACGGCATTAAGATCAAAGTATATTCATGTTTTTGAAGGCTTTCATGGACAGAGTTCATTAGTTGCTGTAGATTTTCCAGGTTGTGTGGTCGTGGTCTTGGCACTGTAGGATCTGACGTTTTGCCAGTAGCTGTGACTGGCATCCTCAGAGGTATAACACAGAAAAATGTTTTGATTATGCCTCTTTTTTGCTGATGGTGGTGATTGGAGTTTTTGTGTAAATAATGGTCCATGTGAGTTGTGGATGACCATGATATCTAGCCTTCTAACTAACTAACCTTCAATTAGGTCACAAAATCTACAGAAAACCAACTCACACAGACCATTATTTATACAAAAACTCCAATCACCACCCTTGGCAAAAAAGAGGCATAATCAAAACATTAGTAGACTGTACAAGACAGATATATGAACCACACTTTCTCAATGACGAGCTAAATCATCTAAACCACACACTTCAAGTAAATGACTCCTCCAAGAATGAAATCAGAAAAGCAATTAAACCAAAGGTAAAACAAACAACTGAGGAAAAACAATCTCCCACAGGAAAAGTGTTTTTGCCATATATCAAAGAAATCACTGATCAGATGGGAAAACTTATGAAAAAACACAACCTACAAACAGTATTCAGACCCACCAGAAAAATACAACAGATGCTACGATCAGCAAAAGACAGACGAGACCCCCTCACTTCTGCAGGTGTATACCGCATATCATGCAGTTGTGGACAAGTTTACATCGGGACCACACAGCATAGCATTGAGACAAGAATAAAAGAACATGAAAGACACTGCAGACTTGGCCAACCTGAAAAATCAGCAGTCACTGAACATAGCCTAACTCAAACAGGACACAATATTTTGTTCCAAGACACTGAAAGGCTGGACAACACTTCCAGTTACCATGTCAGATTACACAGGGAAGCCATTGAAATTCATAAACATAAACACAATTTCAACAAGAAAGAAGAGAGTTTAAAATAAATAGGGCATGGTTTCCTGTCCCGAAAAACACCAAATGCTCTACATCTGACAATAGCACTACAGATAAGATTAGAATTTCAATAGCCATTCCATATACAAAGGAACCTCCTCAGGAAACAGGAAACCTCCTCAGGAAACAATCCATAGACAAAAGAACCTCCTCAGGAAAGCTCCTCCATTAGCATGTTCATAGCCTGGGGAACTCCTACAGGATAATGACTCAGCCCTACCCCACTTTCTGGAGTAGATACAAATTACCTGCCTGCCATTTTTCTTCTCACCTTGACAGAGAGTATTCCATCGTTCTGTGTTATACCTCTGAGGATGCCAATCACAGCTACTGGCAAAATGTCAGGTCCTACAATGCCAAGACCATAGCCACACAACCCAGAAAATCTACAGTAACTAATATATTCATGTTATTTTACAGAAAAGAGCTTTGCAAAGCTGTCAGGGCTGATTGTCCATTCCTGAGTCAATAAAGGCTCAGATTTAGGAGTCAGGAGATGTTACTTAAATAATTGGGATATTCATGAACTAGCTGGTGCAATGGTTGCAGAGGAATAACCACTTCATAAGTCCTCCAGAGGGCTCTATAGCATGCTCTGTTGGCCTCAATGCATATATCTAAACATCTTCCAGCTCGTGGTAAACCATGGGGCTGGCTTCTGCCCCAAGGGGGGGAGAAGTTGATGAGGAACAATCTCATCAGTAACTTTGAGGAGCTTCACATTCCAAGCTCCCACTGCCACATATGTTTGGAATTCTAAAATCCCCCAGAGCATTTTGGAATCCAGGAAAATCCATGTGCCTGCATGCTAGGCCCCTCTCTCCTTATTGTGTGGTGTTAGTATAAAGTACTGGGTTCGAGACACATTGTAGTGAAATCAGCTCATAAGGTTTATTTGAAAGCATAAACTGAAGACAAAATAGCCAGTCTGAAGACTGGTTTAAATCCCCAACAAAACCACACCCCACTCCCAGTGATAGGTCTATTACTATACACCCAAATCCGAATCCGAACTGTCCTATTGGTCCATTCTAGGATCCGTGCTCTCCGATGCAAAGTTACACCCATTCGCATGGCCACATGCAAACCCTGACCATGTGTGCAGTCCCTGTTAGTATACAACAGTTAGCATCATATTCACCCTTGCCTTGAGCAGACAGGTGTCAGACCATGGTTCAAGCTGAACCTCCAATTTGTAGGGGTACAAGATCTACAAGTACCCTGCAATATGTAAGTGACAACATTTTTGTTAATTACATCTAATATTTACATATATGACAGCCATTATAAAAGGGAAGGTTAATTCTGATAGCAGTATCGATATGTTTGTTCTATTGTTCTCTTCTACTGGGCTATTTTACTGGTTTTGCCAGTCTTTAAATTCATAGCTCTAGTGTTATCTTCTTCACATGATTCTTCAGATGATTTTTGTCTAGCCTATCCCCTGCCCTTGGCAAAATATGCTTCCTCCCTCACTCCCAATCTGCAGGAGAGCCACTACCATTGCCCCCCTTAACTCATTTGCTTCACTTTCTTGGCTTCTCTTCATCCACCACTGATGTTTCTATCATCAGTCAATGGTTCTGGTCATTGTTGCTGTCGCTGACTGCCCCATACGTAAGTACCCAAAGCTGCCACTAGCTGTGAGCAGACACCAATTTCAAAACCCACTTCAAACATGGAGGAGGTGGCCACCAGCAAGTGAGTGGCCAGTTGGACAGCAGCAGCTCTGAGAGGCAGTGCATGGCCTGTGCTTATCCTGGATGGTGGCAAGGTGGTGACCAGTTGAATGGGCAGTGGAGGATTACTGCCCTCTCCCTTTGGATAATAGACAGGGAGGAGGGTGAGCTGCATGACTATAGGGCTGAAGGTATCCTAGTCTTTTCTGCTGCTCAATGAAAGAAGGCTATGCTGGCAATCCCTGCAGGAATGGGTACAGGTTAGCAAGAACTCTCCTGGGACCCCATCAGCTGCCTGAGGATGCTGACTCTTGATGCCGGGCTTCATTCTCTCAGTTACTCATTAGTACTGAGTGCAAAGGAGGTAGAAACTCAGCTGAAGATTCCACTATTGTTACTTTTATTTTTGTAATATCTATAACATTCTCCCGCTTAGCTCTTTTGATGCACCTAAAACTTTTGTTTCCTTATTCTTTCTTTCATACTGACTATGACTAATGTAGCTCTCTTTTGCTTGGCCTTCATGCCTGTTCTTTCAAACATCATTCCCTCCGTCTTGCATTTTTTATCTTGCCTAATCTGTTCTGCTCATCACTGTGATCACATACTCCTTTTTTCTGTTCACTACATTTGCTCTCTCTCTTCCTTGTATTGCATTCCCTATATTGCTAGAAATGTCTTCATTCTCTTGGTCTCATGACTATCTACTCACTTACCTGCCCACTTATCTGTCTGATCTATGCCCCTGCAGTTCTCTTTGCTCCTCCTGATCCATGCCCCTGCAGCTCTCTTTGCTCCTTTTGTGCCATTGTCCTTTGTAAACCCAAGATGACATCCTCCATTTTCTAATTCCACCTTTTCCTCATTCCACTGGAGCTCTTTGCCTCCTAACAGCTATCAGGCTCCTTACATTGATGTTGCTAAATGCCTGATTTTTTAAAAGCCTCTTCACACTGGCATTTTCTAATTGGCCTATGCATGTATCTTATCCCTTCATTCCTATTCCCTTGTACGTTGGCTTAGATTATACAACTGAAAAGTGCTCTAGAAATAATAAATAAATAGTATTATTTAAAGCTTTTACATATTAGTACAAAATTCATCATAGCTGGAAATATGGACAAATTTTCTCAAATGGTCTCAAAGAATCAATATACTTAAATATACCTACCCAAATTTAATCACATTTATTACATTTTATTTTATTACATTTTCCATGCCCCAGATTTTGCATGCCAAAGAAGTATTGCTTGCTTTTGGTCTATTTAACATAGTAATGTGGCTTCCAGTAACAACTGCAGTCAGAAAAATATCCTAGTCCAGTAAAGGATGCAATAACTGGAGCCAGCATTGGGAGTGGATGGAGCTGTTGACGTTTGTGTACAAAGTGGGAGTTCTTATTATGGTTCAAGCAAGAAACAGTAATAAACACACAGTCCTATAAATACTAAACAGTTTTGAGCCAGGGTTTCTGAAGGACCATCTCCTTTTGTTTCCAGCCCCACTAGTTAAGAGCTGCCCTCAAGCCCTGCTCGGCTTGAATGCCTCAGCTTCTGTAATGAAGCAGATGACAACTGGAGACAGGGCATTTTCTGTGGCAGCACCTCACCTTCAGAACACCTTCCATCTTGAGTGCCTACTTTACTTTCTTCTAGTCACCAGGCCTTTTTACTCAGCTTTTTAATTATGGGGGTTAATGGCCCACTTCTGGTCCTCTGTGGTCTGTTTTATGGATAGTTTTATACTGTTTATGTTCCTCGATTTGTTTTAATGGCTTGTTTGTATATTATGACTTCTATTGGCTGTTAACCAATAGGGAAAGAGGAGGTGGGTGTCAGGGAATGATGACATGGCAATAGTGCAATGCCCTTTTTCTTCTGCCACGCTGAGGGGTGGTGGGCAATGAAAAGGGAGGCTGTGAGGTATTTTGTATTCTATAATTATCTCAAGCAGGAGTCTGATGAGGCAACATAGAAATCTCCTAAATAAATAAAACCTCCAGGTATCATTTTGAGCCTCCAGATTTCACCGATAGCAACATTTTGAACCCTCTCAAGGAAATGGATGGGAAGGGCCTATACTGTAACTAAATTTAAAGCAAATAACATTTAAAGCCTCATGTATTGAGGTAATGGGAAAAAGAGGCCTTCTCCAGCCTGCTTTCTTCATACTTGTGGGAAAGAGCCTATTTGGTGGATTTATAGCTTTAATAACGCTGCATTTCCCAATTGTTCTTTTCATTTTTCTACCTTTTGAAAAGCTCCCTTACAAATTAAAACATAAATCATTACTTTAATATACTTTGTAACGTTATATTTTTGATCATTTGTTTTTTAGCTGCTCTGATAGCAGAAGATGCACTCTTCAAACCTCTTTGATGCCTTCATGTTGCGGGCTGCACATTCTTTCAGTTGTCTGAACAATCTCTATGTTAGATTCATGAAAATGTAATTTTGATAAAATCTTCTGGTGGAAGAGTAACTTTTCTCATTTCTTGCTCTGAAATGTGCAAAGCCAGAGAAGTGGGGAAATCTATAGTGAGGGAGAACACCCATTATCCAATGGTTTTAACTTTTAACTTGATAATAAATAGTTTGTATACTAAGGCATTTATATAGTAAAGCTGTAGGAAAAGGCTGAAAAACTCTTCACAGAACAGCAAAACCAGCTTTCAGTGTTCCACCTTATTTGCTTGGAAGTTTTGAAGTTGTTACTTTAAAAAAGTTTAAAGGATCTTAGATTTTAAAAAGTATCTTTAGCCATATGATTTTTCCTGCCTCTTCCACTTTCCCTGTATTGCAGTAAAAGAGGCTCGTAGTGGGACAGGGCAGTCTCCTGCAGTATTTTCATATTCTGCATTTGAACCCCATGGTTTTTACCCCTGCTATATCCAAACCTGCAAAGAACTATGAAATCATAATGCTTAAAAATTTCATGTTTTTGAAAACTACTACTTTGATCCTACACAGTTGGTCTACTAGCACCTTAAAGACCAACAAAATATTCCAGAGCATAAGCTTTCACAAGTCAAAGATTACTTGATCAGATGCAAATGGAAATGAAAATCCAGCAGCTTTTATATCCATGTCAGAAGGTATGAGGGAAGAGAAGTTGTGATGGTGGGATCAGTTCCCAAGCAGTTCAGTGGCAAAGGGAAGATACAGGGTACAAAAGCTTGCTTGTCCTTACCCAACTCTATTTCTGCCAAGAAATCTATTGTCTTTATATAATTAGTATTCACAGCTCTGATGTACAGCCTACTGCTGCTTCAACAGACCAATGATGGCCTTGTGTCATCCTTTCCTTCCTTCCTCCTCTCCAGGAATTAGAGATGCCATTCCACAGTTGGGGGTGGGAAATCCCCCAATTTTGGGGGCTCTTACCCACTGCCGGCCCCAAAGTGATGTAAACATGTCACACAGAAGTGATGTCATCGCATTGGTGACATTGCATGGCAATGCTCTGGTATTTTGGGCAAAACTCTATGCCCAAAATACCAGAGCGTCTCCACACAATGTTGTCAACATGATGATATCACTTCCGTGTGATGTCATTACTTTGCATATTCCCCCATTCCCAGAAGGTTCCTTCCCCACTGCCTGGTCAATCTGACCTGGTAACCGTACCAGGAATATACCACCACTGTGCTTTGTTGGTAGCAGAAGGTGATTGCTGGCAGTCAGGGTTAATGCCTGCTGTATTTCTGGTATTGATGCAGCCCCACCATTTTATATGTTTGGCTAATGGAGTGGTCTTTATGTTGCATCTCATATGTAGTTGTATCATATGTAGTTGGCAATATAGTGCCCCCCATCCTCTTCCCTCCCTCAGAGGCAAGATTTTCCCTCCATTTTTCTTTCCCTTTACTTACTAAGCCAGCCTAGTAATGTGTTTTCTTCTTTGCTGAAGAACTCTGGCTGTCTCTCCCTGTTACAATACAATATTTTGGCTCTTTGCTGAGCCCAGGAATCTGAGGGTAGGAACAGGATCTCCCTTTAACTTTAACAACTTAAATGGCACTTGAGATTTTCTGAAATTCAAAAATAACATGTTTTATTTAACATAAGGTCAGGTAAAATCAGGGTCTGAAAATTCTGATGTAACTCAATATACCTAACTCTGAGATAAAATCAGTACATGCACAGACTTTAGTTCTTATATTTCAGGCTAATGAGAGTTTCTTAAGCTACTCACAGTTACTTAAATCTTTATGTTGAGAGGCTTTTGTTCCAGTGTTTCCCCAAACACTCTAATACACTTTCTTTGAGTATTCTCTGACTCTTTTGGTTTCCAGAAGGCTGATACACTCTTTCCACTACCCAAACCTCTTTTCTTGAAACACCACTACATGTCTGGAGTTTTTAACTGACTCTTAAGGTCTTTAAATGCAGTTTCTAACCACACCAGATCAGGAATCTCTGCACTCTTCAGAGCTAACTCTATTTTAGGGATATCCTCCTAAGTAGTGAAATTCTGGGTAGGGAAATTCTCCTCTCACTAGAAGATCTATCCCCTTTCTTTGGCCCAAATGGGAGTCTTCACCTACTTTCCAAACTTCCTTGCCAACTTTCCTCCAGTTCTCCATCTGTGTTAAACTGCTCTCAGCTAAGGCTGAAATCAGACTGTCAGTACTAAACTTAGTCAAGGCAGAAATTTGACTGACTCGTTCCTTAGCATGCAGCTCTCAAGTCTTTCTCTGCTTAGCTGATGTTAACCAATCAGATTGCTTGGAGCAGCCAGTCACTTAAGGCTCTTTGTTTCTGTGAAGAATCAACCCTTCACAGGCCTTCAGATCTTTGTATACCATTTCTAATCTTTTTAAAAGTGCAATCCGTCACTTTTAAAAGTGCTAAGAGGGTTGGTCCATTGCAGATTGTTTTTAGTCTTCTCAAATAGATTTGATATGGATGAACTGACAAAGCTTGATTGGGCTGACTGTGATGGTTCTTGGATTTCTTATCAATAATCCTTACTCCTGCTTATCAAGTTTTGTTCATTAAGGCCTAAAGCTTATCTCTCTAGCACAGTTCTAAAGCAACTTATTTCTGCTGTCAGCCTTTGACTTCTGCAAATATCAGGTGAGCTTAAATTTTATTTAATTAGTGAAAATTAAAACAATAATTGAAGGTTAGAAAGAGAAATTGAAAAGCAGTGAGAATGCACTAACTTCTAACATTTCCCTGTAATACATTTTATCCAGAATTTTTTTTCCAAATGAATCTTCTCTTCAGTAAACACCAAGAGTCAGAAGATGAACCTGAGCATTTTTAGTATAATATTATTAAAAGTTAACTTTTAGGAGAAAATCTTTGATAATTTGGATAGCTGAAGGTTGTCTTCCAGCACAAACTATGTGATACTTTTCTCTTAATTTGCTGAAAATACAGCCATGCTGTACAAATGTGTATCTTCTGAATTTAATTTGCTCTGTTAAACTGACAGTCTGGTTTGTAGTTCTGCCCCAAAGGCCAATATAGATGTTACAGGAGGTTAATAATAATTTTTCCCCCTTGGGAGTCTAACAGCTAAGAAATAACAGAAATACAAGATAGATTCAGGTAGGTGGCCATGTTGGTCTGAAGCAGCAGAACGAAGTTTGAGTCCAGTGGCACCTTTAACACCAATGAAGGTTTATTCAAGGTATAAGTTTTTGCATGCAGGCACACTTCTTCAGATACAATTAAATGGAAGTTATGAGTCCATACATATAGGTAGACGGTGAGCAGCAAATTAGCATATGACATAAAGAAGATGTTTAACAGATTTAAGGACCAAACAGGAATAACAAGCTTAGTTTATATGGTTACCATTTGTTTGGGTTTAATTCTGGAGGAAAATATAGTGAAGGAAATAAATATGTCAAAAATGGAGACTGATGGGCAGATGTATCATTAATTGTGGGATGCAGAGAGTAATTAACTGAGACCCTGGCATTACACTCTGTCCATCTCCTCTCAAACATGGAGGCGTACTTACAGAATCTTCTTCTTAGAAGTGGGGTGATTGGTTGTTTACAGTTATCTCCCCAGTCCCCAGATGAAAGAAATACATTCCAATCTACCATTCCAAATTATATCACATTCTACTATTCATTACATTAAGTTACAATCTACTATTCTAATCTACTATTCCAAATAAGAAATAAAATAAAGAGGACGTATGGCCCTTCTGGGGGATTGCTGAGAATACAGATGTAAGGACTGAATGAGGTTAGCATATGTAGTGAGATAAGATAGAGCAGGTAGAGAAAGAGGTATTTTTCTCCCTTTCTCAATACAAGAACTTGTGGGCACTCAATGAAGTTGCTGAGCGGTCAGGTTAGAATGGATAAAAGGAAGTACTTCTTCACCCAAAGAGTGATTAACACGTGGAATTTACTGCCACAGGAGGTGGTGGTGGCTACAAGCATGGACGGCTTCAAAGAGGAATTAGATAAGCATATGGAGATAGGTCCATCAGTGGCTATTAGCCACAAGGTATAGATAGGAACTCTGGGGCAAGTGATGCTCTGTATTCTTGGTGCCTGGGGAGGTCAACAGTGGGAGGGCTTCTAGTGTCCTGGCCCCACTGCTGGACTTCCTGATAGCACCTGGTATTTTTGGCCACTATGTGACACAGAGTGTTGGACTAGATGGGCCATTGCCCTGATCCAACATTGGCTTCTCTTATGTTCTTATAAGAAACCAATATCCCTGTTAAGTCCTGGGGATTCCATTGTTCTGAGTGTTGTAATAACTTGCAACTCAGCAGTTTCCCTTTCTAGTCTGTTCCTGAAGTTCCTTTGCAATAAAACAGCTACTTTGAGGTCATCCATTGAATGCCCTGGAGACTGACATGTTCTCCTACAGGTTTGTCAGTCCTGTGATTCTTAATGTCAGATTTGTGTCCATTTATCCTTTGGTGTAGGGTTTGACCTGTTCGCTCTATGTCAAGAATCGAAGGACATTGTTGGCATTTAATGGTATATACAATATTAAAAGATGAGTATTGTGAATAAGCCTGAGATGGTGTAGTTAATGTTGTTAGGTCCAGTGATTGTATTGTCTGGGTGTATGTGGTGAGGAGATAACAACACTAAAGCACTGTGTAATTAACAATAACAACAAAATAATCTTACATCAACTCTAAACTGTCCTTGGAACCGTCCTCTCCCTTGCAACTGCCAGTATTAAAAAGAAGGTGTCCTGGGGAGATCTTAACTCAGTTAATTCTGATTTAAGATCCACAGAGGGAGAGGACAGTTCCAACACCTCTGCTGACCATGGTGAAAGTAACAGGTCTATATTATCGAGAACTCAGGACTCCTCTATGGATTTTCAACCATGGCAGGGTTGCAAGAAAACTTAGTTCTCAATCTTTCTAAATGTACCCTGTCTATGTTGGAGGAGAAGGTGTTAGATATTGGTTTAGGCTTTGTTCCTGTACCACACTATGACTGTTTTCAAACTCATATAGACTAGTTTAAACTTATTGTATGTTAAAGTTACAGGTTCTATTTGGCAATACTGATGTAAAATTAGCAGGTCTGGAAATTCAAAAGAAAATCAAATACCTAGGAATAAACATAACAAATTGATGTAGCTCCTTGGTGGAAACCAACTTTATGGAACTGATGAAAGAAATCAAGAAAGACTTGAAAAAATAGAAAAATGGGAAGAATCTAAGAACAACTTTTACACCAAGATACCAAAATGGGTCGCTGCTGATGAGAATTCATTAAGAAAGTTTATGTACTGCTTTTAGATAATAAGACCCAAGAGGAAGTGGTGAAAAATGTTATGATAAAGTGGGCACAAAACTTGGGTCATAATATTGAACTGGACCAGTGGTCATAGGTGTGGGGGGGAAATGTAAAAATTACTAAAGCAATTTCATATAAGGAAAATATTTATAAAATGTTTTATAGATGGCATATTATGCCTGATAAACTGGCAAAGATTTATCCCAATTGTGCAAATGTATGTTGGAAGTGTCAAAATAATGTTGGATCATATGTGGTGGCTATGTCATAAAGCAAAAAAACCTATTGGGTTTGGATTCATGAAATTTTACAAAAAATGTTAAAATCTTCTGTAACCTTTGTTCCATAAATATTTTTGTTGAATATCTTACCTGAAAATTGTAAAAAAAAAATATGACTCTTATCTTATACTACATGTGATTACAACTGCTAGAATACCTTGCTAAATATTGGAGAAGAATAGAAACACCCTCGAGAGAAGAAATGTTAAGTAAAATTTTGGAAACAGAGGAGATGGACAAACTAATATTAACTTTGAAAGGACAACCAGAATCTACATTTGATAATACATGGTCAAGATTTTATAAGTGGTGAAGACTATAATAAATATAATATAAATAATAATATATAATAAATAATAATAATAAATAAACCATACAGACAATTAAAACTTTCTAAGGACAATGTTGATATATTTGCAAGACATATACATAATGATACAAGGTGAAATATACAAATGTACAATAAATTAGGCATGAGTTTGTTAAACAAGGAATTGTAAAAATAATTTCCCCTCTTTTATGTTAACTTTGTCTTTATGCATGTTTTGTCTTTAAAAATAAAAAAGTTAACAAAAAAAGGAAAATCTTTCTATTCCTCCTAATTCTATATTGGCTACTTTGGATATATCTGCACTATACACTAATATCCCCCATGAAGAGGGATGTATAGTATTAGAAAATGTTTTGGAATTATGGAATGTAAAGGAGCCTCCCACTCATTTCCTTTTAGAACTCATAGACCTAATATTGGAAAATAACTACTTTAGAGTTTAAGATCAGTTCTACTTCCAAGTTAGGGGAGAGGCCATGGGGAGCCCATGGCTCCAAGCCTAGCCAATTTATTCATGACATCTTGGGAAGACTAATATATTTTGGGTCCTGCAATTAATCAATTTTTGACTATATAATTCAGTACAAGAGATTTGTGGATGATAGTTTTTACAGATGAGGTTAAATCTGCACAATATTCTGATTGGATTAATACTTTACACCCAACAATTAAATTTGTTAGTAAGTATCATCAAGAGCATATTAACTTTTTGGATACTATTATTTCCATAGGCTCTAACCAATGGTTGACCTATAGTACATTTCACAAACCAACTGACAAAAACTCATATTTGAGTTATAATTCATTCCATCTACCTCAATAAAAAAAATAATATCTCTTTTGGACAACTTCTACATCTAAATAGAAATTCCACATTTACTAAACACTATAACAGAGGCTGAGTTCAGACTGGCAATTTGTCCCGGTAGGGACCCGGGCCAATGATGATTCAATTCCGGAGTAAATTGGGCATTCACACAGGCACATCTGCCTGGCGCCCCCCACCCATAGCCAACCCATGCTGTTGCACTTCACCGCCAGATTAAAAAGATACCTCATAAAACTGGTAGCAAATCCGAAAGCCCACGTGTGTCACGCGTTTCTCCACTTTTGGGAAGTCTGAACGCGCAGCTGAAAAGCCAGGAGCAACCCGCATTGGGCAGAAGGCAGCAGCGATATAATTGGCCGTGCTCCGCTCTACTGCCCAATGCGGTGCTGGCACTGCGGGGTCCTCCCCCAATCAGCAAAATGCGCTCATGCGCACATACACCCATACACCCACAGCTGAATTAATGGGGAAACACCAAATACAGCATGCCCCCCGGTGCGGCAGTCTGAACGCTCCCGCCCAGCCCCGTATTTTCTGGCAGCGGCCTGGGCTGTGTGAACAGGAAAACCCGGAACAGTTTATTCTGGGGCTTTTTTTGCCATGACTGGCTACCGGAGCAAACTGCCAGTCTGAACTCAGCCAGAGAATCTGAGAATTTGAGCCAGCTATTCTCCATGAAGGGTTATCCCTTTAAGACTCTGCATCAGGCTAAACTTAAAGCAGAATCTAAGGACTGCAAGCATTTGCTAAATGAGAAAGTAAAATCTACTCCTACTAATATACAATGTGCATTTCAGTATACTTTATTGGGACATCCAATTAAGAATATAGTTTATAAATTCTGGAACATTTATCTGATATACCTAGATGTTCATTAAAACCCACAGTACGATTAAGAGAACTATGAACTTAACTATCATGCTAATAAGATCAGAGGTTGGTGAGGTTCCCTTACCAATGTTATCTAATACAGGTCATTATTGTTGTGGAAAAGGGTGTCAAGTTTGCCCTCTAGCTATGGAAACTAAAGTATTTTACCATCCCAAAGGATTGGGCTCCTGGAAATTTCCCCAATACACAAACTGCAATTCAAAGAACAGAGTATATTTTGTAATCTGCAAATGTAATTTAATGTACATAGGAATGAGCTCCTGGTCTATTAAAATCTGTATAAAAAATAAAATCCAAGAAGCACCAATGTTAAATCACTTTATTAATAATTCTCATGCCCCTGAAGACTTTAAATTTGTGGTACTATTCCAATTTCACTCACATGCATACATTACCAATATGTCCAGGATTTAACTACAGAAGGAAGCTTTTTTAATACACAAATTTTGTACTTGCAGAATCACACAATTCTTGTATTCTGTAAGACCTGGGGAAGGCATCAGAAATGAGTCAACACTGGTTCTTGTAGTCTTGTGGTTTCCTTGAATCTTCATTTTTGTCTTGACTTCTAAGTTGACTCATAACTCTATGGGGCAAATGTTGTGATTTTCAGATGCTTTGTAATTAAATTAATTATAATTATTGAAATTGTGATTTTTTTGATATAATAAATTAGCATTGAAAACACAGATATATTAAATTAGAAGAACAAAGTTTAGAGTAGATATAAGATTTTGTTGTTATTGTTAATTAAACGGTGCCTTAGTCTTGTTATCTACTACCATTTACACCATGGTCCTCTTGTTGTATTAGTATCATTCCCTTTGGGTGTATGTGGAGCAAACTTGACATTTGGGTGCACCAGTGTCCTTGTTCAAATTAGATGTTGTATTATTGTGGGTGAGGAGCTGTTTGAGATTGGTTGGCTGTCTGTGTGTAAGAAAAGGTTTGCCCCCAGTACTTGTGAAAGAGAACTGTCATTATCCAGTCGAGTTTGGAAGTCGCTGATAATGTGTTGGATTGTTTTGAGTTGAGAGCTATATGTGACCACTAGTGGTATTCTGTTATTGTCTCTTTGGGGCCTGTCTTGCAACAGTTTTTCTCTAGGAAAATTGTATTCTCTAGGAATGCAATTTATATTGGGCAAAAGGTGGAAGTGAAGGGGTTAAACACACCCTCCTCCAGTTCCATTCTAGTAATCCAGCAACGGCTTTTTGGGAGGTCCAATAAACTGTCTTTGATACTATCTCTGTTTTGGCCCTAAAATTCTTTATAGTTTGAAATTCTTAATGAAGTTAACATAAGTGGAAAATTGCATAGAAACTACTCTAACATTTTTCCTGTATTGCTTTTTAATAACCATTATTCAAATACACAGCAGTACATGCCAGCTGGTAGAATTTAATTATGTTCAATTTGTGTAACTCAATTATTAAAGACCAATTTAAAGTGTTCATTTCAGTGCTCCATCCAGTTTTGCTGTTTGCCTAAAGGAAGATCGTATAAAATGGACATTTTTTGAATAAGTTCATGCTAAGATGTAATTAATATGTTGTTATCCCCCTTTCTCCTTTTTACTTTTCCAAGGAATCTTGTTTTTGTGTTTTTAATGGATCTCATTGGACAATTCTTTTCAGTGTTTTAATATCTGTATTCATATGATTACACATTTTTTTCAGCATCTGCAGATAGTGAAGTCATGCAAATTATAATTCCAGATTTTTTTCAAATCACAAACACATATGGGCGTTGAGAAATTAATCTAATATATAGGAGAAGCTGTGAATTTATAAGCCAGAGGTCAAATTCAGGCTCTCCACACAGACAACTCTATTAAATGTGTGATGTAGTCACAAAAAGTCAAGCTAGACTTTTAATAAGGATTGGAAACTGCTAAGTAAGCAAGCAAGAATAGTGGATCAATGTTTTTCACCCTTGAATAGCTAATTTTTGTAATATGTGTAATATGGTTTAAGAGAAATTCATTATTTTAGAACTCTGCATTTTTCTCTTCCAGGGCTAGTAACAGCCTGATCGACAGTAGTTTCAACCAGTGAAACCACACTGAACCAGGGAAAGAAGGGTTCACCAGGTCCCTGGCAAGGGATGGGGGGACTTACCAGGAGCAGCAGGGAGGCCCAGCCAATGTACAGTGACTTGTCTAGGTCATTGCCCACATGACCCGGAAGTGACATCATCATGTCTGGGACATAGGGGAAATGCTATGGTATTTGTGCAAAAATTCTATGACAAATTTGGCTTCTACCATAGATTTTTTGCACAAATACCAGACCGTTGTCCCAATGTCCCGGATGTGATTACATCACTTCCAGGTCACATGGGCAGTGATATAGACACATTGCTGCACATCAGATGGTTCTCCCTCTTTTGGGGGGTAAGTCCCCCCTCCCCTGGCCAGCTGATCAGTGGTAGGGAGGTGGGGCTTGGCAGCGGGAGACCCCCTTCTCCACCAGGGGGTCTGGCAACTCTAAACCCCTCCTGCTCTGGCCCTGGTCTTCACTGAGGCCCTGTGTGGCTTCTATCTCCATTTTGAAAAGGTTGTTGGGAGGTTTGCTCATGTGTCTCTCCATTCATTGAAACTTAGCAGAAATATTCCCATTGTTCCACAGCACTGGAGAGCCTTGGTGCAAGGAGCTAGCAGAGATGAGTACTGGTAACACCAGGGTTGATTACAGGTTTTTGTAGGCCCTAGGTCAAGGCACTATAACCGTGGGCCCTTTATTACTTTGAGTCCCTGCTAGGAAGAAAGGGTACAAATGAAGCATATATTTGGAGTAGTTATGGTTTTTTATATAGTAATTTTAATTGACCTTTTTTAATATTGTGGAGGCTTAATGTATATATTTATTGGTACATATTGTAAGCCACCCTGAGCCTGCCACAGCAGGGAGGGCAGGATAAAATAAAAATTTAATAAATAAAAATATAAGCATATGCATATCTCAAATGTATCTTAAAAGATCCTTGAGAGGTAGGTTAGAAAATGCTATAGTGAATCAGTCCAGATTACACAGTGAGCCTAGATTAAGGTTGCATGATTAAATTATTAAAATCTAGCCTTAAAAGTCCATGTCTAGCACTATCATCAGGTGGTTCTCACTTTTCAATTCCAGTATAGCACATACTATATATAAACCAATGCAAATGCTGGTAATTACTGGACAGTGTATTGTTATGACATGGAAAAGAATGAGATTGCATGTTTTGTTCACGCTTAGAATATAAAAATTAGATCTGATGGACCATGCTAGTTCATTAAAAAAGAATTAAACAGAAGCAAAAGAAAAATGCCTTATTTAATAGGACTAAAAGTCATGGCAAGATTTTGCATTTCATTTTAAAGAAATGATTAAAAAATAATTTCATCATGATTTCATCATAGACCTGCAATTTAAAATTACCTCAGAATATAATCCTAGGTTTTGGTAATCCAAAAAAGTACAATGTGTCAGATAATGTGTCTTTTTTCATACAAATCTTGAAGCTTCACCAAGTAGCATTGAGCCATTTCAGCTCTGTGGCAGCTTTTCACTATCAAATGTACTGGCAGAGGTACCTGAATTCTTGGTCTTTACTAACACAGACAGAACATGCCAGGTCCCAGACTGGAATGATGACCCCTGGAAGTTGCAGAAATGTTCTGAGACTTGAATGACAAGTCTCAGAGTGGAATGACAGCCCCTGGGAGTATTAAAAGTGTTGTGGGCTGGCCTGTAGTTATGGCTGGAGTTTTTGGGGCTCTGCCCCCTTCCTTAAAGGCACAGCCCCACAAGATTTGCACCTGAAAATGCTTTTTAAAATCTGCTTTTTGGCAAGCTGCATGCCAGACAGACCCAAGAATCCCTGATGAGATGAAGCTGTGGTGCTGCCCATCATTCAGGCTGCCCACCCTCCAGCCTCCCTGGCTCTTCCTTTTCCCACATCCAACTCTTGTTTTAGAAGACTTTTTAAAAAGACACAGTGAGGCTGGGACTGTTGGAAGGCCAGGAAGGCAGGTCACTGCACATCAAATGCTGGACAGGTGAGCACACCAGAAAAAATAGCCAGAGACTTTGTTTTCTCCCCCCAACAACCTTGCAAACTAGGCAGGGCAGGGCAAGGCTGAGAGAAAGCGGTTGCTCTATACACAGTATGGGGACTATTATGTACGTGAACTGCCTCCAGGGGTCTGCGGCTAAAGTTGGTCCCTGAACACAAAGGGACCTAGGATCCTAGACCACAGAGTGTCCTCTGGCAGGAAATTCAAACCCTCCAATGGGACTGTGGGTGTGCCGGGTGGGATGTATATAGTTGGCCCTTGCAGGGCCGTTTAGTCAGTTCATGTGTGAAGTACAATAAACGCGTCTGAATGCATGTCATAGTACCAGTCCTCCATGTGGCAAACTGAGTACTTTACAATAGCGATGAAGGTGGGATCCCGTTGAGCAGGCCTGAATCTCCAACCAGCGCAGAGATCCAGAGTAAGCCACCATGCCCCACACCGCTCCTGAGCAGAACCACACCGTGCCCAGCAATCCCGAGAACTGCTCCCTGCTCTGCACTAGAGTCATGGCCTCCACTCTGGGACACCTCGAAGCTTTTGACCCCACTCACCCCAAGCTCTAGGATTCGTGGATGGACCAACTGACCTGCTACCTTGCCTTCCATGAGGTGACTGATGCAGGCAAGAGGAGGGCCCTCCTCCTCAGCTCTTGTGGTGTGAACACCATCTGGCTCGCGAAGAGCCTCCTGGAACACAAGGCAATCCTCGAATGCATGCACGAAGATATTATCAATGCCTTGACCAGGTACCTCACGCCTGAGCCCATGACGCTGGCCAAGCAGATGGAATTCCAGGGGCACATTCAAAAGCCCGGGGACATGGCCGCAGCCTTCATGGTGGAGGAGAACATCTTGACCCAGTTCATCTGGGGAATCAGTGACATGAAGCTCCACTGCAAGATGATCGGCACCACCAACCTCAAATTTGATGAGGCCCTTCTGCTCGCCATTGCTCAGAAGGCCTCTCACCGCGACCAATCACCGGCAGTGTCCCATATAGTACTCCCTGACTCGGCGCTTGAGAACTCTGATGAGGATGACATCCTTCTTGTCCCCCCACACAACCACCAAAAGCTGCCAGGACCAACTGGAGCCTGCAGACACTCCGGGAAGGGGCAGTCGTGCCATTTCCACAACGATACCTGCCACACGTATGGTAAACAGGGTCACCTTGCCCATGTCTGCAGATCCAAGGGCAACCGGAACCACCCACCCCAGCCACAGCCACACTGCCAAACCTCTGCACACTACGAGGACACTGCTGATGACCTCTACCTCCTGACCAGCCAGCCCTCCCAACAGGTACTACACCTCACCAACCTGCCCATGGCCCCGAAGATCCAGGTCCAGGGGCTAAAATTTTTGGCAAGCTGGACCTTCCACAAATGTACCAGCAGCTGCTGGTAGGCGATGCCACCACCACAGTGCAGACCATTATCACCCACAGGGGCGCATTTAAGGTGCAGTGCTTGCAGTTTGGCGTTAGTGTGGCCCCAGGGTTGTTCCAGCAATTAATGGATTCTCTCTTAAAAGGGAGTGATGCCCTTTTTTGATGACATCCTTATTGCCATGACCAACCCAGACGAATTTGCCTCCTGACTCCGTGCCGTCCTACGCCGGTTAGACGAAGCGGGCCTTAAGGTCAAGAGGGAAAAATGCCTCCTTGGTGTCCCAAAGGTGGAATTCTTGGGGTTCTGGGTTGATGTTTCTGGCCTCCACCTGGCAAGGGACAAAGTGAAGGCCATTGTGGAGGCCCCTCCGCCCAACTCCAAGGCAGAACTCCAGGTGTTTCTGGGCCTCCTAAACTTCTATCACGCCTTCCTGCCCCACAAGGTGGCGGCAGTGGAGCCCTTGCACAGACTTACAAGGGAGTCGTTACCGGCTTAATATCAGGAGAAACTTCCTGACTGTAAGAATGGTTGAGCAGTGGAACAGACTGCCTCGGGAGGTGGTGGATGCTCCTTCGCTGGAAGTTTTCAAGAGGAGACTGGACAACCATCTTTTGGGTATGTTGTAGGTATGTAGGGGTTTCGGCTGTGTTCCTGCAGAATGCAGGGGGTTGGACTAGATGGCCTGCAAGGTCCCTTCCAACTCTAACATTCTATGATTCTATGATTCTTGGACAAGTTGGCACAGTGGTCTTGGGGCCCTAGAGATTCCACGGCATTCCAGGGGGTCAGGGCGCTCCTGATATCGAATGAGGTGCTGGCCCACTTTGACGAGTCACTGCCAGTCATCCTTGCTTGTGATGCCTCCCCCTATGGCATGGGAACTGTTTTGCATCACCTTCTTCCCAACAGTCGTAAGGTCCTGGTTGCCTACTACTCCTGGGCCCTGTTGGCCGCTGAGCATAACTATGCCCAAATCGACTGGGAGAGTTTGGTGATAGTGGCGGGGGTAAAAAAAATTCACAACTTTGTATATGGGTGCCCCTTCACTATCGTGATGGACCATAAGCCGCTCCTTGGCCTGTTTGCAGCAGACAGGCAAACCCCCCAGGTACTCTCGCCCTGGATTCTCTGTTGGTCCCTCTTCTTGGCGGGTACAACTACCACCTGGAGCATCGCCCGGGTAAGGTGATGGGGCACACTGATGCCCTCAGCTGCCTACCACTTCCTTCCATGGATGCCAACCCTGCTCCCACCCCGGGGTACTCCTCCTAGAGGGCCTCCCGGAAACTCCCCTGCAGACAGCTGACGTTGCTGCCCATTTGGCCTGTGACCCCGTCCTATCCCGGGTCTTGGGCTGGGTGTTGAGGGGGTGGCCTGCGGCTGCCACAGGCCCTGAGTTCATCACCTTTGCCACCTGCAAGGATGAGCTCTCGGCTCTTAAGGGGTGTCTCTTGTGGGGGGATAGTGTGGTCATTCCCAATGCCCTGAGACAGCAGTCCTCAATGCACCCCACAAGGCACACCCAGGGATAGACTTTGCTGGCCCCTTTCAAGGACTACTATTTATGGTAACCGTGGAGTCTTACTACAAATGGCTGGAGATAAGCCCCATGACCACCACATCCACAAAAGCCATCATCCGTGTGCTCCGTAGGATCTTCACCACCCATGGCCTGCCGGACATGATTGTCTCTGACAACAGGGCAGCCTTCACATCAGTGGAATTCCAGGACTTCCTCCAGTGGAGCCTGATCTGGCAAATTCGATCCATGCCCTTCCATCCCACAACCAGTGGGCAAGCAGAGCGCATGGTGCACACTGTGAAGGAAGCCCTCAGCCAGATCACAGACAGAGACTGGGAGTTCTGGCTAGCCCGCTTCCTCCTGGCGCAGTGGACAATGCCAAGCCCTGTCACAGGCCACTGCCCCACAGAACTTTTGATGGGCCACCACCCCACCATCCTGTTGGACCACCTGCATCCCGACTGGGCACCAGACTCGCAGAAGCTGACAGAGCAGAGGGATGTCCCCCAAGGGTTCTTTCCGGGCAACCCGATGTACACAAGAAACTTTGGGAAGGGCCCCACGTGGCTGGCAGGCAGAATCATCTGAGCAACTGGCCCAGTGTCATATGAGGTGTCTACGGAGGATGGCCAGATCCTCAAGAAACATGTGGACCAACTTTGGCAGTGACAACTCCAGTGGAAGAAGAACCTCCCCCATGGGAAGTAGGAGCTGGACCCTTCATTCCAGAGACTACCATGAGGCCTGACCCCCTGAGTTCAGGAGAGGCCCAGGCAGGCGAGCCGATACCCATACCCCTGAGTCCAGCTGAGGAGCCACCACCACTACCCCAGTAACCAGACCCGGCCAGCCAGCCAGAGCCAGCCAGAGCCAGTAGTAACCACCCCTGTGCCTGTGCCTCGGCACTCTCTATGAGAGCGCAGACCCCCTGCCTATTTACAGAACTACATCACATAGGCAGAGATGAAACTATGGGGAGAGGGGTGTTATGTACGTAGACTGCCTCCAGGGGTCTGTGGCTAAAGTAAGGAGCTTGGTCCCTTAACACAAAGGGACCTAGGATCCTAGACCACCTAGTGTCCACCAATAGCACCTCTGGTGGGACATTCAAACCCTCCAATGGGACTGTGGGTGTGCTGGGTGGAATGTATATAGTTGGCCCTTGCGGGGCTGTTTAGTCAGTTCATGTGGGAAGTACAATAAATGTGTGAATGCATGTTGTAGTATGAGTCCTCAATGTGGCGAACCCAGTATTTTACAGGGACTGGAGCCTGGCTTTCCTGGCAGCTGTCTTGCTCTTCCCCCTCTTCCTCCACCTGGCCCGGAGACTTCCCACTGCGGCTTTCTCTGGGTGGGCA
Source organism: Gekko gecko (assembly GCA_029375565.1). Taxonomy (NCBI): domain Eukaryota; kingdom Metazoa; phylum Chordata; class Lepidosauria; order Squamata; family Gekkonidae; genus Gekko; species Gekko gecko. The sequence continues at coordinate 153,968,462 of JAPDNY010000003.1, forward strand.
GGCTGTGGGTAGTGGCTTCTTGACTGGTCTCCCCCTGGCTTCTCGCTTCCTGTTCCACCTTTTGGGATGAGAGTCCTGCTGCATGCGGTCAGCCAGCTCCTGAATGTGAGGCTGAGCTGAGACTTTTCTCCTCCTCCTCCAGGCATGGGGAGTATGCCAAATGCATGGAAGAGGGAGCCTGAGACTCCCCTTCGGGACTTAAGACCTGGGCTAGAACTAAGAAGGGTAGGTTCAGCCACACCAGAAAAAAAAATTGCCCCACAAGCCACAAAATCCTGGCTATGGGCCTGGTTGTGGGACTGGAATGACAACCCCCAAAGTGGAATGATGGCCCCTATAACTAGCAGAAGTGTTCTGAGACTGGAATGACAGATCCAAGGATGGAATAACAGTTCCTGTGATTGAAATCAGTGTTCTGCACTTGATATTTTGGAATATCTGGAAAAAAACATAATGAAAAGCAAGCTGCATTGATTTTCTTAGATGCAGAGAAGGCTTTTGATAATTTGAACTGGACCTTTATGTTTAAAGTCTTGAAAGATATGGACTGGAGAAAATTTTATAAAATGGGTAAAATCAATTTATACCTCTCAGACAGCACAAATAATTATTAATGGAGATCTGACTAAACCATGTGAGATACAAAGATAAGGTGGCCCACTGTCACCTCTTTTGTTTATTCTGTTCTTGAAATACTGAATAGAGATATAAGACAAGATGAAAGAATTGGAGGAGTAAAGATTTTAAAAAGGTATTATAAGTTTGCAGATGATCTGGTCTGGTTTTGGAAGATCCATTAAAGAGAATTGAAATTTAAATGGCCAAATTGAAAGAATTTGGTGCAATAGTGGGCTTTAAGGTCAAGAAGGTCAAGATGTTAATAAAAATATGAAAATACAAGATACGCTGGTTTTACAATTGAAAAGAAGGTAAAATATTTAAGTATTACTTTGCCAAATATGAATTGTATGTTATTGCAAAATAACTATGTTAAGACCAGGAATGAAATTTTAAAAGATTTGTTAAGATGGGACAAAGTTCAACAGTCACTTTTGGGTAGAGTTATCTGTGATTAAGATGAATGCCTTATCTAAAATGTTATTTTTGTTTCAGACAATTCCTGTTTTGAACAATGGCAGAAAGATATATCTAGATTTATATGTCAAGGGGGAAAAGCAGAAGTTAAATATATTACAGGATGCAAAGGAAAGAGGAGGATTGGATTTACCTGATATGAAAATATATTTTGCGGCTTGTTGTTTAGTGTGGATGAAGGAATGGATTTTGTTAAAAAAATAGAAGATTATTGAAGTTAGAAGGACACAATTTGAGATTTGGGTGGCATGGGTATCTGTGGTATGACAAAGCAAAGGTTAATGTAGACTTTAATAACTATTATGTTAGACGTGCTATGTTGAGAATATGGAATAAATATAAAGCTAGGAACTGTCCAAAAATACCTCTGTGGTTATCACCACAAAAAGCTCACTTTAGAAGAGAAATAACAAGTTTGTATAAATGATTAACATACTGTAATACATTAGAATTTTCACAAGGCAAATATAAATTAAAATAGAAAGAAGATTTGGTAATACAAGGATATACTTGCTGATGGTTTTCTTATTTACAAATCTTAGAGAGGCTTAAAGTAGACAAAAAGAATCATGATTTTGAGCAATCTAAGACTGAATTTGAAACAGAACTATGTACAAATGATGATTATGTTATTGCCAAAATGTACAAACTCTTGTTGAAATTTGAGACAGAAGAAGAATAAATTAAAGAATCCAAAATAAAATGGGCCAAAAAATTGGATCTGATGTACAAATGGAACAATAGGAACATATGTGGTTAAAAGGGTTGAAATTTATATTACGTTCTAGCCTTAAAGAAAACTTTATAAGATGATGTACTGTTGGTATATGTCTCTAGAGAAATTGGCCAAAATGTATAAAGGTAGGAGATCAAATCAGTCAATCCGAAAGGAAATCAATCCTGTCTGTTCCCAGGAAGGCCAGATACTGAAGCTGAAGCTCAAATACTTTGGCCAGTAAATGAGAAGGGAGCACTCACTGGAGAAGACCCTGATGTTGGGAATGACTGAAGCTAAAAGAAGAAGGGGATGGCAAAGGATGAGATGGTTAGACAGTGTTATCGATGCAACAAACATGAAATCAAGCAAACTCCAGAGGACAGTAGAAGACATGACAGCCTGGCATGATGTGGTCCCTGGAGTCGTGAACAGTCGGGCTTGACTGTACAACTGAAAAACAAAAAAAAACAAGTTTATGTTGGAAATGGGAACATCATGAAGGATCATTTTACCATATGTGGTGGACATGTAAGAAAGCAGGGAAATTTTGCATACAAATACAATTATTAATTTAGAAGATTAATGGACACTCAGCTGGAAAGAAGTAATGGAACTTTGTTTTTATACATGACAACAGCAACGAGATTATTATATGCACAAAAGTGGAAGAGTTGTGGCAAAAGAGCTACAGAGGAATTGTTGGTGAAAGTGCTGGAACTTGCAGCAATGGCTAAACTCACTTCACTGATTAGAGAAAAAACAATGTTTGTTTATTGCTAATTGGAAACCTCTTATAGATTTTTTGTGTGAAACAGATAACAATGATTTGATGATCTGTGAATCTGATGAATAAGGAATTTAGAAAATAGAAAAGAGAGCTTTTCTTTGTAAACACAGAGTAAGAGAATATTTAGCAATCATATTTGTTGCAGAGAAAATCAGAAGCTCCTGTTATTTTATATAGTTTTATAGTTTTTTTTCTCTTTGTCTTTGTCCTGTTATTTCTCTGTTATTTGTTATTCATTAATAAAAACTTTAATCAGAAAAAAAGAAATCAGCATTATGCACTTGTAATCACAAACCTTAAGAGTGGAAAGAAATACCTAACACTTATTTCAATCACAGAAGCCATCATTCCAGTCCCAGAACACTTCTGCTACCCCAAGAAGCCACCATTCCACTCTGAGAACTGTCATTACAGTCCCAGAACACTTCTGCTACTCCCAGGGCTACTCCCACTCTTGGGCTTGTCATTCCAGGCCCAGAGCACTTTTGCTACTCCCAGGGACCATAATTCCACTCTGCAGGCCATCATTCCAGTCCCAGAGCAGTCTCTCTGGGCCCAGGAACATTAGTCCAAAATCAATTCCACATTATCATTGCAACTTTTTTGGTCCTGTAATGTACTCCAACGGCACCCACAGAAGTCAACTGGCATTCCTGGCTCCCATTCAAGCCTCTCACATTGTCCCCAATGGGCAACCCTGTTCTTTTAGTACACCCTGCAGCAAATACATCAAATCCTCCCAAGCACACAAGAGCAACTGTTGTGTTCAGACAGCAGACTGGGAGGGCAAAGTTGGAAAGAAGGGAAGGAGGAGGGAGGGAGGGGTAGAGCGGAGCTAGGAAGGAGGCACTTCCTCCACTGATGTCTCTGGCTTCCTTTCTTTACTAGTAAGAAGCTGCAACTGTTAGAGGGCCCTCTGACAGCTCTCATTGTTGGCAAGTGACCATTTAAGTCCCCTCTGTGTTGCTGGCTGTGGGTAACACCAGAGGACTTGGTGGGAGGGGTGCTCTGCTTGGGTCCACCACAGCGGTGATGACAAGTACTTCCTCACCTGTTGTCTCCTCCTACACCACCATAAACTGCAGCTTAGAAGGATGTGGCCATCATTAACTGAGCCCCATTTGTCTGGGAGAAAGGTAGGTGTAATAATTCCACAAGCACACCGTGCCAGAAGGATTGAAAGTTTCATTGGAACAAAAGCAGGGTCTTTCCTGGCCTCTGCATGAACAGAAACTAACAGCCGACAATCAGCAGAGGAAACTGAAACTAAACTATGGCACATGCTTTTCAGCCCTAAGGGATGAGGGGAAAATAAGTAATGAGTTCAATGAGGGAACATCACCAAATTCACAACTTGCCACAATATAACAGTAGTCATATAAATATTTTAAATAATCATTCCTGCTGGAATTTCATATAGAGCCTGCTCTCTGCAGCTGCCATTTTTTCTATGGGAATTGATCTCTGCAGCCTAGACATCAGTTATAATTCCAAGAAAATGTCCGGAGGTTGGCAATTCTAGCCACAATTAATTTGTATCACAGTTCCCTCCCCACCCCCCAGCAGAGAATGAAACTGCATATTCACAGGTCTGCCAAAAAATCAATTTGTATTCTAGAAAATACAGAATAAGTTGTGAGCTGCATTAGCACAGGGGTTTTTGTTTGTATGTTTTGCTTGCTTTAAATACACATAACCTAATATTCATGATGTCCTGTTTTTTTATGAATAAGAGTGCACAGATACACAAAGCACAGATTTACTTGCACCCTTCTTAATACATTTGAGAAGAACCTTGAGTTGGGCCCATTAATAAAACTGTTTTCTATCCTGGGCAGCCTGTATTGGGTTGTTAAAGGCTTTGCACATATTCCCTGGCATCTGTAACTTTTCTCCTTAATATTAGGTTCAGGAAAACCCATGCTGGATTGGCAAACAATTTTCAACTGGACTTGCTTATCTTTCCAGGACATTGGTTTGCAGTGGAATAACCTTCACACACCTTCCCCGATATATTTGAGGGCCAAAATCAACATAGTCGAGATCACAGATCTCCATTAGTCTGTACAAGATAAATTGCAAGCATGTGCAGTGCATTGTTGTCATCTAGCTTGGAAAGGCAAAGATGTCTGCATCTCATGAATGTATAAAAGTTCCCAGTGAAGCAGGAAGCTAATTTGAAAAAAAGCAGCTGAATGATTCCCTGGAAATCACTGAAGAGTTTCTAGTTAGCAGCACCCATTCTGCTTGCTCACTCTGACACAGATCTCTCCATGCACATCTCTAACCTTGTGTTTGACGACAAAAATCATTTACATGAAAACTGGATCTTTCTTTCCGAAGTGTTCAACTGTTCCTGCTGTTTATTTCCTACCTAAAGTGATAATCCTCTGTTTGTGGCATCACAGTTGGCTGCTGTGCAAACTATTATGTCATCACAAACAGAGGATTATGATTTCAGGTGGGGGGATAAGCAGCAGGAGCAGATGAAATCTTTAAAGCAAAGATGCTGTTTCATGTAAATGTTGATGGCAATAAAGAACAAGAAAGGGAAAATATGATGGAGGGACAGAAATTGGTAGAAGGAAACTTAGTAGGAGTTCCTGAACTGTGGTTTCCCTGAAGACAAGCAATTCTGTCTGAAGTAGAATGATTCTGCACAAATAAGTGTACTCTTTTACCTTCTAAAATTTGATCAAGCTGCTGCTCAATACAGCAGAGAGGTCTGGATTCTTCTTTTTCGTCTCAGCATAAAGCATATTCAGTGGCAAAAAACTTTCTCTGCTAATCATTAATGGCAAACAGGAGAAGAGGAAACAGCAGTTCCTGCCCTGCTAGTGAAAGTGACCTACAGTCAGTCCACAGCTTATCGATTTGGATGCCATATTTGAAAGTCACAAATAATTGTATAAAATAAAGCTATAGAGTATAGAGTTTGTAGCACTGCTGGGCAAGGCCTAGGAGACTAAGGGATTTGATTATGGTTTATAATCCCGCCTGTCTCCTATGTGACTTTTATGTGGTGCTACCTGTTCCCAACTCAATCTACTAGAGGCAGCACCATAGAAAGATATTATAATTTGCATCAAATACTGTTGTTTTTACAGTAGTGGCACTGGCTAAGAATTTGGACTTGACTTGTGGCATAGCGCTGTGGACCCACCAGTGTTGTTTCCAGTTTTTCTCAAATGAAATGTTAATAGCATAATTTTAAAGCACGTAGTATGCCATATCAGTGCTTGACCTCTCACTAAGAATAGTACTAGTGCTGAAGCCTGCCAGAAGGCCATGCTTCATCACTTTATATGTCTTTTTTCTAGGACTGTCAACTCCAGATAGGGAAATTCCTGAAGATTTGGGGGCCGTGCCTGGGAGGTATAGAGACTGGGGAAGGGAGGGGACTCAGCAGGGATATGATACCACATCCTGTAATGTCACATCCCAACTGAAAGGTCAGTTCCCCCCAACTCCTCCCTTTCCTGTAAGGTCATTTCCTTCCACCAAAATTCAGATTTAAATGTGCCTAATCATAGCACATCCCTGCATCTTTTTCTTCCTACCTTAAAAGACTTGTAGGCTTCTATATGCATATGTGTTACCTATGTCATATGAATTTAGGGATGCCAGACTTCTCTCCGCTGCTGGGCAACTGGCTGATGGGGTGGAATTATCCCCCCAACAGGGAAGAAGCCAGAAATAAATGCAATGTGCCTTTGTCACCTGGTCCAAGATGGCATGGCAGGCATTTTGATGACATCAGGCAGGCAACATTCTGGTTTTGGGGCAAAACTCTAAAAAGCTAATTTTACCACAGAGGTCTTGCCCCAAAACCAGAGTGTTGCCCCCAACATCCCTGATGTAACTACATCCCTTCTGGGTGACCCCATCACCCACCGGCTGGTCCGATGGACCAGGCAACCCTATATGAAGTCTTTGATTATAAATATTTGTGCTGATATAACTGGCTGCTAATTTACTCACATTAAAAAACCTCTCAAAATCAAGTTTTTCTCGCTCTAAAAATCTGCAAGAGGATGTCAGCCAGCAACAGTCACAGGCATAAACTACAGGGGGGCTCAGGAGCCCGGGCCTTCTCCAAATTTTTCCAGGGGAAACTGAGCCTCCCTGGACCAGCCAGTGCCTGACAATATTGAGTTTAAAACTTTCTGGGGTGGAGTTATTTTACTTTGGCCTCAATGTTTCCCTTCCAGGCTCACTGTCTTACAAATGCTAATTGAGCTAGCAGGATAGACAATGGGATTGTTAAACATCCCCCTTCTCCTCCCCCTCTCCTAGCAGAGAGGTGTCAAATGCTAGACTTTAGGAACTTTAGCTGCCTTTACTTCAGTGGGGAAAGAGATTTGATAATATTCCTTGCCACAGGAAGAGAAGCTTTTTTCATGGTAGTGAAGGGGCAGGGCTGCTTCAGCCAATCCTAAACTCTTCTTTCAATTTCCATTTCATTTTTAAATGGTAAGCCCATCTGCATGAACAAAACTGGGGAGGGGGGAGAGATGCAGATCAGACACCTTTAAAAATTTCCTTTTGCCCTGTGTGCAGCTGTGAGAGAACACTGACTAGGAATGTGCACTTGTACATGTTCATGCTCTTTATTTTGCTGTTACTTAAAAACTGTGTAGTATAGTTTCAGAGAGGCAACCAATTGGGATGTACTAAAAGGAATGGCAGGATTGCCCATTGAAAACAATGGGAGAGGCTTGAAGGCCTATTGGAGATAATGGGAGCCAGGAATGCCAATTGACTTGCATGGACTCCACTGAAATACATTGCACCACAAAAAAAGTTGCGAAGAAAATGTGGAGTGGATTTTCCATTAAGGTCTTTGGCCCAGACAGGCTACTCTGGGACTGGAATGACAGCCCCCAGAGTAAAACAAATTTAGAGGCCAGTGGTACCTTTAAGACCTTTCAAGGTATGAGCTTTCGTGTGCATGCACACAAGACCACCCCTAGGAATAGAATCTCTGCTCTGGGACTAGAATGACACACCTCAGAGTGGAATGATGGTTCCTAGGAAGAGAATCTGTGCTTTGGGACTGGAATTACAGGTCATAGAGTGGAATGACAGCCCCTGGAAGTAGCAGAAGCATTCTGGTACTGAAATGACAGCCCTCCCCTAGAGTGGAATGATGATCCCTAGCAATAGAATCTGTGTTCAGAGGCTGGAATGACAGGTCACAGAGTGGAATGACAACCCCTGAGAATAGGCTTAGTGCTCTGGGACTGGAATGACAAATTGCAAAGTGGAATGACAGCCCCTGGGAATAGACTCAGTACTCTGGGACTGGAATGACAGCCCCCAGAGCGGAATGACAGCCCCAGAGTGGAATGACAACCCTGGGAGTAGCAGAGGTGTTCTGGGAGTGGAATGACAGCTCTTAGAGTAGAATAATAGTCCCAGAATGCTTCTGCAAGTCCCAGGAGTTGTCATTCCAGTCCCAGAACACTTCTGCTAATTCCAGGGACTGCTATTCCAGTCCCAGAGTATTGAGAAGATTGTTACTACTCTGAACTCTGTACATTGCTCAGAAATTGAGTGCAAAACAACTGTTTTGTATTCTGCCATGACTCAGAGACTCCAGATGCCAAATGAAGGCATCTGTGATGCCACAATTTAGTACAAAGTCATTGTTATGAATAAGGCAGAAACAAGACTCCTGTAAATGAATGTCCAGGAAAACTTTAAAAATGTTCCCCCTAGAGGCTTTTCTGTGTTGCCTTACTGTCAAATGTGTGACCATTAGTTTGTCCTATGCACATGGTATGTATATTTGCAGATCTTAAAGTAACTATTTCAAAAGTGAATTTCAAAAACAGGACACAGCTGGAGATAACTGAGATACCACTACAATCACTGGCCAACTCCCACCTTTTCCTGGGTTCAGCCCAGCCCAAGGGCATTGCTGGGGGGGTTCCCAACCCCCCTACATTTCTGGGGAGCCCCTCCCTAAATCCCACATGGCTCCACCTCCATAGATAGTGACAATGGCCTATGATGTCACTGGCTCCTCTCTATGATGTCACAGGGCCCCAGTTCTTTTAAGGACCTAGCATAGCAAGGTCTCTGCCCCAGCCCCAGCCCCCCCCTGAAAATTGGAAAGTCTACACCCCTGGCAGCAGTCCCATCCCTCTCTCAGTCCACAACCAGCCTCTGGTCTTTAGTGTTCTTACAGGTAACAGCCAATCATTTTCACCTAGTGTGTATGATGCCATATAGGAAGCAGAAGTCCCAGATCACCCATCCTCTGTAACCTCTGTAGCCTCACAGATGTCATCATCTGAATGTGCCATTTCCTCCAGAGGAAATGATCTCTGTAGTCTCTGATGATGAGTCGTAATTCTGGAAGAACTTCAGCCTTCACATTGAGGTTGGTGACTCACATTCTTTCTGTGATGAGTTACTCTGCACATGCTCAGAGAGCACTCTTTGGGGCTGAGTGGTTGAATGCCCTTTCCCATCTAGGGGCATCTCCCATCCAGCATTGTAAACTATAAATTAGCATTATTTATTACAAGGCTCCCTTTTTCTGTGGGAAATTCAACACCTTTTCCCTTGAGCTTTTTCTGTACATGCTGATGACAATAACAGATTTCAATGATCAGTGAAAACAGGTGTGAAAGGAGAACAGACATAAAGACATAGAGGTGTTGGGTAGAAATCAAGTCATCAGAGAGCTTAAAAACAAAACGAATTGTCTATTCCTTCTACGAACTCTACTCATGAGTGTACTTTCATTAGAATTCTCCTTATATGCTCTGGTGATAAGTTGGGGTGAGGGGGTATTTGATGTCTGAGAAGTAGTGAGAAGTTAGCTGCCTAATGATACACTAATTAGAAAGCCCATCCTAGCAGGATCCATGAAAATTGATTTGCACAGTGCCATTTTTGCTAATGAGAGTCATGAATATATGTTTGCAGCCCTTTACTTACCCTTCTTCCCTACAGCTAATGAAGGTGAAGCAATCGTTAAAGAACTAGGCTATAATCTATCTAGAGTTTCCAGGACCTCTTAGGAATAGCTGGATTTTAAGAACTTCTGTTTTAAATAATGCTCTTTGTAGAAAAGTAAGCTCCACAGGTAGTACGGCTGTAGCAAGTTTCATTGTTAAAATAAATCTACTTATTCTTCTTTTCACTGTTTGGCAGCCAATAAGTATTTTCAGCGAAGTGTCTACAGTGCAGCTGAGGCTACTTTCATGATTTCACACAGGTTTTTAATTAAAATGGAAAGTCTAAATTGTTGTAAAATAATAGGTTGACCTTTCTTATGTGGGTACAGTGGGTTTATGAACAAATGTCAGTGTACTCATTTTTTCACTCCACTTATACAAATAGCTCACAGAACAACTCATGCTTAACCTTGAGTGCTTCTGAGTATCTGCACGGATATGTACAAATCAACTGTAATTTTGAAATCTGGCATAGAAATTTGCCTGTATGCATGTGAGAGAGGAGACCACAAAGTGGAATTATGATGAGAAGGTTCTCTTGCAGAGGGTAGATGGATGAATAAAAGTGTATTATATCTGTGGCATCACCCTGAGCCAGTTCCCAAACTGATCATACTTTCTGGCTGTTATTGTATGTTAAATAAGCATCTCAAGCCAGCACAGCTCTGTAGTTAGTCTAGCTCACATAATACTTTTTAATTTTTTTAAAAAGATATTTATAGTGAGGGTGGATCTGCATGACAATTGTGAAAGGCAAGATGAAAACTGTTGAAAAAATATGTACCAACATTTTCAGCATGATATTTTATTCATATGCCCACTCTGAATATTCCCTTTTGAATAAGAGTGATTATGGGTCAGTGTGATCATATCCAAGATGAAAATGATGGGTTTTTTTTGTATTTTTTAATATGTCTCTCTGTGTGTGCATGTGTGTGTGCATGTATGCACCTGGAAGTCATGGCGATGGACAAAATCTCAGACTCTATAATACGGTCAGATGAACATCAACCAACCACGAGCTTACTTGAGAAGTGGTCTCCGTTCCTAGAATTCACCTTTGGGGACCGACCATTACCAATAAGCCTTATTCCAACTAAATATAAAGAAATACTTACCTGTTTATAACGCTTGAGAAATTTTGTTTACATTGTTACTAATGCAAAATTTATAATTGTTTTTGGGTCTTCTAACAATTTTTTTCTGTTATATACGACCTAAAGCATCTTTGTTTCCATTGTATTGTTGACCACTGAGTTTGTTTTTAGGTTTTTGGGGGTTTTGTTTGTTTGTTTTTTATGTAAGTTTGTAGCTTCAATATGTTAAACGTTCTACTTAACTGATTGTTATAACTTTGTTTATTGTTATAAAAATTAATAAAAAATATTTTTTTAAAAAATGGAGACCTCTGGTGACTGACACTTACTGGGGGCCTGGAGGAATAAAGTCTGTCCCTGCCTCCCGCCTCTGATATTTCAAGTTGGTCTCCTGTCCAAGTACTTGTCAGAGACAGTCCTGCTTAGCCTCCGAGATCCGACAAGATCGGGCTTGCCCGGGCTATCCAGGTCAGGATGAAAATGCTCTTTTTATATGAAAGCATAGCCATTTTGAATCTGCTTTTGTACAAGGCAGGTTCCAAGGAGGCTTACCAGCATATATCAAGCATTCCACTGCAGCTCTGCAGCCCTGACCTCATCACCAGCCATATGGGGCCAGGCAGAGACCATTGCAAAGATAGGCATGGCTCAGCAGAGAAGCAGAGAGATAGCATGGCCAGGGCTCCTGGTTCAGTCCCCACATGGGGAGAGGAAAGAGGCAGACTAAAACCTTAGAGCTGATGTTTTGCCTTAAACAGCAAAAATGGGAACTGGATGGGATAGTGCCGCTCCACAATTCTATGCTGCATCTGTGGCAGCAGTTCCCTTGCATCCACTATGGGTCCCCTACATCTGCACAGCCAAGCTGCATGGCTTATCAGATGCCAGCAGTGCTGTGGGGGATTGTGGGACTCAGAGATCCCTCCTTCCCAGAGCAGCCATGCACCATCTTGGACCACCCACCAACCTACCGTCTCCCTACCAGCAAGGGGTTGCTCCAGCATTGCTCCACAGTGTTGCTACACTGGAGCCCAGCTAGGGGCAGTGCTGCTGGGGTGCTCTGCTGGTATATCTTGGAGATACACCAGTGTACCTTGGAGATGCACTGACATAGCTCCTAGTTGGCTTCCTGTCCCCCCCCCCCAGATTGTATTCTGAGTGTGTTATATGCATAAATGGGAACTGTTGATTTTCATGTGAGAAAATAACATTGTTTCCTCATCTTTTGGGTTTACTATGCCCACTGTATGAATGAAACCTGAAACACTTCTAGTTTTGCAGATGTTAGTAACTGGAGATTAAAAGGATCCCTTGCAGAAATTTCATATAGTGAGGATGAGCCAGTTTGATGTAGTAGTTAAGTGCGCAGACTCTAATCTGGGAGAACCGGGTTTGATTCCCTAACTCCACTTGTGGCTGCTGGATGACCTTGGGGAAGCTATAGTTCTGACAAGAGCTGTCCTTGAAAGAGCAGTTCTTGAAAGAGCTCTCTCAGCCCACCTACCTCACAGGGTGTCTGTGTTGGCATCTGGAAACTAAATGCCATGTAAGATGACAGCCAGTCATAGAGATCAGAATGATCTATGTGACAGTTCTACAGTCACATGATAAACTAGTTGCATCAGCCTGCTGAGGATGTCACCATGACTCGGCATCTGCTCAGTGATTGGCTGTGTACGTGTATATATTCTGTACAGTCCTTGCCTATGTGTGCCTGTGTGGTTACCTATTGCCCGGTGAAGCATTTTGTTGGAGTGAAAGCTGAATGCTAAGCCTTATTGGATTGTGTAAATATTGTAAATAAACTGTATATAGCTCTGCATAACAGCAGTGTGCGCACCACTTCTTTATTTCAAACACGGTCAGTTGTGGTGCGGAGGGGAAGGGAAAGGAATTTGTAAGCCACTCTGAGACTTCAAGTGAAGGGTGGGGTATAAATCCAATCTCCTCCTCCTCCTCCTCCTCCTCCTCCTCCTCCTCCTCCTCCTCCTCCTCCTCCTCCTCCTCCTCCTCTTCTTCTGTAAATCTGAGAAACAGAAAGATCTGTCCACATGTCAGAAGGATAAATATAGGATAGGAATGTTTGAAATGTTTTGCTTAAAGTAAAAAAATTATTTATTTATTTATTTTCAGTGGGCTGCCCTCCACTGAAAAACAGGGCTCAGGGTGGCGTACAGCACAATAAAAGTCTAATACAATTTCTATATAGCAGTTAAAATTCCAGAATTAAAATATAAAATACTGGCAGTAAAGCCCATTGTGAAAGCAATACAACGAGCTCTAGAAATACATGATATGTAACAAATGCATAGGCTGGAAGAAGGTAAAGTAAATATTAGTAAAGGTAAAGGTTCCCTTGCTCGAAAGCCAGTCGAATCCGACTCTAGGGTTGCGGTGCTCATCTCCGTTTCAAAGCCGAAGAGCCAGCGCTGTCCGAAGACGTTTCCGTGGTCATGTGGCCGGCATGACTAAACACCAAGGTGCACGGAACGCTGTTACCTTCCCACCAAAGTGGTACCTATTGATCTACTTGCAATTTCTTGCTTTCGAACTGCTAGGTTGGCAGGAGCTGGAACTAGAGACAGGAGCTCACCCCATCATGCGGCACCCGGGTCTCGAACTGCTGAACTACTGACCTTCCACAGCCTGCAGTTCAGCGTCTTAACCACTCGAGCCACCGCAGCTCCTAAAAGTAAATATTAGCAGTCTGTAAATGAAAGATACAAATGTGGAAGTAAGGTCTCACATACCCTATGTTACACAATAGCCGGTGTCCAAGGTCACACAATGTGGGCCAGAAAATGTTGCACATACGGGTCTGTGGAGTAGTGTCAACAACTGGGCAGTCTGCAAAGTAATTTTATGTTGGATGTTCGTGTCAGTCAATGTGGTTGTGGTTGCACTGTCCATCCTGTTAGAGCAGAGGTCTCAAGGGAAGGTGGGTTAAAAGTGAATGGTCATGATGAAAATCTCAGTAGGTTACGTGGGAATGAGAAGGAGGAGTGGAAAATGAGTGTTGTGAAATGTCTATAGTTTTGAAAGTTGTCTTTTATGGTAGAGAAGTGTAGCTGAGGAATGTTTTCCAGCAAGATAGTTTAGGGCTGGATGGTGTTGTCTGTAGAAAGTAAAGCATTAAGTGATGTCGGCCACCAAGGATGAATGTTGCAGCCATGAAACATTGGGGGTTTTTTGTCTAAGGATCTCATGCCCACAGGACCATCATTCCACAAACCATGCACAGAAATGTGCAGGAGGACATTCTTGTACTGGAACACTTTCCCCATGTTGTGTCCACTTACCTAGTCCTGTAACATGTACAGTGTGTCTTTTCACAGTTGTCTCAGTCTCCCTTGGTTTTTTGTGGTTCTCTGAACGTAAATTGTTGTCTGTAGAAAGTAAAGGATGAAGTGATATTAGCCACCAAGGATGGACACAGCATCTATGAGACATTGGGGTTTTTTGTCTAAGGATCTCATGCCCACAGGACCATCATTCCGCAGACTATGCACAGAAATGTGCTGGAGGGCATTCTTGTACTGGAATACTTTCCCATGTCGTGTCCACTTACCTGGTCCTGTAACATGTATGGTGTGTCTGTTCACAGCTGTCTGAATCTCATGTGGTTGTCATGGTTCTCTGAGTCTGAAGTGTTGTCTGCAGAAAGGAAAGCATTAAATGATGTCAGCCACCAAGGATGTATGTTGTGTCCTTTTGTGGATCCAACAATAGCTAATTAATAGGAAACAGAGAGTGAGTATAAATGGGCAATTTTCTCAGTGGAGGGTGTAAGCAGTGGGGCACCGCAGGGATCAGTACTCGGTCCAATGCTTTTTAACTTGTTCATTAATGATTTGGAGTTGGGAGTAAGCAGCGAAGTGGCTAAATTTGCAGATGACATGAAGTTGTTCAGGGTGGTGAAAACCAGGGAGGATTGTGAGGCACTCCAAAGGGATCTGTTGAGGATGAGTGAGTGGACATCAACATGGCAAATGGGGTTCAATGTGGCCAAGTGCAAGCTGATACACATTGGAGCCAAAAACTATAAATACACGTTGATGGGGTCCGAACTGACAGAGACTAAGAAAGAGATCTTGGAGTCATAGTAGATAATTCACTGAAAATGTCAAGACAGTGTGTGACTGCAATAAAAAAGGCCAATGCTATACTCAGGATTATTAGGAAGGGAATTGAAAACAGATCAGCCAATATCATAATGCCCCTATATAAATCAATGGTGTGACCTTATTTGGAATACTGTGTACAGTTCTGGTCACCACACCTTAAAAAGAATATTATAGCTTTGGAAAAAATGCAGAAAAGGGCAACTAGAATTATAAAAGGGTTGAAAAACTTTCTCTGTGAAGAAAGGTTAAAGCACTTGGGGCTCTTTAGCTTGGAGAAATGATGGCTGAGGGGTGACATGATCGAGGTTTATAAGATAATGCATGGGATAGAGCAGGTAGAGAAAGAGGTACTTTACTCCCTTTTTCACAATACAAGAACTCGTGGGCATTCAATGAAGTTGCTGAGCGGTTGGGTTAGAACGGATAAAAGGAAGTGCCCAAAGAGTGATTAACACATGGAATTCACTGCTACAGGGGGTGGTGGAGGCTACAAACGTGGATGGCTTCAAGAGGGAATTAGATAAGCATATGGAGCAGAGGTCCATCGGTGGTTATTAGTCACAAGGTATAGATAGGGACTCTGGGGCAAGTGATGTTCTGTCTTCTTGGTGCTTAGTGGGGGGGTCAACAGTGGGAGGGCTTCTAGTGTCCTGGCCCCGCTGGTTGACCTCCTGATGGCACCTGATATTTTTGGCTACTGTGACACAGAGTGTTGGACTAGATGGGCCATTGGCCTGATCCAACATCTTCTCTTATGTTCTTATGTTATACCTGGTCCTGTAATGTGTACAGTGTGTCTTTTCACAGTTGTCTCAGTCTCCTGTGGTTTTTTGTGGTTTTCTGAATGTGAAGTGTTGTCTCTAGAAAGTAAAGAAGTAAGTGTTGTTAGTCACTAGGGATGGATATAGCATCATTGAGACATGAGGTGTTTTGGTCTTAAGATCTCATGGCCACAGGACCATCAATTGGAAAACCATGCAAAGAAAAGTGTAGGAGAGCATTCTGGTACTGGTACATTGTTCCCATGTCTGGTCCACTTTCCTGGTCCTCTAATGTGTACAGTGTGTCTCTTCACAGTGGTCTCAGTCTCCTGTGATGTTTGTGGGTTTCGGAATCTGAAGTGTTGTCTGTGGAAAGTAAAGCAGTAAGTGATGCCACCTACCAAGGATCTATGAGACAGTGGGGGTTTTTTGTCTAAAGATGTTGGCTGCTGTGGCCAAAGTGTGTATCAATATTTTTGGGGTTTGCACAGTGAACTGGGTTTGATCCACAGTCCTGCGAGACTGCCTCTGCTATTGGAGTGCATGGTCAGAAGTTCAGTCAAGTGATCAGACCCCCTGGGCCTGTAGAGAGAGAACACATGGAGCCTCTGTATACTGAATCAGACCTTAGTCTCCTTTTTGTGAGAACACACGCAGCTGGCCAAGACACAATCAGATCCTGGGCTCTGATGCTCCAGCCATATTGATGGCCTTTGTGTGGCAAAGAGAGTGGGGGTGGGGGTGTATGCACCCCTGGCCCCCTCTGTCCTCCTATGATGCCTGTTGAAGCAACTAGCAGTGGGCTGAGGCAACTAGGGCCAGAGCTGGCCTCACAGCCTCCCAAGCACCTTTGGCTTGAAGGAAGGGGCCTCACTTGTGCTGGCTGGCCACCGCTGTCCCAGCCACGCACAGGAAAGAAATCCTCAGGAGCAGTGCTGTAACCTGGTCACTGAGCCCACAGTGGCTTGGAGGGCTGGTGTCAGAGCATCCCAAACCTCTCCTACTGAACTCAGAGGGACTTCCTTTGAAGTAAAAGTAAGCAGAATTCACAAAATCAGTAACAGGAAAGAAGGAATGATGGAAGAATGGAAGGATGGATGGATGGATGGATGGATGGATGGATGGAAGGAAGGAAGGAAGGAAGGAAGGAAGGAAGGAAGGAAGGAAGGAAAGAGGGAGGAAAAGAAGGCAAAGATATGGGGAGGAAGAAAGGAAGGATGGAAGGGAAAGAAGGGAAAGAGATGGGGAGGAAGGAAGAGAAAGAGAGAGGGAGGCAAGGAAGGCAAAGAGATGGTGAGGAAGGGAGGGAGGAAAAGAAGACAACAGGCAAGGCCCTGCCGGCCCAGTGGGGGGGGGCTTCAGCCTCACTGGACAAGGCCCCACCGGCCCACCCCACCCCAGGTAGGCCCTGCCAGCCCAGGGAGCCCAGCTGCAGTCCTCCCACCCCCCAGGCAGGCCCTGCTAGCCCAGGCCAGCCGGCTGTGGTCCTCCCACCCCCCAGGCAGGCCCCACTGGCCCAGGCTGGCTGGCAGCAGTCCTCCTACCCCCTCAGGTAGGCCCTGCTGGCCCAGGCAGGCTGGCCGTGGGCCTCCCCCCAGGCAGATCCTGCCAGCTCACCTCAGAAGCCAGCTGGGGGGGGGAGATGGGCCCTACCTGCTGCAAGGCTCTCCTGAAGGTTGAAGAATGGTTGGCAGGCAAACGGCCGTGGCTGCTCCTCTGACAATCTCCTGATGGCTGAAGAAGGCTGGTCAGGCAAATGGCTGCTCAGCTGCTGAGGTAAACTGTTCAGATTGGAGATTTGGCGGGGGCTGGCTATGTGAGCGGGACTCAGGTACACCTTCTGATGGGCAGTTCAGGCAGCCAACAGATTTTGGCAAGCATAGAATGTTGTCACGCGAAAACACGTTTATATATAAGGGCAGGATACCTAAAACATTTAATGCAGTCCAATCCATCTGATGGAGAAAAGTTTCACTGATAATAAATTCTGGTCCAGAAAGTGCCTTCCAATGATTGTTTAGCCAAAGTGTCCTTAGTAAAATTGTCCTTTAAGCAAAGAGCAGAAATTATTATCAATGAAACATCATTTGGCATGTGATTGCATCTTCGGAGGGCTCATTTATACTTTTATTCTATGTCTAGTGGTTTCACTTTGGGACAATTCTTTTCTGGTCCATCTTGTATCTATGTTGCATAATTGTACGATTGTACTGTATTGTGATATAAGCCAATATGCTCCTCATTGTGTTTGACCTCTGAAGAAGGCCTATACAAGCCAAAACACATCAGGTCAAGTCCATTGGTCCTTATGTGCTAGATTTTGGTATTTTTACATGAGGTGTGATTGGGCCCTTATGTTTTTTAATTCTTTGTTAATAAATACATGTACCTTTTATACTATATACATTAAGTTTTTATTGTTGGCCCTCTATTCTGTTTGACTTACCTTTTTAGGTTCTAGACACCCAGGCTCTTGACCATTGTTGCCAGTGTTAAGAGCACACCATCAAAGGCCAGGAGTAGACATCCCAATTCTGTGTCCCTCTCATCCAGCCACAGAACCTCTGTCTTACCAGGATTCAGGCTCAACTGACTCCGCTTTAACCATCCCACTGTGGCATCCAAACCCTCAGCCAAATTCACAGAAGCAGCATCCATTCAGCTTCCCATCAGTAGATATAGCTGGGTTTCATCACCATATGGTGACATCCCAGCCCAAAACTCCATGCCTGTTGGGTGAGGAGGCGCATATAGATGTTAAATAACATTGGGGATTGCCCCCTGAGGGACCCCACATACTAGCGGGAACCTGATTGACAATCTGTCTCCTAGTGCCACCATCTGTCCCCAACCCTGGAGAAATGAGGTAAGCCACTGCAAGGCTACCCCATGCATTCCAGCATTGGCAGGGCAGTGAGTCAGCAGATCGTAATCTACCATGTTGAATGCTGCTGTAAGGTCAAGCAATACCAGCAGCGCTGACCCACCTTGATCCAGATCATCTGTGAAGGTGACCAGCATCATTGCCATTCTGTGGCCAGGGCAGAAGCCAGACTGGAATGGATCCAATGCTGATGTGTTGTCTGGGAATTTCTGGAGTTGTTGTTAAACTGCCAAGAGTTCCCTTTTTAAAAGTTCCCTTAAAAAAGAGGTTATACATAAAAGCAGATGACCCTAAATTCAAAACAACTCCTGCTAAAAAAGGAAGCAGTATAAACAAAGTTCTTTTAATTGCATAGTAATCAATATATAATATAGTCTAAAGGAGAAAATAATTACTTTCTATTTTTGCACCTCTTTGCTTTGTAACTGTTCACAAGCAGTATTAGATCATGCTGTTTCAAATTTAAAAAGGCAAGAGACTGGCTTTTTTAAACTCCCTACTCCCAAGAGTCGAACTACTATGCAGGCATCTGGATAAACTGACCAACCGGCAGTGCAATCTGAAACAGAATTACACCTTTCTAAATCCATTGAAAACAATGGGCTTAACTTCCCTTAGGAATGAACTGTTAACTCTCCCCTCCCCAAGTTCAAAATGCTTTCTATAGGCTAGGAAATCATACTTTTCCAACAGAAGATGTTATATATCTAATCCAGCAGGATATTTAAATTAACTACTTGCCTTATCCTTACCTATCAAAAATGTCCACAGCTTTATAATAGCTGGAGCTGCGGTGGCTCAAGTGGTTAAGATGCTGAACTGCAGGCTGCGAAAGGTCAGTAGTTCAGCAGTTTGAGACCTGAGAGTGCCGCATGATGGAGTGACCTCCCGTCTCTAGTTCCAGCTCCTGCCAACCTTGCAGTTCAAAAGCAAGAAATTGCAAGTAGATAAATAGGTACCACTTCAGTGGGAAGGTAACAGTGTTCCATGTGCCTTGGTGTTTAGTCATGCTGGCCACATGACCATGGAAACGTCTTTGGACAGCACTGGCTCTTCGGCTTTGAAATGGAGATGAGCACCGCAACCCTAGAGTCAGATTCGACTGGCTTTCGAGCAAGGGAACCTTTACCTTTACCTTATAATAGCTATAACCAGTATTGTGTGAAATGACTGTAAACCCACTGGCTTTTTGAGTTTCTCTCTTGTGGGGAAAAAGACCTGAACTACTAGGTAACACTGGCCCAAAGCACAGGGGAAGAAGTAAAAGCTGAACTGGAAACATGGGTCACTGGAGAAGCAAATCCACACCTACCATTCCTACGGCTTCCTGCCTTTTTTCAGGCAAGGAGCTGCAGTTTCTAAAACTAGCCAGCAAGTCTGCCCAACTCCTCTGTCGCTTGAGACACAAAGCAGCTTGAAAGACAGTATTTGCAGACCAGTGTCATTTCCACTGCCACTCCTCTGAACTGGTGAATGAGTTTGCACACTTTGTCTGAAGTTCTTCCCCTCTCTCCAAGTACATAGTGAATCACCTCTCACATTCAGTGGATTTGTATACCTAAATCGAAGGTGACCCTCCCATTTTTAGAAAGCCAAGAAAGTTTTTAAAACATTGTCTTCCTTTACACTATGGTACACTGTCATCCCTAACTGCAAGATGGTCATGTTAAGAATGAAAAATGTTGTAACCAGCCTTATTGGACCATGCAAATTTTAGAACAAGAAACCAAATCTATGCAATACTTTTTATTAGGGCCAACCAATTTGACACAAAACATTGGCCAAGTTTTCAAACTCACCAGAACTCATCGGGCCAAATTAGAGATGTTAATTTCTGGAAATTTTGAAGGCATGGGGAAAAAACTGGGCTTTTTTAATTGTTTTCTGGAAAAAAAGGAAAGTTTTGGAAGAATTGAAATATATACAACTAGGAATAAGGCCCGTTGTGGAAATAAATACAACGGGCTCTAGTAAGAGGCTCTGGGAGAGTGCCCCGGCTTTGGGCACACAGTGACAATTTGCTGTGGCAATCTCAGCAGGGTATAATGACAGAGTCCACCATTTTCTCCAGAGGAACAGATCTTTGCTACCTGAAGAGCAGTAGTAATTTTGAGTGATCTCCAGCCCACCCCCAAGATTGGTAACAGTGGTTCCCCAGGAGGGAGTGGCTGGTTTGGAGGGTGGAGTCTATGGCATTGTACCTGTCTGAGGTCCCACCCCTCCTCAACACTCACCCTCTCCAGGTTCGACCCCTCAAATCTCCAGAAATTTCCCAACCTGGAGTTGACAGCCCTATCTCCCTCCCAGCGAACCATCAACCTACCTTTAGTTTTCCATCTCCTCCCCCCTCCCTCCTAGAGAGCAGTTGTAATTTTGAGTAATTTCCAGCCTCCACCTGGTGATTGGCAACAATGGTTCCCCATCAGGGAGTGGCTGGATTGGAGGGTCGAGTCTATGGCATCGTACCTGTCTGAGGTGCCACCCCTCCTCAAACCTCACCCTCTCCAGGCTCCATCCCTCAAATCTCCAGGAATTGCCAATCTGGAGTTGGCAACCCGATCAGGACTGGGCCCAATGAGTTTTCTCCCAAAGGCCAACATAGATGTGGAAAGGGCCTTTTACTGACAGAGGAGAAAGTACAGGTGCCAACTCTGATTAGGGAAATACCTGGAGATTTGGGGGGGTGGATCCTGTGGAGGGCAGCATTTGGGGGGGGGGTGGAAGCACTCAGCAGGGTATAATGCCATAGAGTCTACCCTCCAAAGCAACCATTTTCTCCCGGGGAACTGATCTCTGTCATCTGGAGGTCAATTGTAACAGTGGGAGATCTCCAGGTCCCACCTGGAGATTGGCAACCCTAGGGGAAAGGCAGCTGCACAGCGGGGAGTTGAAGAAAATGGTCTGATGGTCGCTGGCCCACCTCGTTAGCCAGCCAGCCATGCTGAAGCTAAGCAGGAGAAAGAGCCTTTTCCCATTTATTCTGACAGGAAAGTGGCCACTGGGGAGGGGGTTATGGGCGGGGGAGGGAGTTATGCTGAAAGTCCTTTGTTTTTTTACTCACAGAACCAAGCTTGGGTGCCAACCAATAGCCACTGAGGGGACAGTCCCTCACAGGAGTCAAGAGAACTGTCTTCCTCAGGAGAGAGAGCTGGTCTGCCAGTAAATCTGACATGCAAAAGGGAGAGTGGGTGGGGAAGAGGAGCAGACCCAGCACCTGGCCAATGACATGCGAGTACTCTTGAGTGGCAGCTGATGGGCCAATGGCTGAGGGAGGGCATTTTACAGCCAATGGGAGTGTATGGAATCTTGCAAAACCAAAAGATAATTATTATAAGGAGAGATTCCTACTGTCCTATCAAACCTAAACTAATCTTACTGCTTAAACAACATAAAATGCATAGTTTATAACTTACTTAGCATACAAAATTGCAATATTTGACATAGTTATGGAATTTAAACTTATAAATGCCTTAATTCTGTAAAAACAAAAATACAAACACACCCAGTTTACTTCAGAGAAAGAATACTGCAAGTTAATACAGTCTGTGCTCTTAGCATTTGTATCTTATTTTTTGCTATCTGTTTAGGGACAGCTGAATTCTCACGAAACTTTCAATTTTCCTGTGTGGCTTTGATGCAACTTCTTCTAGGGATGCCAGACCCCCCCAAAGGAGAAACACTCAGCATTTCAGCAACATGCCTATGTGACCTGGAAGTGCCGTCGGCACATCGGGGATGTCAGGACAATGCTCTGGTTTTTGGGCAAAAACTCTATGGTAGACGCTAATTCCACTGGCTGCTTGGAGGGACCTGGCAACCCAAATTTCTGCCCCACTACCTTCTGAACTTTTTTCTCCCTCTGTAAGGTAAGGCAATAAGCCACTTTTTACCCAGCCTTATATGTGTCACAGTGGTCTGAGGGAGAGATGAAAAAGTCATTTGCTGGACTAGATCTAATGGGTGGAAATTACAAGGGAGTTGTTAGCAGCTAGATATCAGGAGAAACTTCCTAACTGTAAGAGTGGTTGAGCAGTGGAACAGTCTGCCTCAGGAGGTGGTGGATGCTCCTTCCCTGGATGTTTTCAAGCGGAAGCTGGACAACCATCTTTCGGGTATGTTGTAGGGTTATCTCTTGGCTATGCTCCTGTAGAGTGCAGGGGGTTGGACTAGATGACCTGCAAGGTGCCTTTCAACTCTAACATTCTATGATTCTAAGACTGGTCAAAAGGACAATGGAAGGCATGCCACAGCTGAAAAGCAGTGAGAGCTTTCGGTATCCTTCTAGGTGCAGTAATGCACCTTTGATTTAAGAGCTTTATATGTCTACAGGATGAAATAAGCTGCAGCAATTTTGTATCTGGTTGATATTTTACTGTACAAGCTATAATTTGACTTTAAACCCAATGTTTTATTTATATATAAAATTTTAACTATATAACCATTATTTACAAGAACTCAGTAATATAATTCCATATAAGATTTCCCTGAAGAAGCCTGTTGGTGAAATGCATAGGGAATATAATTAACTAAATAATTATATTTTACTTCATTTTGCACCATCAGCCTTGGCCTTATCCCCCCCTTCAAAACCTGAGTCTTCTGTATCTTAGTCTGAAACTCTAATCACTACACTAGGTTTCTTGAAGTGGCTGTTTGTTGAACAGTATGAAGCATCTGTGCCTCAGTGAGTCATGCAAGTTGGATGGTAGCAAATCACCCAGTGATTACTTCCAGGCTTGAACCCAATGAGTCCTCTCTCAAAGACCAAAACAGCCATGGAAAGGGCCCTCCCACCTTCCCCTGCCTTTTACTGACAGAAACCTAGGCTTGGAGGCTGGAAATACTGTTGTGGTTGCCTAGCAATAGCCACAGATATCAAATGGCATTCTTTTTTTAAAGGTACAAGCACTACTTTTATTATTGCAGGAGAGGTTTTAACCCAACCATTGGTTTTTGTTTTTAGAATTCAGATTTTCCTCTAAAGTTGGGGCTTTTGTCAGGTTTGTAGAAAGGTGTGCCTTGTTTGTTCATGGTTCCAGTCTCTAGAATTAAGTGTCCACAGATGGGGCTTCACTGAGAATTAGATATAATGATGGGCAGCAGTAGTAGCCAAATAATTAAATCCATAATTTATAAAGTGCTTTGAGAACAATACCTTTTAGAAGGTCAATGTTCAGGTAAAAGCTACAGTTTTCTTACATAAAGTGAGCTAAAATTATACAAAACTTTATGCTAGTATAAGTAATGAAAGATGTCAAAAATTGAAAAATTATTGAATGCAAACAAGTCAGTAGGGCAAGGATCCTGTAATGCTCCTGTTTCTATCACTATTTTGACTTTTTCCTAGTTTGGGTCCAGCCCTTCCCAGTTTCCCACAACATATGCTATGTTTTCACTCTCTTACTGTTTGCTATATTGTCATAATCTTATTCTGGAGATTTTAAGTGCATGCTTATCTAGCATATAAAAATAAGAACTATAACTGAGTCAGACCTGTGGCCATATTTACTCATTCTGAAGAAGTAAGCTACAAAACATTTTATACTGAATTTTACATTTTCTGTTGTTGACTCCTGTTTTCATATCCTGATCTTTTTTTGCTATAAGCCACTGGAATTTTCATGAATTCAAGATTTTTCTCTCCGTATACATTCAACTATCCTAAAAACTTATTTCATGGGTGTCTGTAGATGGATTGTTTCTCTGTTCTTTCAAGTCACCTTCAAAATGTGTGGTCTTATAGTTTCTACTAATAGGTTAGAACAAAGTTTGAGTCCAGTGGCACCATTAAGACCAACAAAGTTTTATTCAAGATATAAGCTTTTGTGTGCAAGTACAGTTTTTCAGACAGAAGTGTGCTTGCACACAAAAGCTTATACCTGTTGTGGGTCAGCCAGGGCTCAGTGAGAATGAGGACTCCTCAGGAGAAGAGGAACCCCATGTAGCCAGTTCTGAGTCAGCAGAAGCCAGCAAGCAGGAAGATGAGCTGCAGGCTTGTCAGGATTCCCAGCCAACAGCTGGTGCAGAGCCACTGACATCCTCCAGCCCTGATTCAACTGGTGAAACTCAGTTGATCATTTCCAGCCCACCAGTATCACCCGCACCCTTAGAGTGCCACAGACAGAGGCTACGAGCAGAACTACAGGAGAGAGGACAAAGTGCACACCTCCTGGCCCAACTCCAGTTGTTTGAGTAGTTGCAGGATTCCATGCTTGTAGCCACAACCACCTCCTGTGGCAGTGAATTCCATGTGTTAATCACTCTTTAAGTGAAGAAGTACTTCCTTTTATCTGTTCTAACCTGACTTCTCAGCAATTTCATGGAGTGCCCACAAGTTCTTGTATTGTGAGAAAGGGAGAAAAGTACTTCTTTCTCCACCTGTTCTATCCCATGGATAATCTTGTAAACCTCAGTCATGTCACCCCTCAGTCATAGTTTCTCCAACCTAAAGAGCCCCAAGCTCAGATGTCTTCTTTTTTTAAAGTTGGCTTTTAGTTTTTAAAGTTGTGTTAACAGAGAGCCTTTCTGCATTCATCTATTCCCCTGTAGTTTGTCCACAGCCATGTTGGAAGCATCTGCTCTCAGTTTCCATGTAAAATTTTATGCTGTTTTTATGTAAGCCACCCTGAGCCAGCCTTGGCTGGGAGGGCAGGGTAGAAATTTAATAAATCAAATCAATCATCACAGCTCTTTCCATATTCTGCATTGTTTTATGGCCATGGTGACTTCGTAGTCATCATGACATTGCCCCAGGGTATCTGAAAGTGGTTTCTCCCTGAAACTTTTTGCTCTTCAGCTTCCATTTCAGAGGGAATAATAAGCAGACTACTTGATTTCACTTTAGTCATCTCTGCCCATTCCTATTTCAGCTTCTATTTTGATACTTCTAGTTTGGGGGGGAGGGGGAGGTGGCATTTGACACACTCCTTCATTCTCTGTACATTGGACCCTATGGAGGGATCATTTACCCCTTCCCCAAAGCCACTCTGCACACAACTTGGAGGGGGATGTATTACAAGGAATGACAGGATTGCCCACTGGAAACAATGGGAGAGGCTTGAAGGTCCGTTTTTTAAAAACAAAAAATTAAAAACCCTTGGGACACTACCCCTTCCTGACAGACCAGCCAGCCAGCTGTTGAGCTGGCATCCCTCTATAGGTTATGCATGCCTGGAGTAGCCCAGCGGCTGTAGCCAAAGGGGGTGGGAGAGAGGGGAGGAGAGGAGAGAAAGGGGAGGTTGCAGTGTGCCCCATCCCTTCCTTATGCATTTGGCCAACTCAATGGCAATTGGATGTCCCCTCCACAGGTCACAAGTGATGTTAACCACAATTAAGCAAAAAATGTGGGTTTGTGTAGAATGGATACACAAAAATAAACTGGAGAAAAAGAATAGTGCAGAGGGCAGGGACACAAAATATGATGTTAACCTTAAAGGCTTGCCTGCTCGTATTAGCAGGAGTAAGCTACAGGGAGCTGTTAGTACAGAAAGGACCCAAGTTTATGTTCTTATTCTAAGTCTAAAGTATCATAATGCACCTTAAAAGCACCAGCCACTCATAAATTAGCTATACAGTGTGTTTACTATGGCCAAATGTGCAATGCTGTTGTGTTGTAGGGCTTACTGGGATAATTTTGAATATTTAAGAGTGTAGCTACATGCTATTGTTTACATATAAGTAGCAAATTTATTTTCCAAGTCAAAGAAGAGGGCAGAGGGAAATGTTTAGTTCACCTACCTTGCTGTATTTATGTTTTAATGTAATTTAATCCAATATAATAACATTTCTATTGCTTTCCAACCCAAAGTTATTTCATTCAAAATTGCCACTGCTTCTACTTGCTGTGTTCCATCAGAAGTTTAGTATTGAAAGGACCAAGAATGTTCTGTGAAGCACCTTTTGTCATATAACTCCCAGCTAAAGTTCAAACATGCTGCATGGATTTTTTTGTGATAACTGACCCCCTGCTGAGCAGTAGTTTGAGGTCTTAAAGAAGGGCAGAGGAGGAGAGGCTAAGCCTCTTTTTAGATGTTTTGTCTTTTATAGTTTTTCTTCCAACTCTGTCAGGTTTCTGACTCAAGTTTCCATGGCACTGTGCAGGTCAGTGGTTTAGAAGGAAGCTTTATAATTATTATGTTGTCATTTTATAGCTCTATAACTTTCAGCTCCAGAGACATCTCAAGAAGTGTTAGGGAGACAATTTTCATGAGATTTAAAGACCTACAAATATGTAAAAATTAGAGATAACACAGTAATTCTCCTGGCTTAATTTCTGGTATGGATATTGTAGTTTCATTGGCATGGAACTCTTTATGTTTGGCATTCCTTATCCTTAAACTGGGAAGCTTTCCCCTCAGCCAGGGGTCTTTTCGGGGGGGAGCGCACCGGAGCGCAGCTCCGGGAGCTCAGGAGCCAAGCCCCGCCCCCAGCCGGAGTCCCGGAGAGTCTTTCAGGCAGCCGAATGTCAATTTCAGCTCCATTATATCCTATGGGCCATTGAAGTCAATGGTGAAAACATAGGGTATATTCTGGGGGCTGGAGGGGAGGGGGTTTGAGGGAGAGGCTCCAAACTCACAGAGTAGCTGATGGAGCCTCTCCCCAAGATACCCACCAAGTTTCAAGAACATTGGATCAGGGGGTCCAATTCTATGGGCCCCTAAACAGGTTGCCCCTATTCCCGCCATTGTTCTCTATGGTGGGAAAAAATAACTTTTTTTCCCACCATAGAGAACAATGGAGGAAATGGGGCAACCTGTTTGGGGGTCCATAGAATTGGACCCCCTGGTCCAATGTTCTTGAAACTTGGTGGGTATCTTGGGGAGAGGCTCCATCAGCTATCCTGTGACCTTGGAGCCTCTCCCTCAAACCCCCTCCCCTCCAGCTCCCAGAATATACCCTATGTTTTCACCATTGACTTCAATAGCCCATAGGGTATAATGGGGCTGAATTGCCACTGAATTTCTTTCATTCCCTCCTTTCCTTCTTTCTTTTTCCTCTTTCCCTCATTCTTCTCTTCTCTCTTTCTTTCTTTCCCACCTTCTTCTCTTCTCTTTTTTCCTCCTTTCCCTGTTTCCCTCCTTCTTCCCTCTCTTTCTTTCTCTCTTTCCTTCCTTCTTTCCTTCTCTCTCTCTCTTTCCTTCCCTCTTTCCTCCTTCTGTGGCCCAACTCTCATGAGAAGGAGTTTAAACTTTAAACCCCTTCTCTCTTAGCTCCACCACCCAGACCAGCTGGGGAAGGGAAGGGGAGGCTTTTGAAGATGCTTCCCCCTTTTGCTTCCCCTTCTGACATCACTTCTGGTGATGTCAGGGGGCGTGGCATATGCTAATAGCCTAATAGCTCATTAGCATACCATATGCTAATGAGCTCCTGCAGCTGTTCTTCTATGAAAAGACCCCTGCCCTCAGCTAATCAGAATAAGACCTTTCATCATACCTGTGGTCCTGTCAAAGGGTCTGCAGTTCCTTGTCACTTTCATCTGTCTAAAAGAGGGACTTCTCCCCACCCAATGACTGGTTAGTAGCCATTGCTGTTTGCAATAAGCAAGGCTTTTCTTGAACCCAGAAGGTCCTGATCAATTTCAGGGCCCTGATCAGTGGCGAAACTACTACGCTTTATAGAAATAGTTTTAGTTTGTTTTAATTCACAAATACAGTTCATTCCCTTGATTGTGTAACACATGATTCCATAAGCACGAAAAAAGCAAAATGCATCATTCCAAATTGCTTGAGCATTCCGTTCCCTTTTTACAATCCTAGAATCACTGGTTAGAGATTGCTAGTTTTCCGGTGATATTCTGAATGGTGACACATTTTCTTTTTGAGGAAATTACATATCTCGTGATATGGAACTGAAAGAGTGACAAAGCAGACATCATTTCTTTAAATACCTTGTGCATTTGTCTAGATATGAAAGAAAAAGAAAGAGAGATGCCATGCATAGAATATAATTACATAATTCATGGATATTGCATAAGGATGCATTTTCCTCTGGAGCCATTGTCACTGACTGTCTTTGGGGACTGGATGCATAAATGCATCGCTACTTAAGCTAGTATGTGCCTTTTCTGTACTCTTAAGCCTACTGGAGTCCCTGAGCACAGTTTCACAGTTATTTTAGTGCAATTGGCACCAATACTGTAATCATTACAATGGTCTCTCTATTATAACATCGCACAGGTGGCTCTACTGTATAGTAAAGTGATAGTCAGAAATATCTTTAACACTTTTAGAACCCCTTTAACTTTACTTTTCTCACTCATTATACATTGTGACATAAAATTGCAATCTGGAGCTGTGGATGCTGAAAGTTTAATGTATTTTTCTGTAATGCTGCTTAATGTACTATGTATAATGAAGTGCTAGACAGATTATGGCCACAAATTTGCTTTTTAAATAGCACACGTGCAAAGGAATGGGAAGTAGATTAACATCTCAGTGTGTGTATCAGTCCTTAGCACATATAGTCTTCCTACAATCAGGTTCTATATCATTCATACCTCTTAGCACACTATATATCATTTGAATGATCTTAGAGTAGTAATTTCGGTGCTTCTGGAACTTAGACAACAAGCAAACTTTAAATGAATTTTTAAAACATTCCAGCTCCCCAGATACTTGTAACTATGTTGGTTTTTGATCAAGGGCCTCACTAAGATGATTGCCTTGTGTACATTTGGTTCAAATTTAACTGCTAGATACTGGTTCATTCACATACTGACCATGATGCATGAAAGTCTTTTCCCTAAGTTGCTATCTTGAGATACTGCGAAAAGTCACAACAACCCCTAGGCCTGTAATATGAGCGTTGATGGCTTGTAGTGTTAACTTCTGATATGAAGGTAAGCATTACATGTCACAATTCTTCTCTTACTTGGACTATGAATATCTTTCCTTTCTTCTGGCCACTGGTACTTGCTAATTAACCAATATATGGAAAGAGAATCTCTTCCCCTTCTTTCCTCACTCTCCCATAGCAACTCTGATGTCATTTTTGCAGCATCCAATGTGCTCCTATTAGATGTATGGCATGTAGGGGCTACATTTCCTAGAGTTCTCTGGGCAGGCCTCAGACATTCAAAACCAAATTTGCATTTTTACTTGAAATTTTTGCTTCAAAATTTACATGCTTTTAGACTTAACATCTCTTCATAGTTTTGTTTTGGCAAGCTTTGAATATGAAAGTTCATAATTCTAAACTGTTAAATGCTAATAACTGTTGCATGTTCTGTGATTAAAATTAAGTATTACTACAAGCTAAGCATCAATATTGTCACATACACTAGGGATTTCAAATTGTGTTCTGAGGCACTACGGTTATCAGAGTTTCCTCAGGTAGATCAGTAATGGTGAACATGCTTCCATGATAGACAGCTTGCCCACTAATATTTATCTTGCTGGTCTAAGGTCAGTTCACAATAGGGTTGCCATGTCCCTCCAGGCAACCGGCAGGGGATGGGGAGGGGACTTACTGGGAGCAGCAGGGAGGCCCATCCAACTACAGCAATGTGTCTATGTCACTGCCCATGTGACCCAGAAGTTATGCTATCACTTCCAGGAAGCTAGGGCGATGCTCTGGAATCTGACAAAATTCTATGGTAAATTTGGCTTCTACTGTAGTTTTTGCCCAAATACCAGAGCATTGCCCCCAGTGTCCTGGAAGTGATAGTGTCACTTCTGGGTCACATGAGCAGTGACATGGACACATTGCTGCATGTGGGGGATTTTCCCTCTTTTTCTGAGTAAGTTCCACCCCTGCCGGTCAACTGATCAGCAGCAGGGAGGTGGGGCCCAGTGTCATGAGTCAGCCTGAGCTCAGCAAAAAGTCCGCAGGGGAGGAGGACTCCTCAGGGGAAAAGGACTCCTCAGGAGCCGAGAAGCCATGCATGGCTGGCTCTGAGTCAGCGGAAGCCAGCAAACAGGCTGATGAGCTGCAGGCTTGAACAAGACTCACCACCAACAGCTGATCCGGAGCCACCACCCAGCCCTGATGCAGCAGGTGAGACTCAGTTGATTAAGATCAGTCCACCAGGCTCACCTCCACCCTTTGAGTGCAGAAGACAGACCTGCGATCAAGGAAGCAGAGTGCATGTCTCCTGGCCCATCGCCAGCTGTTGCTGATGACAGCCTCGAGTAGTTGCAGCAGTACACCCAAGCAGATGGCTGCTAACAAGGGCTTATTAGGAAGTGCCTATAAAACCCAGTACAGGGAGCCTGTATGTTGTGTAATCAACAAGTTGCCAACCTCTTAACTCTGCTCCTGTGACACTTGGACTGCCTCGTAACTCTGACATCTTCCTTGCTGCACCTGTGAATGACATTGGACTGTTGGACTTTGCTTCCTGTATAATGTTCTGAACTGGACTCTGCTGTCTTGGACTGGACTTTGATTTTGACTCTGGAATTTGGCTTGGACTGACCCTAGATTCTGCCACCTGGCATTGTGGGACCCCCGCCTCCACTGGGGGGTATGGCAACCCAAGTTCACAGCAGGCTGCAATATGGCCCAAGAGGTCCTCCCATGAATAGAATGCACACCTTAGAATACACTTCAAAATCCTTTTTTAACTGATCTCAGTTCCATAGCAGACATGAAGAAGAAGAAGAAGAGATTGGATTTATACCCTGCCTTTACTACCCAAAGGAGTCTCAAAGTGGTTTACAATCCCTCTCCACAACAGACACCCTGTGAAGTAGGTGGGGCTGAGAGAGCTCTCTTGAGAACTGCCCTTGAGAGAACAGCTCTGAAAGAGCTTATGACTGACCCAAGGTCGCACCAGGAGCTGCATGTGGAGGAGTGGGGAATCAAACCTGGTTCTCCCAGATCAGAGTCTGTGCTCTTAACCTCTACACCAAACTGGCTCTTCTGCAAGGCTTCCTTGTCAGATAAATCAATGTGGCAAAAGTATAAAGGTATAACGTTTGAAAACCATTAGGTAATGGTATTTCCAATTTGGTGTCAATAACATCAACTTCTAAATATGATGGCTTGTCAGCTACCAAATGCAATCAAATATCATCTGCCATTTATTGAACGTGAGTATTACTGGGTATCAAATACAATACTGATACTTGCTGGATAGAGATATGATACTTGCAGGATAGAGACCTGCAAGAAACTTGCTGGAGTGGCTATCCCCCCACCTTTGCTTTCTCCCCTCTCCTCTTACTTCTCTCACACTCTTTCTTCCACCTGCCACCTCTTTTCTTTCTCTCTCCTCCATAACTGTCACTTCCTCTCTCTTTCTGCCCCCCACCCGACCCCACGCCCTCCCATCCCTCTCTCTTTCTTTTTTTTCCTTGCCACCGCATCACTCTCTTTCTGGCCCCCATCCCATCACTCTCTCTTTCTGCCCATCACTATCCTAGCCTCCCTCCACTTCTTGAACAGTAGCAAGCAGCTGGGCCTGAGTCATGCAAGTTGCATGGTTATCAAGTCACTTAGGGGTTGCTGCAAGGCCTGTGGTTGTCAATCTCCAGGTGGGACCTAGAGATTTGCCAGAACTACAACTGGACTCCGGACAACAAAGATCTGTCCCTCTAGAGAAAATGGCTGCTATATAGGGTGGACTCTATGGCATTATATCTGGCTGAGGCCTCTCCCTCCCCAAACCTGCCCTCCTCAGACTTCCCAGGAATTTCCCATCCAGGAGATGGCAACACTAATCAGGCCTGGCCCCCAAGGTGCCCTCCCTCCATGGCCAAAATAGTCCTGGAAAGGGCTCCACCTCCTTTCCCTTGCTAACAGAAGCAAGCCTTGGAATGCTGTGGTTGCCTAGCAACATCCACTGAGGGAAGCCATTGCTTAAAAGCTACAGGTGCTCCTTTTATCACTTTTGGATTTTTTAAAGCTGCCCGATGCATTTAAAAAAAAAATCAAGTTTTTCTGCAAACCTGAAGTCATTTTTAGGTTTGTAGAAAGATCTGTCTTGCCTGTTCAGTGCTCCAGTCTCCAGAATTAAGTATCCAAAGTTATCCTGACTTCGCTATTAGATTATAACATATTCAGATAATATTCTACATCAAAACAATCAAAAGAGACTATTGAGGAAAGGTGTTTTTTTTTTTTTTCTTTTCAGGATATTTGTTATGGTTTTGCCTAAGAATTGAAACGGAAAGGCAAAAGGGCTGAGACTGAACAAAATGAAAGCAAATAGGGCTAAGGTGGTAGTTCCTGTATCTGGTCCTAATCCTTCTTCCCACCCCCTCTTGGTCCCCAAGCCAACCAACATTGACTTTCCCCCTACAACTCAGGCACAATGATTTCCAGGCATGTGTCTACTTTTTAGGCTGAAAGGACAACAATACTTCGTTTTAGCACTGAAGTTCCACCTCAGTGTCTCTAATAAATTGGACATCTAGAAATCAAAATTCACCCAATCCCTGAGCCCTCAAATAGCATTTCTAGTATATCAAGAGGTAGTTCTCCAGTCTACCCACAACTAGGCTTCTCAGGAAGCTAGAAAGGAAATTCTAAGGTTTCCCCTTTGCAACAAGTCTGTGCTACTGTGTCCCCTCCTCTTGCCATCTTCTGCCAGCAGGTGAAGATTTTTGTTGCTGTTGTTCATACAGCATCCCTTCAGTGATCCCTCCTTCCTGACTAATGTTTCAATTGCTGTTTTATGTCTCTGTATCTCAAGTGGTTAAGATGCTGAACTGCAGACCAGAAGGTCTCTAGTTCAGCAGTTCGAGACCCGAGTGCCGCATGACAGAGTGAACTCCCGTCTCTGGTCCCAGCTCCTGCCAACCTAGCAGTTTGAAAGCAAGAAATTGCAAGTAGATAAATAGATATCACTTTGGTGGGAAGGTAACAGCGCTCCGTGCACCTCAGCATCTGTCCAAGAGATGAGCACCGCATTCCTAGAGTCAAATTCAACTGGCTTTCTAGCAAGGGAGACCTTTATCTATGTATTTTAGCTCTGTTTTAATTGTTTTAATATTGTGGGGGGGGGAGTTGGGGGGATAATCATATTAAAATGTGATTTTTATTGTGCATGTTTTAATTTGTTAGCCTCCTTGGTGGCCCTTGAGAGGGCAGAAAGGTGGGATATAAATTTTGTAAAATAAACAAAAGATAAATGACAATTGGCTATCCCTGTCAATTGGTGGTGACAATTCTCCATTGGTGTGTGGGTGTTGGTTCAAACTTCACTTTGCCGCAATAGTTGCAGTAATTAGAGATTTGGAGCTTGGAGACCTGCACAGACTTGGAACTTCCTAAAGCCTACTGCTCTCCACAGACAGAAAATATTTCATCTTCATTAAATTTGCAGCTTAAAGTAAAATCAAGGGAACTTTCATAATAAGTAAGGCTGGAAATAAATACAGCACACTCCTAAGCAGTGTAACTTGATTTAGATTGTAGTAGCAGTTACAAGGAGAATAATCATGCTAAATTAGCTACTATTGTAATTCAGTATAGCTCCAGTATAGCTCATTTCTTGTGACAGCCTATCTTTCTATTATTACCAAGGATTTGCCTAGGACTGCTACATCATAGTTTGATTTAAAAAATCATTTTTTAACATCTTTATTTCTTCTCAGGTTGGCTAAATGAAGAAACCAGATGTTTTTGAAGATCAAACAATTCAAATGTTCATTTGTTTATTCTACTCTTAAATTAAGTTTCTTGTCAGAGTTTTGCAACAGTTCCCATTAATGTGATAGTTTTCACTCAAATCTCTTTGGGGCAAAAAGTGCAATGAGATTATGGAGCTCTTTAGTTAATCCTCAAGCAATACTTACCTAGCAGTGTAAAAACATCTTACATTTTGGAAAAGGATTAATATGATTGGCAGTGTTTTAGATAACAGGTCTGACCCTTACTAATGCTTTTCTTTCAGCTTCAGTGTATTGTCAAAATATGGAGAAAACTAGATGTTCCGCTTTGCTGTAGGCGAAGCCTCAGTGTATTCTCAAAATATGTAGATGTCTAGATGTTCCACTTTGCTGTTGGCAAAGTCTCGGTGTATTCTCAGAGTATGAAGATGACTAGTAGATACTCCGTTTGCCTAGAATCAATATTATAACTTCTTCAGCTAAAGTACAGGTGCCTAAGTAAAAAGTAATTTGTTATTAAAATTA
Source organism: Gekko gecko (assembly GCA_029375565.1). Classification (NCBI taxonomy): domain Eukaryota; kingdom Metazoa; phylum Chordata; class Lepidosauria; order Squamata; family Gekkonidae; genus Gekko; species Gekko gecko. The sequence continues at coordinate 154,002,978 of JAPDNY010000003.1, forward strand.
TGGTTTACAGTATCAAGAATTTAAAGAATTCATAACTGAACATCTCCATTTTCTTTGATTAAATTTTCATGCTTGAGAAGTTAAGGTACCTTTGTGAAGATAATGGAGGGCATTGGTTTCTCTTAAGTATGAGAAAATTTCAGTTTGATAAACAAGTTAAGAAAGAATATTAGAATAAGGATAATTTCATATTTTGTTTTTTGACAATCTGGAAAACTGGAATGTAAAGAATTTCTTATTAGACTGGCAGATCAGACCCGGGAAAGCTTTAGAAAATTGCATTTAAATCCCATCAGTGGTGAATAAAATGCACATTTAAAAGGTGTATTATTGATTTCAACAGAGCACTATCTGTTTCCTGAGCTTCTTACTGAGAAGGAAAGTTATGGTTGTTGAAAAGGACATCTCTGAAGTTACCAAAAGATATAGTCTGAGGGAAAACGCCCTGAAAATCTGAAGGAACAGGAAAAGATGTTACTGTATTTTAAACCCAATAATTGACAGCACAGACCTTTCAAGTGGGGAGTCTGAATCCAGCAGTCCAAGGCTATTTATTTCACGAAAGGTATCAGTGGAGTCCTGACCTGAATAGCTCAGGCAAGCCCAACCCTGTCAAGTATTTGGATGGGAGACCTCCAGAGAATACCAGGGCCAGGAGGCAAAGGCAGGCTATCAAGCCACTTCTCTGAATGTCCTCCATGCCCCAATAGAAGTTGCCAGAGGTCACCATGAGAATAATGTCCTCCATGCACCCAATAGAAGTTGCCAGAGGCACACACACATACACACATTCAATGCAAAAATACAAAAAAAAAAAAAGAGGTCTCAGTGGAGAAGGCAAATGGCATAATCTGAGGCCATTAAATGGCACTACAGTGCAGCGCTCCAAGCCAAACCACGTGCCATAATGTTTTTGCAGGGTCTTTTCAATGATAGTAAATAGGGAAGTAATAGCCACCCGCTCCCATCATGTAGGTCCCTACACAGTAAAGGTCTTTGGCTCCCCAGTGTAACACAACAGCAAAATTAAAAGTTATAAGGGTAAATTAAATAACATTATCAGTCATTGTTTTTATTCTTCTATAATATAAAGTTCTTACATTGTTCATTTTTAGTGCAATGTGCTCACCTACAGAAAATCAAACAGAAAACCTAAACAGCATGTATTGGGAGGACTGAGTTTACATTTGGGCCCCTAAAGTCTGTGATGAATGGACTCTTTAGCATGTTGATCTCTCCAGTCAAAATTTCTTTTTAAAGGTTCTGCTATTTTCTGGACATTATCATCAAACATATCAGTATGTAGCATAATGTCCTCACAACACTTTGTAAGAAGAGCTGCCAAGAGAAAGGCAAAAAAAAATCAAGAAGAAACAAGCAAAGTTCATTGAGAAAGAACTAAGGGGCCCTCAAATGAATATCCAGCCCCCTGGCCTTTCAGCATTTCAATAACTTGAAGTCACTGGGTCCTGCTATGAGACTACCTAAAGTGGCAGCAACTGGAGACAAGATCAAGGTGGTGTAAAACATGACCTAGATACTGGTGATCCTGCAGTCAGAGTGATGTTCCCCTCAGACATACTTCAGCTTTCTTTCTTGATTGCAGTCCTACTAGCAGTCCTCAGACCCTCCCCAGCTTGGCTTTGGTTAGAATAGCTGCTGTCCCTGTGAACTGTCCATATCTTGTAGCACTGAACCCTGGACCAGCTACTGTAAACCAGCTTTCTGCTACCAGAGACCCACTCCTTAGTGCCCCATCTGCCTGATTCTTGGTGGTTGCCCTTCACTCCCAGCATTCTGCCTGCTTTCAGCCTGGAAAAGGATGAGTAGATAGCTGATGGAGATAGCTGGTTAGGCTGACATAAAATAGGGCACCAGTGTGACCAGAGACACTTCCAGCAGGAGAAGAACACTGGGACCATAGCTCTATGAGACCTGAGCTTCAGTTCCTTCCTGTGATACAGGTATTTAAGCCTGAATGTGGCCAGTTAAAACCATCAAAACAGATCATTAAAAGAAAACTGGAGCTAAAATACATACAAAACATAAAAACAATTGAAACATTGGTCAGGGAGGAGGAATCTCTGAAGGAACAGCAAAACAAACAAAAAAGTCTTCACCTGCTAGTGGAAGATGGCAACAGAAGGGGAAACAGAAATCTCCCTTGGGAGAGAGTTTTGCCAAGAACCAAAGGGCAAGAGTCCCTGACTCACAGTGTGAGTGAGCCATGATAGTGGATACAGATATTTAAACAGTATTTTGTGTTTATTTTGCAAGCCACTTTGCATCTGTATTGTGGGGGAAAAGTGGGGTTGAAATACTCAAATATAATAAATGAAAGAGATCTGAGACAAGGGCTGTGGACTGGGAGAAAGAACAGATTAAAAATCTGATCAAAATCCCCTCTTACTTGTGGAGAATAACTCCTCAGAATGTGGAGGAACAAAGTAGTTGAATGAGCAACACAGAGCTGATTCAGGGGCAGGCATGTGTTGATATCTCCACCTGCCTCTCTCTCTCTCTTCTGGCTCTGAAACAGTCCATTGGAACCAGGTACAGGCATGTAGTCATATCTTCAGCTGCGTCTTTCTCACCTCTGTGTTACAGGATGCTTGGTTTTGCACACACAGATACTGTGGAAGGGGGACCATGAGGTAGGTGCAAATCCAGTTGACCTGGGAGCAGGACTGTATAATAAGCATTTATGGAAAGATGAACTCTCAAGCTCTACTGCTACAACTGTGCATTGTTTTTCAGCATGATACTGGGATTGCGCCTATCAGCACAATTCTGAAAGATAATGCATTATTTGAAAACGTAGATCCAGAACTTAGGCCCAATTCCTACACATAACCAACAGCTTAAGAGTCATTTCCCCATAGTGCAGTCTCATACTTCTAAGTGTACACGGCTAAAATCATGTTGCAGGTTCAGAAAATTCCAAGGGATGTTTCCCCCAGATCAATGTGCTTCTTTCTGGTCAAGTACTAGGCAAGTGGGAAAGACCCATGTGATCGATGCCACCATGGCTGTTTCACAGACTCTTTCCAATGGCCTGGGAATATGCCATGGTAAAGTAATTTCTATGTTATGTGTGTGTGAGAGAGAGAGTGAGATAACCATCTTTTTCATATTTGTCCAGTGCTTTCCTTTCCACGAGCCACTGAGCCATCCATTCCCTTTTCCCCATTAAATATGTATGGATAGCTAGGTGGGAAAATGGTGAAACAGTGATCCTCTTTTATTTGCTAATGTTAGGCTTCATTTAAAATGCCTAAATTAGTATGAGAGAAACCAGCATGTCCCAGTTTGGTTCCAGCCCTGACTGTGAGCTCCAGTCAGAACTGACATAATTGGACTCGGAGATAAGCCATCTGCTTGCAGGCCTTTACTGGTCTCTGGGCTGGAAATGGAACTGCAGAGGCCAGTCACAGGTCTGCAGAAAGAGAGGCCTGTCAGTGTCACAGCATCTGCTTACCAAGATACTGAACCACTCTTGCAATTGAGTATCTACGTGCTGGGTTTTTTAAAATGCCACCAGCCAAGAAGAAGAAGAAAAAAAGCCCAGCAACTTCCTTTTGGCTTCCTTCCTCTGAAGACTGTATGTGGGGGGGGGGGATTGTAGGAGAAAGGTGGATGCTGTGGAGAAGGAACTTGAGGGGAAGGGCAGGAGAGGGAAGAAGAAGCTGATCACAGTTATGAATTAAAGATTTCAGCACACATTAGCATGAAGTGTGAAGGGGAGGGAAATCTGGCTTGAATTAATGCTAGCTGATTATGAATGTAAAATAATAAATAATTCTGCCTCTTAGTTGCTGTTTGTTGAATGTTGCTGGAAGTCTTGCTCCATCACACAGATCACTAGAAACACTTGAAACAGCATCTGTAATCAGACACCTAGAATTATGAAGTCACTGGGAAAGCCTCAAAGTGCACATACAGCTATTATCCTACAGCTGCTCAAAGTTCAGTACTGAGAACTGGAGTCACATTGTCAAAGAATTTTTTTCTGATTCCAGAGTGATCTGGGAGACAGGATGTTGGACTTGGACTAGACAGACTTTGGGACCATCACACTCTTTGAACAACGTACCTGAACTTAATGTACCTCACAGGGTTGTTGGGAAGAAAAAAATGGAATATCCCCAGGTATACCTTCCTGAATTTTTTGAAGGAGAGGGTACAAGTATAATATTTCCCATGTGAAATTTTTGTCCCACCAAATTTCTTGCTTTTTGGGAGGTCCATTGTACTATGATTCACATACGGATTTCTGTTATAATGCCTCATGATTTCTGTTGAACATAATGCAAACTGGTGAAGTAAAGTATGTGCTCATCTTTTAACACCTCAAATGCTTAACTGGAAGTCAGCCAGTGAACAGTGAATTTATTTTTTGTTGAGGCAATCTATCACCGGGCCTGGACTCCATTGGGCCCAGCTACTGAAGTCACCAGCCCTTGAAAGATCAAGGTGAGAGTCAAGAAGTAATATCAAGGACCTTGTCTCCTGGCTTTTATCCCAGCTTTACCAGGCTTCAAGAGCTGCTGGATCTCTCATAAAGAGGATCATTTTGCTAAATCTATTTTTGTTGGGTTCATCTCCAGGCGGGAAGCCCTTATTATTGGCCAAGAAGTCCATCGATCCAAGCTGTTTAGACATCAGCAGCCTAGAGGGTGAGGGAGTAGAAGACTGACAAGACTGAAGCTCCCTGGATCCTGCCTATCATTTGGTGATGTTTACTTCATTGTATAGAAGGAAAAATAAACCCAATGTAACTGTTACGAATTTAAAAATTGTGATACATTTTAGTTGTAAGCAACTTTGGGAAACAATGTAGCAGACAAGTAGATATCAAATAAATAACTAACAGAGCAATCCTGGGAGAGGGCCCCAACTGAACCCTGTTAGGGATGTGCATTCGGTTCGTCTGAACCAAATGCACCCCCAAAAATGGCCCATTTGGGCCCCTTTAGGGCTCCTGAGGGCCGATTCAGATTCTCTGATCTGAATCGGCTTGCTGCCGAATTGCTGCTGAAATTTTGGCCCCATTATATTCTATGGGCCATTGAAGTCAATGGCAAAAATATAGAGTATATTTTGGGGGCTTGAAGGGAGGGGGTTTGAGGGAGAGGCTCCAAACTTGTAGGGTAGCTGCTGGAGCCTCTCCCCAAGATACCCACCAAGTTCCAAGAATATTGGACTAGGGGATCCAATTCTATGGGCCCCCAAACAGGTTGCCCCATCCCCTCCATTGTTCTCTATGGTGGGGGGAAAGTTACCTTTTCCCCAAGGTGCTGTTATTGGCTCTGGGGGGGAGGTGGTTTGAGGAAGAGGCTCCAAATTTTCAGGGTCACTTCAGGAGCCTCTCCCCACATAAACCCCAGTGTCCCAAAGCAATTGGACCAATGGGCCCAATTCTATGGGCACCCAGACATTTTTCCCAGTGCTATAAATATTATTTTTGAGGTATGTGTGGTGTGAGTGGTCAAATGAGGTTGCACCATCAATTTATACAGGGAAGGGCCTATATAAATGTTGTTCCTGTTGGTCTTTTGGGGTTTCTGTGTGGCATTGTGGCATGCTTGCACTGCCACAGTGCCGCTTGTTTTTGGAGTGTGCCATTTGTTCTCATGGCAAACAAGCTCCTCCCAAGACAGTTCACTTTCCCTGAGATTCTCTGGGAGAGTCTCACTGCTGGTGCTGCCTGCTTGCCTTCCTTAAGTGCTGCTGGCTGGGTTTCCCCACTGGAAACAATGGCAGTAATAGGGTAATCTGTTTGGGTGCCCATAGAATTGTGCCCACTGGTCCAATTGCTTTGTGATATGGGGGTTTATGTGGGGAGAGGCTCCTGAAGCTACCCTGAAAATTCGGAGCCTCTCCCTCAAACCCTTTCCCCCCCAGAGCCACTAACAGCACCATGGGAAAAACATAATTTCCCCCCCACCATAGAGAACTTGGTAAGTATCTTGGGGAGAGGCTCCAGTAGCTACCCTGCTAGTTTGGAGCCTCTTCCTCAAACCCCCTCCTCCAACCCCCAGAATATACCCTATGTTTTCACCATTGACTTCAATGGCCCATAGGATATAATGGGGGCGAAATTGACATTCGGCTGGCCGATTCCTGAATGGGCTCCTACTGCCAAAATTGACATGTGGGAGTCTTTCTGCCTGCCGAAATTGATTCTGTCTGATTCAGCCAAATCTGAATTGGGCTGAATTATTATTTTTTGCTCACCTCTAACCCCTATGCCAGCATAACACAGCATTACACAGACATAAGGGCAGTTTATGCTGGAGCTCTGTTACCCCACAACAGCTTTATTAAATAAACTAGGGAGCAAAGCCCATTGTGGAGGAAGACAACGGGCCCTAGAAAGGAAGGGAGGGAGGGTGGAAGGGAGGGAGGTTTGGAGGAAGGAAGGAAGGAAGGAAGGGGGGGAGAGTGAAAGAAAGAAGGAGAGAGGAAGAAAGGAAAGGGGGGAAAGGAAGGGAAGAGGGACAGAACGGGCTTTTCTGGGTCTACTGGGCCCATAGAAGGCTCAGAGGATGGTGTGGGGGGTGTAAGGGGCTTCTCTAGGCCTACTGGGCCCAAAGAAGGTCCAGAGGATGGTGTGGGGGGTGGAAGGGGCTTCTCTGGGCCTATTGGGCCCATAGAAGGCCCAGAGATGGTGTGGGGGGTGGAAGGGGCTTGCCTGGGCTGACTGGGCCCATAGAAGGCCCAGAGGATGGTACTCACTCTGCAGACGGTCCTCTCCTGTCAGAGGACTGGAGCAGACTGAGGCGAAGACACTAGCCAGGGCTGACGTGGGCGGGACTCCATCAAGCAGCCAGTCAGCCCTGGCCAGCATCTTCTGACTGCCGGTTCTTGGGCCCAATCAATTATGGCAAGCATAGAATGTTCTGGGACCAAAATTCAATTATAGATAAGGAAAGGATTCTTGTCTTTGGTTTAATTGGGGAAATTAGCATCAAAGGCAGAACTAGCAAGAGACCTGCTATCTGTGTTTATGGAGATAATCCCTTTTAGACCCCTGGTTGAGTAAATAACCATTCCAAATTGTTAATGAAATGGGTTTTAATAGGTGAAAATAATAATTTAATATTTACACTCAAATCAAGGATTGCAAGCATACAAGGAGAAATAAAAGAAGTTAGCTGACGAATAGAGAGGATGAGGTAATACTGTACTTATCCTGTAGAGATGATGAGGTCCAGAGGTTGTAGGGAAGAGGTGCGTGAATCCAACCAGTGAGACCATGGGGGACCTGAGTTATAATCAGGGTTGATGGCTTTGTGCATGCCCAGCACAATCACACCATGCCTGTGCGGGACTGGGTATATTTATACCCAAGATGTATATGCCGAAGTGTGGTGGCTAGTTTTACAATGGATTAATGGGATTCCCATTATGGAACAATAGCGTGATCTGGCATTTCCCAGGTGCCAGACAATGGAGGTAAGGTTTCTTAATGTGTGGCAGGATGAACCTGAATGGGTAATCATTCAACAGGAATGAAGAGTTAATGTTTACCTTGATGGGCCTGGTATCAGTAGGAGAAATTCAGATGTTTTAGACAAACATATGAGCACAGGAATGTGAGGATTATCCAGAAGGTATTTCCTGACACACAGGTATGACAGTATTTGGGGTAGGAGACATGCAGCACACTTCATTCATGCCAAAGACACATACCAGTGGCTCTTTGTCTCTGCCTGCCTGTACATTTGACAGACAAAGGACTGGCCATTTGATCAGGAGGAGATACCTGAGGCAAGAGCAGAGATTTGCCTGTTCTGGTCCTTATGGATTGAGCTAATAGGAGAGGAGGGGGGGGTTGCTTGCATGGAGGATGCTTGACAGTGCAGCTTCACTTTGACTGTGTTTAAAATAAAAATGAGATTCTCTTAGTTTCCCAGCAAAATCCATAGTTTAAGCCAGGCCTTGCTTGTTGAGGGCAGTGCTAGTTGGAGGTTCAGAGGTTGTTTTGAGGTGCCTTTCTCTTCAGAAAGACCACCTCTAATGCAAGGTATGAGCAGGGCACTAGCAGCGCCACACAACTGAGTCCCACCAGTGGATTCAGCCCCCGAGCAGATGCTCAGTTGTCTAAAAGGGCTTTCTTGGGCAGCCAGCCCCTGGGGCTAAGTGCCTAAGAAGGCCCCTTTAAACAGCTGAACTGCAGGAGCAGGCTACCCCACTGTTCAGGTGTTTTGGGTACAAACCTCATGAACCCAGTTCTGTTCATATGTGGGCCAACTGGATTCATGGGGTTCACAGTTTGGTTTGTGGTTCGCCAACAAACTGGACTGCATTTTTGTGGTTCATGCCCATCCCTACTTAGAGCCCAGTGCATGGGGAAAAATAATCACAGAGACTGAGCCTACACTTATTGGGCTGTGTGTGTGTGTATAGGCACCTGTACAAACATGACTCCACTATCCAACTGTCAGGCAGATAGAAGTGATGTATTCTGATCCCCAACTATGTATGCATTTTAAGATAGCTTCATAGGGTCTGAGACTTGCTATACCAGCAAATAATTGCCTTTTTAAAAATAGCTATGTATTGGTGAATGTTAATTACATTCAATTTTATCCTTAACCTTTCTCTAAAAGGTGATTTGTCAGGGGGAGGGGGAGGAGGTTTGTTAAGATTCTGTGTCTCTGTTTTTGAAAGAATATGGTGATTGCTTGTGTGTCTAATGAGAAGTTTTTCCCCTTTTGATCACCTAAAGTCAAATTCATTTACTGTGCTTGAAACAAGAATTTAATTTCATTTGTGGAGGGGGGGGGTGCACCAAAAGATGTTTCTGATTCGGTACAGGACCACTGCCTGCTAATCTAGAGAGAAACCATTACAAAACCTATTTTATGAATATTCACATCAGAGGGCAGCACCAACCTCATTAGGAAGGGTGTTACAATCGTTATTAAACTGTTGGAGTCCATTATGATTCAGAGTGCAGTAATGATGACTGATACCCACTAAGGGCAGCTGAGAAGAATACTGGCACATAATGACCTCACTTCTTCATAAGCCCAAGGAGCTTTTTAAAGCCTTGCAGCATATTCAGTTTGTGTCCTTTTCATCAATTGTGTAAAAGTGGTTTAATATCAATGATTCGTCTACAGAAGTTGTGTGAAAAGAAACATTCGAGCAATTAAAGTCCAAGTGCATTACATCTGGGTGACACTGTTAAACCACTAATGCCATTTAATTCTTTGAAATCTAGGGGCTTCGTTAATGAGTTTTTTCCTTGTCAATTAGACTAAAAGCTCTGAGCCTATAAAGTGCACACGAAACCCCTTCTATTATTCCTTGTAAAATGAGACAATGTTAGACTTCAACCATTATTTGATCTTTGAAAAGGAAGCATTGTTATAGTTAATGGATGTTGTCAATGTAAACCAATCTTACTGTTGCTCCTTTCCCTAGAGCTCAAATTTGCATTATGCTAAACTTTGCTTAGTACAAACCACCTGTGATTACATTTTTTTCCTATCACACCGTTTCTCAGCTTTATCCATCATAGGGTGCCTGCTGCTCAGCCCAGAATCTCTGCCTTGCAACTGCCTCCTTGGGTTTGAATGCTTAAGAGAAATGTCCTCTGCTTTAGCCTTTTTAATGGCAGGATAGGGTTTTGTTTACATTTATAAGAAATCAGGACCATCTCTGGAGCCATCTGTAAGTCTCCTGGGCACAGTCAGAGTTCTAACTATAAGCTTTTGGCATAAATAATATAATTCTATCAAACATAATTGCTGTGGTGATTCAAATATATATAAGTGTAATGGCAGAAAGTATGAAAGGAAGAGCAGTTTTGGGATCACTGTTCCTGTCCTCTGTATTTTACAGACAAGCCCTATTCCAGGTTTAATACCACACTGCATGGAACTCTGACCAAGACAGTCTGGTTTTTACTCCTTTTTTGTATCCCTTTACCTCTCCTAGTTCAGGCATCAAGGCTACCACCAGGAAAGTTATGTCTAGGGCTATGCTATCCATTTGGGACTGAAGCCTTAGTTATCTCAAGTGGCAATTTAGACTGAGTACATCTTCTTTAAATGTGATTTTAATTGACATTTCTTGCTGCATTGTTCTTTTTATAAGCTTGTAAGGACTTCTGTTTGTAACTAGTGAGCCCGATCATTTAAATTATTCTGTGCTAATAGTACTGGAAGAGCAGGGGATTGTGGGAACAGTAAATTTGAAGGTGGACAGACATTTGCCACCTCAGAGCGTTCCCTTATTTGGCCTGTTTCCAAATTAGCTTCCCATTAACTGTAGTGAGATCACTCACTGTAGCTTGAGCATATTTCATTAGCCAGTTATTGTATTGGGAAAAACATACGTTATGCGTCTTTGCTTTAAGCATTATTGTTATAGATGATCACAGCAGAAGTAACATCAGTCTTCATGATGTTCCGGGTGTGTGTGTGTTCCAACAACCATAATGTTAATTACATTTAGTTAAGAAAGTAGAAGTATATAGGAATCTAATAATAAGCAGGGTAGAGAAATCACCTTTCTGAATAAATGATCCTGCTAAAATGATTGATTGGGGCCAGTTGAAATACAGCTAGAAATGCCTTGTAAAAAGGATGTATAGCATATGGCAGGAAAGTGTAAAAGGGCTTCTTCTGAACTTGGAAGCAATATCAAGGTGACAAATGGGTTCTGATAGGGAAAGTATTTAGTAGGACATCTTTGAGATGACTGGATTTGATGACTTTGAGACTAAAGCAATAAGGCCCACATGTGCTGGAAGGATAAAAAAGGGGCTCCTGGAGTAACACGGAGCTTGGGTTTTGCTTATGACACCATCTGACTGAGCTCATAACTCAGGTGGATCAACTTCACTATGGTCTTAATTAGGATGAAACAGCACCCTTCTCTCTAGAGTGTTTCTTTCAGAAAAGATCCCCAAATTAGGATTTTCATTATCTGATTCTTATCATTTTGCAATATATCCTTCAGAGTTGATCACACCCCGTGCCTTTCACCATGCTGTATCAGCTTCATTTATTTGTTTATAACATGTTATCTTTTTTCCTTTGTGAAACTCAAGCTTGCATAGGATTTCCAGGTGGTCTCTCATTCAGGCACTGACTAGACCAGGCATTCCTAGTTTTGACAAAGCTGCACCATGGACCTTCATATCACAATGTATGTTCTTGCTATTGGTCCTGCTTCCTTAGGATCACTCATGCATTCCTTCTAGACAGCCTTCTCAGGAACCAGAAACATTGTTTCTGGACTTCGTCAGGCATGTTGTAGTTTGCCACCCTTTCCCTCACTTAGCCATGGGAGTATGTGCAGTATTCATATAAGCCTTCCTTGGTAATGGTAGAACTGCTTCTTCCTGTCAGTGTCTTTAGCTGATAAGCTCTGGGTTAGTGAGGTTCAGGAAAGAAGGAGGGAAAGAAAGAGTGAAGGAAAGAAGTAGGGAAAGAGGAAAAGAAAGAGAGAGAAGGAAGGAAGGAAGGAAGGAAGGAAGGAGGGAAAGAGGGAAAGAGAGAAGGAAAGAAGGAGGGAAAGAGGGAAAGAAAAGAGGGCAAAGAGATGGGGAGGGAGGGAGGCTCTCCCACCCCCAATCAAGCCCCCCCACCCCCTGAGGCTCCCTCACCCCCCACAGCCCATTCACCCCAATCAAGCCCCTGCCTAAGCCCCTGCCACCACCCCACCCCAGCCAGACTGCAGGGGGGCTCTGCAGGCCTTTCCTGGCCCATCCGCTGAGGCAGGCGGGCCAAGAAAGGCATGTGGAGGCCCTACCAAATTACCTTTCTGCTGCTTCTTGCTCCTGAGGGCTGCTGTGAGCTAGGGGCCAGGCTTACTGGGCTGCTTACTGCTGGAGTGCCGTTCCAGTGCACTCCAGCGGGAAATGAACCCTGGCCATAAGTTATAAAATCATTGTTTCTCCTTTTGTGATTGCCACAGTAAACATCTATTTTGAGCTTTACTATTATCATGAGGGCTTGTCCATCAATGTGGCAAAATCCAAGGTCATAGTATTCACTAAAAGGAAAAAGGGGAAATTCTTCAAATGGGACATAGCAGGCCAACCTATGGAACAGGTCATTCAATTTAAATATCTGAGAATTCACTTTGAAACATCTCTTACATGGAAAATACACTTTGGCCAATTCTGCATTAACAATTTGCTTTCATTTACCTGCGTGTTCCAAAGATCCAGATGTGATGCATGAGTTCTGCACAGCAGTTAACTCTCCGCCTTTTGTGGTCATTCTGTGTCGTATCTTGATTTCCACATATGTTATACTTTTCTGCCTTTCCCCACATGTTGCTGCTCCTCTCCTTTGTTTCCCCCCTCCGCTTTTTTTAAAAAATGCATGCATGGTTGCATTGTGATGCACCACGAAGGGGAGTAACCATAGTGCATGGGTTGCCTCCTGTTTTTCCCCTCCGCCCCCTTTTTTTTAAAAAGGAAGTGTGGTTTTCATTTGGTTTTATTTTCTTCATCACATCCTCACCCCGTTCTGCTCCTCTGCTTAAATTGGGGAGGGAATCCAATCCTCCTCCCCCTCACCCAGCCTAATCTGCCAAACAACCCACCCCTGCACCTGTAGCGCTCCCTGGCCTCAGCCAGCCCAGAGCAGCTGTTGCCTTTTGTGGAGGGGGGAAGAAGCCGCAGGCATCCCATGATGGGTGGAGGCTGTCTGAGGTGGCTGGGGGGAGGGGGCAAAAGAATCAATGTCCATGGAACAAGCGGAAGAATCAGCTCGGCATCCAAGCCCATGCCAGGCTAGTCAGGAGATGCCTGCACTTTGCTGGGTCCTGGGGGGACATTCCTCCGGGGGATAGATCCGTGGAGGCAAACTGGCTGTGCAGCACCACTCTTCCACCTGTGACTGCCTTGGCATTTCTCTGCCTAGCTTTCAACTGCCACTGTGTCCCCCTGTACACACACACTGACTTCAAGCGAGCCTCTGAGCGGGCTGGAAGGGTCCAGCCCTTCGCTCCCTGTGAGTAGCCAACCAAAACAGGATGGGGAAGGGAAGGGGCAGGAAAAGGGCATGACTAGGCAAGTGCGAATCCTGACTGAGTTCCCCATTGGAATACCCTGATTCCAGCACCAAAGCAAAAAAAAAAAAAAAAAAGATCTTGAAAAAACCAGAAACAGAAAATGTGAGGGGGAAGTGCATGGGATTTGGGCCAAACACAGACCCCATGGCAACAAATGCAGAAATGATGCTTTGCCACAATTATTACTGAGGGGTGAAATTGGGGCAACTATTTGTGCAGAATCAGCCTTGGATCTAGCAAGGAACACAGCCTTGAGAGTAGGGAGAACAATTGTAAAATACTTCTACTCATCAGGAGGCAAATTTGTCTCCTCAATCTTAAAGGGATTTAAGCTAAGGTTCTTAATCAATTCCTGTATGGTGCAGAAATTTGGATTCAGGATGCTTCTGAAAAAAAATGGATTTTATCCAGTATGACTTTTTCTGATGCTTATTGGCTACTCTTAGATGTGTCTTGGGCATAGCACTGAGAGCGGAACTAGGCAAATTATCAATGGAATCTAGGGCGTGGATTAAAGCATTTCTCTTTAAAGTAAAGGTTTTTAAATCTGAGGGAGGATCTACTCTACTTGGGCTTACCCAGGCAGATAAACATTACAGCCAATGGAATCAGCTATTGGAAAAGAAAATGAAATGCCTAGGAATAACAAATGATATGATTAAAAATACAGAAACTAAAGACATTATAAGACGAATTTAAAAAATCTGTAAGGAAACTGGATGTTACAAGTTCATCTATTAGGGTGCATGGGGTATGTTCGACACTCCATTTGGGAATTGCCCTCCCGATGCAACAGTCCCAAAACTAAGAAGAGCTTTTACTTTGGCAAGACTGAATGTTCTCCCCTTGACAGTTTTGGAGGGCAGATATAATAAGGTATCCTACTCTAATAGAACATGCAGGTGCTCATATGATACAATCAAAACCATTGAACATATGATTATGGAGTGCCCTATATTCGATGAGTTGAGGGCTAATGTAGTCACCCTCTTACTTAAAGATATGGAACTGCTAAATGTGCAAGCCCAGGTGTCATGGCTACTATCGGAAACAAATGATTGTGTCACCCTCTCAGTGGCAGAATTCATAGGCCAATAATCAAATATAAGATAAATAATACTGAGTAAGGTCTTTTAAAATATTTTTGTTCTAATTTCTTCTTAAAGTGATAACCATATGAGCAGTACCAGATAGATAGGTAGGTAGGTAGGTAGGTAGATAGATAGATAGATAGATAGATAGATAGATAGACAGACAGACAGACAGACAGACAGACATTATTAGTGGGATTGTGTGTCTGATTCTCTTTCATAGCATTTCCCAAATTTTAAATAAACTATCTCTAATTATATGTCTTTCATCTTCTCTTATGTTTTTTGATATAGATTTTTAATCCACAAATAACTATGTAATCCATCACTGTGATTTGAAGATATCCAAACTAACCCAGCAGCTTCGTAATATAGTTTGATATTAGGCATTGCCAGACCACTTTTCTTCTCATCTTGCACTACTTTAAATCTTATTCTTGGCATCTTGTCTTTTCATACAAACTTATTTATTTGTTTTTTGGCAGACACTCAGTCTTTTCAAAAATTGAAATTGGAATAATCTGTAGCAAAAAGTTTAATTTTGGTAATACATTCATTTTTATAGCAGAAATTCTTCCTAGCCAGGATAGATGTAATTTGGACTATCTTTCAAAATCTTTTTGTATTTTGGACCAGGTTGTCGTGTAATTGTCCTTAAATAATGTATCATTCTGTTCTGTGAGATATATTCCTAAGTATTTGACTGGGTTGTTTGTAACATCACATCCTGAAATTTTCTTAATATCTTTTTCGTCGTTTTGTTGAAAATTTTAAAATAACCTTAGTTTTCTTCCTGTTGATTTTATAACTTGAAAAGAGTCCTGACTTGTCAATTTGTTCCACTACATGTTGGAGAGATAGTTGGGGGTTCGAAATTGTAAGGATCATGTTGTCAACATAGCTCTTTAGTATAAATTCCTCTCCTACACTTTTCTTATCTTGGAAGCAAATATTTCCATCACAGCAATGAAAAGAAGTTGAGAGAATGGACATTCTTGATGGATTCCTTTTTCTATTTTCTAAATCAATTTGTGAAGACCCCATTGATTAAAATTTTTGCGTGTTGTTTAATATAGATGTTTTGTATCCAATTCAAAAATCTGGAACCACACTTGAAATATTGCAGCATTTGAACTGGGTAGAATTATCTTCTATTCAAAAGTTTTGTAATAAATTGCAGTTAGTCCATTTGGTCTGGGTGCCTTGTCCTTTTATAGTTTCTTAATGGCTTGTGAGACCTCTTGAATTAAAATATTTGATTCAAAGTTTCTCTGACTTCATTTGAAAAGTTAAGGCTTCTTTAATATATTCATCCATTCCATTTACTGTTGAAACATCTTTTGTATAGAGTTTTGAAAAAAAGAGTTCAAATTGTTCTTGACCTTAATTCTCTGCTTAGGTGGTACCATCTTTTTTCTGTACACCAATTATTTTTTTCCTTTCCTCCTTTCAGTTTCTTTATGTAGACAATATGCAAGGTATTTTCCTGTTTTGTTTGCATGTTTGAAATGTTTTTGCTTTTATAAGCTCAGGATTGTCTGCATTTCTTCAGTTTCAGCAGATCCAACAGATTTCTTAGTTATTTGATTTCTGCTAAGACTGTTTAAAGATTTTTTATGCCGGTCTTCTAATTTCTGAATTCTGACAGTTATTTTCTTAATTTGTTCCAATCTTTCCCTCTTTTTCTTAGAGGCAAAGGGAATTAACTTTCCTCATGCTTTATTTGCTTCCCAAACAGTTGCCATGGAGAGATTGTCTGTGGTATTCAGTTTTAAAAAATTCTTCTATATCTTGTTTTTATTATTCGACTTTCTATTCGACTTTCTATCCCGCTCACCCCCCTAAGGGCTCTGAGCAGCTTACATATATATATTAGGTTCAACATTCCTAGCCTAGGGCCACATATGTGCAGGGGGAGGTGGATATCCTACCAGGCACCCCTATTCTGTAGCAGATCTTCTGTTGCAAAGGGGACAGTCCGGCGGCGACCTCTCTCTCTGGCGCTGGTCTTTGTTATGGAGTTCCACCTTCCTGACCCTTGCGAATCCACCTCCAGGCCAGATCCACTCCTCACTTTCGCGCCTGCTTCACAGTGGCCTCTGTCCACATCAGGCTCCGGCCTGCTGCGTTGCTCCACCTCTGCGCCTCGTTGGTCCAGCCTCCTTCCTACGCCGCCTCGCCTCGCCAGCCGCCATGTCTCCTCCACCGTCCATCGCCTCTGCCGTCTATTGCTCTCCACTGTGCTGCTACAGGGGCGGGTGCCCCCCTGCTCTAATAGCAGGTACCCCTTTTATCTAATCGCCCTTTAATGGGCTTTCGAACCACTGGGTGGGCGGGCGCTGGGACAAGGGCCAGGAGCTCACCCTGACCACAGCGGGATTCGAGCAGCCAAAGCTGTTCGAACAGATGTTAAGGCAGGCATTCCTTTACTGCCTGCGCCACCGCTCCCTGTGTTCACAAGTTTTTAAAATATCTTCCTGCAACAAAAGATTGTCATTCATTCTCCATCTTCTTCTTATAGATATTTCTCTATGCCATGTAACCAATAATGGATTATGATCAGCAATCGTTTTTGATTGGATTGCAATGGATCTCAGTTTTATGAGTAGAGCCTTAGATGTCCAGCACATGTCAATTTTTGAGTATGTCTGGTGACTGAAAAGAAAGTATAGTCTCTTGAATGAGGATTGAAGGTTCTCCATAAATCTTCTAAGTTCAGCATTTGCATATAGATGAAGACATTCTTAGGTAGTTTTCCTCCTTTAGACTTTTTAGATCTGTCCTTTTTCAGATCTAATACCTCATTCATGCCACTAAAGTTTAGAATTTCTCCCTCTTGAAAATCCAGAAGTGTTTGAATTTTTTTTCATAGAATTTTTCTTTTGCATTAATTGGGTGTAAATTGAGACCAGTGTAAAGATTTTATCTTCTGGAGATCTTATTTTTAAAAAGATATATCTTCCCTCATGATCTCTTAACTCTTCTGTTACAGTTAAGCATTTTTTTTTCTTAGCAGGAACTGAGGCTGCATATGTTTTGCTCAGTTTCTTCTTATTTAAATTTTTTTGTGTGTACCTTTTTGACATGAGTCTCTTGCATAAAAATTCATAGATAAATTTTGTTTCTTTAACCAATTAAATGTCTTGGATCGCTTAGAAGGGGAGAGAAGAAAAAGAGATTGGATTTATACCTTGCCCTTCACTCAGAGTGGCTTACAGACTCCTTTCCCTTTGTCAAGTTTGTCTTCTTTATTTAAGTCTTCTTTTTCTTTTCTCAATTCTTCTGATTCTGCTAGTTCTTTCCCAAACCTTTTGCTAGAAGCTTGGCCTGTTCAATTGTCAAAAATATGCTTTGTCTGTAGATAAGAAGACTTTCAAGGTAAACAGGATTCTCTAGCGGTATCTTATTCCTTTCTTTTCTAAGATTTGCCTGAGAAAGTCAAAGTCTTTTCTTCAGTACAGATGTGGGTAAATCTTAGAAAATTTTATCTCTTTGTCAAAAACTACAAGTGGAGTGTTTCTTTGTTCAATATTGTTTTCTTATGTGCAACTACAACTAGTATGTTCTGGGGTGGTCTATTCTTAGAAGTGAACCTTGAATTGCTTTTGTATATTTGATCATCAATAGGAGGATCTTCTGGAGCCTCTAAATAATCTTGTAGAAAAATGGTCTTCAAAGTCTGTCTTCCTGAAGTCTTCTGGCACTCCTGTAAAACATAAATTATGGTTACTGCCGTGCACCTCCAAAACTTTAATCTCTTGAGCAGCCTTTTCTTGAGATAACTCTTGTGCTTGTTGATGTAAGTCTATTTCTTTATATTTGTCCTTAATTTGACCAATTTCTTGATTGTATTCTTGGAGCTGAGTTTTGATTTCTGCAGGGCCTAACTTAATTTCTTGTCTGATGTTTGCTGCTTCTTGCTTAATTTCTCATTTAATCTTGTGGCCTTTGCTCAGATTGCTGTATTCGAAGAGTGACAGCCTGCATTTGTTGAGTAAGTGTTTGCATTTGTCAAGACAGTGACTCTGAAAGTCTCTCCGTATAGTCTATGACATTAGGGTCTTCATTGTCTTGTTTCTGTTTTTTTCTTATTCTTCAAATGGGTTGCCACCATTCTAAGTTTTCTGACCCTTTTCCTTCCTTTAAACATATCATGCAGTTTTTTTGTTTATACATATAAAGATTTAGCTTTGTCATTTTTAACATTGAGACAACATTTACAAAAGTAATAAAACAATATTTCAGTGATAAATGCCTTCACTTCTTTTTATTTCTTTCAGATATTAATCAACTTAAGTCTTAAATAATAAGGTTTACAAGCTAAAATTTATTACACTAACCTGTTAAATATGTTAAAAGAGAAACTAGGAATGGATTAAATATGGACTAGTATTAACTAGGAAGAAAAAGTACTAATATGATAAAAGAATATAGGTTAACAGGAGAGGGAATTAAAACATTTGGTATTAATGTTAGTTAAATTAGTGTAATTAAATGTTGTAACTTCAAAACAAAGAAAGTTGTAAAAATGTGAAATATTAATATATATTATAGAGGAGGGTGAGAATCAAAATCTGTCCAGTTATCAATTTGGAGAAGAGAAGAGAGCAGGATGCAAATAACACTTGGCCAGTAGGTGTCTTTTTTTAAAGTTTTATTTTCAGTTTTCTAGATATTTACAAAGTATATACAAACAAATCTATATCCATTTGAGTCTATAACATCTACTGATTATTTATCCATATAGATAAACGCTTCCACCTTTCAACATTTTTTTTCACCTTTTCCTTGAAGCATAATGCTTAATTTATCAAGTTCTGCTGTCTCTAATAATTTATACACTAATTCCTCTCTTGAGGGAAGGAACTCTTGTTTCCAGTATTTAGCAAGTAGTATTCTAGCTGCAGTCAATATAAATATTATCAAAAAATATCTTTTTGATTGTAACCTTCCAAAATCATATTCAGCAAAGCTACTTCAGGGGACAAAGCAATTGTTACACCCATCACTTCCGAGATAGATTTCTGAATCATCTTCCAATAGTTACTTACTTTCACACATTGCCACCACATGTGAAAGAAAGTTCTAACATTCGAACTACATTTCCAACATACATTAGGTATTGCAGCATTGCATTTAGCTATCCTATCTGGTGACCAATACCAGTAGTGTGCTACTTTATAAATATTTTCTTTATAATTGATAGCTCTTAGGTATTTAAGAGATTTCCAAGTACTGAACCATTTATCTATTTCTATACACTGCCCAGTGGCCAGTAGGTGTCTTCAGTGTTCATTAGTACAGTATGTTCATATGCTGCTTGAAATTTTGGCTTTTGGCAGGAAGTTAAAGCTATTATCCCAGAAAAGATGGGCCAACAGTGGAGTAAAGGTGAACATTTCAGTTTAATCCTTATATGGGTCTAAACCAGACCTGAAAATACCTAATCAGTGCAGGTAGGAGTAAGTATGGTATATGCAGTAAGTAAGTTAGAAAAACAAGAGAAGGTATTTTCACTGAGATAAAATAAAGGAGGAGGGAAATCCCCCAGGTCCTGTAAGATGAAAATTCAGGTTTCTGTTGTACTATGAAGGTTTTTTTTGGCTTAATCACAATAGTCCAATAAAAAAATAGCAATATCAAATGCTTGGAGATGGATAGCCATCCTGGAAGTAGAATCAATATTTTATATATATTCATTCGCATTGCAAGCTTTAACTGAAGAGAACAGCCTCTCGTTAATCTAGTACTCTCCCCCTCAGTTTAAAGAGTTTATAGGTTCTTTGCATTGCTGGTCAAAGAGAAATATTTCCCTTCCAGAATACGACAGTTCATTGTAGTAGGAAAATGAGAGAAAATAGAGGGGGGAATAGCTCTTAGTTAAACTGCTTCACTTATGTTTCTTTATAATATTCTTGTTTTATGCAAAGAGGGGAAAAAAACAAAAAATGTGGGGGGGACCTAATAAGTGAGGGTATGGGAAAGCCAGGGAAAGTCCAAAAGGAGGAGTAGTGAAAGGTCTGCTCTTACTGGCAGATTACGCATCCCTTTCCCCACAGTCTTGATGTTAGCAGAGCTGTTGTAGAAGAAATTCAGATAAGGCCATTTGTCAAAGCTCTTCCTTAGAAGGGGAGGGAGGGTTGAAGATGCCTCCCTCCAATGTTTATGGCAAAATGTCCTCAGTGGGGTAGACATGAAACACAGAGTACTTCTAGTGAGCAACTATGTTCACCCAAAAAAGCCCGATCTGATATGTGTAATAATGCAGGTTCAGACCAAAATTTCTCCTACTAGTTTAACTTTTTTAAAAGCCTTTCCTGTAAAGTCCATAACAATATAATTAGGATACATCAGAAATATTAATTATTAGTTTCTTCAGAACAGCAAGGACAAGATAGGGTTTCCATTTTTTGAAGTTTCTGATTTAAAACTTCAAAAATTCAACCTGTCCACTAATCACGATAAAGAAACCATAGTCTTGCAATTCTAACTTGCACATATAATTACTACAGACCACTTTAGGCTTCAAAAAAAACCCCACCCTTCTTGTTGAGTAATTTTGAGTACTAGATAGCTTGCAGATTGTCTTTATTAGTTTAATTTAAACACTCAGATAATCAAAATACAAAGTGTTAGATTCAATGGAGGACTTCTGCAAATGGAGGAGGGCTGTTGTGCCTTCCCATTGCAGACTTCCAACTCCTCTCCCTAATTCTGGTCCTTAAGATCACCTGTCTCCCAGAAGCAGCATTTTGGATTGTATGTATGTGTGTGTGTTTTAACTGCCGTGGTAGGTGAGAAAGTCATGGTGGATCCAAGCCAAAGGTTACATCTTCAGCCTTAGAAATTGGGATCAAATAATGGAAGATTTATTGGTAGCCTTACAGTCCACAATTTATCATTACCACTTCATGAAGTGGTGGTTGTGAGCCTGTATGACTGATTCGCAACATTAAGGAATTTTTCCTTCATTCATTTTGGTGAATATCTTTATGATTTTTGGCTAGCAAATACTGGATAAATATAAGCAAATGTTTTTCTTACTTGTCTGAATCCAACAAACTAGTTCCATAAGACAAAGCATACACATTTGAACTCAAGTTGCTCAAACAACAGCTTCTCAAACCTTTGAAAGGGATGAAGCTTCATCACAGTTCATTATATGGAATTGGGGTTTGCCATAAAAAAGTCAAAAATTATACCAGTCACACCCAAAGTCTTAAGTACTCTTTTGCTCCTGGTAGGATTGCCAACTCTAGTTTGGGAAATTCCTCGAAATTTGGGGGTGGAGCCTGGGGAGGGTGGGGTTTGGGCAAGAGAGGGAGCTCAGTGAGGTATAATGCCATCGAGTCCACCCTCCTTCTTACTTATTTTTTTTCAATCCTAGATCAGCAGGTAATAATATAACAAAGAGAATTATATTCATGTATACAGTAAGACTTCATAGCCTTGTTAGTCTAACTTCCATGATATGTGTATAATTAATAAGATTTAACCAATTGCTTTCTTATTAAACAGGCCAAAACACAGAATTTAGCTACCTTAAGTTTGGTGTCATTAGAATGATTTGAAAGGAGAAAGATATGTAAAATTTGTTGGCTCTACCGGGAAAATTGTAAAGGATTTGGGTGAGGTATAAGGAACAAATGTCTTTATAAAATAAATGACACAATAGCACATGTTTAACTATTTTGTCTACATTCAATTGGCAAGGACAGAATAGGGTGTTGAGAATAGGGTGAGTCCACCATTAAAGCAATAATTTTCTCTAGAGGAACTGATCTTTGTATTCTGTTATAATTCCAGATCCTTTTGGAGGTTGGCATAGCTATTTCTTTTCCGTGAGGCAAGTGATTCATGTTAGCTACAAAGTACAGAAAATTGGCTCCCTAGAGTATTACCTGTGGTGGACATTAAGATTCAAGAGCCTTTCCAGTAGAAATTTCTTTCTCAGCAGGTGTGGAAAAGGGCATTTCATTTCAGGGCTACAAAACCCTAACATTCATTTCTTTGTGGATAAAAGGACAGGAAACTGGAGAGAAGTTCTTTACAGCACCTTCATCCCATTGATGCTTCCCATAAGCAACCAGTAAGGCTTGGACAGACAAATGTTTCTAGCTAGAACAGAACAATCAAAGGTCCATCCTACACCCTAGCAGGAATGTGACACTTTGGAGGGGACAGAGATTTTGGGAAGGCCAAATTGCAGATATTATCTCTTCCTGGGTAGGACAGAAAGAAAAGGAATTACAAACAAGGGGGTAAGTAGACAGCAGCAATAAGTCCCCAAACATGAGGGAAATGATCATAACATCTGATGGCTGATAACATCTGGAGGAAGGAGCTATCTTACCAGAGCTTCATCTTGATGGCCACCATTGCCATACAGAGCCAACAAAGTGCCAGCACCCCAGACAAAGACTCCAAGGTAATAGGAAGCTTTCAGCATGCTGTAACTCCTAAACATAAAGAGCCTGCCTTAGAATAAGACTAACTAGAGCATATATAGCGGTCAGGGACAGAGGACATATGGAGCAGAGGTCCATCAGTGGCTATTAGCCACAAGGTATAGATAGGAACTCTCGGTCTGGGGGAGGTGATGCTCTGTATTCTTCGTGCTTGGGGGGAGCAACAGTGAGAAGGCTTCTAGTTTCCTGCCCCACTGCTGGACCTCCTGATGGCACCTGGTATTTTTGGCTACTGTGTGACAGAATGTTGGACTGGATGGGCCATTGGCTTAATCCAACATTGGCTTATTTTATGTTCTTAAATTCTTATGACTGCATGTTTGCACCATTTCATTGTATTCCTTTCTTGATCCATTCCTGTGCACAGTATGTGTGTAGACTTTTCTTTTTCAGTAAATCCTTTTCTATTTTAAATGCTGGTAGTTGTTCTCCATATCACATAGACATTCACCATTTGAGTATGATATGTAAAATGGGTGCCAGGTGAAGGGAGGCAGTTGGTTGCTAGATCGCTATCTCCCTGAGGGCACCCAAGCACATTAAGTTATCCCCATGGTAACAGTAATTGGATAGTGGGAGATGTGGGCACTAGGTGCAGCAGTTAAATGATATCATGGATGGAAAGCTAGGAATTATGAACCTTTTTTTGTTTTTGTTTTTTTAAAGAAATTTTATTAATTTTTACATTTTTTTCTATAAGAGTAAACAAAAATTACAGTCAGATAAATATCAATAATACTCATAATTAGAAATACAGCAAACAATCATCTTATGAAACAAAAAAAGATTGTGGAACATTTTAACATTTAAGTGATACTTAATATTTCTGTAAAGTACTGAATAACTTTCCTTGGTTATTGCAATCTATATTCAATAGACCACAAGTATCACAAGTTAACAGATATTAAGATCATTAACAGTACAACATAATCTGATATTTTGCTTTTGATATTGTTTCCCAGTCAAATTTGTTAATTTCTATTTTATCCAGAATAGGGTACCATACATCTAAAAGGCTATAGAACTTGCTTTCATTTTGATTATTGATATTGTATATTGAAACTTTTTCTAACATAAGTAAATCCCATACTTTCTGAAACCATTGTCCCACAGTTGGTTTTTTTCCCCCAGTTCTTAGCAATTGTTATTTTTGCTGCTGTTATTAAAATATTTATAAGTTTTTTTCCTATTGCAGGAGGACCTTCATTTGGCCAGAGGTTTAGAAGCAGTAAAGCAGGGTTTAAAGGTGTAGTATATCCTGTTAATTATTCTAATTGTTGTAGGATTGATGACCAAAAATGAGAAATATATTTGCACTTCCACCAACTGTGTAATAAATAGCTCTTTCACTGCATAATTTCCAGCATAATGGAGATGTGCATGACAATATGTGTGATAAGTTAACTGGTGTTAAGTACCATCTAAAAAGAACTTTTATACTTATATTTATAGTCAATGATTTAGAAATATTAGTATGGGTATGCCAAATGGTAGGCCATTGCTCCTCTGTAAAATGTTGTTGTAGATCTGAATGCCAAGCATTTTGATAACTTAGCAAATTTGTGTTTAATGAGTTGAGCATGATTTGATAGAGTTTTGAGATAAGACCTTGTTTTTTATTGCCTTTAAATAAAATACATTCAATAACTTAGCAAATTTGTGTTTAATGAATTGAGCATGATTTGATAGAGTTTTGAGATAAGACCTTGTTTTTTATTGCCTTTAAATAAAATACATTCAAAGTCATTTAGAGGTCTTTTAATGGAGTCTTTAAACCCTGTAGATGCTATTAAATTTTGTAGCTGTAGATATTCATACCATTTAATGTTTATGTTGTATTTTCTTTCTAATTCTGTTTTTGTGGATAATTTACCTTTGTGGATTACATCCACAATTCTTGACATGCCTGCAGTTCTCCAGGTAGAGAAGGAGTTATGATCTTTTGCCGGTGTGAACCATGATTGACCTAGAAAAGTGCTTAGTTGTGAGAAAGGTGTGGTTAATTTGTTCTTGTTTTGATACCATATTTTAAGAGTTGCTCTTAAAAATGGATTTTTAGTTTGATTTTAAATTCAATTTGGATAGATTCTGTCCTTTTGATGTAGTTTCTTCTACCCACTTCTAATCTAAAGTGTCCTCTTCATGGTATTGTCTGACCAGAGAGGCTAAGGATGTTGCTTTGAAATATATGCTCAAATCCGGGACAGCTAGGCCTCCTTTATGTAAGGGTATGCATAAGTTTGCAAATTTTACCCGAGGTGTTCTGTACTGCCAAAGAAATTTATTAATATTACTTTGCCATTTTTTAATTGTTGATCTAAAATGAATATAGGTATAGATCTAAAGCAATATAAGTATTTAGGTAATATATAGGATCTTAAAATGTTTATTCTGTCCATCCATGAAAAGAAATTTGTATTCCATTTTGCTAAATTAGTTGTAACTTCTTTGTGTATTTGCATATGGTTGGCTTTGAGGAGATTTGATAAATTTATTGGTATTTTGATACCAAGGTATTAAAGGTGATTTCCAGCCCATTGATAATTGTATTGTTTTTGAAGAGACAATCTGGCTTCATTTGTTAGGTTAATTGGGTAAAGCAATGATTTAGCCTGATTTACTTTAAGTCCTGTCATGCTACCAAATTTTTCAAGTATTATTTGAATTTCTTGTAGAAATTTTTCTGATGATGAAACATATAAAATAACGTTGTTGGCAAATAAACTGATCTTGAATTCTTTGCCTTTTATTTTAATCCCTGTAACCCTTGTATTTAATCTAAAGAAACATGCCAGGAGTTCCATTGCCAGTATGAATAAAATTAGTGATTGAAGACACCCCTGCCTGGTGCCTCTTGGTAATACGATATCACCTGAAGATGCTCCATTGATTAGTAGTTTTGCTTTGGGACTTGAGTAGATTGCTTTAATTATTCTGCAAAAAGTGGGTCCAAAATGCATATATTGTAATAAAGCCTCAAGAGAGTTTACTTCCAAAGAGTCAAAGGTTTTTTCAGTATCGATTGATACTAATAAGGAATTCATATCTTTGTCTTGCCTTCCGTGGTGTATGATATTGAGAGTTTTACGTATATTGTCTGAGATATCTCGTGTTGAAATAAATCCGGTCTGGTCTGTAGGTACATAGTTTCTGATAATAATTTCATTCTTGCTGCTATGACTGAAGTGAAGATCTTATAATCGATGTTGAGTAACGATATTGGACAGAACGATTTTGGATTTGTAGTGTCTTTTCCTTTTGGGGTGATTAAAATAACATTTGCCTGTTTCCAGGTTTCTGGCATTGTTCCTGTAGTCAATATTGTGTTACAAGTATCCGTGATTTACTTAAAATTGGCAAGAAAACTTTATAGTATTCTACAATGAAACCATCAGGTCCCAGTGCTTTGTTATTTTTTAAGCTTTTTACAGCATATTCGATTTCCTGGTTGCTGATTGGTTGTAGTCTTCTTCTGTAATTTTTTTTTAGTTGTTCTATAGATTTTAAGTATTTAAGGATTTCTGAGTTGTTAGGTTTATCTGAAGTATACGATGTGGTGTAAAATTATTCCATAACTTGAATGATTTCTTTGGAGGTGTATTTCAAATTGTTTTGAGAGTCTTTAATGCTTCCAATGAAACGGTCTGCCTGTTGTTTTTTTAAATTTCCATGAAATATAATGTAGTCTCTTGGGATGTTTGGTGGTACTCTGTTGCTGTATATTGAAGTTGTGTTTATGAATTTCGGTTGTATCAATCAATTCAAGTTGCTTACATGATTCTTGTAGACAGGGCTCTTTTTGTAGTAAAAGCGCAGCAGGAACTCATTAGCATACTAGGCCACACCCCCATGTTACCAGAAGTGTGGTCATCTGGCCACACCCACCTTTTGCTTCTTATTCTGTTTACCTTGTTCGTTGTCAAAACCCACGGCTTTTTTTGTAGCAGGAACTCCTTTGCATGTTAGACCACACACCCCTAATGTAGCCAATCCTAATGAGTTTCTGCCATTGGGTGTGGCCTGTTATGCTAATGAGTTCCTGCTGGGTGTGGCCAACTTGGGAACCAGCCAGAACTCCATTCCTGTGTGTTCCTGCCCCAAAATAGCCTTGCTTGTAGACATTTGTGGATTTTCTTGTTGCATGTTTTTTTGTGAAGTTTCTCAAGTTCTGTGTATGAGTTCATTTCGTATTTTTTTTTCTTTCCTGCAGAAAGCCATCAAGGATATGCATTTGCCCCTCATGACAGCTTTAGATGCTTCCCAGACCAATGATGTGGGGACCTCGTTATTTGAGTTGATTTGGAAGTAGTCCTGTAATTCTCTTTGTAATTTATTGTGAGTTTTCCTGTCATATAATAAAGTTTTGTTACATTTCCAACTGGGTTGAAAATGACTTTTATTTTTGTCTTGCAATATGCACTCAACTAGAGCATGGTCTGACCAATTTTTGGAGCCAATTGATGATGATTTGACTCTATTAATTAGTTCTTTAGAAACTAGTAAGTAATCCAGCCTAGTATGGATATTATATTTATGAGAGTAATAAGTAAAATCTTTACTATCTTCGTGTTGTAATCTCCATATGTCGTATAAATCATATTTAGTTATGAGCAGTTGTAATTGGCTAGGCTTACATTTTACTTCTTGTTTATGCCTTCGTAGTAGTTTTTGAGGTGTTCTGTCTTTCTTTATGTCCATTAAGTAATTCACGTCTCCTCCCAGTAGTATAGATCCTTTTTGAAACTTATGTAGTTTTGCTAAGGTGCTTGAGATAAAATTTATTAGAGTTTTATTTGGTGTATAAATGGATGTAAGAGTTATTGGTATATCATTTAGGTTGCCATGCAAGAAAATGTAGTGACATTCTTCATCTTTTTCAGTGCCTTCCATACAGAATCTAGTATCCCTGGAAAAAAGAATGGCCACTCCTCATGACTTAGAAGAACCATAGGCTAAGTGTTGTGTGCAAACCAGTTAGTTGGTAATGTCTTGTTTCCTTTTTTTATATAAGTTCCTTGTAATAATGCCATGTTAACTTTTTGTTTTTGCAAATCTTTGGCAATGTGTTTGGCTTTAATTTTGTTATTAATACCTCTACAATTTAGTGTAATTATTTTTAAATCAGTCTTGTAGTTTTGGATATTTGTTGAAGCATTCCAGCCTTGAATTTTCTGCAAATAAATTAGAGTTCTGCTGTATGGTACCTTTTGTAATCTTATAACTAAAACAATTAACTTTATGTTTTCGATATTTAAATATATTGTCTTCATATACAGTATTGTGCAAAAAATATATACTATTGTGAGTTCCATACTTCAAATTGTTGCAAATCAAGAGTTTTTGTAATTATACTTCTAGCTATTACATAATAACATAAACCTTTATTTATACCAGTAATAAGCTGGTCTTTACCTATTGAAACTTCTTTACTTTTAACAGTAGAAACTAAATCAATAACTAAAGTTTTGAACCATTGACTGGGTGTAGCAAAATTGAGAACTATCTGGTCCATTAAACCCCATCCCCCTACCCCCTTAAAGCAATCCCAGTGTGAGAGAACAATCCTCTCACAGAGCCCCTTGAGCTCCTCCTTGATGATTACTGAAAATAAAATCAAAAACAAACAGAAAATTTCCCATCTAACTCTAATGGGAACCATGACAGGAACGGTGAACCTGTTAGCAGGTAATACTGAAAGTGACCAGCTGGTGGTAGCGGAAGTATTGGAGAGAAGTGGGGAAAATGCCTCTAAGAATCAGGTGGTCTCAGGAGAGCAGTGTGTTACCAAGCAGAGATCTGAGACAACTGCTGAGTGCCTAGACACTTTGGAGGGCCAAAATGTAATGGGGCTCATGGGTCAGCAGGGCTGACTGTAGGTATTGGCTTTTTTAAACATTTTGATCGACATGAATAATATGCATCAAGCTTTTCTTTCTTAAGCATTTTGATTAACACCTTAATGCTTATTGTCTTCAGCAATAGAGCACATCCCCACATATAATTAGTATGTCTCAGCTTAGATGTCAGCGGAAGAAGTCATTTCAGAACAGTCTTTGTGCTTCCAGCCCACACTCTAATTTTAGAAGGCAGATTCCCTATGTGAGGATGTGGCACTCTGTTTTCAAAGATTTTGAAGGGATAGTATGATGGATTAAGAATCAATGCTAAGAATCATCGAAATATTTGTGCGGACTCTTAAATATTCAGGATTTCATGGTGTGTTTCTCTGTGTGAAGTCTGTTTATACTGAATTAGCATCTCATTCTTTGTGTGTTGTCAACAGGTTTGAAATGCTGCAGCCCAAAGCAAATTCTCCTACTGCCACTGATGAAAGCGGATTGCCTGATTTCCTGGGAATTTCAGAATGTTATAGGAATACTGTGATGGACTAATGTGACTTAAAATTCTTTCTCTACCTGCACATTAGTGCCCACTTTGACCACTGTCAATGCAAAGATGTAATTTTTACAAATATAAGCAATTCATATCCTCTTTGCCTTTCCAAAACTACCTGGAGTGTTACAGAACAAAGAAGTAACTAACAGAACAAAGACATTAACAAAGATGCATAAAAGGAAACACATAGGATTAAAAAGTCAATATGTACCCCACCTTTTAAAAAGCTCCCAAGGTGGCTTAGAAACACAAATAATATTGATAAACAATAAAACCATGAGCAAACAAAACATATATATATCATAATATCAAAATCTGATTCCATACAATTTAACATAAACATTAAACCATGGCTTTATGGTATAACCAAAATTATCAAAGCAGCAGCAATAAAAATTAGTATAAAAAAACACAATAGTCTTATATCACATTTAAGGTTAATTTATTGTAGTATATACTTTAATGAGTGAGAGCCTACTTTATCAGATGCATAAAAAGTATAGAAACAGTAAATCAATAATACTCAGTGCATAAACTGAGTAATGTGCCCCCACGTTCAAGGGTTCTGTAACTTGGGAGTGTTGTCCCAAAAGACTCTGTCTGGCCTTAATTTAGCTAACATTGGCTTACAAAATAGGTCTCAATGCTTATGCAGCTTCATATGTTTTTCTATGCACAATACAATAATGCAGGAAAGCTTTTTCAGGTAGCCAGTTATTTCTGTCCTGCTCTGTTGTGGACTGATCCATCAACCAGTTTTGAAAAGATTCAATAATATTCAGCAGAGTCAAAGTAAACCCCAGTATTATGTTCAGGTCCCCTCATGCACACACCCCTTTTACTCTGAAAACCAGACCCTCCATTCACATTCATTATCTGCGGTATAGGATTTAAAAGGCTCCTGCTCCCTTGGTGAGAGGAGAGGGATATAGAGAAGAGGCCCAGGTAAGATGAGGGAAGGCTGACTGGTGAGACAAACCTCTCCTATGAATGAACTAGTTTTTGTTCTTTTTGTTTTGTATGTGTGGGGACGTATATATAGGAGCATGTGTTTTATATTACTATCTGTTTGCTTCAGAATCCCCTTCTCTAGGAAGGCCACCTTGCTATCTTATTCCTGCCTTCCATCATTTTCTATAGACCTTTTTTATTTTGAAAGATGTTCAAAGATGTTTTGTTACCCCGCAGCCCTGCTGGGGTGGGTTGCTTTCTGCTTATAGCTAGTTTTATTGTGATGCCTTAGTTTAATATTTTATTATGTTATTGTGTTAATTTTATATTATGTTAGCCACTTTGAACACTATATGACTTAAAGGCAAGGTGCAGATATTCCAACTAAATAGCATACATGACTAGGGCAGGCCCGGGTTTTAATAAGCTGGTCTGTTGCTATCTTGTTGAATTTGGCATTAGATTTGGAGGCTGGGCTGAGGCAGTGAAAAGGTGTGTGAGAAGTTCTGAACCAAAACTGGGGCAGAGAAAGAGGGACAGATCTATAAAACAGATTTGGGCTCTTTATTATAGCAAAAGATTGGTTTTGTTTATTTTATTATATTTTTGTTATGCCATTCCTCCAAGAAGTTCAAGATAGCAGATGTAGTTTTTTTCTGTTTTACCTTAGCAAAACCTTATGAGGTACGTTAGGCTTAAGAAAGCAATTAACTTAAGGTCACTGTGTTCTCTGAGGGAATTTAGTTACCACAGTCCAAACCCACCAATCCCAACAATCTGTCCACTACACCACACTCTGCCTTAGCTGCGTATTTTTGTTAACCACTAGTTTCAGGCAGTGTGGGTGTGTGGGGGGGTATCATTTTGACTATTAAAATTCCAGTGATGGCTGAAGAGGGCCTTGAATCTAAGTCTGGCACATCCAAATCCTGTGCTGTACCTACACTGTGTATTTCATCAGTTCTGATGTTGTACCACTTTTCAAACCTATGTGTATGACAGAGTAAACATTTGCCTGCTTTCTTAGAAAGTGTTTGGGACAAGCATGCTCTTTTGAGATCTTGTTGAATGATCTTAATGCACAGCTGCACACTGTGTTAGCCCAAGAGGGTTTTTTTGTTGTTGTTTATATAGGTAGGGGACAGTTGTCATCCTCAAACAATCACAGGATTAGGAGCTGAAGCTGCAAGGAAAATAAACCTCACCAAATAGTGCAAGAATTCGCAGAGCAGCACACAGTTAAGCAGCATTCATATGATTTCTGGAGATATGTTTGTTTTTCTAACAAGAGGATGTTACATGAATGACTTCCTGGTAGTCACATCAATGAATTGGTGGACTGTCACTGGAGGGGAGGCTGCTGGCATACCAGAGATAAAAGGAACTTTTCAGAAGTGACATAAGCAAGCTCACTTATCTCAATAAGAACAGTCACTGCAGAAGCAAAGAGCCAGGTAGCAGAAGGAGATTCACTGCACATATTACCTTGAAGAGAAAGATATACCATACAACAGCTGCTTTGTTTCCTGTATCTTGAAATCCCAGCTCTCCAGACTGGCATAATAGTTCATGTAACTAATCACTTTCACTAATGTATTTGCTGAAATAATATGGTATGAGGTGACAACATGACGATCACCTGAGAGTGCTGTTCAAATAGGTTTCACATAAAGCAGTGGTAAAAGAGAAAAGTCTTCCTGACAAAGGACCTCCTCTCCTCCCCTTCCATTCAGAGGACATTGAGCAACAGTATATGTTTCTTAGAGGAATGCTTAAGACTGAAATTTGTAGTTTAAAGAGATAATCCAAGCAGAAGTGTGTAAAACACTGTTTTCCTTCAGGATCAATGTGAGAACTTTTAAAATTTATTTTTATTTTACAAAATGTATATCCTGCCTTTCTGCCCTCACAAGGGCTACAAGTTGTGCTAAAATTAGCAGTCTGGCAGCTCTCAATGTTATAACTATATACAATACAAAAAAGAAAAAATTTCAGGGAGTAGGGATGGGGGAATCTTTAAGGAGACGTGTGTATAGGCATGTTTAAATGATTGTTTTATTCTGTTTTTAGCTGTATTAACCTTGGCATACATGCCTCATCTGTTAGCCACCCTGAGCCTGCTTTGGGAGGGCGGGTTATAAATCTAAAAATAAATAAATAAAATAAATAAATACAGGAACCACTGATGGACATTATCAATCTGTTTCTGGAAACAGGAGTCTATCTGGAGGGTCTAAAAGAAGCTGTGATGGTACTGCTCTTGAAAAACCATCCTTAGATCCTACTGATCCTTCCAATTACCACCCAGGTTCGAATTTGTTGTTTTTGGGTAAGGTAATTGAGAGATTGGTAGCCGAGTAACAACAACAACAACAACATTTATTGGCATAATGTCATACACATGCTCAGTCAACAAGGAAGGGAACATTAGCCCAGCTTTTAAGACATCCCTCTCCTCTTAACAACATGACAAATAAATTTAGCCACAGTCTCAAGAGTTATGAGTGGATAGTAGATGGGAGATCTTACCATAATCAGATTGGCCATCATACTTTTGAAGCAGAGGATCTAGATAAGTTGTATGAATATCACAATAAAGTATACAATGCAGGAAATATGTTCAATACTTCCTATGTCCTTTGAACCACAGACACAAAACCTATTAGAATAAAGAATTTTCTTAAACCTCCCAAGCAATACGGCAGAAGGAAGGACATTAGAACGGGCTAATATAAAAGCTCTACAAAGGTAAGGGGAGGTCAAACAGGAAAAATATTCTGCCAAGGAACCACTTGTGGTGAGCCCCCACCTCAAAGGAGAACATCTGCCCAAGGTGAAGCTTCTCAGTTCAGTATGTATAAGTCTGTGTTTAATCGAGGCAAAGACCATCCTCTTGGGGAGGGAATCTAAGCCATCCAAACTAAGCCCAATTACAGTGCTTTTCTTTCCTGTAGCAGACAACTATGCAAATGATTGAGATTCCAATAACATATATGCAATGAGACTATTGGGGCTACTCTTAAAATATAGGCACAGCCAAAATTTGATTGTAATAATCCAGCCTTTTGTCTCTAGAAGTCTTTGATTGGTCTCCAAGCATATAGCAGCATAGGACACATGCACTGGTGGCCTTAATATTTTCCTTAAAAAATTAGATTGTATTTGTTATATTGTTTTATTAAAGGCTGTAGTCCAAATTTGTGCAGCATAGAGCAGTTTGACACTTATTTTATAACTGAATACTCTAAGGGCTATAGGAATGAATTGATTGCCCTTAGTATAAAACAAAGGGAGACTGCCAGAACATTATTATTCACAGTTTTTACCACTTCTGTTCTATCGGCTACCCTTCTAGCACTGTAATGAAAATACACTCCTAAACATCTAAAGCTTTTAACCTGCTCAATCCCTTTCCCTCTTATACTCTATTTGATAGATTTCCAGGTATTTCCAGAAGCCATTATTTTTGATTTATCAAAATTTAAGGCCAAATCATTTAAATCACAATAGTCTAAGAACTAAGATAACATCCTTTCCATCCCTATTTCTCATATGGAGAGTAACACAGCATCATCTGCATACAGAAGTAGTGGAACATGCCTTGCTCCTAGTTTTGGGTTATGACCATCAATTCCTTCCCAAAAGGGGGCCAAGCCATTTAGGAAAAATATTAAATAGTAGTGGAGCTAATATGCAACCTTGTTTTACTCCTATGTTGATCAGAATTTTTGGAGTTAGGTCTCCCTCCCTTGAGCATCTGACCTGACAGGTGGTTTCCAAATGAAGCTTTTTTTAATCAGGAAAAGCAGTCTTGAATCAGTCCCAAGGTCCCTTAATTTCTTCCACAAAAGATCCCTAGGTACAGAGTCAAAGGCCCCCTTCAGATCTAAAAAGGCTGCAAATAGGTTAAGTCCCTTCTCTTTCCAATATTTATTCACCAGATGGCTTAGCACCATGCAGTGATCTAAAGTTGAATTCCTCTGGCAAAATCCGATTTTTTTCTAGCCCTAATATTTGCTGATCTGATAACCACAATTTAAGTTTGTTTGCCAAATGTCATGCATACAACTTCCCACTAGAGGATAGAAGGTTAATAGGTCTATAATTACTGGGTTAATTATAGACCTAATTAATAGGTCTATAATTACTTAAGCTGGAGTTAAGATTGCTGGGGAAAAGATCAATAACCTCAGATATGCGGACGATACCACTCTGATGGCAGAAAGTAAAGAGGACCTAAAGAGCCTCTTGCTCAGGGTGAAAGAGGAGAGTGCAAAAGTGGGCTTGAAGCTCAACATCAAAAAAACTAAGATCATGGCATCTGGCCCCATCACTCCTTGGCAAATAGAAGGGGAAGTCGTAGAAGTAGTGACAGACTTCACGTTCCTAGGATCCCAGATCACTGCAGATGGTGACTGCAGCCATGAAATTAAAAGACGCCTGCTCCTTGGGAGGAAAGCGATGGCAAGCCTAAACAGCATGATAAAAAGCAGAGACATCACCTTGCCAACAAAAGTCCGCATGGTCAAAGCAATGGTATTCCCCGTAGTAATGTATGGCTGCGAGAGTTGGACTATAAGGAAGGCTGAGCGCCGAAGAATAGATTCTTTTGAACTATGGTGCTGGAGAAGACTCTTGAGAGTCCCTTGGACTGCAAGGAGATCAAATCAGTCAATCCTAAAAGAAATCAACCCTGACTGTTCCCTGGAAGGCCAGATCCTGAAGCTGAAGCTCAAATACTTTGGCCACCAAATGAGAAGGGAGCGTTCACTGGAGAAGACCCTGATGCTGGGAAAGATTGAAGGTCAAAGAAGAAGGGGACGGCAAAGGATGAGATGGTTAGACAGTGTCATCGATGCAACGAACATGAAATTGAGCAAACTTCAGCGGACAGCGGAAGACAGGAGGGCCTGGCGTAATCTGGTCCATGGGGTCACGAAGAGTTGG
This sequence comes from Gekko gecko, assembly GCA_029375565.1. Classification (NCBI taxonomy): domain Eukaryota; kingdom Metazoa; phylum Chordata; class Lepidosauria; order Squamata; family Gekkonidae; genus Gekko; species Gekko gecko. The sequence goes on from JAPDNY010000003.1 coordinate 154,037,875, forward strand.
ACTCGACTGTGCGACTGAACAACAACAACAATTACTGGGTAGCTGACGGTCACCTTTTAAAAATATACGGACCACTATGGCATTCATCCATGTTTCAGGTAACATGCCCATCCTATTGATAATGGTAAACAGGGCAGCTAAAAAGGGGGCCCACCATTCTGGAAATGCTTTAATGGCTTTGGGAGGGATTGCATTGAGCCCAGGCCCATGAGTTTGGAAGCTGTGGTGGGATGGTTACCAAAAAGCCAGATGAGACTTAATCCAACAAAGATGGAGGCTCTGTGGCGGGGTGGGGGCTTCAGGGTTGGGGTACAAACTCCCTGCTCTGGAGGGGGTGCCACTGATACCGGCACAAACTGTCAGGAGTTTGGGCATGGACCTGGACACCTCCTTATCCATGGAGGCCCAGGTCATGAACATTGCCAGGCTGGTGTTTTTCCATCTATGCCAAGCACATCAGCTAGCCCCTTACCTGTCATGCCCTGATCTAGCCACAGTTATCCATGTAATGGTCACCTCGAGGCTAGACTACTGTAACTCACTGTATGCTGGCCTGCCCTTGAGGCTGACCCAGAAACTCCAACTGATTCAGAATGTGGCAGTGTGAGTCTCGATGGGAACCATGGATGGCACACATTCAACCTGTGCTGTGCCAGCTACACTAGCTCCCAATGGAGTACCAAGTCAGATTCAAGGTTTTGGTGATGACCTTCAAGGTCTTGAGCAGTCTGGGACCAACATACCTTTGGGGCCACCTCCTCTAGTATGTGCCCTGAAGAGCGTTACGCTCTGCTGGAAACAATCTACTGGTGATCTCTGGTCCCAAAGACATCTGGCTTTCCTTGACCAAAGCCAGGACCTGATGGAATTCTCTGCCACATGACATCAGGGCCCCATAGAACTTAATGCAATTCCACAGGGCCTGTAAGGCAGAGATGTTCCACCAGGCTTTTGGTTGAGGACAGCCAGGGCTATTTTGGGGCAGGAACGCACAGGAACGGAGTTCTGGCTGGCTCCTGAGTTGGCTATGCCCAGCAGGAAGTCATTAGCATAATAGGCCAGAAACTCATTAGGATTGGCTACATCAGGGGTGTGTGGCCTAACATGCAAATGTGTTCCTGCTACAAAAAAAGCCCTGAGTTTTGACAACAAACAAGGTAAACAGAATAAGAAGCAAAAGATGGGTGTGGCTGGATGGCCACACTTCTCATAACATGGTGGTGTGGCCTAATATGCTAATGAGTTTCTGCTGTTTGGTGTAGCCTATTATGCTAATGAGTTCCTGCAGGGCTTTTTCTACAAAAAAAGCCCTGAGGACAGCAATGGAGTTCACCTGGCTGGCAACCCTCCCCCTCTCTCCTCCATCTTTTTTCTACTGTCTCCTTCTTCCCCTGCCCATAAGGCAACACAGTCCGGAACTGGTTGGAGACAATTTTACATGCCATTGAGTGTTGGTTATAAATGTAATGAGTATTTAAAGTTAAATTATATTATAATTTTAACATAGTTATGAGGTATTTTATCCTACTGTTCATCACCCAGAGCCCTGTGAACTCAGGGACTGGGCAATCCATAACTCTAAAGTATAAACAAACAAACAAATGGAAAAGAAATTTCTTGCCTCTCCCATCGTGCTGCATTCTAAAATGCTCCACAGAATGTTGCTTCTGGGGGACAGGGGTCCCAGAAACTGCATGAGATCTGTAGTGGAAGGGGGGAATTGGCAAAAATTGCCCCCATTCTTTTAGTGGAAATCTACCACTAGATCCAAACCCTATGATCAACAGTGATATCTGAATGAAACCTCCATGTTCAGAGTCTGGAAGCAAACAACAGTGATGCATTATTGCTTTGAACCATTTGTATGCCATAAATTGTCAGTACTCAAGCTAGCCTCCTTGGGAGCCATAAAGTCAAGCAGACTCATAAGAACATAAGGTGAACCCCCTACTGGATAAAACCAATGGCCCATCTAGTCCAGAATCCTGTCTCACACATTGGCCAACCAGTTCCTCTGGAGGACAGACAACAGGGCATAGAAACAGTCCTCCTCCTGAGGGACTCAAATCTTTGAAATGTTGGTCACCATTTTGGCTAACATAGAATGTATATTCAGAGGCAATCCAACCAGTTGGCAGCAGTGTTCCCTCTAAGCTGAGTTATTGTGAGCCAGCTCACAGTTTTTTAGCCTCCGGCTCACACATTTTTGTCTTAGCTCAGGAAGGATGTCTCCAGAGCAAACTAATTTATGCAGTAGCCAAATAGCTCGCTTGCAACTTTAATGTCAGTAGCTCACAAAGTAGAATTTTTGCTCATGAGACTCCACAGCTTAGAGGGATCATTGGTTGGCAGTGCTAGGCAATTGACTGGAGCCCCAGCACTGTTGCCCGGTGGCTGCTCACCTTGCCTACCTTCTCCATTTCTGCCCCACCCCCATGAAGGAGGGAGGGAGGAAGAGGGGAGGAACCCCTCTGGTTGGCTCTGTGACCAACTGTTCCAATACACAGTCATTTATGATGTCTAGGAATCTCATTTCTCTGTGTCTCAGGGCACAGAGGCTTGGATCTGGGCATGGTGGCTCTAGGCATGCCCAGGCCAGGGGAGGGGAAATAGCCTAAGGCACTGAAGGCCCTTGAATTAGTCCTGGCTATGCTGGAGAATCCTTTGCATCCATTATTAGCACATTAAGTGAAAATTCTAGCTGCAAAGAAGTACTGTCAATTACCACCTCTTCATGAGAGGCTTGTTAACAACTGGACAGCACTAGGTTAAGTAAATCTTTGCCTAGAAACTAAACTCCTACATCCCTAGCATTCCCTCTGAAAAAACAGACCTCCTCCCTGTGAGGAAAATTACATCCTGGAAAATTTGTGTCCAACTGAACAGTGATAGCTTTTTAATTAACACTATAAATCCAGTGTGTAGCAAATGCCCATGCAAACCTGCATGTTGAAGTTAGCTTTATTTCACTCCAGTTTCTTTTCTATGACTGACCACACTTTTGACAATTTTCAGTCTCCCTGAATAGGATTGGCATTCCCTGGTACCAGTGGGTAAACCCCTGCCCATGGGCCCAGCTAGAAGGAGTTAACATCACCTGATCTTTGCACCAGCAGGTATAGGGAGTTACATCACTGCTAGTTCATACTCAGATATGTCACAATGCTCTAGGAATTGAACATATCTATGGTAAAAAAGCCATAGGTAAAGGTAAAGGTTCCCTTGCTCGAAAGCCAGTTGAATCCGACTCTAGGGTTGCGGTGCTCATCTCCGTTTCAAAGCCGAAGAGCCAGCGCTGTCCGAAGACGTTTCCGTGGTCATGTGGCCGGCATGACTAAACACCAAGGTGCACGGAACGCTGTTACCTTCCCACCGAAGTGGTACCTATTTATCTACTTGCAATTTCTTGCTTTCGAACTGCTAGGTTGGCAGGAGCTGGAACTAGAGACAGGAGCTCACCCCGTCATGCGGCACCCGGGTCTCGAACTGCTGAACTACTGACCTTTCACAGCCTGCAGTTCAGCGTCTTAACCACTTGAGCCACCGCAGCTCCATAAAAAAAAAAAAAAAAAGCCATAGAGATGAGCAAATTCATAGAGCATCATAAGATGTTACCATCCTGGATCTGTTCCAGTCCAGTTTCCATCTTAGCCATGCGCTGGTTGCTCTCACAGATGACCTCCAGTGACACCTGAATTGAGGTGGGTTGGTGCTGCTGTTGCTTTTGGATTTAACAGCAGTGTTTGACAAGGCTGACTATGATCTTTTGACCCACTGCCTCGCCGATGTAGGAATACAGGGGACTGCCAACAAAGACAGAGATCCTGTACCTGAGTTGTGGGGGCTTGAGATCGGGATTCTGGCTCCCAACTCTTGGCAGAGCATTGTTGACCCCGGCACCAAGGGTGAGGAACCAAGGTGTGATCCTGGATGCCTCACTTTCAATGGAGGCCCAGGTCACTGTGATTGCCAGGTCAACCTTTTATCATCTTCAGCTGGTCAGGCAGCTGGACTTAGCTACAGTAATCCATTCAATGGTCACTTCCAGGCTGGATTTTTGTAACTTGCTTTATGTGAGGTTGCCCTTATATCTGACCCAGAAACTGCAACTAGAGCCACCCTGAGCCTGTTTTTGGGATAGGGCAGGATATAAATCTAATAAAATAAATAAATAAGATCAAATTTGGTATACTGTGTGTTCTGTAAAAGAAGCAACCAGTGATGTTACTTTAATTTTCAAATCTGATATAAGCACATAGAAATTGACTTGCTTGATCAGACCAAACATTCTGTCTCCAACAGTGTCCTGCCAGATGTTCCCAAAATACAACTAGGGCATGATAGAATTTAACATATGCAAACTCCACATATGATCTTTAGGCAAGATACTTAAGAGCTTAGTGCTGCTGTTTATTCAATCTGTTTGGCTTACTGCCCAAACTTCTGTTACCCTTAATTTATTCATTTTATGAAGCACTTAGTTGGAGTTCTTTACAAATATTGACTCATAGATATAATGTTCTTTCTTTTAGCCTTTCAGTCTATGTTACCTTGTTACATATTAGAAGGTAAGGCAGATCTTCTGAAATGATGCCAGAGTCTAGTTGTAGCTGTCTGAGGAACAGAGAGTAATCTGGTGATTAAAAGAAGCTCTGACAGCAGGAGATATCACGACAGTCTTTCCATGCTTCTCTCTTGCTCTCGCCTTTTCTGAGATATTTCTGGTAAAGCATTTTGCCCCTTACAGAGTCAGTCTAATGGCTGGTTCCTATACCATGCCTACCTTTGCTGTAGTATTCTTTTGGAACCAGAAATTGTGTTCACAGAAATGATTAGTCGTCCTTTTTTCAAAAACATTTTAATGATCCTAAAACCAGATTCTAGCTACCTGAGTTCTATCATAACAAGCTCACAATTTCAATTTCTGCAGCTTATAACACTCGTTCTTATTATAAGGTGAGGCCCCTTGTGGGAAGAATTGGAAAAAATGTCAATCATGCGTCCTGGCGATTTTAAAAATCCCAACCTTTGCCATAATTGCAACACATTGCCTTCCCCTATACCCACATTACAATTCCATGTGAGATTGTGCACATATAATAAAACAAGAGGGGAACTAATTTAGAATTTTTAAAAATTATAGGCAAGTTATTTTCATAGTTCATAGATCATAGTTGTGATTGATGACTAGTCTACATTTTGAGCTATGGGGAGTTCACAGTGATCATAGATTCCATCTGATTTTATGGCACTTACTTGTAGTAACATTCAGGGCTCTTTTTGTAGCAGAAACTCCTTTGCATTAGATGACACACCCCTAATGTAGCAAATCCTCCAAGAGCTTACAGAGCTCTTCTTAATGGGTCCCCCACCATTCTGTCCCTGCATGATCATGAAAGCTAAGTGGGGTCGGCTCTGGCTTGTATTTGGATGGGAGACCTCCAAGGAATACCAGGGTTGTGACATGGAGGCAGGCAATGGCAAACCACCTCTGAACATCCTTTGTTTTAAACCCCCTGCAAGGTCACCATAAGTCAGCTGTGACTTGATGGCAAATAAAAAGTACAAAAAAAAATCCCTGTCTTTCATTCTTAGCACAGGAGTATGTTTATCATTATGACTACAGTCATTGGAGGGCATCGGGGATGAATCTTAGATTTTTTCTGTGTAAAACAGTTTGTTTTCTCTCTTTACAGATGTTAGATTAGACTTCTACTTCTAAGGCCTGGAAACAGCTGTGTTCCTAAATTGGCAGGGAAGATGTTGCAACTTCTCTTGCTGTGCAAACTGAGATGAGACTTGCATTTGCAGAATGAGGTAGGAGTTGTCTGAACCATAGAAGAAATCTTCACAGATGTTTCTTCTAAGGGCTTCTTCCATATAACGCTTACCTGCATTAGAGCATTTGGTCAACAGTTCTTGCAGAGATGCACACCTGAAATTGTTACTACCTACCTACCTACCTACCTATCTTTTAAAAAACACACACTAGGAAACTGCCTACTGTCATAATGGGTATATTTGAAGGAGGAAAGCCTTACATACTGCAGGTATGGAAGTATATATGTATGTATGCATGTTGTGCTGCCCAACAGGATAAATAGCTAGCAGTCTGTAGCACACATGTAGTGAAGCTCTGTGTCAATAGGAAAGAGCAAGAGTCCAGTAGCACCTAAAAGACTAACAAAATATGTGGCAGGGTATGAGCTTTTGTGAGTCACTGCTCACTTCCTCAGATAAAGCTCATACCCTGCCACATATTTTGTTATTCTTTTAGGTGCTACTGGACTCTTGCTCTTTTCTACTGCTACAGGGAGACTAACATGGCTACCCATCTTGATGAAGCTCTGTGTTTTTGTGCATAGACACACATTGCACCCCCAGTAGGATCACTGTCAGTACCAAAGTCATGTTGAGGACAGACAAGTTTTATCTTCACTGCAAGAAATACCAAAAAGGAGGAATAAACGCCAAAGTGGGAGGGAAGCATGGCAAGAGACTCACCTCAGCCATTGTTTGCGGTCAAGGAGGCAGGGGAGGCTGGAAGGGAGATTGTTTGGCTCTGTGGCCCCTTCAGGCTATGGAAAAGGTCTGAGACAGCTCTCCCCTCAGCATGCCATGTCATGCATCACATCAGAGGGTATGCACAGGCAGCAAGAGCCCAGGGGCTACTTAAGCAAGCCTGCATGTGTTCCTTGGCCTCTTCTCCTGACTTGCTGGCTTGCCCATCCACCAACCCTCCCTCCCTCGCCTGTATGTTGGTTGTTATGATTAATGTGTTAATTGATTGTGTTTTTACTGTTGCAGCTTGGTGGTTTAGGCATAGGGATGGATCTGTTTGGGGAGGAGGATGTGCCTGCGTGCCGGCCTCCTCCATTTTGGGGGCTCCCATAAGGGGCCTTGGGGTGTGGAGCCATTCAGCTGTATGCCCAGGCGGGGGTTCTGGCTGGCTTACACCATGAGGTGGCAAGGGGACCAGCCAGAGGCCAGCACCCACATGTGTCCCGTTATCTTACCACTTCACAGTTTTACCCCAGCAGGCGGGCTGGGGAAGTGGTTCATCGGGTCAGCAGGCGAGTCACCCGATGTTTGGATCTGTACCCATGCTGCACCATTGCTCCTTTGTCTGTAGCTAAATAAATAAGCTGTGGCCATGTTTTATCAAAAGACGCTGTGTGTGTGTTATTCCTTCCAATGACTCACCCTCCACCCCTCCTTGAACTCGCAAAGACTGTGAATTAATTCATAATGCTGCGGAACAACAAGAGATGCTGTGAACTTTGTGGCAAGTACATTAAAAAGGTGAACATATTGTTTTTTTACTATTGTAATAATTTGTGAGCTGAGCCCCAGATCCCCTTGCCACCATCCCATTGCAGGCATTGTCGAACAGCTGGGCTGTAGCTGTGGCAGTAGAGTTTCATTTCCTTCTGCATCGTGGCCACTTTTGCATCTGTACAGTGTGAATGAATTTATTTGTCCTCCAGAGTCACATATGATTGGATCAAGTAATTAAATGGTATGGGAGGAGGGGAGGTACACAAAGGTGTACAAAATGTGCATGTGCAAAACAATGTCAACAAAACAGATTAAGATGGATAGCAAATGATAACTCTTTTAAAAATGCACTGACAAGTCTACTCACTCTTTACTTAGACAAAAAGCAGTGATAGCAAGTCTGTGGACGGAGAGGAGATAGGAGTCCCATCACACACACATGAAATGCTACCAGTTGCACTGTACTGTTTGAATACACAAAAAGAAAGTAACTCATTGAAAAAGTCTGAGCTGCTTACAAGTGGTTGAACTGAACAATGAAAAATTGGCTCTCTGCTCACAGCCAGTGACCAGACTAAGCTGAACTGCTTAGTGTTAGAGCATCTCTAGGGAATAGCAGCGGTTAAATATGCTGGGGTCCTAAATTCAAGCCCAGAAATGTGGTTAGCTAACAGAATGTTCTAGGAGTCCCAATCACAGCTGAAGTTGCACACCTTTGGACCTAATCAGTCTGTGTGGACTGTTCAGTCTGATTGCCTATGCCAGACTCCAGTCATATAGAATTGCAGCAAGAAGGGGCAATTGTCAAAAGATCTGTTCTAGCAGCAGAGGTCCATTTGCATTCTCTGACTCTGAGCCACAGCTGGAAAATTTATCTTCCTAGCTCTTCATCTATAAATATGAGCTTCTTCTGCTTTTATATGATGCTGAGATCCTCATATTGCTTTGGATCTTCCAGCAGCCTTCCCATCAAGAAACAGCAGAACATACCAGAAGTCCCTGGGAAGGTGTATGGTGGGAACCATTTTACTTTCAAGAGGAAATATCTTTGGACTGGCCAGATTTTCATTGTCAGTTGACTTTTCTTTTAATCACTCTACTGGCAATTTCCTTATTTCCCTCTCCTCCCATGTTACCCATTCCAAGTGACGTTTTTGACATTAGCAGAGTGAAAGAGTCCTCATGCCAGAAGCTGCAACCAAGCTCCTGGCCAACTATACCGATAATTAAAAAGAGCAGAAATGTTTAATATTTAAATAACAGTTTTAATTTTAAAACATTGTTGCCTGTATAGTTTAAAGTTCCTAAAATAGCAGCTTGAGAGCAGTGTATACATGCTGTGTGAAGGAGACAGTGACATCTTTGAGCTTGTCTTGACCCACATTATTTGTTGGTTTTGTGAGACTGGACCAGACCATAAGTTCTGCCCTCTTCATTTGTGTCCTAGCCCAATCACGCAAAGAAGTAATAAAAGAAATACTGTGTATTGCCCATTTAAAATCTAAAAACTGGTTCCTGCCATGTTTATACGTAATGTAGGTCCAATCTGAGTCCTGAAGCAGGAAACCAGCTAGGGAGGCTGTTGAACCTTTGGAATAAAAGGATGGCTTAAGGAAGATGGGGAGATGGGAGGGAGACTGAATGAATTCTTTGCATTTGTTTTCAGGAGTGTGAAAAATGTGGGTACATACCCAAACCAGAGCCACAGTTTTTGGGAAGAGTGTCTGAAGAACTGAGTCAAATTGTGGTGATGAGAGATGAAGTTCTAGGACTACTAGGCAAACTGAAAATTAGTAAATCTGCAGGTCCAGATGACAGACACTCAAAGGTTCTTAAAGAATTCAAATGTATATATAACCTGTTGAAGGCTTTCACAGCCGGAGTTCATTAGTTGCTGTAGATTTTCTGGGTTGTGTGGCCGTGGTCTTTGCATTGTAGGACCTGACGTTTCACCAGTACTCTGTGAGAGTACTCCATCTTTCTGTGTTATACCTCTGAGGATGCCAGTCACAGCTACTGGCAAAACGTCTGGTCCTACAATGCCAAGACCACGGCCACACAGCCTGGAAAATCTACAACAACTATATATAACTTGTCACTAAATTTGACCTCCATGACAGATTATCGGGGAAAAAGCACATTACCCCAGTTTTTAAAAAGAGGGTTAGATGGGATCAAGAAATTACAGGCCAGTTAATTTAACATGTTTGGAATAAATTAGTAGAAAGTTTTATTAAAGAGAAAATTATTAAGCACACTGAGGAACTAAGTCTGCTGAGGGGAAATCAGCAGGGTTTCTATGATGGAAAGTCCTGCCTCACCAATCTCTTAGAGCTGTTTGAGCAGGCTAACAAACATGTGCATAAGGGCAATCAGGTAGACATCATATGCTCTGACTTCCAAAAGGCTTTTGACAAGGTACCTCACCAAAAAACCCTGAGTAAGCTTAGCAATCATGGGATACAAGGATGAGTCCATTTATGGATTGAAAGTTAAGTGGCAGGAAGCTGAGAATAAATGGACAGTTATCACAACAAAGGGAAGAGAGTAGTGAATCATTATTGAGACCAGTGGTATCTAATTATTTCATAAATTATTTAAATTGGGAGTGAGCAGTGTAGTAGGCATGTTTGCAGATGATACCAAATTATTCAGGATGGTGAAAATGAAAGCAGGCTGTAAAGAGCAGCAGGAGGCTTCCTCTAAATTGTGTGAGTAGGCAGCAGGTTCCACAGGGCCTGTAAGATGGAGCTCTTCCACCAGGCTTTTGAGACAAGCTGCCACTACCTCTATCACTGCCACTACCACTACCACTACCATGTTCATCAGTGGTAGTTCGGTGGGGTGGCCCCTTAAGAACAACCATGACAGTACTGTGGCCAGTACCTCTGGATGGGCCCGAGTAACAACCATGGGTTCAATCCCCTTATTGCTATATAAGAGTCCGGGGAGTTCACCTTGCAAATGTGATTCCATCTTGTTAGATCTGGATCATAACTATTGAGCACTTTAATGTTGATTGCTTTATCCTGTTTTTATCTCTTGGCACATGGTGCCTTATTGTAAGCTGCCCTGAGCCCACTTGTGGGGAAGGCGGGGTAGAAATGTGATTAAATAAATAAATAAATAAACATGGCAAATGAAGTTTACTGTGGATAAGTGTAAAGTGATGCATACTGGAACAAAAAAATCCCTAATATTAAATATATGTTGATGGTATCTTATTTGGCTGAGGCTAAAATAGAAAGAGATCTTGGGGTTGTAGTGGAAAGCTGAATGAAAATGTTCGCCCAGTGTGTGGCAAGGCAAACTCCATGCTGGGAATTATTAGGAAAGGGATTGAAAATAAAACAGCTAGTATTGTAATGCCCTTGTATAAAGCTATGGAGCAGCCTTGTTTCTGTTTTCTGAGAGGTTTGTGATTGTAAATCTGGAAAATCAGATACAATTTGACATTTTTATTGACTGTAATAAATATAGTGTTGCCCAAGACAAGTGGATTATAGTTTACATTCAAAAAAAGACTCCAGCTTCAGAGCTAGAGATTGTAGCTAAATTGTTACCTGATATTGACCTAAATGTGACTCTGCAGTGGTAATTTTTTTTACTATGACATTTAATAATGATATCCTATAATGTAAATACTGTATTTATAATTATGTATTTTATATCTTTTCTTTATTTGCTTATGATCAATTGCTCTATGAGCATTAATAAATTGAATAGAAATTGAATGGAGTGGTTTCATTTGGAATACTGTATGCAGTTCTGGTCAATGGATCTCACAAAAAATATTGCAGACTTGGAAAAAGTACAAATGAGGGGAACCCAAAATAATAGTAGTTTGGACCACATTTCCTATGAGGAAAGGCTGGAGAGTCTGGGATTTTTCAGTCTAAAAAAAGGGTGGCTAAGGGGAGACATGATAGAGGTTTATAGAATTATGCATGGGGTGGAAAAGGTGAATAGATGTAACTTTTTCTCTGTCTCCCATAACACTAGAACTCAGGGGTATAAAAAGAAATTGTTGAGAAATAGGTTAAGAAAGACAAAAAGAAATATTTCTTTATTGAACGAGTAATTAAACTGTGGAATTCACTGCCGGAGGGGTGTAGTGATGGCCATAAGCATAGCTTTAAAAGGGGGTTAAATGGATTAATGGAGGCAGATCCATGGAGAATTCCATCAAAGGCTGCTAGCCATGGTGACTGAAGGGAGCCTGTATCTACTGGCGCAGGAAACTCTAAATACCAGTGTTGAGATGTAGCAGCAGGGGAAAGCTTGGGCCTCTATGTCCTGTTTGTTTGGCCCTCTAGGGCAACTGTTTGGCTGCTGTGTGAAACAGTATGCTAAACTAGATGGACCACTAGTCTGATCCAGCAGGATGTTCTTAAATTCTGAAAAGAGCTAATGTTTCTTTAATCTCAAATGCCTTCAACACACACAGTCCTCTCATTTAAGGAATGGTCATGCATGACATACATTGCAGCTTTACAAACCACATGTTTGAGATGTAGTAACCTCAAAAAACTTATTACTCATCTGGTTTTTTGTTTCCCTATACCAACAATATGTGCTTCTCTACTGGATTGAACAAAATGCCAGAATATCAAACAACAAAGCATTGGCACAGAGGAACTGCATGTTAAATAAGTTTATTTTATTTATTATTTATTTGTTCGATTGATTGATTTGTATCCCGCCCTCCCCGCCAGGGCAGGCTCAGGGTGGCTTACATAAAAAAAATTAAAAGCACATAAAACAGCACAAATCTAAAACATCATAGTTAATCTAGATCAATAATAATAATCATAAAGTGCTAGTACCACTATTGATGGCAGATATAGTATAGCATAGCAGTCAGACAGGCCGTGATGAAATGGTCGCAGAGGAACAGAGTCAGTGTTGGAGTTCAGCTTATCAATCCATTTATACTGGTGGATATAGGCTATTGATGGAGAGTCTGGGTGAGGTGGGGATGGTCCTTATCAGAGTACAGTTGTTAGATGTGGCTCCTACTTAAAGGCCTGGTGAAAGAGTTCCATCTTACAGGCCCTGCAGAGCTGTACAAGGTCCCTCAGGGCCCTGATGTCTTCTGGGAGTTCATTCCACCAGCACAGAGCCACCACTGAAAAGGCCCTGGCCCTGGTTGAGGCCAGCCTGGCATTTTTGGGACCAGGGAAGGCCAGGCGGGTTTGGGACCCTGAAGCCAGTGCTTTCCGGAAAACATGTGGGGAAAGGTGGTCTCTCAGGTAAGTAGGCCCCTGACCATATAAGGCTCTAAAGGTGAGAACCAGCACCTTGAAGTGAATTCAGTATGCTATCAGCAGCCAGTGCAGTGCTTTCAGCATAGGGAGATCCATCAGGAGCCTGGCTGCAGCATTTTGCACTAGTTGTAGCTTCCAGATTTGCGACAAGGGCAGCCTCATGTAGAGAGCATTGTTGTTGTTCAGTTGCACAGTCAAGTCTGACTCTTTGTGACCCCATGGACTATATCACACCATGACCTCCTGTCTTCTGTTGTCCTCCGGAGTTGACTTAATTTCACATTTGTTGCATCAATAACACTGTCTAACCACCTCATCCTTTGCCATCCCCTTCTTCTGTTACCTTCAATCTTTCCCAGCATCAGGGTCTTCTCCAGTGAATGCTCCCTTCTCATTTGTGACCAAAGTATTTGAGCTTCAGCTTCAGTATCTGGCCTTCCAGGGAACAGTCAGGGTTGATTTCTTTTAGGAGTAACTGATTTGATCTCCTTGCAGTCAAAGGGACTCTCAAGAGTCTTCTCCAGCACCATAATTCAAAAGCATCTGTTCTTCAGTGCTTGGCCTTCCTTATGGTCCAACTCTCACAGCCAGTACTTACTACTGGGAATATCATTGCTTTGACAATACAGACTTTTGTTGGCAGGGTGATGTCTCAACTTTTTATTATGCTGTCTAGGTTTGCCATTACTTTCCTCCCAAGGAGCAGGTGTCTTTTAATTTCATGGTTGCACTCACCATCTGCAGTGATCTTGGATCCTAGTAATTTGAATTCTATCACTGCTTCCATGACTTCCCCTTCTATTTGCCAAGAAGTGATGGGGCTGGATGCCATGATCTTATTTTTTTTGATGTTGAGTTTCAAGCCAACTTTTGCACTCTCCTCTTTCACCCTCAACAAGAGGCCCTTTAGGTCCTCTTCACTTTCTGCCATTAGAGTTGTATCATCTGCATATCTGAGGTTGTTGATATTTTCCCGGTGATCTTAATTCCAGTTTGTGATTCATCCAGGCCAGCATTTCGCATGGTGTACTCTGCATATAAATTAAATAAGCAGGGTGGCAATATACATCCTTGTTTACCCCTTTTCCTATGCTAAACCAATCAGTTGTTCCATATCCAGTTCTAACTGTTGCTTCTTGACCCTTATACAGGTTTCTCAGGAGACAAGGGAGGTGGTCTGGTACTCCCATCTCTTTAAGGACTTGCCATAGTTTATGGTGAAACTTCCCTTGAGCCAACTGGAAATGAAGTTCTGAAAGCAGGGGAGAGAGACAGAGGCTGATTCTCCACCAGCCACTAAGCAAGCCAAGATTGGAGACTATTTTTCATCCTCTCATAATGCACTCTCCCCAATTTCAACTTTTAATCTCTTTGCTCCTTTGTTGGAGATTGCAGATGATCTGATAGAACTTTCTCCACAGAGCCCACCTTTAAGAACAGTGTCCGAGGGAGAGGAAATCCCTCTGTTTACAATGAGTGGGGACAATATTAAAACACTGAATGAAGTCTCAGATAACCCCCTTTTGCTTACTGCAAGGATGGTAGAGTTTATTTTTAAAGAGCTTTGTTTGCTGCACTCCAAGTTGGATAAGTTGCTAAATGAAGCATGCGACTTTAACAGTACTCAAGCTGCCTCTGGCCGTGATAAGAACCCAGCTGTTGCTAGCTGTGATAAGCAACCAGCCATTTGTTCTATGAGGGAGGGGTTGGCTAAGCTACCTCCACAGCAACAAGAGAGGGATAGGGAGAGAATGGCTCCCTCCCAACTTGTCTGGCAGCCACATAAGACCTGTTTACAAATCTGCAAGTTTAAAGGATTTGTAGCCTCCTAGAGAACTGCTTCACTTGTTAAGAAACATCTAGTGGAACTATTTGAGAAGTGTATTGGACACGTGGATATAAAAACAGTGAAGCCCCTTAATGACATCACTCAAGTTCAGAGGGTTCTACTTTCCTTCCACAGCCCCAGCATTCCCAGGCTGCTCTTTCGTCAGAAAGCTCTGCTAAACTTTAAAGGAATTTTCCCTATTCATGTTTTTAAGGACATGTTTTTAACACCTCTGCTGCCTACGACTTCCTGCTCTGAGAGAGCATAGGATAATATAATGTCACCTGCTGTCTTTAACAACAATCCAGATATGGCTGATTCAAGTGCTCTTAATGTACTACAAGTTCCAAGAACAGGGAATGATTCTATTTCCAGCTCCTGCCTTCTGGATAATAAGTTATTGGAAGAGGAAGTTTTGGATTCCTTTAAGGCTCTGCCACTGGCTGAGCAAAAGTTGGTTACGGATAGGCTGGAAGTTGTAAGAACTAATTTCTTAAAAATATGGTGAATAAGCCCAATCCCTCTATTAGTCCAATTACAAGTGCAGAAGCTTCATCAATTAACGTTGAGCGTACTGAGATCCAGATCCAAGCTGTTGTTCATCAGCTTGAGCCCCTTGGCCCTATTTTTTCATCTGCACTAAGGGAGGGGGAGATTCTAGCTCTAAGCTTTCAGGCAAAAAGGACCCCTCCCGGTATATTGGTACTATTAGCAATGGGTGTGTCAATCTTGATGAGAATAATTATTTAGATCAACTTGTTGAGATGGACTGACTTCCAGAGAGTACTCCACCTATGACAATTAAATTTGTCTCCTGGAATACAGCGGGGTGGAAGAACAAGGCCAAGGATCATGATTTCATAGATTATTTTAGATCCTTGGATATTGTTCTCCTACAGGAGACTTGGGCCCTAAATCCTTTATTCCTTGAAGGATTTAAATCCTACTCCCTTCCAGCATCCAGGGTCAGTAGTGGAGGTTGCCCCTAAGTGGGGTTAACTACCCTTGTTTCTTGTAATCTTAATTTAAAATCTACTAGCCTTCAAGATTGCCCTCCTATTGCTCAAGTCACCTTGATTAATTGTGGAAATCCTTCCTTAATAATATTGAACATCTACATTCCACCCTCCTCCAACAGATCTACCCTTTCTACCTATTGTAGTAGTTTGGTTGCATACCTTGAACAGCTAGAACAAAAATTTCCCAATGTAGAAATAGCTGGAGATTTTAATGCCAGAGTTGGTAACAATATCTTGTCTCTTCTCAGCAATTTGGGATTCGATCAGGATGACTTTTTGCTTCTATTTACTCCTTCTATGCGATGTTCTAGGGATAATTTGTCAAACCCCACAGGTTTGGAGTTAGTACAGTTTTGCACCCAATTTTATAAAATCTGGCTGAACAGTCTGACAAATTTTGACAAATCACATGAGAATACATACATTTCCATCAGGGGATGTAGTGTTATTGACTACATCTTAATTTCCCCCTCCTTTATGCCTTGTGTTTCTGACTTTATAGTCAGAGATCACATGTTTAGTGATCATCTACCCTTGATACATGTTTTTGATATCAATGGGAATTCCACATCTGCTGTGTCTCAGGACATGAAATTTCTGCCAAAGATCTCCCAATCTCCAGACTTAGGCCAAAAGATTCCAAAATTATTGAAACTGAACACTGGTTTAGATCTTAAATTTGCATTAATTCATTCTTCCAATCCCTTAGAGGCGATACAAATCTATGAAAATTTATTAAATTTTATTACTGAATTCCTAAAACAGGAACCTAGAAGGGTTACATCCAAACAAGTAGTAAAATCTCAAATTGCTTTATGGTTTGATCAAGAATGTAGGAATATAAAAGCCCATTTATGTTCCATTTACTGTAAATTTCATCATTCAGCAGCTACCTCCTTGCCAGTGGAGTACCAGATACTCAAAAATCATTTACATCATCTTATAAAGACTAAAAGGTTGACCTTTATAAATAAACAGTGGGAACAACTTCTTGGTGCTAGTACCCAGAATGATACCAGGCAGTTTTGGGCCATAAATAATGGTGCTACTCATTCTGAGATGTCCTTTGTCTCAGCTATCACACCCGATACATGGTTCCAATACTCTTCTGATTTATTTTATGAGGATTCTTGTAATGGAACACAACTAGTTTATTCTCCCCTGGACAGTCTCCCAGAGTGGTCTCCCGTTACCCTGGAGGAAATAACAACTCTTATAGATCAATTAAAATTAGGCAAAGCTCCTGGCCCAGGTGTGATAATCACTGAGGTATTGAAAGCTGACCCAGAGTGGTGGGCCTCCCCACTAGCTGCTCTTTTTTACCATGGTAAATAAGACTGGCCAGATGCCAGCAGCTTGGACCAATGCAATAATTGTTCCCATCTACAAAAAGGATTGTCATCTTAATCCCTCTAATTTTAGATTAATTGGTCTTTTGTCTGTCATTGGGAAACTTTATGCTATTTTTTTGCAAATTAAGCTCAGCACCTGGATGTTATTTAGTACAATTTTAGGACCAGAACAGGTGGGTTTCTGCCAGGGGAAGTCAGCTCTGGACCACTGTTTAGTCCTCGCTCATTTGATCAATAAGTACATAAAAGGGAAAAGGTCTAAACTGTATATTGCCTTTTTGAACCTTAAAGGGGCTTTTGATTCTGCCTCAAGGGAACTTCTCTGCGTAAAGCTTGAGGGGATGTCTTTGGATAAGAGGTTATTATTTCTTATTAAAAGACTTTAAACCTCCACATCCTGTCAGGTCCAGTGTTCTTTGTCTGGAAGACTTTCCCCCAAGATCTGTATTAGGAAAGGGGTAAAGCAGGGGTGCATTTTAGCTCCCCCATCTGTTTAACCTTTTTTAAAATGGCCTTGTCCCTTTTTTGTCATTATTGATGGCCATCGCCCTAGACTTGGCTCTACTCTTATTCTCTTATTATATGCAGATTACACAGTTCTTTTGTCTACTTCTAGTGTTGGATTATACCATTTACTGAACTGTTGCCATGTATATTGCATGATTAACAGATTGGAGTTCAATTATGAAAAATCAAAGTTATTAGTTGTTCCCTATTCCTGAAAATCCTATAAGTGGATTATCAATGGGAACAAACTTGAACAGGTTAAGCACTTCAAATATCTGGGCATCTATTTCCAATCTAATGCTACTTGGACCTACCATCACAGAATGGCTATTAATGTAGCTAAAGTTAATGCTGCAGCAATTTCTTGCTTTTATTTTTCTGTTTGAGGTAACCAGTATGTGCCAGCTGCACTTAAAGCCTTCAATGCTAAAACTGGAGCTCAATTACTGTATGGGGTACCTTTCTGGATTGATGCAATGGACATATCAGTTGAATATGTCCACTCTACCTTTCTGCAAAAGATCATGGGGGTACCTATGTGTGTTCCATATGTCGCTTTATGTTTGGAGTGTGGTCAGAATTTGTTGGCTACTAAGGCATGGATCTACGCTATTAAATTTTGGTTATGACTCCATTTCAACTCTGACCCCTTCAGTTATATGTTCCAACTACTTTCTGAATCTGTTAATTCCAGCTGGCTATCTTACATCGAAGCCAAAGTAAGTTCTCTGAATTTATCTCTAGAATCCTTATTTATGCTTTCAGAATCTGAGGCCTTTTTAAAAATAAAATCTAGTTTATTGGGATCAAAGCTACAATCCCTTTATAGCCTGGCTAACAGAACCTGTTCTCCCTTAAATTTAGGGATTGTTCCTAATGCAAACCTTTCAGCAGTATACCTCTATCAGTTCATAGCTTCAGATTTGGGTAGAGCCATATCTTTGGCTAGATTTAATGTTCTTCCTTCAGCTATCTTATCTAGCAGATTCCAAGGGATTCCCTATCCTAGCAGGTGCTGTCCTTGTATGAAGTGTTAGGAGGTGAACTTTGAAAATGCTTTTATTTGTTATTTTCTGACCTGCATGCACACCAGGAATGGTGCCAGCAAGAGTCTTTGCTTTGGGAGAATGTATGCTTGAGTTAATGTGACTCTCTCTGTAAAATGAGGTACCACACAGCCTGTATCTCCATGCAAATGAGGTCACAGACATCTCTTGCACATTTACCCAGCAGCCTTTGGGAACAAGAAGCATCTCCATTACAGCCCTTCCACAGAATGTAAAAAAACAACAACTTTCCACCATTGAGGAATCTCTACCTCGCATGTACCCACAGGATGCTTGGCATTTGCATGTATAAAGACCCGGCCAGATCCATCTACATACCTAAAGGTTTCCATGCCAACCTATCTGGAGACCTGGACCAAAATCCTCCCTTGTAGAAAGGTGTAGATTTTCAGCATTGCCCACCTTAGGAGGAGGGAACCCCCACATCCTTTAGCCAATGGTATAGGGATGGGATGGACCCAGAAACACCCCAAGCCAGCCTCCAGACTAACTGATAAAAGGGGGTGCAACCTTTTGTTGCGGGGTTTTTTTTTGCTTGCTCTGACTTCCTGCAGCTGCTGCTCCTTCTTCATATCAACAAGATAGCTAAGGTAACTTATTGTGGTAACTTGGAGTCGCGACCAAGGAACCATCACACATATAGCTGGCCTATCTGTGTGTAGCAAAAGTAAGGAATCCTTAGTTAGAAACAATCCTTGTTCCTGAGCACTGGAAGAACCAACATCTCCTGGAGCAGATAAGTATAATTGCTTTTCCCCCTCCTGAAGACATACCTTTAGCTTAAATCCCAATATTGTTTTCCATTTCTACTGTATCTAAAAGGAACTTGAATGTATGTGTGTGTGTATCTGTTTTTGTATGACTGTAATGATAAGAACCTTCAGTAAAGAGAATCTTGATTCAAATTAAGAAACCTTTGTCAAGCATCATTCCTTGAAGAAATAGGCTTCTCAGCCGACGGACACCGGTTTCTCTGTATACATTGGCAAAAAGACCTCAAAAGTTAGTCAGCCATTGCGTAGATAAGCAGTTCGGCTAACAGAAGGACTGTGTTGAAACTGTTGCCCATGTTCTCCTCCAGTTCCCTCTCCATCTGGCATCCTGTCGGGATCTTCTATATCCCATATTAGCCCCATTTTTAGAGACCTCTGATGATTTTAAGCTCTTTTTCTTGTTTGATAATCCACATATAGAAATAACTGAAATAGTAGCAAAGTTTATTTGCTGTGCCATGGTCTCACGGCCTGATAAGTGATATTATGAATTAGATTTTATTATGATGCTATTCTTATTATGATGTTACTCTATAATGTTACTCTGCAATTCTAATTTTACTCTGCACGGATTTTGTATTTAGATTACTGTATCTTCATGTATTTGCCAATAAAAGGCTTGTCTGAGTTTGAGTTTGTTGTGATGCGCACAATCAAAGGCTTTAGCATAGTTAATGAAGCAGAAGTAGATGATTTTCTGGTACTCCCTTGCTTTCTTCATAATCCAGCAAATGTTGGCAATTTGAGCTCTAGTTCCTCTACCTCTTTGAAACCCAGCTTTTACTTCTGGAAGTTCTCTATGCACATACTGCTGAAGCCTAGCTTCTAGGATCTTGAGCATGACCTTGCTAGGAAAAAAGCATGAGGAAATGGGTTAAATATCTCTGCTGCTTCCCTATACAATTTCAGTGTTTTGTTTTTTAAAAACTAAGCAATGCATGTGATCAATCATGGGTCACCTGCATAATGTGTACTTTGGCTCTTAGTTTCCATTTTATATATCCTTGTATCTGACTCTCAGCTTTGTGAACTGAAATGGCAAACTCATTCCTAATTTTAAAGTTCAAAGCATTCTTTCATGTTCTCTTTATTCGTCTCACTCATAAATAACATCAAGGTTTTTGGCACACTTTTTCATGGCTCCTTCTTTCCAGTGTGATCAAGTTGCCCTTGCTAGTCATGGAAATCCATCTCATTAAGGGGAGGGTGATTTCAAGAGGTCAGAGCATTGCCTGTCATTGAAAATTAGGTTCTTGAGAAGCTACCTAACAAAGAGGGCCTAACTTACAATGTGGATTGTCTACATATATCTGTTAAGTGTGTGAAGGGCAGACTTGGAAAAGGAGATGAAAGTCAAGAAAATGAATGCAGCCTGATTGAACAACTGACAGAATGTTGAGGGGCATGAGGGAAATCTGTTGAGAAGGTAAGTGGTTGTTTTTGCTTTATGGGACCCTCTCCTGTGGAGGAGTTTGTTCTCAATTTATTTTTGATGGCTTCACTGCCTGGCTTGGGGCTAACAAAGGGAAACTTGATGACAGCCCACCTAGTCTGTTGTTCAATTAACTGCCAGGCTTTATTGCTAGCATGTTTTCATTATAGTTTTGTGATGTGCTCATGTTTCAGAAAAGAGCTGAGGCCTTTAGTTACATTTACTGGCTCCAGCAAAAAATGCATGGGATGGGTTGGTAAACATAGTTACTGCAATCCTGTAAACTTATTTTGTTAGCAAGACAAATGTGAATAATTTCTTGTCCTTGCTTGTCCACCCGGCAAGTTATACTCATATTAACTTCAACTGTATATTATTGTAGTTTTGAGCAGTTTGCACTGTTCCTCACTGAAATTAAACTATTGGCATTTTTGCTATGCTGAGAATGAGAGCAGTAATCCCTGTGGCATGTTTTTAAGCATATGAGCACCTGTAACTAAGCCTGTACTTCCAAATCAGCAGAGCTGAAATCAGTTGCTTTGGATTAAATACTAGTCACAGAATGTCAATAAGCCTGCTGTTCTGAAAGTCTAAGGTCACCATGACAGAAATGTCATGAAAATTCTCAGCAACACAGGAGCCAATAAGGGTGACGCTAAGCATCTGAAGCAGCTAATAGAGGGCCTGTAATTGGAAACAAGGCTGAGATGTGACAGATTTTGGTACCTGAAACATAGACTTTGAGAGAGAGAGAGAGAGAAGGGTTGTTAATAATTAGTTTAACAGGAGTTTGGACTAAAGATTTTCATAGGTATTTCTGCTTGATTTCCCCCTATCTGAGTAATTGCAGTAGCAATCCTTAGCAGATCTATCCAATTGGTCTTACTCCCAGGCAAGTATTCCTAGGATTGTACTGTGAGTGTACAAAGTTGTTACAGTATTCCAGCACGGTTTAGTGGGTCTACTATTTATTTAAGGCTGTGATCATATGCACAATTAGACCCAACATAGGTGTGAATGCCATCGGATTTAAAGGGTGCAATCAGACAACGACATCTGGGAAGTGCCCCACAGCCGTCAGCAACCCATTCTGCTCCGCTGCAGAAACGGAGTTAAAAGACACCAGGGAAAATCCAGTAGTAAATGGGTTGCAATGGGCCACAGATGGGCTTTCCTGTGTCTGATCGCTCCAGCGCGCTCTCATGGCATCAGGATGGTCTGATCAGGCCATCCTGACTCCGTATGGTTGTTTTTTCCCCTTCACAATATGCGCATCATCGCAAATTCCATAGGGAGCCCTTGGTGCGGAGGTGTGATTCATCAATCCCTTTGTTAAGCACATGGGGGGGAAATGGCACAACCCCCCCACCGACTCACCCGCAGTTGCATTTGATCACACACTGATGGACTGCACCCACAGCTTCAAAGGGAGGTGTGATCATGCAACTGCTGGTCAAATTCCTCTGGGGGAAATAGTCTTGTTTCCCCACCCCCATTTTTTCTGGCATGTGTGACCACAACCTTAGGTTCAGCAGAATGTTGTATTTATATGTAATAAACAAGTTCAGAATTTTTTTCCCTCCTCCTTGGGCATGTACTGTTTAAACCTTTTATCCTATATCTCATTATCATTTGAGATTTATTTCAGCATGTTTTTCTTTCTAAATAATCTTTGTTCTTGGTAGTTTGAAAATAAGAGTGTCTTGTTCCTGCCAGTTTACCTTATACCTTTATCCAGGCTTGGGCTGGTTTATACTAGGGGTGTGCAAAAAAAAAAAAAAATTCAGCCCGATTCAGATTTGGTGGAATTGGGTAGAATCAATTTCAGCTGGCAGAAAGACTTCCGCATGTCAATTTCACCAGTAGGAGCCCATTTGGGCGTCTTTTGGCCAGCCCAATGTCAATTTCAGCCCCATTATATCCTATGGGCCATTGAAGTCAATGGCAAAAACATAGGATATATTCTTGGGGCTGGAGGGGAGGGGGTTTGAGGGAGAGGCTTCAATCTCACAAGGTAGCTGATGGAGCCTCTCCCCAAGATACCCACCAAGTTTCAAGAACATTGGACTAGGGGGTCCAATTCTACAGGCCCCCAGATAGGTTGTCCCCATCCCCTCCATTGTTCTCTATGGCGGGGGGGAAAGTTATGTTTTTCCCATGGTGCTGTTAGTGGCTCTGGGGGGGCGGGGAGAGGCTCCAAATTTTCAGGGTAGCTTTGGAAGCCTCTCCCCACATAAACTCCCATGTCCCAAAGTAATTGGACCAGTGGGCCCAATTCTATGGGCACCCAAGAGGTTTCCCCTATTACCTCCATTGTTTCCAATGGGGAAACCCAGCCAGCAGCACTTAAGGCAGGCAAGCAGGCAGCACCCAGCAGTCAGACTCTCCCAGAGAATCTCAGGGAAAGTGAACTGTCTTGGGAGGTGCTTGTTTGCCATGAGAACAAGTGGCACACTTCAGAACAAGTGGCACTGTGGCAGTGCAAGCATGCCACAGTGCCACACAGAAACTCCAAAAGACCAACAGGAACAACATTTATACAGGCCCTGCCCTGTATAAATTGATGGTGCAACCTCATTGGACCACTCACACCACACACACCTCAAAAAAAAATGCTGAAAAGGGCAACTGCAATGATAAGAGAAGGACACTTTCCCTATGAAGAAAGGTAAAGGAGCTTGGGGATCTTAGCTTTGAGAAACAATGACTGAGAGATGACATGATAAGAGGTTTACAAGACTATGCATGGGATAGAGCAGGTAGAGAAAGAAGTACTTTTCATCCTTTCTCACAAGACAAGAACCTATGGGCACTCAATGAAATTGCTGAGCAGTCAGGTTAGAAGTTAGAACAGATGAAAGTTTTTTTTTGGTTTTTGCAGATTTAAAACTTTAAAAAGTTCTGCTGGTTGCTGTTGCTGGGGGGGTGTGTGTGTGTTTTTCTTCCTGTCTGCTCCAGCCTCCATATGTTTGTCAAATTCCATCTGGAAGCTGTTCATGCCAGCCACCACCACCACTACCACCACCTCCTGTAGCAGTGAATTCCATGTGTTAATTACTGTTTGGATGAAGAAGTACTTCCTTTCATCTGCAGTTGCCCTTTTCTGCATTTTTTCCAGTGCTATAATCAATGGACAGTTCTCACAATGGAGGGAAATAAGAAGTGGGGTCCCACAAGGATCGGTATTGGGGCCAGTACTATTTAATTTATTCATAAATTATCTGGAACTAGGGGTGAGTAATATACTCTTGCTTACTGTCATTTAACCACTTTTTAATCTGTAAGAGGAACCTGTCCTCTTATCCCATGACTGCTAAGTTTACTCAGGAGTCTCTGGTGAGGTTCCTTGTCAAAAGCCTTTTGAAAGTTCAGGTATGCAATGTCTACCCAGTCACCGATGTCTACAGGCTTGTTTGCTTTCTCAAAGAACTCCAAAAGGTTGGTGAGACAGGACTTTCCTTTGCAGATTTCCCCTCAGCAGGCTTTGTCCCTCTATGTGCCTAACAATCTATTTTTGATTACAGTTTCTACTAATTTTCTTGGGACAGACAATCCATAGACAAAAGAACCTCCTCAGGAACATTAGCATGTTCATAGCCTGGAAAATTACTACAAGATAATGACTCAGCCCTACCCCACCTTCCTGAGTAGATATAAATTACCTGCCTACCATTTTTCTGCTCACCTTGACACAGAGAGTACTCCATCTTTCTGTGTTATACCTCTGAGGATGCCAGTCAGAGCTACTGGCGAAACGTCAGGTCCTACAATGCCAAGACCACAGCCACACAGCCCAGAAAATCTACAGCAACTACATGACATTTGGTTTGCTTCTTCATGTCATTGCATATGACTCCCTGCAAATGCATTCCTAGTTGCTTTCATTCATTGACTTTGTCTCTCTTTCCTCCACTGCAACACTAATGGGGAGCTGGAAATGAAACTGCTAGATGGGTAGCAAATTATCTTACAAGGTCTGGATTTTTAGGCTATTTGGAAATGTACATCCAAGAATTTTCAATAAATCTCTTAGAAAATCAGAGCTTCAAATCAGCTATTACTGTTGCTGCTGTTATTATTACTATTATTTATACATCATATTTTACCAAAACATCTAGGGCATTAATTAGCATTGAAATAATTTCTGACATCTTATGCAGACAGAAGGTATTTAAATGATAGAACTGATACCTTGTATTTGTACTTTGCTGATATACTTTACTTGTTCAGTGTCAAAAGGAGGGTAAAGACTGTATGCATTTGTCTCTATTTAAACAACTCAGGTTTTAGAAAATACAAGTGTGCTTCATTTATCCTCTTTCCTTCCCCTTCCAGGTTGATCCCACCCTCCTGCCCATTTCAGCAGTTTTTCTCATATCCCACTCCTTTAGCTATGGTCTGTTTTTTGTTTGTTTGTTTGTTTGGGGGTCAGGTTAGTGTCAAAAGAGATTTTCTAGTCTCTTCTAGCTTAATTTTTATATTGCTCCTGAAAGTGATGCCAGGTGGATTTGTCTTTATCAGATCCAGAACCAGTCCTTTTACTTCATGTCACCTTATCTTTAATAAACAAATCTAACATCTCCTCAATCCAATGTTCAATTTTTCTTGCTTTCTAAAGTTTTTTTCCTTAGCAGTTAGAGCTGTTGTTACAGTCTGTTCTCCACTGTTCTCGGATATAATTACTGATTTTATTTTGTATACTTTATGGTTGTTTGTGTGTGTCTGAGGTGAAAACATATCTCAGAGAGAAATTGTAACAAGAATTTCTCTACTTATCTGTGTTGTGAAATGAGTAGGCAGAAGTTCAGCATGTTACGGACAGTCACATTTTGAAGGATCTCTGTTAACAATGTGTTGGTGAATTATGTCTGTACAGCAGGAATCTCGACTTATAGTGAAGTTTGGTTTTGTAATGTAGATGGGTAGGGCTTATCGTAACTGGGTGTGACATGCAAATCTATCATCAGAAATATTTCAGTAAAAGCTGAGCTTGGTTTCTTGTACTCTTTTTGGAGGTAGCTTTAGCCTGCTATCGTACGTTTTCTTGTGAAAAATCTTCTCTGAAGATCTTAAAATATTATCATATCATCTGTCTTCTAGCAGATGCATTCTAGAAGCTTATTTGGTGAAGAATATAGTTACTGAAGATATTCTGGTGGATGATTCAGCATAGTTTGAATCTTAGGCGTGTAGGTACGGAAGCCTGAAATATATGCTACTGCTTATGTTTTCTCAGAAGACATATGAGGCTGGTAAATCTGTCATCCTTCTTAAAATTAGCACTCTGTAAAGGTAAAGGTTCCCTTGCTTGAAAGCCAGTCGAATCCGACTCTAGGGTTGCGGTGCTCATCTCCGTTTCAAAGCCGAAGAGCCAGCGCTGTCCGAAGACGTTTCCGTGGTCATGTTGCCGGCATGACTAAACACCAAGGTGCACAGAACACTGTTACCTTCCCACCGAAGTGGTACCTATTTATCTACTTGCAATTTCTTGCTTTCGAACTGCTAGGTTGGCAGGAGCTGGAACTAGAGACAGGAGCTCACCCCGTCATGCGGCAGTCTCGGGTCTTGAACTGCTGAACTACTGACCTTCCACAGCCTGCAGTTCAGTGTCTTAACCACTTGAGCCACCGCAGCTCCTTAGCACTCTGTAAGACCAGTTTAATGTGATACATACTGCAAAAAAACCTTCAATTCATCACAGAAGTTCATCAAGCTTTGTAAAATTTTTACCTGCTCTGAATAATTTTAATGCTACAATTTTAAGGAAACATTATGCTCTCTAATGTGACCTACTATCTCCCTGTCCATTGAAACCACCTTGCTTTGCATATCTGTATTCCTGCTTGCTGCTAGCTAGATCAAAGTGTCAGTGAATCACTCTTCCATTCCTCTCTTATTAAATGCCTTTCATCTCTCTGCCACTAAGTAGCCTATTGTTTCAATTTACAGTTCATTAGATTATTGTTGTCTGGCTTTGGATTTCTTTTAATCAATTTTTCAGCCTAGGCTATGTGTTTAAAAAAAATCAATGTGTACAGACAATGCACAATTATTTATATGGCTGTTGCTGCTGTTGTAATGTAATATTATCATTTAAATGCTTGCTGAGTATTCAGGCAACCAAGGTCTGCACCACATGTTCAGCGATGCTGGAGCCCTGGAGTATTGTTTTTGAAAGCTGTTTATTCCTAAATTCTCTGGATGGTAATACAGATGCCACCAAAGTTTCCAATGTGGTTTCCAGCACTACAGACGCAGGGAACAGAGGGCCTTGTATTGTCTTAGCTGTGGCACTGAGCCCTCAAAATGTGTCTGGAAAAGAGACAGACAGGCAGCAGGGGCTGATTAAAAGAGAAACAGGGTGATAAAACCAAGTAGAAAATTGATCTGCAAAGCTTGCAAGTTTATTTGTAAAATTTCCCTCCAGCGGGAAAGCTTAGCCCCGGAATAAGAATGAATAAGAATGTTCAGCAAAGACTCAGCTTAACCCTTGCTGGGCTTTGATTCTCTGCATTCTCTATGAAATTTTGAATTTGTTATATTTGCCTTGGGCTTTCTCCAAATGCAGCATGGTGTCCATGTTTCTCCCTTTCCCCTTTGACTTCACATCAACACTGTAAGGTAGTCTAGAAAGAGTGACTGGCCCAAGGTCGCCCAGGGCACGATCACATGCACAATTAACCCCACCATAGGTGCAAATAAGAACATAAGAACATAAGAGAAGCCAATGTTGAATCAGGCCAATGGCCCATCTAGTCCAACACTCTGTCACACAGCGGCCTAAATATACCAGGTGCCATCAGGAGGTCCAGCAGTGGGGCCAGGGCACCAGAAGCCCTCCCACTGCTGCCCCCTCCAGCACCAAGAATAGAGTGCATCACCTGCCCCAGACTGAGAGTTCCCATCTATACCCTGTGGCTAATAGCCACTGATGGACTTCTGCTCCATATGTTTATCTAATTCCCTCTTGAAACTGTCCATGCTTGCAGCTGCCACCACCTCCTGTGGCAGTGAATTCCATATGTTAATCACTCTTTGGGTGAAGAAGTATTTCCTTTTATCTGTTCTAACCCGACTGCTCAGCAATTTCATGGAGTGCCCACGAGTTCTTGTATTGTGAGAAAGGGAGAAAAGTACTTCTTTCTCAACCTGCTCAATCCCATTCATAATCTTATAAACCTCGATCATGTCACCCCTCAGCCAGGCAGATTTAAAGGGTGTGATCAGACACAAACATCTGGGAAGCACCCCGCACCCGTTGGCAACCCGTTTTGCTCCACCGCAGAAGTGGAGTAAAAAGACACTGGGGAAAATCCAGTAGTAAACAGGTTGCGATGGACCGTGTATGGAGTTTCCCATGTCTGATCTGTTGTGTCCTGGGATCAGAAGGCAGAGCTGGCGAAATACAGCCAAGCTTCGCTCTCTGAGAACAATAGGGACTAGGTTCCTGAGCTCGCCAGTAGTGAACCAATGGCAGCATTGGCGGGCGATTCAAACCCGCCAATAGGAATATAGGGCCGTCCCCCCTAACTGTATATAGTTGGCCTCCGGCCATTACTGTGTGTTCTTGTCTTATGTGAAGTACGAATAAACGCGTCTTCTCTTATGTCGTCGTCCGAGTCATGAGGCCCGAAACCCAGTACTTTACAGTGGCGACGAGGATGGGATTTCAACGCCTTCCATGACTCCATGAGCGACGAAAAGGACACCGCTGAGCATCGCATCGCTGACCCCGAGAGCAGCACCGCACCGCTCGCCGAGCATCGCATCGCTGACCCCGAGAGCAGCACCGCACCGCTCGCCCCGGCGCTCGCCTTACCAGACAGAACCATGGCCGCTTCTCATGTAACACTGGAGCACTTCGATCAGTCGCAGCCAGAAACCTGGGACGCATGGGTCGACCAGCTCATCAGCTATTTGGAGCTCAACGAAATCCGCCACCCCGACCAGAAACGAGCGATCCTGCTGAACGCCTGCGGCACCCAAACCGTCCGCCTCGCCAAGAGCCTCTTGGTGCCACGCACGGCCTTGGAGAGCTCGTTTGGGGAGATCCTGGATGTCCTCAACGCTTACTTCAGCCCCCGGCCGACCTTCCTGGCCAAGAGGATGGATTTCCAGAGGCGAGTCCAGGCCCAAGGGGAATCCATTGCCACCTTCCTGGCCGCGCTAAGGGCGCTCGCGGTGGACTGCGGATTCCCGAAGGTGGAGGACAACCTGTTGACGCAGTTCGTGTGGGGCCTGGCGGACTCCAAGCTGCGGCGTAAGTTGGTTGGGCACCGGAAGCTCTCCTTGGATGAGGCCCTAGACGCCGCAACAGCCCACGAGGCCGCGGAAGGGGAACGCCCGGCCGCGGCCGCCCATGTGGTCGGAAGGAGTCCAAGCCCCGGGAATGTGGACACGGAAGAGGTCTTCGCCCTCAGACCTCAACAACGCCGGCCGGCGCCGTTCCAGCAGGCCAACAGAGAGCCAGCCAAGCCTTCCGGCAACCGGGTCATCTGTGCCAGCTGCGGGGAAGGCCACGCAAGGAAATCCTGCAAGTTCCGGGATGCTGTCTGTCACGGGTGCGGAAAGCAGGGACACCTCGCACGGGTCTGCCGATCCAAGGGCCCCCGGAATTCGAGATCGTCGGCCCCACCGCATCGCGCATCGTCCACCGCCTACGAGACGACGGAAGAGGTCGCCGAGTTGAACCACCTCACCGACCAACCGCTGCAGGTACTTCGCCTCCCCAACCCCAACCTCTCCTCCACCCCGAAGATCCAAGTAACCGTGCGGATTGAGGGGTCCCCTTGCTGCATGGAGGTGGACTCGGGATCGGCGGCGTCCATCATTTCCATGGGCACTTTAAAAAGACTTTGCCCATCAGGGGGACCCCCTCTACGTCCCTCGCCACTAAGCTTGGTGGACTTTCAAAAGAACCCTGTCCCCATCCGGGGAGTCGGCACTTTCCGAGTGCAATACCGAGACTTTGAGGGGAACTTGGACTTGGTGGTGGTGGAGGGAAATCTCGTGAGTCTCCTGGGGCGGGCATGGTTTGAGGCCCTAGGCATCACAATTGGGGGAGTGAATAAGTGCGGGATGCGCGACTGGGGGCGGTGTGCAAGGAATTTCCCGAAGTCTTTGACGGGAAACTGGGGTGTTATAAAGGGCCCCCGGTGTCGCTCCACTTAGACCCCACAGTGACGCCCATCCGACGGCGCTTCCGCACCGTGCCCCTGGCCCTCCGCCCTAAAATAGAGGCCGAACTGGACCGGCTAGTGGCCCAGGGAGTCCTAGAGCCTGTCCCGAACGCTCGATGGGAGACCCCGATTGTGACACCCGTTAAGCCAAACGGGGAAATCCGCATCTGCGCGGATTATAAGTGCACCATTAACCAGGCACTTCAGGCGCACGCATACCCCGTACCCGTGGTCAGCCACGTCTTAGCAACACTGGCGGGGGCGCGCATATTTGGAAAGCTGGATCTCGCGCAGGCGTACCAGCAACTCCCGGTGGATGCAGCCACGGCCGAGGCGCAAACCATTGTAACCCACCGGGGCGCCTTCAGGGTGAAGCGGCTGCAGTTCGGGGTCAGTGTGGCCCCAGGGATCTTCCAAAATCTCATGGACGACTTGTTAAAAGGGATCCCTGGAGTGACGCCGTTCTTCGACGACGTCCTCATCGCCGCGACCACCCCGGAAAGCTTCGCCGCCCGCCTCCGAACTGTACTGGGACGCTTCCAAGCCGCGGGGCTGAAAGTGAAGCGGGAAAAGTGCCTCCTCGGGGTGCCGGAGGTGGAGTTCTTGGGGTACCGGGTAGATGCAACAGGCCTGCATCCGGCGAGGGACAAGGTGAAGGCCATCGTGGAGGCCCCCGCCCCGAAGTCCAAGGCGGAGCTCCAGGCGTTCTTAGGCCTCCTGAACTTTTACCACGCCTTTCTCCCCCACAAAGCCGCCGTGGCCGAACCCCTGCACAGGCTGCTGAATAAGGCGACACCTTGGGCATGGGGAGCGAGGGAGGCGGCGGCGTTTCGGGGGGTTAAAGTACTCTTGATTTCTAACGCGGTGCTCGCCCACTTTGATGAAAAGCTCCCGGTAATCCTTGCGTGTGACACATCACCGTATGGGGTCGGGGCAGTCTTGGCACACAAGCTACCGGATGGAAGGGAAGTCCCGGTGGCTTATTACTCCCGCACGCTGTCCCCCACGGAGCGGAACTATGCACAAATCGACCGGGAGGGCTTGGCACTGGTGGCGGGGGTTAAAAAGTTTCACAACTTTGTGTACGGGCGGCCCTTCACGCTCGTAACCGATCATAAGCCGCTCCTGGGTCTGTTCGCGGCAGACAAACAAACGCCGCAGGTATTGTCGCCCCGGGTGTTGCGCTGGTCCTTGTTTTTAGTGGGCTACCAGTACCAGTTGGAGCATCGGCCGGGCAAGGCGCTGGGTCATGCCGACGCCTTGAGCCGCCTGCCGCTGCCGCATACAGGGGAAGATCCGGCCCCGGCTCCCGCAGTCTTGCTAATGGAGGAGCTGCCAAACCCCCCCTTCAGGCAGCTGACGTGGCCGCCCGCACGTCCCGAGATCCCATTCTCTCCCGGGTCCTAAACTGGGTGGTGAGGGGATGGCCAGCGGAACCGACAGGGCCAGAGTTCACGGCATACAAAGCCAGGCGGGAAGAGTTATCCGCCTTAAAAGGGTGCTTGTTATGGGGGGACAGGGTGGTCATCCCGGGGCCCATGAGACAAGGGGTTCTAGAAACGCTACATGAGGCCCACCCCGGCATTGTACGAATGAAAGCTCTGGCAAGGAGCTACGTGTGGTGGCCCGGGATGGACGCCGAAATTGAAACCTGGGTCCAAGGGTGCACACGGTGTCAGGAAGTCCGCCCCAATCCCCCGAGAGCGCCAACCCAAAGCTGGGAGTCTACCCACAAGCCGTGGTCACGCCTACACATAGACTTTGCGGGGCCGTTTCAGGGGCTCCAGTTCATGGTGACGGTAGACTCCTACTCAAAATGGGTGGAAATAAGCCCAGTGTCTACCACCTCTGCCAAAGCGGCAATAAGGGCCCTGCGGAAAATATTCGCGACGCACGGGTTACCCGACACCATCGTGTCGGACAACGGGGCAGCGTTCACATCTGCGGAGTTTCAAGCATTCCTCGAAAGGAACCTCATCAGGCACATACGATCAGCGCCCTTCCACCCGGCAACCAATGGACAGGCGGAGAGGACGGTACGCACCGCCAAAGAGGCCCTGAGCCGCATAACGGAGGGGGACTGGGAGTTCCGGCTGGCCCGCTTCCTTCTCACATACCGCACCACCCCAAACCCCATCTCCGGGCATTGCCCCGCAGAACTATTAATGGGCCGCCGCCCTACCACCTTATTAGACAGACTCCACCCGGACCGAGCCCCAGAGAGAAAGCTGGTCGAGAACAGGGAGGCGCCCCGAAGCTTCCTACCGGGAGACCCTGTCTACTTCCGGAACTACGGGGCGGGGCCGCAGTGGGTGGCCGGGCGCATCCTAAAACCCACCGGGCCAGTGTCATACGAAGTCCTAACTGATGGGGACCGGGTCCTCCGTAAACACATCGACCAGCTCCGGAGGCGGCAAGACCCCGACACAGAGATCGAGTTACCGGGAAATGCTGCCGCCGCCCCATCATCCAATCGACCGCAAGCACCGACAGCGGAGCCAGCGCCAGAAAGTCCACGGAATCTGGAGGGGGCCCCGGTGACAGCTGAACCGCCGCCGCCGCTGCCGCCGCCGTTACAGCCGCCACTATCACCGCCTCGGCTACTACCAGAGGTCCAAGCTCCTTGTGCTGGCGGACCACCCGATAGGGGCCCCGCCAGTCCGGTACCCCGACGTTCGCTAAGAGAACGGAGGGCACCAACATACTTAAAAGACTACGTCACCTGATAGGAGACGAACTATGGGGGGAGGGGTGTTGTGTCCTGGGATCAGAAGGCAGAGCTGGCGAAATACAGCCAAGCTTCGCTCTCTGAGAACAATAGGGACTAGGTTCCTGAGCTCGCCAGTAGTGAACCAATGGCAGCATTGGCGGGCGATTCAAACCCGCCAATAGGAATATAGGGCCGTCCCCCCTAACTGTATATAGTTGGCCTCCGGCCGTTACTGTGTGTTCTTGTCTTATGTGAAGTACGAATAAACGCGTCTTCTCTTATGTCGTCGTCCGAGTCATGAGGCCCGAAACCCAGTACTTTACATGATCGTTCCAGCATCTCTCATGGAATCAGAATAGTCTGATCAGGTCATCCTGACTCCGTGCCCTTGTTTCCCTCCCCCCTTCTAAGTATGCACATCATCGCAAGCTTCATAGGGAGACCTCCGTGCAGAGATGCTATTGATCGATCGACTCCTCGTGTAAGCGCATTGGAAACAAACAGCAAAAAAACCTCCGACTCACCCACGGTTGCGTCTGATCACGCAGTGGCAGGCTGTGCCCACAGCTTCCAAGGACTTTATGGTCACACAACTGCAGGTCAAATCCCTCTGGAGGAAATAGCCTCGCCCCCCCCCCTCACTTTATCTCAGGTGTGTGACCAGTAAACTTCATGGTGGGGGGGCATTTGAACCTGGACCTTCGTGGTCCTAGCCCAACATTTTAACAACTATAAAATACTAGGTGTATGGATCTTTTCCTGTGTTATGTAAACTGAAATTCCAAGCGTACTTACTAGAAAGTAAGATGAACTGAAATGTCTAGGGCTTGTTCCTCAATAAGATTTCCAAGATTAAAGTCTTTGAAAAGAGGAAGATGTCCCTATTTTTTTTTAATCCTTAGTACACTCTGAGATGAAGCCTCGGTGAAAGACTGCCTGGAGAATTCATTTGCAGAGTGAAAGCTACTGGTTTAAGGCACTGAATACAATCCCATGTGCAAACAGAACAACCATTGCTTGCATTGGTTGCAATGATTTGATGATTTACCGGTGGATCCGGATGTATGTAAGTATGGTAAGAGTGCGTGGCAACATTTGAGCAACACACTGAGCAGAGTTTCTTTTTTTTCCTGGAAATAATATTGTGATATTTCTTTATGAATCATGTGCTAGGACTAGTAGCTGTTAGAAAGGATGTATGAGTGAGATAGGTGGGTGGAAGTGGTTATACAGAATGGGTCAAAAGTTCCTGTGTTGACTATTGAATTCTTTGCCAATTTGGGATTGTGCCATGTATCCAACCATTTGCAGACTGTGTCGAGCAGGACTTTCCTGATTCCCTCTCCTGCTGCCTCTTCCTGATCCACCCCTACTTTTGTTTGTGCCACTCAGTAGACTCTCTGGAACAGCACAGCAAGTAGTGTGGTTGTCTGCAGTGGGAGGGGGGAATCACCAGAAATCTTTTTAAAAAAACCCTTCTGTAAACAGAGGAATAGGATTAGATAAATGCCAGTATCGGCTTCTCGGTGCATCATTGCTCTTGCTCTGCTGCATCAACAAACATACACAAAGCTGCCTTATACTGAATCAAACCCTTGGTCCATCAAGGTCGGCACTGTCTACTCAGACTGGCAGCAGCTCTCCAAAGTCTTAGTTTTTCTCATCACCTACTATCTGATTGTTTAACTGGAGATGCCAGGGATTGACTCAGGGACTTTCTGCATGTCAAGCCAATGTCTACCACTGAGTCACAGCCTCTCCCCAAACAGCAGTGTTGTCACTGCTGTTGTCACCAATCTTCCCTGCCTGACTGACATGAAAATATTTGTATTTCATGTTGGGAATATTAGTTATTTCCCCTGCTACCCACTAGCATGAAAAACAATTGCTAAGCACAGGAGCTTTCCAGAAGTGTAAGATGTTCAGCAGTTTCTGGTATAGAAACCAGGGAGTCTTTGGCTAAACATGGTGAGAAACACACTTAGATATGTGTGAAGAGAAATAGAAAATACACATTGGATGCAAAAATAAAACACAACACCAGGACAAGGTGTAAAACTAAGTAACCATATGAGAGACACAAACCTATGCACATTCCTCCTGAGCTTTAGGTTTTCTGTAAACTATGAGAGAAGTTGTGAATTTTCACACAAGAGGAGCAAGGGTACTGGCTGGATTTGTAATCTGTCAAGACAGAATTTTCTATAACATGTAAAAGCTCAGTAGTAGATTAATATGTACTGAAATAGTTGCCCCAGTTACAGTAATGTGTGTGGGTCTCCATTGCAAAGAGAGATCATGTTCTTTTCAGTGTTGGTGACAAGCCTCTGCTAACTTTCAACAATGGTGAATGAAAGAGCTCCTGGTTGCAAGGGAGCTCTGCACACTCAGTGATGCTTCCAGGGGTCTTTTGGGGGAAGCGCACCAGAGCAGAGCTCCAGCAACTCAGGAGCCAAGCCCCGCCCCCCACCGGGGTCCCTGGGGAGTCTTTCAGGCAGCCGAATGTCAATTTCAGCTCCATTATATCCTATAGGCCATTGAAGTCAATGGTGAAAACATAGGGTATATTCTGGGGGCTGAAGGGGAGGGGGTTTGAGGGAAAGGCTCCAAACTCACAGGGTAGCTGATGGAGCCTCTCCCCAAGATACCCACCAAGTTTCAAGAACATTGGACTAGGGGGTCCAATTCTATGGGCCCCCAAACAGGTTGCCCCATTCCCTCCATTGTTCTCTATGGTGGGAAAAAAGTTCCTTTTTCCCCACAGTCCTGTTAGTAGCTCTGTGGGGGAGGGGGTTTGAGGGAGAGGCTCCAAATTTTCAGGGTAGCTTCAGGAGCCTCTCCCCACATAAACCCCCATATCACAAAGCAATTGGACCAGTGGGTACAATTCTATGGGCACCCAAACAGGTTACCCTCTTACCGCCATTGTTTCCATTGGGGAAACCCAGCCAGCAGCACTTAAGGAAGGCAAGCAGGCAGCACCCAGCAGTGAAACTCTCCCAGAGAATCTCAGGGAAAGTGAACTGTCTTGGGAGGTGCTTGTTTGCCATGAGAACAAATGACACACTCCAAAACAAGCGGCACTGTGGCAGTGCAAGCATGCCACAGTGCCACACAGAAACCCCAAAAGACCAACAGGAACAACATTTATATAGGCCCTTCCCTGTATAAATTGATGGTGCAACCTCATTTGACCACTCACACCACACAGACCTCAAAAATAATATTTATAGCACTGGGGAAAATGTCTGGGTGCCCATAGAATTGGGCCCATTGGTCCAATTGCTTTGGGACACTGGGGTTTATGTGGGGAGAGGCTCCTGAAGTGACCCTGAAAATTTGGAGCCTCTTCCTCAAACCCCCTCCTCCCCAGAGCCAATAAATGTATAAATGTTGTTCCTTTTGGTCTTTTGGGGTTTCTGTGTGGCACTGTGGCATGCTTCCACTGCCACAGTACCACTTGTTCTGAAGTGTGCCATTTGTTCTCATGGCAAACAAGCACCTCCCAAGACAGTTCACTTTCCCTGAGATTCTCTGGGAGAGTCTGACTGCTAGGTGCTGCCTGCTTGCCTGCCTTAAGTGCTGCTGGCTGGGTTTCCCCATTGGAAACAATGGAGGTGATGGGGGTAACCTGTTTGGGTGCCCATAGAATTGTGCCCACTGGTCCAATTGCTTTGTGATATGGGGGTTTATGTGGGGAGAGGCTCCTGAAGCTACCCTGAAAATTTGGAGCCTCTCCCTCAAACCCCCTCCCCCACAGAGCTACTAACAGGACTGTGGGGAAAAAGGAACTTTTTTCCCACCATAGAGAACAATGGAGGGAATGGGGCAACCTGTTTGGGGGCCCATAGAATTGGACCCCCTAGTCCAATGTTCTTGAAACTTGGTGGGTATCTTGGGGAGAGGCTCCATCAGCTACCCTGTGAGTTTGGAGCCTTTCCCTCAAACCCCCCTCCCCTTCAGCCCCCAGAATATACCCTATGTTTATCATTGACTTCAATGGCCCATAGGATACAATGGGGCCAAATTGCTGCCAAAATTTCTTTCATTCCCTCCTTTCCTTCTCTCCTTTTCCTCTTTCCCTCCTTCTTCCCTTCTCTCTTTCTTTCTTTCCCACCTTCTTCTCTTCTCTTTTTTCCTCCTTTCCCTGTTTCCCTCCTTCTTCCCTCTCTTTCTTTCCCTCCCCTTTCCTTCTCTTTCTTTCCCTCTTTCCTTCCTTCCTTTCCTTCTCTCTACTCTCTCTCTTTCCTTCCCTCTTTCCTCCTTCTGTGGCCCAACTCTAGTGAGAAGGAGTTTAAACTTTAAACCCCTTCTCTCTTAGCTTCCCCACCCAGGCCAGCTGGGGAAGGGAAGGGGAGGCTTTCGAAGATGCCTCCCCGCCTTTTGCTTCCCCTTCTGACATCACTTCTGGTGATGTCAGGGGGTGTGGCATATGCTAATAGCCTAATAGCTCATTATCATACCATATGCTAATGAGCTCCTGCAGCTCTTTTTCTACGAAAAGACCCCTGGATGATTCCATATGTCCATGGGGCTTTCTAGTTAGAGCAGACTGACTGTTGCCAAGTGGGAAAGCTGGATGATAATCAACAATCTAGCTTTTATGTAAACTGCTGTAGATGTACTCAAGGATCTGTGCTTTTGTGTAAATGCAAATATACTTTGTAAAAAATAAAATACTAAAGTTGGGTTTGAAGGTAATTTCCTGCAGGTAGAAAACAATTCCTTCTGTGTTTGTTTGTTTTTTGGGGAGCAATTCCTCCCTTCCACTGCATACTGCTACTTAGAAAGATAGAGTTGGAAGGGGCCATACAGGCCATCTAGTCCAACCCCCTGCTCAATGCAGGATTAGTCTAAAGCATCCTTGACAAGTGTTTGTCCAGCTGCTGCTTGAAGACTGCCAGTGAGGGGGAGCTCACAACCTCCCTAGGAAGCCTGTTCCACTGCTGAACTACATGACTCTCTTGAGGGTACCTGTCCCCAAAGAGCCATGTTTCTGAGATCTCAGTAGGCTGCAATGGGCAGGAAAGGTGGGAAAGATCCATTCCTTCAGTGGAGTTCTGTTGACCATACCCTTAAGCTTATATATAGCTCACCATGGGCATCCTGCCTGATCTCCAAAAGGCTCTAGCCTGAGAATTTGGGGGGAGAGGTTTCAAGAAAGAAAACTCTTCCTTGGTGCTTAGTGCCAACAAACAGGCTTGATATTTCTGAGCCAATCAATAGACACACAGGCCCAGTTCATTTTTGTGTGGTCTGGGGTACACCAAAGCAGAAGCTAAAGCTGCAGGGAAAGGCAACAAGCCTCAAGGGAATGAAATTCAAGACCTGGCAATCAAACATCTACATTTCCTCTGCTGTCTTTTCCTTGAGTATTGAGTGTAATATTTCAGTCCATTAAAAACTGTGGGGACAAAGTGACTTCTACAGTGTGGCATGCATATATGGCTTGGAGTGCTTTTGCTCAGCTTGGGCTGGTGTGTCAGTTGGACCCATTCCTGTGATTCAGTCAGATCTAGCCACAGTGATCCATGTCTTAGTTACATCTAGACTGGGCTATTGCAATGTGCTGTACTTGGAGCTACCCTTGAAGAACATTCAGAACACTAGTGCGGAATGCTGTGGCTATACTGCTGTCAAGGCCAGTTACTAGGAGCATATGACCCCCATATTACAGCAATTACACTGGCTACTGATCTGCTCTCGAGACCAATTCAAGATGTTGGTTCTGCCCTTTAAAACCCTATATGGCTGAAGGACTGTTTTCTCCCAGATGTTCCTGCCCAGGAAATAAGATTGCAAGGAGAGGTCCTCCTGACTGTCCCTCCAATCTAAGAAGTTTGTCTGGTGGGCACATGAAAGAGGGCCTTTTCAGTGGCTGCCCCACAATTATAGAACAACCTCCTCAGGGAAATGGGCTTGGCCCCTTCACTGTAGCTATTCAAGATGCTATTGAAGATGGTTCTGTATAGAACTGCATTTGACGGATTTAGTTGTTATTTATTGACAATCCTAATTGAAGGTTTTTTTAACTGTGATTTTGTTTGGGTTTTTATCATTTTATTGTGTTTTTTTTGTAATTGTTTTATTTCTACTGTAAGGTGCCTTGAGTTCTGCAAGGAAAAAATGCATCTAAATAAGTAAATAAATAAATAAACTGGTAGGACATTTCCCCAGTTTTGTATTAAACTGGGATTCTAGTTTTATTTTCTTTAGAACATGAATACATAAAACAGATACTCTTCCACCCTTTCATCTTTGTAACACTTTTAAAGGCCAGTCAGTCATTATTTTAAATTATCCCTCATCTACCCCATCCCCTATGGTTTATGAGAAGCATTAATGCAAATTTTAACTAATGCATTTTGAAAAGCATTTTCCTCAGGGATCTGTGTTCAGTCTGTTCACATTCATAATATGAACATGTCTGTGTCTTTAATACATTTGACTTCCCAGATCTGAAAAAGAAGCTCAATTACACACACACACACACACACACACACACACACACACACACATATATAAACTAGGATGGGAAAAATGAATGCAAAGGTGATAAATGTGGAATAAGTGGTTGCTATATTTTGGGTGTACAAGCAAATCAACTTGGAATTATTGAAAAATGTGTGAAATGATCTGTGCATGCTTACACAGGTCCCTATGATTATTATTTTCAAAAGATATTAAAATGGTTTAAGACTTGGATTTTGATAAGCATCAAACTATGAATGATATTGGATTTCTGTGACTGGAACTCTAGATGTGCTACTGAGTCTTTGAAAAGGAGGCATGAGGAAATCAGGCATATAAATTGTGGCCGTAGTGGATTCCCCATTGGGTACACACAGTGTTATAAGAAAAAAAATGTAGACTGTAGGATTAACATACTATGAAATGCAACATAGTACAATCTGCAAACATTTTTATGTCAAACTCAAATATGATCACCAAATATTTCTGCTGTGACAGGTCAGTGTATTTATCTGTTTTGTAATTTTTTTTCCAAAGTCACAAGACCAGATCTCCTGCTCAGCCACCTAGCCTCCCTTTTCATTATCCACTGCCACTCAGCATCATATCAGTATCACATCAGCACCATGATGCCACTTCTGTGTATTCACAGGAACCAGGTCCGTAGCCAGGATTTTTCTTGTTGGGGGGCAACAAGGGGGCAGCTTAGTGTGGTGGAGCTGACAGTGTGGGAGGGAGGGTGAAGGGTAAGTTGGGGGGGGGGCAGGCCAAGTCTTGCAGAGTTTGCAGGAGAGACGGAGGATAGAGAGCAGTGCCTGAGTTCAAAAGCACCAAGCATCTACTAGTGTTTCTCAGCTGTGCCCCTGAGATGCCATCAGCTCCCAGCAGCAGCAGTAATTGGAGGACGGCAAGGGGGCTTTGGAGGAGCATCTGCCACTCCATCTCTGTTTGCTATGGGGGCCCTAAAGAAGAGACGGCCCTGCTGGAACAAAGGAGGCACCTGGCTTGCTTTGAACAATGCCACCAGAGCGCTGCCTCCTCCAGGGTCCCTCCTTTTGTCCCACCATAGAGAACAATGGAGGAGATGGGGGAAACCTGTTTGGAGGCCCATAGAATTGGACCCCCTGGTCCAATGTTCTTGAAGCTTGGTGGGTATCTTGGGGAGAGGCCCCAACAGCTATCTTGTGAGTTTGGAGCCTTTCCCTTAAACCCCCTCCCCTCCAGCCCCCAGAATATACCCTATGTTTTCACCATTGACTTCAATGGCCCATAGGATATAATGGGGCCAAATTGCCGCCAAATTTCTTTCATTCCCTCCTTTCCTTCTCTCCTTTTCCTCTTTCCCGCCTTCTTCTCTTTTCTTTTTCCTCCTTTCCCTGTTTCCCTCCTTCTTCCCTTCTCTCTCTTTCTTTCCCTCCTTCTTTCCTTCTCCTTCTTTCCTTCTTTCTTTCCCTCTTTCCTTCTCTCTACTCTCTCTCTTTCCTTCCCTCTTTCCTCCTTCTGTGGCCCAGTTCTAGTGAGAAGGGGTTTAAACTTTAAACTCCTTCTCTCTTCACTCCCCCACCCAGGCCAGCTGATGCTTCCCCCCCCTTTTGCTTCCCCTTCTGACATCACTTCTGGTGATGTCAGGGGCGTGGCATATGCTAATAGCCTAGTAGCTACGAAAAGACCTCCACAGCAATGGTTTGGGAAAGATTGGGGGAAAGCCAGGAAACCCCTAGGAGATGTATAAATGCACCACAATGTGAGGAAACATTGAACCCAAGGCAAATAACCTGTGTGAAAATGGCTTTCAAATAAACATAAGTGCATCACGTCAGTCCACTCTAGTTCACACACAATGAGAAGCTTTTAGAGGGAGCCTGATCCCCCCCCACTAAAATAATGTGAACAGGGTCAAAGTGTTTAATTTGCTTAAAGCTTCTACTTTTGTAGCTTCTTAATACCAATTGTCCTCCAAATCTTTACACACACATATATATCTTTCCTCCTTCTGTGTGTGTAAATATATATATGTGTGTGTGTGTATAACAACATTTAAGGTCAGAAGTGTAATGAAACACTTCAACAGGTTCTGTATACATCCTTTTTAAATACCTGATTTGTGACCATTCACTGCCTTCTGTAGAAATTGCTTTGTTTGGTTTCTTTTCCAAAATTATTTGTCTTTGCTGACTGCAACAGATTAATATGGCTTCTGTTCTAGAATTTTTACTTTATATGTGCTTTGCACAGAGAAAATGATTCTTAGCTGAATAGTGTATCTAAGTTCAAATACTATCAAAACAAACATGCTTTCTTAAAAATTTAAATTCTATAAGTTGATCTTTGGTTTAGTAGCCATTTCCTGTCATTTTGTTTATTCCCAAGTCAGGCAAATCAATGATGGCATTCACAACAGACACCTGAGGTATGCAAATTAAAGCTAGGGCATTAAAATTCACATTCTATGTACCATTCTCTCTCTCTCTCTCTCTCTCTCTCTCTCTCTCTCTCTGGTGAGGGGGAACTGTTGCCATAGCAATAACATCTTAAACTTTTCCAGAAGTGCTAAAGGAATAATTTTCTTTCCTACTCCTCCTTAACAATTCAGGAAACTGGAGCTTATTACAGAGAAATTCTTTTTCTTTGTGATCTGATAGGAGATGAGCAAAGTATTTAGCAGTCCCAGGGAAGCCTGCCTTCTATGATGAGAAATCCAGCTGAGATGCCCACTGCTATAATTTACCTGACCTAAAATGGTTCATGTCTCCTTTGCTGCTGACTTGGATGCTAGAATTTTGACCAATCTGAACATTCTAAGTGGAAGGCGAGAGCCGGGCAGGCTATAAAACCTGCACCAAATGGGTGAACCCACTGAGCTAAATAACCACAGCAGTGCACAGAAACACACCTGAGGTCTCCCACTCCTAACACAGCTGTACCTTTGCTTCATTGCTAAAGCTGTATAATCAAAGGGGAAAGAGGTTCACAGTGTAATCCTCAGTACTAGTTGAACCCCTTGAAGTCTGTTGAAGTCTCTCTAGGTCTTTCTCTAGGACAATTTAGATGTCACTGGTGAACAATGGACACACACATAAACACACAAGAAGCTGCCTTATACTGAAACAGACCATCAGTCCATTAAGGTCAATTTTGCCTACTCAGACTGGCAGCTGCTCTCCAGGGTCTCACATTTCACATTTACAGAACCTTCTAACTGCAGATGCTGAGGATTGAACCTGGGACCTTCTGCATGCCAAGTAGATGCTCAGCCACTGTTACTGGTCCCTCCCCAAAGTTATGGCATCTCCCCAGAATTAGATGGTATAACTCTGGTGAAGATTGCTTAGTCAGGCGTCCATTTTGTGAAGGCTCCATTGACTTTTACGGAAGGGGAGAGACATTATTACAGTCTCTATTGCCATTTGCAGGCCCAGGATGATTGAGTTGTCTGATAGGCCATGTTCATGATACTCTCTATTCCATACTGTAAAGGAAGACTCTCTCATATATAAGCAACATATTGCCTCAGAGTTGATTCAGAACATATCTTCCTAAATCTGTAAAGTTCACCTAGTGACCCTACCACCTCATTGATCTAAAATATATCTTCACCATATCAGGGAAAAGGTGCAGTCCAAAGCACGCACTAACTTTGGTGATTTTCACATGAGAGCTAATTCATGAAAAAAGAAGAAGAGATTGGATTTATACCCCATCCTCCCCAAGGGAGTCTCAGAGTGGCTTACAAACTCCTTTCCCTTCCCCTCCCCACAACAGACACCCTGTGAGGTAGGTGGGGCTGAGAGAGCTCTGACAGAAACTGCTTTTTTTCAAGAACAGCTGTGCCAGAACTATGGCTTGCCCAAGGTCATCCAGCAGGTGCAAGTGAAGGAGTGAGGAATCAAACCCAGTTCTCCCAGATTAGAGTCTGTGCACTTAGCCACTACACCAAACTGGCTCCAAAGTTGTTCCTGTATGAAAACAAGGTGAGACAGTAATTTAGAGGAGGGGCTGTGGCTCAGTGATAAAGCATCTGCTGGGCATGCAGAAGGTCCCAGGTTCAGTACCCCGGCATCTCCATTTAAAAGGATCAAATAGGAAGTGATGTGAAAGACCTCTCCCTGAAATCCTGGAGACCTACTGACAGTGTGAGTAGACAATACTGAACTTGATGAACTAAGCATCTGATTCAATATAAGGCAGCTTCATGTGTTCTGTGTGTTTAGGCAGGCTTTTCAGTCTCATGGGGGTGAGGGAATTGCAACCCCACCCATCTTGTCATTTTTGTTCTGCTTGTTGTCTTATATTTCAAGTCACTATTATATATAGTTATTTTGAATTTAAAATTTTTATCCCACTGAAGCCTGTCAACATTATTATGAATATATACCTTGCCTTCCTATTGAGACCTCAGGCAAAACCCCCACAAATTCTGAAGTTTAATAAGTCTCAATATTCCCCTCATCTTTAAAAAGTTGCCCTGAAGTCTAAAGTTTTACTTAGAAATCTTCCCATATTTATTGTTTTTTTTATATAATCTTTTCACAAATTGTATCAATGTCATTTTATTTAAAAAGACAATGCCTGTTTGTCTGTGTTGAAAATGCTCTGCAGATTTGTGGGGAGGAAGGGGAGAAATAGTCCCGTCCCCCCCGGGAAACTTTTAAATACATGGATGAAGTGGAACTGGTAGTACAGATCAAAGTCTCTACAGAGGAAAACAAGTTTGTTGATCAGGTATTTCCCAGTCCAGAGCTGGCAACCCTATATGGATACTATTCTTGAGTCTAAAGTTAAAGTCCCCAGTAGCAGTCCTTATATCAAGGGCTATAGGGATAAAGATGACATGCCCAGAAGGGGCAAACTGGCCCTTTAACTTATAGGAAAGTTCCCTCCAGCAGGCTGCTATCTTGAAGGGTCACAGGAGCAGGCTGGCTTGAGCCCAGGCCATGGCAACAACAGCAGTGGGTTAAAGATAGTTGATGAGATCTTGACCTAAGACTTTTGGATTCACACAGGAATCTCACTTAAATTCAGAGTCTCCCTTCCCATTCAGAAAGGTTACATACTTAGTCCAACTCACTCAACATCTATAACTCCTTGCATGGACCTTTTGTATAATACTCTAGGTAATTGTGTGTGTGCAGTAAAATGGCACTTGATCTCATTACTAGTATCCCACTGGGTAGCCTCTATTATTTGTACAAGGATAGGAAGCTATAATCTACCTTATACTGTAGATCTACTTTATACTCCTTTAACAGTTCCCTTTTGCTGCCAGATGCCAGTACATTAGAATATAAGCACAGAGTGAATGTGTATTCCAGATTTACATGCCCCCAAATTAACTTTTGGACCACATAGCAAAATTCCTCTACTTAGGGGATTTTGTTGTAGAAGTTGGTCTACCAGTTGGTTAGCTGGATGCTGGGATTTGTTGACCTCTTCTAACAAGACCAAAAGGACATTTCCAGCAGCAATGGGGTAGTTAGAGAGAGATTTATTTTGTTTTATATTGTTGTATTTATTTCATTTTGGCTTTCTATAACAGTGCTGCCTGCCTCACTCATTGGCAGGCAATTGTTTGGGCCACTCCTCATAGGTATAGCTGGGAATCTGTACAGAATTAACTTGGAAGCCTTTGCCAAATTATCTT
This sequence comes from Gekko gecko, assembly GCA_029375565.1. NCBI lineage: Eukaryota > Metazoa > Chordata > Lepidosauria > Squamata > Gekkonidae > Gekko > Gekko gecko. The sequence goes on from JAPDNY010000003.1 coordinate 154,082,399, forward strand.
TTGGTATGAGGATGTTCCAATTAGTGCTCTAAGCATGTGTTGACTAGAAAGGAGGACAAATAATCTTATGCCAGTGATGATCCATCATTTTTGGATTTTCCATTTCTGGTGGTGTTCATCACTGGGTGAAGAAATAAAAAGGTTTAACATGAATTTCTGTTCTGTCTTGAGGATGAAAGGACCATCAGTTTCTCTCATTGGTTCTGTGCTGAAGGGTTCTGGATTTCACACTGTTGTCTACAGAATCCCCTGATGTCATTCTTAAAGCATGCCTTATAGGCTGTTTAGTTATTTCAGGGTCCCTTGAGGTTGACTTTTGCAGCTGCTTGTCTCCATGTACTGGCATTGTGGTTGCCTTCAGGGGCAAACTAATAGTTTTTTAGAGTCCCAGAGGCTCCAAGAAGCTCTTTATGGATGCAGGGGGTACTCCTTGCTTCTTATCAGAAGTTTTTAAGCCATGCCCTCTGCCATAGGAGTACAGAGTTTAATCTGTACCTGACTGCTTTTCCCTAGAGTAGAATAGAATGGAACTTCACAACAAATCCAATGTTCCTTTCCAGAAGAAAAACAGCCTAGAACTGATAGTGTATCATCATAATTATGATTTAGGAAGACGTGCCCTGCTTTAGCTGAAATAGTAGCTCTAATGCTGTTTTCACTAATTGCAGTTCTATGAAACCTCTATTACTATAAATATAGCACAGATAATTAGGGCAGGGAGTTGCCATACCATCAGCTGCCCTTGAAGCTCTCCTGTCTACTCAGAGAGGCAAGTTTACAGACAGTCTGGTGTGGGTGATGTTAATACATGAAGGGTATGATACAAACTTGTTCAGACTAGGAGCTGAATTTTGTATGCACCAGGAGAGATACTTTTGCAGCTATTCTGAAAGGACTGTAACTTCTCCGATCAAAATCCACATATAAAAATGTGTCTTCAGAGCTCTAAACAGAATGAGTTTAAGAATGTATTGCAGCTCTTCTGCAGTTCAGCAGGTATATAATACATGTGAAACTGATACTTTGTTTTAAGAACTCAAATTTAAAAATTTCTAAATAGTGTTCTTCGGCCCCAGTCACGCGAGAGGATTTGCCCCGTGAAACGAATGGGTTGAGGGCGCATCAAATGGGTGGGATCATATGGCAACATCTGGGAAGCATAGCGCACCCAGCACCAACCCATACCATTGGCCCAAAGAAGCAGATTTAAAAAGTAGCAGCAAAAGGGTAGTAGCAACCAGAAAACGCGGGTCACAAGAGAGCATCGGATCGCGGAAGCGGAGGTAATCCGGCGCATCTGGCACCCGCATACGTCCCATTGCACCGGATGTGCTTTTCCAAGCCTCCACAGTATGTGAAGAAATGTCAGAGTGCGCATACGCAAGACCCTTTGATGCGCTTCAACATCGCTGGTATGATCGCCGGCTATTGCCATCTGCGTGGCATCTCGGGGATTGTCTGATCATGCTACCATGCATCTTTTTGCCCCTGCTCTACTTTTTCTCCCTTCAGCGGCACAATATCCCACTCGTGTGACCAGGGCCTTTGATTACAATATGAATTTACTTTCTAAAGAGTGTCCTTGGATTATATCACTTTGTTTTTCCCAGTAAATATATAGTAATATGCCCATGTTTAACTAATACCTCTGTGTGCAAAGGTACTCTGTCATATTCTCCAATTTGCAGTGTGGGGATATTTGGTTAATATAGTAGAGTTTTGACCAGTCATACAAGTGAGATACTGAGTGCAGTAAATAAATTTCCCAGGAAGTATATTGCAAAAAAGGTAAACTTAACATTTGTTCAAGTAGATCCAGTTCACATTCAGGTTGCAGTTAAAAGAGAAAGAAGCCTAATCTAAAGAGTACTTCCCCTATCACAAATGGCCAGCTTGTTATTGGGGTTAACTGGTGTTGTTAGTCACCATTAGTTAGCAAAGTGCTTAAATAAAGCTATAAATGTAGCAGCATCACTTTACCAGGTTACTCAGCTTGCAAAGCTACACAGAGACATGTTGCAAGTTTAGAAGAGAAATATTCCCGTCTTTATTTGAGAAGTACACTTAGCATAGGAAAGAGCAGAGATTGATAAGAGTACTAACTTACTAGCTAAAGAATGAAAGCAGATGGTGGGAGACCCATCTGCTTCATGGTGCCAAGAGAGGACCACATGTCTCTCTTTTGGTGCATGCAGGAAGAAAGCTCATCTTCATCTGAATGTGAGTGATGGAAAGGAAGGGGAAATGGTCCCTGAAAACACAATCTGCATTTCAAAGGGGACAGTGGCAGAAGAGTAGATACAGGAAGAAAGGTCAGTGTGCCCATCTAGCTAGCTAGTCTCTCCTGCCACTCAGTCTGGAAGTCTAAGACAGGGAACATAGCATCTGGAACTTCCAACACTTGTCCAGCATCATTTGTATGGGAGTATGACGGCATTGTTTCTACAGGAGAGACATGTATCTGCATGGAAGGCCATGTGCAGAGAGAGTGAGAGGACAAAACTAGAGAGAGATGAGGGGTCAGAGGGCAGTTCCCAGGTTAAGACAAAGACAGGTATCTCATTAAAGAAGATAACACCTATACACCCTTAAAGTGATATAGTGCTGAGATGCTCCAACATTCCAACACTCCCTCTCAACTCCGTATGCCATCCAGGTTCACAATGTTCAGGTTGTCCTGCAGGCCTTGGTATCTGTCTCTTTATAGTGGTTTGATAAATATGTCCACTGTCAGAGCTCAGGGAGCAGAAAGAATGGGGTGAAATGCCCCCTGGGAGGCTCTTCAGCCCTTCCTTTCCTCTGACCAAGGAGAGCTGCAACCAGCAGAAATGAGGGTGTGAAGCACCACCCCCTGAGGCACTTCAACCTTTCCTTTCTGCTGTCCAGAAATTGCTCCCTGTGAGGGACTTCACCCCCTCCTTTCTTTCCACAGCCCGAAGAGATCCCAAAGCTGGGCCAGCATAGAGAATTCTCCCTGTGGGCTTAGCTCTATTTGGATCCCGTGTGGAGCCCCTTAAAACAGAGCTGCAGAAGAGAGCTCAAAACTATCTGGCAGGGAGAGGTCTCCCCACATGTTCAGTTCTATTGGGGTCCCTTGTGCAGCCCCTTTAAACAGCTGCAGGATGGCCTCAGCTGTACTGGGCTCTCTTGTGCATTCCCTTTAAACAAGCCCATCTAAAGGGACTGCACAAGAGACCCCAAAGCAACTGACCAATGGGGAGACTGCTCCTCACTGGCTCAGCTGCTTTTCAGATTGTCTTCTGCAGCCACTTGCCTATGGCAGCTCTGTAGTCACTGTTGTCTTTGTAGAACCCTGACTCCATTGGTGTGGGCACTGGGTTAACAATTTCCAGGGTCGAGCTTTGCAATATCTCCAGTATCTTCTGCTTTTGACTAAAAAGGTAACTTCCATCTGGTTCCCATTCAATCTGGATTCCCAAGTAAAAGTTAGCTTTGCCTAGGTGTTTGACTTTTGCTATAATCTTAGTAGTTGTTTTGATTTTCATGGCAAATAATCAGATCATCAACATAGGTCAGAACAAATGTCCATCTTCCATCTTTGTGTCTACTGAAAAGACAGGGGTCAACTTTGCCTTGTCCGAAGCCATGATTAATTAGCATCTTGGTCAGCTTATCCTACCACACTTTTGCAGCCTGTTTAAGCCCATTAAACCCATTTGAAGTTGACAGACTAGATGTTTATTTTTTTCATCTGTAAACCCTAGTGGCTGTTTCCTTTATAATTCTTCCTCTATTTTGCCATGTAAAAGGCAGTCTTAATGATAAGTGTTCTGTTTGCATGTTCCTGGAAAATGCAATGCTTAGGAGCATCCTAATTGTGAAATATTTTACAACTGGTACAAAAGTCTGGTCATAATCTGATCCATAAATTTGACAGAAATGTTTTGCCAGTAGTCTGGCTTTGAATCTCTCAGTGTCACCTTTTGCATCCTGCTTAGCCTTAAAGAACCACTTTTATTCTTACCCTTAGGTTGTTCAGTGACAGTCCCACTCATTGTTATTATGCAGTGCATCTATTTCTTCTTGTGTTGCTTTCCTCTACTTGCTTTCTTCTGGTTCAGGCATACACTGTAATTCAGCCCATGATTTTGGTTCATGTGGTAGTGACATCCTTGCAAGGTAGGTTATTTTCTCAGCTGCAAATTCCTTGTTAGCCAGCAATAAGCATCTGAGATCCAGGGTCTCATATGCCTCCGCAATGGTCTCTGGCTCCTCTGGTTCACCTTCTGGTTCAGGAACTTCAGCCTTCACCTCCTCTTCTGGTTGAGCATCTGTTTGCATCTGCGAGTCACTGCATCCATCAGCTCTGGCTGATACACCAGCAGCTGGTTGTTGTCACCATCTTCCTCTGGATGGTCATCTGTCACAGTGGTCTGATTGTTCCTTGGTCACAACAAACTGCACCACTCTGCTTGTAGTGATTTCATTAGTGTTTGGGTCTAGAGTTCTGTATCACCCAACTCGCTGGAGAATAGCTGACAAAGATACCTTCTTCAGCTCTGGGTTTTATTTTGGATCCCTTTTCTTTTGGTATATGAGCATAGCCTTGGATCCAAATACCCTAATGTGTTTTATGCTTGGCTTTCTGTTATGCCATAACTCACAAGGAGTTTTCTCTGTGGCTTTGGCTGGCAATCTGTTTTGCAAATAAACTGTGGTCATTTGGATCTGTCTGAGCTGAAAATATACCTGAAAAAATACCTTCTTGGGTTTTTTTGAGGTATATTTCAGCATTCCAAAGGTATCAGGGATTTTTCAGGAAAACTGAAGGGGGACGGAAATTTCCCCCCCAAATCCCAGATATATTCGGGAATTACCAGAAAGATTGCTCCTGCCACTCAGCTGGTTTTCAGCCTTTCTTCTGCAATCCCTTTAAACAGGGTGTGCTCAAAGGGACTGCACAAGAGAGTACAAAGCTGAGCCACTGGGGAGACTGGTCCCTGCTGGCTCTGCAGTTTTCTGGACTATCTTCTACAGTCCCTTTTAATGTGCAGATTGCGTCAGCCACTCAGCTCTTTTTTGTGGCTTTGCTGCCTATTTTTCTCTCTCTCCCTTTTTTCTTTCTTGAGTCTATTGGACCTGAAAACATTTGGGATTTCTGAAAAATCCCAACTCTGAATACCAGTATTGGGATCCAGGATTTTTCAGGAATCCCATTTTTTTGGGGGGGGGGGGTCCTAATAGACCCAAACAGATAAATACTGAGAAAAAATTGCACAGCCTCACTCACCACCACAGTCAAAATAGATGGCTTGGGGTTTCCTGTTGAACTTGTTAGAAACCATGGCAATGTAGTCTCTCAGCTTCTGCTCAGTTTGTGATTTTTTCCTTCAGCAATAGCACATAGTATATCTGGAAAAATAATCAATCAGGTGGTTGATTAGAACATCTCTGACTTTGTTTGGGAATAGGAGGATGAGTTGCCTTTCCCTTTATACAGCTTACGCACAATTGGTTATCATTGGCACAATTGCTTGTATTGATACCTGTTACCAAGACCTTTGTTTGTAGTTTTAAGATGTTTTCTGGGTTATGATGAGCAAATTTACTGTGTCAAAGCACGAGGGACTTCTGGTCAGCAGTTGTCTTGGCTGTATAGGCCTTTGGTGCCTGGCAGTCTAGCTCAAAGACTCCATTTCTGAGAGCACCTGTGGAATATAGGTCACTTTAGCATGAGATAGTACATAGATTATTCTCAAAGTATATGGCAAATCCCTTTTGTGAGAGTGTGGGCACACTTAGCAATTTTGTCTTTAAATCGGGAATTTATAAAACATAATCTGCAGTAATTTCAATTCCACTATCATCTATTTGGCAATTTAGTGTAACTTTTCCTTTTCCTTGTATGCCTACTTGATCTCCATTGGCTAGGCACACTTTTCCTGAAGCAATGGTATCCAGTTCATGAAACAAATTGATATCTGATGTCATATGCATGGAGGCACCACTATCAATTAGCCAAGGCATGTGATTTTCATTTGTTTGTGCTAATGAGATACGTAATAACTAAACTGATTTGTTCTGTCTCTGGTGCTAGCATTTGTATTTCTACTGAGGAAACACTCCCTCTGAAAATGACCCAACTTGTTAAAATTGAAGCAGTGAGGGACAATTTCTTTTGTCTTGGGGTTGGGCTTTCTGTGATCCATTTGCTTAGTTCCTGTCCCCCTTCACTTGGCCTCTCGGACCACGTAACTTGAGTCACTCTTGCTTCTGTGCTGCTCAGAATAGCCCTTTTGCTTATAGTACTCAGCTCTTAACAGCCGCAGAACATTCTCCACCTTACAATCTTTCCCATTAAATGTTTAAATGAATGCAGAAAAAGATTCGGGTAGGGAACTTAGAAACAGTCAAATTATAACTTCTCATCTAGCATTTTACCAGCAGTTGCAAGCTTATCAATTAGATTTAGTAATATTAGAAAAGTATGCAATATAGCATTACCCATAGATTTTAACTTAATGTTGTTAAGTACAATAGGAAGCCTGTTGCTGGATAAGACCACTCAAAATTTAGTTAAGGCTATGATACTGGTGGGAAAGGTGGTCATCGCTCTGAGTTGGAAAGACAAAAGTAAATGGACAATAGAAATCTGGCACAAATATTTGTTTGATTTCATACAGTCGGACATTGTGGCGTTAATTAACAAAGGAATATCATGGGAAGAAAAATCCACGGAAATCAAGACAAGATGGACGACCTACCTAGACTGGATACTGAAAGAAAGAAGGAAGGACATTCAGTGGAAGATCAAGTATCTGTGCCCATGGCTGGGGGGAAAAGACTAAGACAAAAGGAGAGGGAGGGAGGAAAGGAGGAAAGGAGAGAAAATGTATATAACCAATAAATACCCAATGTAACAGACTAAATAACCAATTAAAAAAATGGGAAAAAATCAATTAGTTTTAGTAATGTTTCTATGCAGGTTTCTGTGTTCCACTTTCTTGTCACCTGAGAAAAATTCTCTAGAGAAAGAAATCTTGCTAGCCTGGTCTCACTCTCCATAAACCTTTCTTAAGGCTTCAATCATCCCTTTTGCAGTTTCTTGTCCTTTTATATACACCAGTTGGGCAACAGCCAGTGTATTAATAATAAGATTTTACGCTTTACTGTCTGCATTCTCCCATCTCGTGATCTCATTTTCAGACCCCAAAAGTTCATGGAGCAGTTAATGAAAAATCAGCTTTTCCCTCCTGGAGCTAATACTCAATTCTAAAAAAGCCGTGCATTGAAATTATCTCTGCTAAGTTTCTCTCAGATTGCATATTGTTGGTTCATAGTTTAGCAATTCAGAAGGGAGAGAAAATGTTTCTTTCTGCACTTAGAGATTGAGACCAGGTGTTAAACAAATTCCCAGTGTCTTTTGTTCTTGCCAGCAGGCAGTGAAGCCTTTTAATTGCTCAAGCAAGAGAAAAGCAAACAAATAAGAAAAATTACTTTAAATTTTAAAGTTCACTCTGGGCCTATAACACTATCAGAATTTTTTTTAATATAGCAGAGTTTGCCCAGACATAGAAGCATGATACTGGATGCAGTAAATATATCTCCCAAGAAATGTATTGCAAAAAAAAAAAGTAAACTTACATTTATTCAGGTAGATTCAGTTCACATTCAGGTTGCAGTCAAAAGAAGAGAAAGAAGCCTAATCTGAAGAGTACATTCCCTATCAGAAATGGCCAGCTTGTCTGGCATCATACATGAGAGAGAGAGAGAGAGAGAGAGAGAGAGAGAGAGAGAGAGAGAGAGAGAAGGGGTCAGCGAGCAGCCCCCAGCTTAAGAAAAAGAGAGGCATCCCATTCAAGGAGATAACACCTATATACACTTACAGTGATGTAGCACCCCCCAATATCCAGGCATGCCGAGTTGCTCATTCCAATACTTTCAAATCAAGATCTGACCCAAGAAACATTATCTTCCATGTCATGCATACATTTGTTGATATTTTTTTCTTCACTGCATATTGATTAATGAAGAATCAAGTAAAATGTGTCCTGATAGTTACTACAGCAAGTTTCTTAGAATCTTAGGGAGATCATAAGGAGTCATGAAGAAGAAAAAGGTGGTCAAAGGCTGGCGTGTAACTGCTATATACAAAGGCTGTGTACTTTGGAATGCCAGTTATTTGGGATTTGTATTGGGGGCATCACATACCCACTGAGCTTCCTCCCCAGGCACTGCCCCCAATTCTTCAGGAATTTTCCATACTGGAGTTGGCAACACTAGATGGGACCAATAATAATAAAAAAAGAATGTTGTGATGATTTCATGGGTTCATAGACTACATAAATATGCCTTGTGAGTTGAGTGCAGCCTTTCCCTGTTTTAGATACTTTGAGCTTTTTCTTGTTGGTTCATTGTTCTCCATTATCTTTTTTTTAACCCCAGAGGACAGCTGAAAGCAATAAAATTGTTTGCAAGATGAATGCTGGAAATATAGTGCCAGTGTTAAACAGAACTGCATTTTTTCCAGTTCTGCACTAAGCCTCTAAGTCAATCTTTGTTGTTCCATTCTAGCTTCAATGCTAAAGATTTTTCCAGTGCAGTCCTACACAGAGTTACTTCAGCCTAAGCCTATTGAAATGAATTGACTTAGACTGGAGTAACTCTTATTAGGATTACACTGTTCATGTGCATCCAACTGCTACAACTAAACAAATTCCTGGACCGAGTATGTTAGGTTTGGGGTGGACATAAGATACCTACCTATATAGAGATTTCCTGCTTAAAATGCTGAGCCATTATCAACTGCGAAATGCTTTCGAGATGCAAGCATGTGGATAATAAAAATTTATTTCACAGTATGGCATGTTTAAAAAAACAAAACATGACTGGCACTGAGCTGCAGCCCAGTAGCAAAATGTGTTTATAAGCAACTGCTACTTCAGAACTTCCAGTGTATCAGTTCCCTGATCTTGGAGGCAAGAGGAGTATGAGGGCAGTCTGTGGGCCATGCACTTAGCTGGCTTGATTTGCAGGATCAGTGAAATCATAAAACACTAAATGTTGAACCAGAAGAACTTCCAAGTTCAAGTGTTTGACTGCGCTTGAATTCTCACCCCTCAGGGGAGAAGAAAAACCTTTAATTTATGAAGTGTCACAGCACATTACAGTGCATCGCATCTTAATACGCCACTGCATGGGGCTGACATTTGTTTGCTTTAATTCCTCAAAATAGCTTTTATTTAGAGCAAATGTTCTCTGCTTTTCAAACAATTCCTGTTCTCCCCTGCTGTGTGTTTTGCCAGTTCCCTTGGGGACAGTTACTCCTGCAGGTCTCTGCCCTCTGCTGGCGATCACTCAGGCCTTTGTCATGGATTTTAATTGTCTTTTTCTTAATAATAATAATAAAATGCTTTCACGCTCTAACAAATATAACAGTGATTCTATTGTCTGTATTTGGTACAGTATACATCACTCCTATAAGAATGGTGAGCTGTCTGTTTGATGGGAACAGGGAAAGTGAAGAAACCAAAGTCTATGCAATAGCAAAAGGTACTCAGCTGTCCTTTCTGAGGATGTGGTAAAGAAATAGCTTTCCACAGAATCAGCATTCACAAAGGAATCCGGTCTTAGGAAATAATTGTGCCTCTTTTCCTGTAGACATTCTCTTCTGCTGGGTTATGGTTGACTGAACAACGACTGACCAAAATAATATGCAGTTCTTTAATGGGTCTTTCTCATGCCTTATTTAGGTTTTCAGAGAATTTTTTCTTATGTTGAAGCCTTTTCCTCTTCAAAATAGCTCTGTTTCCCACTAATAGTAATTAAAGTAGTAGAAAACCAAGTAGTTCCTTCTTCTTCCAGTTCCTTCCTACCCCACTAAATAATCCAAAGTGTGGTGCAGTAATTTTAAGCTCTGGACTTAGTTATCTTAAATGTGTATTACTGTCCTGACTTCCGATGTGAGCCACAAAATGAGACTTAAAGGTGTAGCAAAATTCAGTGGATGACCTTGGGTTAGTCACTCTGAAGCTCATTAGAGTTGGTTTTATACCCCACCCCTCATTATCCAAAGGAGTCTCAGCTTACAATCACGTTCCCTTCCTCTCCCCACAACAGGCACACCCTGCGAGGTAAGTGGGGCTGATAGAGCTCTGAGAGAGCTGTGACTTACTCAAGGTCACCCAGATAGCTTCATGTGGAGGAATGGGGAATCAAGCCCAGTTCTTCAGATTAGAATCTTGCTGCTGTCAACCACCACATCAAAATGGCTCTCAAGACTAAGATGAAATAAGTCTTAGGACTTATTTATTTATTTATTTATTTGTAGTTTACTTTTCTCACTGAGACTCAAAGCAAATTATAAAGAATAAATCAACAAGTCAACAAGGATTGGACACCCAATAAACAAAACAATAGGATTTGACTTGTAGAAATCTAGAACCAACAAGAAATCTGGAACAGAGGTGAAGCAAACCGTAAGTATTAATGTAACACATTAAATTAGAAAGCAAGAATTTATAGCAACAGATAGTATGAATTGTACACACTGGTATAATTCATAGTCACTAACCCTTTACCCCAAGTATCATTTTGAACTATTTTGTTACAGTATAGACCTGTTTCCTATGTAAAAAGCTAGTTTGTGGAAAGCCAGGAGATTGGGAGCCTTCCTGACCTCAACAGGCAGGCCAATATATAAGATGGAGACCACAGCAGAGAAGGAAAGCATACAGACAGTTGTTAATTTTGTGTGTATGTATATATGTGTGTGTGTGTGTGTATGTATATGTATATGTATACAAACACACACAAATATATAGGATTTATGAATCACCCAATCCCTGCAAGCACAAGGCTCTGGGCGAATTACAGCAGTTAAAAACAATGTTAAAATCAATAAACTCTACATATCAGTTATTTGCAGGGTGATACTTGCAGGAGGTTCTGCTCAGATGAGCAAAGTGGTCATGACAGAGTGGCAGTGACGGGCTTTGTATGTGACAGCCAGTACCTAAACTGAGCCCAAGAACTAATGGGCGGCTACTGGAATGTCTGCAGAATGTGAGTAATATGCATTCTCTGGCCCCGGTCACACTGGGGGGAAAGGCATGGCTGAAGTGCGGCTTTTTAGAGCCGCATCAAAAGAGAAGTGCGGCGGCGGGATCAGACAGATCCCGCGAGCTGCCACGCAGTTGCTCCCTGGCATGATCAGATGCCAGGGGGAAGCCACAGACAGGGGAATGAGGCGAGCCTGCTGCGCACGCCCGGGCATGCACAGTTCAACAGGGCCTGGGAAGCTGTGCGGAGAGGGGCGTGGCAGCAATCAGACGCCCGCCTCTGCTGCATGTCAATCGGTTGGTAGCACTGTTTTGGTGCTACCTTTTTGATGTGCAGTTTCGCCGGGACAGGACAGATCGAGGACGGGTGTGCTCCACTTCCCAGATGTTGCGGTATGATCACGCCCACTTGATGCACCCCCGATTCATCTCTCTTGCATGGCAAATCCTCTCGTATGACTGGGGCCTCCATCTAGCTCCTGATAATAGCTGAGCTGCAGAGTTCTGCACCAACTGGAGTCTCCAAATTTACTTTCAAGGGAGACCTATGTAGAGTGCTTTACAGCAATCTAGTTTCAGTATTATCAAGTGGCATGGATCCAGGTTGGCCAACTCATCTGTATCAAGGTAGAGGGCCACCTTCTGGGTAAGACTGAGTTGGAAGAAAGTGTTTTTGGCAGCTGCATGAAGTTGCTTCTCCAGTAGTAATGTTGGATCCAGTATAACACCAGGGCTCTTAACTGAGTCAGGAAGGGTCAGCTAAAGCCCCCCACCCCGAAAGTGGGAAGCACAATGTCCTTCAAGATCCTCGCCTTCCCAATCAGCATTACTTCTGTCTTTCCAGGGTTTAATTTTAGTTTGTTGACTCTTAGTCATTTAACTACAGCAGTCAGGCAGCAATTCAGGACTTCTACCATGTCACCAGGAGATTTGGATAAGGATATATAGAGCTGAGTATCAGTAGCATATTGATGAGATTCAGCCCTCAAACTATAAATGATTTGTCCTAAACTGAAGAGCATGGGGAACAGGACTGCACCCTGTGGAACTCTACAGGCTAGGTCCCACACACTGATGATAACCGGTTTCCAACTGCAATCTTTTGAGTCTGGTCTGTGAGGAATTATTTCAACCACTACAACACACAGGGGTCTTTTGGGGGGGAGCTCAGGAGCCAAGCCCCGCCCCCAGCCGGCGTCCCGGGGAGTCTTTCAGGCAGTCGAATGTCAATTTCAGCTCCATTATATCCTATGGGCCATTGAAGTCAATGGTGAAAACATAGGGTATATTCTGGGGCTGGAGGGGAGGGGTTTGAGGGAGAGGCTTCAAACTCACAGGGTAGCTGATGGAGCTTCTCCCCATGATACCCACCAAGTTTCAAGAACTTTGGATCAGGGGGTCTAATTCTATGGGCCCCTAAACAGGTTGCCCCTATTCCCTCCATTGTTCTCTATGGTGGGAAAAAATTAACTTTTTTTCCCACCATAGAGAACAATGGAGGGAATAGGGGCAACCTGTTTGGGGGCCCATAGAACTGAACCCCCTGGTCCAATATTCTTGACACTTGGTGGGTATCTTGGGGAGAGGCTCCTTTAGCTACCCTGTGAGTTTGGAGCCTCTCCCTCAAACCCCCTCCCCTCCAGCCACCAGAATATACCCTATGTTTTCACCATTGACTTCAATGGCCCATAGGATATAATGGGGCTGAATTGCCACCGAATTTCTTTCATTCCCTCCTTTTCTTCTCTCTTTTTCCTCTTTTCCTCCTTCTTCTCTTCTCTCTTTCTTTCTTCCCCACCTTCTTCTCCTCTCTTTTTTCTCCTTTCCCTGTTTCCCTCCTTCTTCCCTCTCTTTCTTTCCCTCTCCTTTCCTTCTCTTTCTTTCCCTCTTTCCTTCCTTCTTTCCTTCTCTCTACTCTCTCTCTTTCCTTCCCTCTTTCCTCCTTCTGTGGCCCAACTCTCATGAGAAGGAGTTTAAACTTTAAACCCCTTCTCTCTTAGCTCCCCCACCCAGACCAGCTGGGGAAGGGAAGGGGAGGCTTTTGAAGATGCCTCCCCCCCCTTTTGCTTCCCCTTCTGACATCACTTCCGGTGATGTCAGGGGGCGTGGCATATGCTAATAGCATAATAACTCATTAGCATACCATATGCTAATGAGCTCCTGCAGCTGTTTTTCTACGAAAAGACCCCTGACAACACACATCCTCTGATGCCTGTAAGGAAGAAACTGAAAGGAAAAGCAGAAAGGGTCAAAAACATTGGGAAAGCTTGGAGCTTATTTAAAACTACAATCCTAGAAGCTCAGAAAAAATATATACCGCAGGTTAGGAAAGGCACAAATAGGTACAGAAAAAAGCCTGCATGGTTAACAAACTAAGTAATGGAAGCTGTAAAAGGTAAGAAGGATTTCTTTAGGCAATGGAAAGCTAGTCTCAGTGAGGCTGATAAAAGAGAACACAGACTGTGACAAATAAAATGCACATCTGTGATCAGGCAGGCAAAAAGGGAATATGAGGAGCATATAGCAAAAAACATAAAGACCAACAATAAAACTTTCTTCAAGTACATTAGAAGCAGGAAATCAGCCAGGGAGGCAGTGGGGCTCTTGGATGACCAAGGGGTAAAAGGAGTACTGAAGGATGATGGGGAAATGCATTTTTTGCCTCTGACTTCACTGTGGAATATGAGAAGTGCTTACCCACTCCAGAACCACTGATTTTGGGAGGGGTGTTGAAAGACCTGAGTCAGATTGAGGTGACGAGAGAGGAGGTCCTAAGACTGATAGACAACTTAAAAACTGCTGAATCACCAGGCCCAGATGGCATACATCCGAGAGTTCTGAAAGAACTCAAATGTGAGTTTTGTGGGAGGATTGTGAGGCACTCCAAAGGGATCTGTCGAAGATGGGCCAGTGGGCATCAACATGGCAAATGGGGTTCAATGTGGCCAAGTGCAAAGTGATGCACATTGGAGCCAAAAATCCTAAACTATAAATACACATTGATGGGGTCCAAACTGGCAGAGACTGACCAAGAGAGAGATCTTGGAGTCATAGTAGATAACTCACTGAAAATGTTGAGACAGTGTGTGATTGTAATAAAAAGGGCCAATGCTATGCTGGGGATTATTAGGAAGGGAATTGAAAACAAATCAGACAGTATCATCGTGCCCCTGTATAAATCCATGTGCGACCTCATTTGGAGTCCTGTGTACAGTTCTGGTCACCACACCTCAAAAAGGATATTATAGCATTGGGAAAAGTGCAGAAAAGGGCAACTAGAATGATAAAAGGGTTGGAACACTTCCCCTATGAAGAAAGGTTAAAATGCTTGGGGCTCTTTAGCTTGGAGAAATGACAGCTGAGGGGTAACATGATTGAGGTTTATAAGATTATGTATGGGATAGAGCAGGTAGAGAAAGAAGTACTTTTCTCCCTTTCTCACAATACAAGAACTTGTGGGCACTCAATGAAATTGCTGAGCAGTTGGGTTAGAATGGATAAAAGGAAGTACTTCTTCACCCAAAGAGTGATTAGCACATGGAATTCACTGCCACGGGAGGTGGTGGCAGCTACAAGCATGGGCAGCTTCAAGAGGGAATTAGATAAACATATGGAGTAGATGCCCATCAGTTATTAGCCACAAGGTATAGATAGGAACTCTCAAGCTGGGGCAAGTGATGCTCTGTATTCTTGGTGCTTGGGGGGGCAACAGTGGGAGGGCTTCTAGTGTCCTGGCCCCATTGCTGGACCTCCTGATGGCACCTGGTATTTTTGGCCACTGTGTGACAGAGTTTTGGATTAGATGGGCCACTGGCCTGATCCAACATTGGCTTCTCTTATGTTCTTATGTTCTTACTTCTGTTCTCAACAAGATGGCATGGTTCATTGTATGAAAGGCAGCAGGTAAATCCAGTAGGAGCAACAAAGAGGCATGGCCTTTCTCTACATTCATACCTGAGCTCATTGAAGAATGAGAGAATTATATTCAAATTTTTAAAAATGATAAAATAAAGATTTTTCTTAAAGCCCAAGTGGTAGAAAAAAGGGTGACTTTCTGTTCTTCCCATTCCCTTGTGTCAGAGGGGGAAGGGAATTATTCTTCACTCCATTCCCTTCCTTTTTCATCCATATATCCATTACATTATTATTGCACCCTTTCCCCAAGGCACTCAGGGCAGTATACAAGGTTCTCACCTCTATTTGTCCTTGCAACAACTTTGTGAGTTGGGCTTGGCTGAGATAGTGATCGACAGCAGAGCACCTGGTGAGCTTCATGACTGAAGAAGAATTTGAACTCAGGTTTTAACAGTCTAGCACCCTAACCATTACCTCAGTTTTCCACCCCTTTCGAAAGAACAGGTAAAGGGAATCAAGACGGATGCAACTTTTCATATATCCCTGGGAGGGGTGGAGAGAAAGGTAAGGAACCTTCAGTGATAATCAAAGAGGGAGGTAACAGGAGAGGAAGATTTTGCGGGCAGTGCCCATATCACAGGTTGCCATTAGTTATGGCCATTGTTGACTCAGAGGAGGGTTCTATGTTCTTTACCACTCTTCATATCAGTGATGCCATCTGTATCACTGCTCCCAACTGAGGGGAGGAAGCAGCTGTTCCCTCTTAACGCCAGACAGCTGAAGAACCATTCGCTTAGTGCACCTCAGGCAGTGTGGTGGTGCTGGTGGATGCTGGCAGCTGCTGCCACTGCCATATGTTAGTTATAATGTAGTGTCTCCTCATCCAAGTCTTGAGCAGCTGTAGACTTAGAAAATGTACATGAGGCTTACTTGGCTCCTCTGCCTTGTTCCCATCAGGGTCATCCTCTCTTTTCCCCATCCCTCTAGCCATCCCCAGCAGCCTCATCTTTTTTTCCCCTAATGCCTGCCATCCCATTGTCTGGGAGCGATCATGGCTCAGTGGTAAAGCGTTTGCTTGGCATGCAGAATGTCCAAGGTTCAATCCCTGGCATCTCCAGTTAAGGATCATGTAGTAGGTGATGTGAAAGACCTTAATGGACCAATGGTCTGATTCAGTATAAGGCAACTTCATGTGATCATGTGATTGTCTAGTGCAGGATGGAGGGTGCAAATGGAGTTGCCAACCGCCAAGTGTGGCCTGGAGATCTCCTGGAACTACAACTGATTTCCTGGCTGCAATAGCATTGCCATGCCATGCCATGCAACTGGTGGGAAAGTTGGGGTGGGGCCATGGAGGGTCATGACATCATCTGTGCCACTACCTCACTTATGGGGAAAACCTGAAAGTGACATAGGGTAGCTTTAGGAATCTCCAGAAATTCTGTGGTAAAATCATAGCGTTTCCAACTGGTTCCTAGAGCTACTGTACATCACTTCTGGGTTTCCCCAGGAAGTCATGTAGTGGCACAGATGACAACACTTTTCTTATTTGTGATGTATCCCATCATTAATAAGAGTGAGGCAGGCAACTAGGGCTTCTGGCAGGAGGCTTCCTGCCATAGCAGAAGGCCTGGCAGCCCTGCTACAGAGATTAGTTCCCCTGGTGAAAATAGCTGCTTGGTATGGAGCACTCTGGCATTATATCCTGCTGAGATCCCTCGCCTCACTAAAGCCCTTCCTCCCCAGGATCCATCCCCAAAATCAATTTGACAACCCCAGGTGCAAAATAGCTGCTCTGGGAAACCCAAGAGGGGGTATTTCCAATAAGACTGCCTGTAACCTGTGGGGGTGGGGGGAGGGAGCTGCTGAGCCAGTCTTCAGACTTCAGCCCTGATGCCCAGCCATGACAGTACCAGTGATTCAAGACAAAAAAGAAGGAACTTGCAGATTTTAGACCATATCATTTACTTCACAAAGTATATTATATATGAGCCTAATATATACAAAAGTGAATGTGCCAGTGACAGAAAGGAACTCTTTATTTATTAGCTGGGACTTTTGGATTTCTTTGAAAGAAAAATCAAACTTCTTTTCCCTTGTTATGTTCCCATGGAGAGGCAATACAGAGCAGGCAGGCAACCTTGCAAGAAGAGAGCAGCAAGGGGCTACTACCTAGAAGAAGCCACGATAAACTCTGAAACTACTGATCATCTCTGCACCATGCAGGGCTCTGGAAATGTCTTTTCTGCCTCCTCTGCTGCTCCCCTGCTTGCACCATTCTGATCTCCCAGGGTGTAAAACAAATGAAACAATTTCAAAATGGCCAGCAATTTTGTTACAGTTAAGTTCAAGGGCAGAGGACAGATCTGCCTTTTTGGCCCTCTTTTTATCCTGTTCTGCTTTGGGTTTTCAGAACTGTAGAGGCAACAGTCTTTTGTACGTTGTATTGTGCAAATACAGACTTCCTTTTAAACATTTTAACACCCTCTATACTCTTGAAAGCTACTGAGCACAGGCTGACTGTACAGAAGACCAGAGGGAGCAAAACACATGTGGAAAAGGTGGCGGGGGAACTCAAAGCAATAGGGACAAACAAGTGAAAAAAATGACAGCACAGAAGTAAGGAAGCTGGGGAGGGAGGCGTAATCCAATTTTGCCTTTGGAGAGGTCATGAAAGTGAGTGTGCTAATTCCTAATAATTATTTATTGCATTCTTTATTGATTTAAAGACTATATATTCTACTATTCTCTCAGCCTAAAAAGGTTCCTGGGACAGCTTTCAGCAAGAAATGAGAGTTGTATATTTTGTACTCTGCTATCAAAAATCTGAGTATAAAATGTATTGTCAGTAGCTCTAAGCACTGTGATACTTGAATTTAAAAATGCCTCACCTACCCTGCCTTTTTACATTTGTCTTTCTCTTTTCAACAAAGGGCCTGGTGATAATTTAACACAACTGTCCTCAATTGCTTACACTTTTCTTCTGATCATAGAACATATAAATGGTTCCCAGGCAGCCTTCCATCTAGGTGGCATACAGGACCAAATCTCTTCAACATCACACTAGTACAACTGTGCATTGAGTTCTGTGTTATTTGCTCCCCCCTCCAATGCACTCTCACACAAGCAGAAGTATCCTTCAGGTCACTGTCCAGGCCTTTTGAATTACAGAATGCCATTATGAAGAATGCACCCCTGGGTTTTATGCTGGTACTCTAAAGCTTTCAATGATCAACACTATAGTTAACTCTCAGTGCAATTCTAAGCAGAGGTACACCGTTCTAAACTCATTGAAGTCATTACTGTTACTGTTCCACAGTGCAATATCCAATAAATGAAATAAAAAGATACACAATCATTGCTTCACAGTCTTGAGTAACAGAATGAACTGATGTGAAGTTCACACATACATGTATGCAGGGCTCTTTTTGTAGCACGAATTCCTTTGCATATAAGGCGACACACCCCTAATGTAGCCAATCCTCCAAGAGCTTACAGAGCTCTTCTTACGGGGCTACAGTAAGCTCTTGAAGTGTTGGCTACATTAGGGGTGTGTTGCCTAATATGCAAAGGAGTTCCTGCTACAAAAAAAGCCCTGCATGTAAGTATGTATGTATGTGTGTGTATATGTGTGAGCTTTGACACTTGAAAGCTTCTGTCCTGAAAATCTTGTTGGTCTCTAAGATGCTACTGAACTGGAATCTAACTGTTCTATTGTATACCAACATGGCTACCCTCTGAAACTGTGTGTGTAAACCTAAAGTGTGTATGTGAGATAGGAAAGCTAGTGTTCAATTGGTTTTTAACACTTGCCTTTTTTCTTGTTGATTGCCAGAAGTTTTATTTGAAAGTGAAACCTTTCTTCTAATGTGCCATTTGCAGTTTATTGTTTGGGGGAAGGTGTGGTTGGTATGTTTATTATCTTGCCAAGATGTTTTAGTGACTTCTAATACTATCATAAATTTTACACATTAAAAGTATAGAGGATTCATACAGACTTAAATCAACCTAATGTCATCAGTTACAGAGTACCCTTTTTAGGATGAATGTTCCCCTCCTTCATATGTATTTTTGAAAATAGTTTTGTTTTTAAAAACACACACACATTATTGTGAACTACAAACTGTTCCAATCAGTTCTGGGCATCGTTGGTCAAAACCATACTGTTTTTCCAGGACATAGCTTTACTAAGCAAAATTCTTCACACATGTATCTTACTCCTCTCACTGCCTCTGAACAAATACCATTCAATTCTCATCAATAGAGTTTTGATATGTAGATAAAGTAATTTGTGGTGTTGACCATAATTACTGATTGATATAGTTCTGTGGAGAGGAAGCGGTTGAAACCTGCTGTTCTGCATCTCACAAAATGCTTTAGATGTGCATGGATTTGAGTAAGGGCAGTGTATCAAACAGGACTGTCAAACAGTTGCCCAACTGGCTGGGGATATAACAATGACCCATTTGTCACAGGAAAGAAGAAAGAGGAATAGCAGAGGCAGCAGGTTCCCTTGCAATTGGCAGTGATCAGCACTTGACTCACACAGGCTTGTTGGGAAAAGGAGAAATTGTTGAACTCTTGGAATGGGACCAGTGATACCAAAGAATACCAGGCATACCCTTGAATGCTTCCCGCTGGTGGGAAGTAACCAACATTTATCACAAAGTTGTGTTGCCAAATTCTTGCTTATGAAATCATGGTTGTCATTGCTCTTTTCCATGCTTTATTCAAGAACTATTTTTGTAAAAAGGAAGTGTCTGAGACCAGGTGAAAGTTGTAGTTGGGCACTTCCTTTTAGCCTCGTTCTAGCTTGGTTTCCTTGTACTTATATAGGCTGTGATCACACACACTAAATAATCCACTTTCAATCCATTTTCCAGCTGGATTTTGCCAGTTCACAAAGGCCCATTCTGCATCTAGCATTCACTCCATTGTTTTACCAAACCCACACAGAAACAGAAAAAGATCCGGGTCAAAATCACATTCAAATACCCCGTGCCAACACTGTACTGACTGCAAGGTCACCCCTGAATGGCCATAAAATGGCCATAAACCTATGCAGACAGTACCATAAAACTGAGAGATCAAAGGAAGTGAACCCGGCATGCAGTCTGGACACTGCCATAGAATCCAACAATCAATCAAAGTGAAAGTGGCATGCAATGTAAAGGGGAATTTCTGTTCCAGCATATGTTTGGTAAAACAGTGGAACAAATGCTAGATGCAGAATGGGCCACAGTAAAATCCAGCTGGAAAGTGCATTGAAAGTAGATTAAAAGTGGATTGTTTAGTATGTGTGATTGCAGCCATAGATAATATACAATTAGGGATGGGCAGGAACCGGCTGATGAACTGAAGTTTATCACAAATTTTGGCCTATTTGTGGTTCGTGAAGCAATGTTCACGAACTGAATAACCGCCACAAATTCATAAATTTTGATGCAGTTTGTGGTGGTTTATGGTGATTCATGAAGACCAGAAAGCGGGGGTTTAAATCCCTGCTTTCTGCTCTTCATGCACAAAAAACAGCTGAGCAGCTGGAAGCCATTTAAACCACTGCTTTCTACTCCCTGTGAAAAGCTGCAGGGACCAGAAAATGGGTTCAAATTGTTCCAAGCCTGGGACTGGCTGCCCAAGAAAGTCCCTTTAAACAGTTTGCTCTGCGTGGCTCAGCTGTTTAAATGGGCTTTTTAGGCCACCAGCCCTTGGAGCTAGCTGCCCAAGAAAGCCCCTTTAAACAGCTGAGCCGTAGCAGCAGGCTGCCCCGTGACTAAGCTGTCTCTGATCTAAATAGCTGAGCCACAGGGGCAGCCTGCTCCCACAGCTCAGTTGTTTAGATCAGAAACAGCTGAGCTGCAGGGGCAGCCTGCTCCCATGGCTTTAGAAGCCACAACAAATAAGCCATGTGAGAAGGCTGCCCCTGCAGCTCAACTGTTTTGGGAATGAACCTTGTGAATCTAGTTTGGTTTGTATGAGAGCTGACTGGGTTCATGATTCAGTTTGTGGTTCATCCATGAACCAAACCGCATTTGTGTCAAACCGCATTTTTGTGCTTCATGCGCATCCCTGCCTAGAATAACTTCAGATATAAAATACAAGCCAGAAAAGAGGGAAATCTGGCCTGAAAATTAAGTACTAGTGATGTCTTTTGGGAGGGGAGAGAGAAACTGTGAACAAATCTTATGTGTGTGTATGTATAGACAGAAAGAACTGTGGTAAGTATACTAGAAGAAACACAGCAGCCAAATTGTAATTTACTGAGCTTAATCAACAGTGACAAGGGGGCAGTTTACTGTAGCCAAAATGTAGATTGAAATCTAATTGCATCCCCTTGATTACACTGGGCACCTTGAGAAATAAAGATAGAAATGAGATAACATGTTTCCTCCAGGCTTTGGTGATTGTTGATGTTCTTTTTCTCTTTCTCACAAAAGAGACAGTAATGGGATTGAATCACCTCTTTGCCTTGGTACTGTTTTACTTATCTCTGACATATGCTGTTTGTTGGACCAACTTTAATTCAAACCATAAGCAAGCTCTGCTATATCTGAAAGACTAGACTCTTCTTACCTACATTCATGCAAACTGCTGTGAACTTCACATATGAATGTGAACTTTAAACATTACTAACCAAGATTCAGTCAGAGGCATGTGCCACTTGTAAATACAGTAAATGGTCTAAATCCAAACAGAATTATTTCTAACATATGGAATAGTTGGAAACCTTCTGATCTGACAGTTATTGTGGTGCCTTGCTGACTGATTTCAGTTTCCTGAGGGAGAAAGATGGGAGGAGCAGTGAAGTAACAGAAGGACTTAACAAATGTGGACCTAACAAGACCATTATCCAAACAGAACAATTAGCCTATTTTTCCCACCAGACACAATTTTTCCAGGTGACATGTCTAGGCACATTGTTTCTACTTTCTGCTAATCATTGCAATATTTCAGTGGCTTTGGATAGACTTTGGAAGCTATATCAACATGGGACTTAAATTTCTATGAGCTACAACATTCTGTGGGGCTGTGCCCCTAAGCAGGAACAAAGGCTTGGCAGGCAGGCAGGGCTTATTGGAAGAGATAGAGGCAGAATGTATGTCTTCTCTACTTTCTAACAGGCTGACAGCCTGCTTGCCTGCAGGGGACAGATGCAAAGACTTCTTGCACATATTGGCATAACTGCAGAGATTGGAGAGACCAGGGGCAAGGTTTTGATCCCCATAGCCTGCCATTTGTAGCCTGCTTCCCTTGTAAACTGGGGAGGAACACATATAGAAGCTTAATATTCCTCTCCATGGTGGTAAAGAAAAAGAACATACATGTGAGAGATGCAAGAGGTATCGTTGGTAACAAAATAACAGATCATCTTTTTCTGGAAGAGAGCCCATTGCTGAGAATCCAAGATCACCTGGAAATCTTTATTATGGCCATGGTCAGATGTGCCTTTAAATCCAACTCAGCTGTGGATGCCTGATGGATCTAAAGGGCATGATGGATCTAAAGGACAGCAACATCTGGGAAAGGTCCCACAGATGACAGCACCCTGTGCTGCCCCACCACAGAAGCAGAGTTAAAAGACACCAGGGAAAGTCTGGTCCTAATGCTTATACCCTCCTGGTTGTGAACTCCTCTCCCCTGCTGGGATTTGGGTGCTAGGTGGACTCAGGGCTCATGGCCACACAAGAGAGATTGGGCCAGATAACAGCCTTGCATGACCAGTACTACAAGGTTTCAGCATTGGTGGGCTCAGGGGACTTGGCAAGGTGCTCCCTCACCATCACCTCTGCTGAATCCTCCTCCACTGCATGCCTGGTATCCCTGCCGCTGATGATCTCTCAGTTCTCCACTGGCAGCCAATAGTGGGCAGACGATGGCTTTGACACGCACACACTTCACCTCTGACAGCATGTTGGCACCAGCGTCCATGACCATGTAACAAGGGACAATGTTGCCGCCGCCACCACCACTCTCTCAAGCTACTCTGTAGCACATGGCAGTGATGTTTTGGGCCATGTGGTCTACATCCCCTTGATCATCACCACTGCAGCCAGTGAAAGGCTACATCCTCCACAAGGGAGAAGAGTTGGCCATCCACAGCACTCGTCTCACCAACGACGAGGTGAGGAACTGCTTCCTGGGCCCTCCACATGGCCCTTTTGACCTCTTGATGAGTGCCCCACCTTGGTTTCACTCACAGCAGCCTAAGGGGGGGGATTTCTTGAAGGGGCCTCTTGCTCCCCCTTCACTTCTCTCTGTAGAGAAGAAGTGGGCTTCTTCTTTCTCCTGCTGCCTGCCACTCTTTCCTCCAGCAGCAGCATGGTTTGGTGAACCCTTTGCAGGTGTCTGTGAAGGAGAGAAAAGGATAAGTGTTAAAGGGTTGCGCCCCTCTGGGAGGCACAGCTGCTTTCTGATGCTGGGCGGGGAGGGGCCACGGAGGGGTGTATTCAAAGTGGAAGCAGTAACAGGGATTTGAGATGTGGAAGGGGGGATGCTTCCCCCCCACACCTCTGAATCACTACTGTCAGAGTCCTCCTCTTCAAAGAGTGTTAGCAACTCCTGCTGCCTCTGGGCAGTGCTAACAACTCTTTTGCCTCTGTAGAGAGCCCCAGGAACAGATCAGGGGAAGGAGGCTCTGAGACCTCTGGTGATGCCCTGCTAAGGCCAAGCTCCAGTGGGTTGGCAGGATGGAAGAGGGACCTGTGGTACACAGAGTGTGGAAGACTTCTCCCTACAATAAGCACCCTTTCAGGGCCGGACCGTCATAGGCCAAATCTAGGCGGCCGCCTGGGGCGCTGGCCTGCAGGGGGCACTGGTGGGCCATCCTGTGTTCATTTCCTGTCCGCTCCCATTGGCCCAGAACTGTTGCCGTGCCTGCCTCCCCAGGCACCCACCACAGAGGTGTCTGCTGCCCCGCGCCCTCCAGGCTGTGTCCCGGCACCGGCAGCATCTGGCGGAGCCTGTCTGGGGTGCCCTTTCTGGCCCTGTGCTGTGCTCCGCCACCTCTAAAAGAACCTGGAGCCCGCCCTGCCTGGCCAACCCCTCCCTCCCTCCCGAGCCTGGTGCCACCGGAGGGCTTCTCCCGCATGCTAGGGAGGGGCACCCGCAAAAGGGGGGGCAAGCAGAGATATCCTCCCCCCAACCTCCCCCCCGCTAGGCTTCCCTGGGCTGGGGGGGGCGGAGGCTGGCAAAGGAGCCCACAGCGTCCTGGAGGGAAAAGGGGGGGATCAGTTGCATCTTCGGGCTCCTGCCTCTTCTAGCCTCAGGAGCGGAAGCTGGCTGTCTTTGCTTGTTTTTTTTTTGGGGGGGGATACATGCATTTTTTTGCATTTGCATTTTTTGGAGGGGGGGATCTATTTGCATTTTTAAGCCGGGCCCGCATCTTTGGGCGCCTCTCGCTGATCTGTCCGAGGTGCCTTTTCCGCCCTGCTTAAGGAATGCCCCCCCCCGCCTTCCTCCCGGCGCTCTGCAGGCTGCAGGTGCAAAACTGGGGGGGGCGGGGGGAGCTGGGCCGGGCTGGAGCGGAACAAGGGTACCCCCTGGGAGCAAAGGCGCTCCCCCTCCCCACCCTGCAGTCCCAGGAGCAGAAATTCTACTATTTAACTCACACACATCCCCCCAAAAAAACCAAAGGTGTCCAGGAATTTGCCCTCCGGGAGATGGCAACCCCAGGACAGCCATGACCCGGCAGGATCCCCGCCTCCCCCCCCCAAGAGCTCCAACTTTATACTCCACCCCCCACACACAGAGAGACCGTGGTGCATGCCCTTACTTCCAAGGAGACCTCCCCGCGGGGGGGAGTTCCAGCTGTGCCACTTTTCTGGGCTGCGGCTTCTGCAGAAGCAACCCCCCTCCCTGGACACGCATGCCCCCCCCGCCCTCCCAGAGGAGCAGAAGAGCCCCTCCTCTCCTCCGCCCCCCCCACTCAGCTCTGAAAGGGTTAAAGCAGCCGAGCCTCTTTGCTGGAGGGGCCGAGGGGGGGAGCTCTTGGGGAGGGGGACTCATGAGGGGTTTGCTCTCTCCAAAGAAAAGAAAAGGAGGTCAAGCTGGAGAGAGGCTCTGGAGCAATATTGTGGGAAGGGCAGTGCAGGACTCTAGCGCTTCTATTCACCCTTTTCTGGTGCAAAAAGGACTCCAGAAAGGTGGGGCATGGGGTTGCCAGTCTCCAGGTGGGGCCTGCGGATCTCCCGCTTTCATAGCTGATCTCCAGCTGACAGAGACCGGCTCCTCTGGGAGGGAAGGAGGAGGAGGAGGCGCCGCTGCTGCTGCCTGGGAGCCCGACGGCGGGTGGGTGGGCGGGGATCCGGAGAGTCCGTTTTTGCTTTTGCTCTTAGACAGAGGAGGGAGGGGCAGGGGCTGCCCAGGGGGCCGCTGGCTGGCTGGCACACATGGCGGCTGGGCTCGGCGGGCTCCCCTCCAGGTGCCGTCTCTTCCACATGTCCCTCTGCTGCCTCGGTGGAGAGGGCAGGGACTTCTTTGTCTCCAGGCCCTGCCTGGAGGTTGGCAACTGCCACATAATTGGGCACGTGGGGGGTGCACCCGAAGGTAGCCCCACCTAGGGTGCAAAAAACCTTGGGCCGGCCCTGCACCCTTTGCACCCACTTTCACTCTCACAGCACACAGAGGTGTTCATACTCAGAGACCCCAGAAATGTAATCCACCCTCAACTTGGAGATATTGCAGAGGAGCCAGTCCTAACATCCAATTTGGAAACAACCCTAGAGGCACATGTATTACTTAGGAACATCTTTGATGTAGCCCCTATGTACTATTTCCATGTATGAACATTTGTCAGGACTTCAATCCATAAACATTTGGTTGGGCAAGAAACTCTAAACTTCCTTTATTATGCAAGACAGTTTGCATCACTAATCACTTTAAATGGAAACTCTGTTTTCCACTGGTCTGGTGTCGCTGGGGTGCCTGCTAAACTGTTGTGCGGTTACTTTGGGGAGCCCCATCAGAAGTCTTGTCATGTCTGCCTTTCTGACCTTCCAGATCTGCCTTTGGAGAATTGTGGGTGGCCCAACCAGCCCAACAGGTGTTTCCTCTGCAGGGTAGAAGGATACACTGTAGTGTTTCAGCCCTGAAGAGTTGCCATTTAAATATTCTAAATAAAATAATTTAAAAATAAATATTCCAAGACAATTTGCCTGGTGATTCTATCCTTCCTACATCTACTAAGGGTCAGTTCATATTATATAAAGTCATGTTCCCCATGTGGCCAGTAGTCTGAGAGCTGTGTGCTCAGAAATCAGTCCTTAGGCATATGGAGGCCTGGTTCAGATTGTGACCATGGTGTGCTAGGAGAGGGGGTTTAAGCTCCCCCACATGCTGTTTTCTGTTTGAACTGAAATGAACCAGGGAACCACAATTTGCCCTAATAGGGAAACTTAAGTGTAGTCATCACTAGATGCATGTTTCCCCAACAGGGCAAGTAGTGGTTCTTCAGGTTCATCAGGGTAACAGAGCACAGGGAAGACTTGAACCCTCTTTCCCCATGTGCTGAAGTCCTGATCTGAATTGAGCTCTAATGTGTCAGAGAACTGATTTCAAAGGATGGAACTCCAGATGCACATTTAGTCATCAGGACCCACAAAGAAATCCACGGACTTTGTAAGCTATTTTATATCTATCTTTAGGATTAGCCTATAACCAAAGTAATTGCTTCAGGTGCTGCTACCTTCCTGGTTTTAGAGGAGGGGGCTATGGATCAGTGGTATAACATCTGTTTTGCATGTAGAAGAACCCGGATTCAGTCCCTAGCATCTCTAGTCTTTAAAAGGTACAGGTGATGTAAAAGACCTCTCACTGAGACCCTGGGGAGTTGCTGGTAGTCAGGTTAGACATTACTGACCTTGACAGATCAATCGTTTGACTAAGTAGGAGGGACTCATGTATTTCCAAATAGGGATCTGGTGAAGGTGAAAATAGCACAACTTAAAAAACAGAGTTAACATTATGTTTTTTTCCTACTCCTTTAAGTAACTGTAACCCCAGGGTTTGAGCATGCAGATGAGAGCGAAAACTCCCCATGATCATCCCTGGTCCTGTCATGGACTGGCTGACTAAATTAATGAATGTATGAATATATAGTATTCCTTTAAAAGCACCAAGCTCACAATTGCAGCTAGTACATGGGTATCTTCCAGTGCAGGTAAAGGAAAAGGAAATCTTTTAAAGGTCTGTAAGTTTGCTACATTGAGAGATGACTAGCATAAGCCCCAAGTATTGACTGCCCCCCTCCTTTTCCTGCCTCCCACACTCTTAGTTGCTCCACCCTGCCCATGTATCATACATACAGCCCAGTAGGGGGTTGCCTGGAAATCACTGGGATTATCTCCCAATTTTTTCTCAGATAATTTCGCCGAGAGGTTATGCAGAGCTGAATGATTTAGAGGCTTGGAATCACAGACTATGGGCTTTAGGATGCTCACAGGTGCCTATCTGAACAGAAACGTTCAATACTTATTTTATCTTCATTTAATTGGCTGGGAAAAATCTATTTTCTCTATCTTTTCAGAGTTCTGTGTGAGCTTTCACAAGGACAAGATGACCTACGTATTTTTTTCATTGTCCCTCAGTTTTATAGAAATAAAGTAACAGCTGCCATCTCAGCTCAGGTTTTTTTGGTTCTAGAATGGAACTGAGATTCTTTGAGATAGTGTTATAGTCCCATAAGAGTCTCCTGAATAAACTGTTACAAAACATAGAACTCAGCTTGTGCCTACTAAGTCTGTCTTATACATTCCAGAATACCAAAATCTACCTCTTCTCTCAAGCAAGCAACATTTTGGTAAAGTATCTGTCCCAGAACAAAGCTTGAAAAATAAATAAGATAAAATGTTTAAGCACAGATTTTTTTAAAAAAGGAAAGGATATGAGTATATTAGGAAGGAGGGGAGAGAGAGAAAGGTATCATTAGATGAACTTTCCATCCAAACACATCTACTAATTGAGTCCACCAGCAGGATCTTCTATTTCAAGCCATTCCAGAAAGAAGAAACTAGACTCCCCCTCCCCATACTGGATTTTAAGAAACAAATGAAAATGAGGCGAATCTCTTAGCTGTTACAGTATTTATGGGATAAATAGTTTCCATTTCATGGCTATCAATACCTCAGCACTTTAAGTCCATTAAACTGCTGGTGGTAATACGTTTCAGTAATGGGCAAGTGTTGATTTAAAGTGAAGAAAAAACTGTTTTGTGCTCTACTCAAGCAGCTATGAATTTAGTAATGTGACCATGTCATTTAATATGTGCTTTGCAAAGATGTGCACATGGCTGATGTCCACTTCTTCATGAATAAGGCCAGGTGTCTTCAAGAGGAGTCCATGGGCAGCCTTCTTACCCCAAATCAATAAATAGCCAATGGAGTTGGAGCAGTGCTCTCTTTCATAATCTCTCAAGGTCATTGCAACTGTAAGTGAACCTAAGGAACAGTGAATTTGTGAAAGGCTGTGGGTTGAAATAATAGTACTGCATTGAGCTAGTTTGTCTCTAGACACACAGATAAGGTATTAAGGAGATGCCTCACCGTATCATCCACAAGTTTCTCAGAAAGATAACCTTATTTATTCGGTTCTTGATGTGGCTGTCCAGTATGAACAGAATATTTATTCTACTGTGCTTCTATACCACACTCACTTTCATGATTTTTGAAATAGCACCAATTTATTTTCTCCTTTACTGTATAGCCTAAGACAGTTCTGTTCTATTTGGAAAGAACTGAAGCAGCCTTTATTTACCATTGGCTGGAAACAAATACCTTCTTCCTTTGTACCGAATGAAGGGGGGGTAGAATTTGAATGGAGGCTCTGTAGTATTTAAACAGCAAGGCCACTATTTTATACTATTATTTTGTACTATTATAGAAAAATTACCTTGGCTTTTTTTTTGTATTAATGAGAGTTTTGTTTTGTTAAAAACCTTGGAAGTGTTTCCTCCATATATGCATTCCTTTCAGGCTGCATTTGAGAAAATGTGTTTAAGTGATGCCTAATCAATCTGACTATCTGCACCTTTCCATTTACATATTTATTTAGTGCATTTTTATCCCACCTTCCTCCAGAAGCTCCAGACAGCACACACCATTCTCCCTTCCTCTGTTTTACCCCCACAGCAACCCTGTGTGATAGATCAAGATGAAAGAGAGACTGGCCCAAGAAGGTCACCTAGCAAGCTTCATGCCCCAGTGGGGATTGGAACCTGAGTCTTCTGAATCCTTGTCCAACTCTGATCAGCTTGTCCAATCAGTGCCTACGTGTATATGTACACAAGAGAGAGAAATCTCTTTCAGAAATCAAATTTGTATTTAGTGCTGTTCAGAATTTTCACAAGGACTGATGTTTGACACAAAAATTGTGTGCTCACTGCATGGAGCTCTTATATCTCAGGGAGCAGGCTCATTCCCTTGAGGCTGGGGTTGCCAATCTGTAGAAGGTGAGGCACAGAGAGAGGTTTGGGGAAGAGACCTTCAGAGACTCCTGTGTTGCCCTGCAAGGTGCTTATAGCACTCTTATGGACTTCAACATGCAGGCAACCCCCCCACCCCTCTTTACCTCCACCAGATGATGCATTTAGGCTCCACAGCATAACAAAGGAGCCTCTGCCAGGAAGGGATTAGCTGGCTGACTCATCACTCAACTCATCAACCAGATTGCCACAGCCCAGCTAAACTCATCAATTCATCAGCCAGAGTCATTAACAGACAATACCCCTGGACTCAGCTATTGTTCTCCAAAGGTGCCACTGGTAAAGTGATTAGATTCAACACTGCCCAACCCTGCCCCATCCTCCTGCAACCATTTTTTAAGGAAACTTCCAGGGAATGGATCGGGGAGGGGGGATGGACCAGAAGGGGACATGCCAAGGGAGGTGGCCTGCAAAGACCACCCACCATCCCCATAGTGCATAAAACAGCAGGACCCTATGTGCTCTCTTTATCTCCATATCTAAGCCCTGCCCCATCCTGCTGACTCTCGGTGTAGCACTGCCCAGAGTCATGTGTTCTGTTGGTTTCTGCCTTTATTCTTGGTTTTACTGGAAAGGTGGGACTTCTGTATACATAGGCTTGTGTCCCTTAGTTGCCAATTGCTCATTAAATATTATAATTCCCCACAATTATTAATAACTAAAGCAATTTGGCTAACACCTGTGTTGGCAGCTCTTCTGCTGTTAAAGGAGAGTGAGAGTCTGAAGGTCAGAGGGTGCCAGTCTGAGGAGGAGGAATGTGATCCCTTGGGTAACAGACCAATATCCTCTCATTCTGAGAGGTGGTTTTTGGTAGTGGGTGATTTTAGAGAGTGGGGTCTGTGACAGGCATTTTAACCACATGGTGGTGACTTGCCTGCATGGTACAAAGGCTGCAGACATCGTGTGCTGTCTAGACAGCTTAATAGATAGAGCTGGGGTGGAGTCTGCATTGAGTCATGGTGTATGTTGGCACCAATCACATTGAGGAAAGTAGCTGTATGGTCCTGGAGGAAAACTTTAGGTCACTAGGCAGAAAGTTAAAGGCCAGGACCTCAAAGGTAGCACTCTCAGAAGTGCTTCTGAGTCCACGTGCAGGGCCAGCTAGACAGGCACAGATCAGGGTCTCAATGCGTAGATGAAAAAGTGGTGCCTGGAGGAAGGGTTTAGATTTGTTAGGCACTGGGGAACTTTCTGGGACCAAACCTGAACAAAACCTGTGCAAAAGGGATGGGCTTCACTTGAACCAAAAGGGAACCAGGCTGCTGGCAATTAGTATCAAAAAGGTGGCAGAGTAGCTTCTAAACTAATCCCAGGGGGAAAGTTAACATGAGCTGGGGAGCCTCCAGTTCAAAACAAGTCTATCCAAAGAGACGGTTGCATAAAAACTCAGAGTAATATTGATAGGCGTATAATATAACTTGGGAGTGAGTGCAGGATGGCAAATGAGGACTGTATGTGGAGATTAAGGGGCTGAGTGAGGTGACTGTTGCTGGATTTTTTAAAATTTAATTTTTTAATCCCAAAGCATTTTACAAGATATAGTTTACACAAACAAATGAGTGGGGAGGGGTGATATTGGAATTACCTGTGAGATTCTTCAGTAAATATAAGTGGTAACATAGGAAGTTACCAAATACATGCAAGTCTTGCCAGCTAGTCAGTGCACAATTCCAGTCTGATGAAGGAGGTGTGTCCACATTTGGGGGTTTTTTTGTTTGTTTTAAATGCTAACACAACAATAACTGGGTCTTAAGGTTTCATTAACTGAATTCCACTGAACTTGCATCTGAACAAAATCAAAGTCTTTGTACAGTGATTTTGTTTCGAACTGTTCAGTGACTCTTCAGCATGCTGGGCTATTTGTCCAAACTGATATGGGAGAAGTATGTAAGACCTGAGGCTGGTCTGGAAAACATCAGATGTAAAATGTGATTTCTGTGGCTCTCAGATACAAGCAAAAATGGTGACAGGTTGCTCTGTGTGCTTCAGAAAAGTCCACTTTGGCAGGCTACTCAAGCCAGGAGGCTTCCAGAATGCCAGATTGCCAAAAGGTCAGGTATGCATGAAAGCAATGAGGTATGTTGAGCATCTGTTTCATTAGTAAATCATTAGCACCGGCTCATTTCTCAATGCCTCATCAGTGAAGGAAAGAGGGTAAAGATGGCACTGTTCCTGACACCCGGATGGACCTGCAAGATGACTAGTTTTGTTCAATAGTTGGTTTGCTTGTTATTCATTATTCTTAAAAAAAAATAGATAAAAGATTACAGGTAACCTCATTGGTCCAGTGCAAAAAAAAACAATTACAAAAGACTTGACCAACCAACAGAGCAAAAAATAGTTTGCAGGCTTTCAAGTTCTCCAACATTCTTCATCAGGCTGAGTATTTAAAAAGAGAGAGAAAGAGGAGGAGGGAGTGGTTATAGGCCCTGAATTTAAGATCTCTTGCCTGCTTTCCATACATAATGCCAGGTGTATCTGAGCAGATAAAGGAGTGGCATCTGAAAAGAAGACAGGGCAAAGGCAACCTTCAACTGAAGATAATAAAGATGATCAACTGATGACCAAATGGCTCTGTGAAACTCACCAGTCCCTTAAAAAGCCATGCAAAAGAGATAAAATGGGGGTGTGATGTAGTAATTAGAGTGTTGGTTCTGGGAGATCCAGTTTCATTTCCACTGCTCTGCAGTGGAAGTTCACTGGTGCCCCCATTGGGAGAAAAGTGGGATATAAATATTTAAAATGTAAAAAAATAACCTAATAGTTGTTATATGTAAAATGCTAGGAATGAATTTTAAGTGAGGCACAAGGCAAAGAGTCAACAGATGCCAAAATGGGTAGAATTGCCGAGAGGGGGAGAGGGGAGAAAACCTCCTAACCAGTGTCTCTTCCTAGGACATTTTACTCCAGTTGAAGCATGTAGTCAAGGGAGCACTGAAACCCTCTGGAATAATGGCTGTTTGCTGAGCAAGGAGAGCAAGAAGGCTAATAGAAATTAATTTTGATAATTGCTTCTAATTGCACAGAAAAGTAAACTACTAAAAGGACGTTTTGTCTTAAATATTGTAATAGCATTCTTAGAACATTTTGTATTTGTAGGTAATGAATAAATATTGACTATAACTTCCCAAGCTATTAAGTCTATGAAAATAAATTTCATTTTATTTATTAAATGTGTTTTGATGACCTCCAGCTGCTGTTAAATTTAGCATCTTTTTGAAATAATAACCGCAACAAACCATAACCTTACAGAAACATTCAGCATTTTTTCCCTTCCCTGCCATTAAATCACCAGGCAGCATTTCTGGTGTCTCAAGCAGCAGTACGTTATCTAACTATGCAGGGGAAGTATCAGCAAAACAGCCATTCTTTTTAATTATCATTCTACTTTAGTCGCTATTATTAAATAGTAAATATTCTTATTTAGTAAATATTTAATTAGCTATTGCAATCTGTAAAATCTAGTGCTTTCAATAAATACATACATGAAGTAATCTGTTATTCTTACAATTTAAAGAAATACTTGGTATGCAGAGCATAAAATTAGAATGGCTAATGGTGCAATGTTTTGTGTATGGCAAAGATTCACTGTGTTTCTCCTCCTGTAGCTCAACTGATAGTGTTATCTCCCTTTTAGTATAATCCTTCAACTCCTGCCCTAGCCCTGTGCTATGTTCAAAGCATTCAAGGGTCCATTGATTTGGGGAGGCTGGATGTGATTTTTAGAGATAGAGAGCATCCACGGCTTTTGGTGAAGTTGGAGGATAATTTGTATTGTCCTCAAATCAAGGTACACTACTGTTGGAAATCATTGCTTGTGCACATGGGGGCTTCTCCATTTTAAGCAAATGCAGCTATGCTGTGTTTGTTCGGTATTCTCTCACACTGGGTTAAGCAACATAAGGCCCATCTCTCAAAGCTTTCCTTGCAAAGAAATTTATTTCTGACTTCTGCCCCTCCACCATCACCTCCAGGACAAGCAGCCTAATTCAGCAACAGATTAGAGAGGTACAATCTTCTACACAGAGGTGAGAAAAACTCATGGTGGGAGGGTGCTGCTGCAAATTTTATCTTACTTTCTAAGACACATAAATTGGATTAATTAGTGATGTAGCACACATAATTATTGCATCAGCAGTCCCAATATGTCCTCATCTGCCCATGGTGGGTAACAGTGCAAACTTGCTTGCTGTGAAAGCCTCATATACTAAACAGTTGGGAAACTGTCTGTCTTGCACACCAAGGAAAACTAGGATTGCTATGCAGAGGAAGGCAATGGCAAACTTCTGTTTTTCTCCTGTCTGGAATGCCCTGTAGATGGGGTCACCAAGAATTGATACAACTTGATGGCACATTCTTCTTTAACTAAACTCATTAAAAATGTGCACTATATCCCCCCCAACACATCATAGAAGAGTGAGCATTTTGCTTTGTATTGTTTGTAAATTAGATATTTAGATTATATATATCTGTCAGTCTGTTTGTTGTGTACCAACTTAAACCAAGCACATGGCTTTCCTGTACATGCGGTCAGCGAGGTGACCAGAGCTTCGATCTAGAAAACAATGGATGTATAGGATCCTGGTAACTGCCTATCGGCTGTCCGGGATCCTAAAGGAACCCTATCAGAGATGGGATTATGTAAATAGCCAATCACGGGTATATGAGTGTGTGTGGGTGGAGTTGTTGTTGTGCATTTAAGTAGCCCATGGGCTTCCCCTGTTTGTATGTATCTTCTGAAATCACTGAGTAAAAGTATGAGCTGAAATCTCTCAACGATGCATCTGACTCAGTACTTTTCACTGTTGATCTCTCTTATACATACACACAGATTCAGGTAGGTAGCCATGTTGGTTTGAAACAGCAGAATAAACTTTGGGTCTAGTGGCACCTTTAAGACCAACGAAGGTTTATTCAAGGTATACACTTTCATGTGCATGCACACTTCTGATACCTTGAATAAAACTTCGTTGATCTTAAAGGTGCTACTAGACTCAAACTTTGTTGACCTACACACACACACACACACACACACACGAGAGAGAGAGAGAGAGAGAGAGAGAGAGAGAGAGAGAGAGAGAGAGAGAGAGAGAGTTTTTTTGAAAGTCCCATGAACAAAAGACAGCCAGTGTGGTACAGGATGGTTTTAGTGTTGGATTAGGGCTGAGGAGACTTGGTGTGAAATCCTTATTCTGTGATAAGGCTCTCTAAGTGACTGTAGGCCAGTTATTCTTTCTCAGACTACTTTTTTCCTCACAGGGTTGTGAGATAATGTGAAGGAGGAGAGAACCATGTACACTCCCTTGAACTCCTTCGAAAAGGGCAGGATAAAAATGTGGTAGATTAATAGTTTAAAATCACTGAAGGGATTAGTCAGTTAAATGTATGTTTTTTTTTCAAAAGTCCTCTTTATCTTTGATGTCATATAAGGAAATAGGAATTATGACATTTCTTTAATACTGTTTTTATTTGGAATTCGGTTACAGGTGGGAAGGCCCAGAGGAAAGCTGCTTAGCTCATCTCTTTCCTCCACTCTTCACTGGAGCCCTCTGTACTCATCTGTTAGGACTGCCAACCTCTAGGTGGGACTTGGAGATCTCCCAGAATTACAACTCCAGACTACAGAAATCAGTTCTCCTGAAGACAATGTCTGCTTTGGAGGTGGCCTGTACGGCATTATATTTCACTGAGGTCCCTCCCCAAACCCTGCCCTTCCAGGCTCCCCCCCCCAAATCTCCAGAAATGTCCCAACTTAGAGTTGGCAACCCTAGCCCAAGTCAAGAGGAAGTGGTTGGTTAGAAATCCAATTATCATTAATATGCAGTGGTAGATATTATTACAATGCTAATATAGAGTATTGATAAGATCCATGGTAGTGCTGAACAGATTATATAAAAGCCCATTGCAGTAGAACATATTTTGCTTTGTGTATAATAGCAACACTGAAAAACCTGAATTATAACCATGGTTCTTTGGGATATGATAATACATCTTTTCAAGTTGGGGACTGGAGCTTTCATCCTTCATTATGGCTGTTTAGTAGTGCAGATTTCCTGACTGCAGTGGGAGAGCAAGGAATCCACTCTGTAAGAGCAGAGCTCAGTTCTCTGTGTTACTGTTTCCAGAAACAACAGAAACATATCATTTACATGCTCAGAATACCTCTAAAATATAAATATCACCCATGTACAAAATTTTATGTGTCTCTATACATTGTTAGTCTGTTGTCCAACAAAGAGAGTACACATAGTGGGTATTTGCTTGCGCTCACAACCACCTGGGAATAGCCAGGTCCATTCTTAATCCTGGCTTCTGAATAGTAGAGCTTTATAATAACTCCCAAGTTGGCCTCTGATGGCCTAGAAATTCATTCTGCCTTTCATTATCACTTAAACTGCTTTGAAGAGCTAATCCAATTCCTCCCTCCATGTGACGGATGAAATAAACACTATCATATGAGTGATACAGCTTGATTGAGTAATAACAACCATGTAAATGAGAGGGAGCATAAATAGGTCCCTGGCTTTTGTTTCCCCAGCATATGGTAAACCAGGCTGAATGTGGAAGCAGCAATGGCAGGGGAAGGGAGGAAGGGGGGAAGGAGGGAAGGGGAGCAGTAGCAGGCTGTCCGTTCACTTTGCTCTGCGTTTTCTCCTTCCTTAGGCATCTGGCTCTAGGTATGGGGGGTTATTAATAGAGATCCTGTTGCAGGCAGACTGGAGGAACATATACTCATTTTTGAGGATTTGTTTATTGATACTGGAGGTAATCTTTCAACAACCTTTTAATTTCAAACCCTCCTTGACAGTTTAGATCAAAATCCTGTATGAGAAAGAGGATTAAAAGAACTCAGTTTTTCCTCCCTGCAACTGATCCTTCTAAGTAATGGGCTGGATCCAAAGTAGGGCATCATTTGTGAGCAAAAGGCATTCACACCTCAGCAAGGGAAGGCTTACAGTTTCTGCACACCCTTCCTTCTTGAGCTCCTGCTCCCTGTGTCATATCCCATGCCAGCCCCACAGGTCCTGTGACCACCAGAAACAGCTTTTCAGCTGACATGGGGAGAGATGGGGAGGAACTGTTCTGCAATCCAAACTCAATCCACAGTTCTTTGGATCCAGCCCAATGTATCTTTAATACATTTCACATGACTTTTTCCAGCCTAGGTCCCATCCCAAAGGTAGTTGGCAGTGGGGCTCAGATTAACAACCCCTCTCTGTCATTGGTGTTGTGTAACGCCAGGTCCATAAATAATAAGACCATGGTCCTTCGTTACTTCCTGTGGGAGCAGGCTATGGACTTGGCGTGCGTGACCGAGACCTGAGTGCAAGATGGGGAGACAGTGGCTCTCACCCAGCTGGCTCCTCTTGGGTTCTCGGTCCTTCACCAATCACAGACTAAGGGGTGGGGAGAGGAGTGGCTCTGGTCATTCAGGAGGTTTACTCCTTCAGGGCACTCCTGCCACCAAAGATCACACGTATGGAGTGTGTCAGCTTGGCGTGGGAGGCCAGGGAAAGTTTGGTGATTTGGCTGGTGTGCCGACTGCCTAACACTCCGGCTGATAACCTGCCATCCCTGATGGAGGCCATATCAGGCTGGGCACT
The DNA here is from genome assembly GCA_029375565.1 of Gekko gecko. Classification (NCBI taxonomy): domain Eukaryota; kingdom Metazoa; phylum Chordata; class Lepidosauria; order Squamata; family Gekkonidae; genus Gekko; species Gekko gecko. The sequence goes on from JAPDNY010000003.1 coordinate 154,119,355, forward strand.
GGAACACCCTAGACTGATAGTCCTAGTTGATTTCAATATCCATGCCGATGATGTGACCTCCACTCAGGCAACGAACCTGGTGTCATCCATGGTGGCACTGGGACTCTCCCAATATGTAACGACCCCCACTCGCCGAGCCCGGCACACGCTTGATTTGATCTTCTCGGCAGGGGTAACAGTGGAACAGGTTAATGCTTTGGTAGTCCCATGGTCAGACCACCATGCCCTGGGGGCCTGTCTGAATGTGCCGCCCCGACCCTGTTTAGGTGGCGAGCGTATTTTAGCTCGCCCATGGAGCCAGATGGACCCAATGCGGTTTCAGATGGCTCTACAGGATCCAATGCTTCCTGGTGGCTCATTGGATGAGCTTGTGGAGGACTGGCATAGCCGACTCTCCGCAGCCATTGACAAGATTGCTCCCTAGCGCCCTCTGCGCTCTCGCTCCAGGCTAGCTCCCTGGTTTACCCAGGAGTTATGACTAATGAAGCGAGAGCTAAGATGACTAGAGAAATGGTGGCACCGCACTCATGATGAAGCTGCAAGAGCATCCTATAGGATGTTTATGAGATCCTATGAGATGGCAGTCAAAGCCGTGAAGAGAGAGTACTTTGCGGCTATGATTGCATCTGTGAGCTCACACCCAGCCCAATTGTTTAGAATGATTCGGTCTATAACAACCCTGCCACAGGGCAGGCCAAACACTAGGGAATTGGACATTGGCTGTGAGGCATTTGCAAGCTATTTTGCAGATAAAGTCTTGTTGCTCTGCCGCAACCTCCCCGCCACCGTTGAGACAGTAAGCGAGCTTGAGGCCCCAAGCGCATCTTTGATTTCAGTTTTAGACCACTTTGACCTACTCAGCCTGGAGGAAGTTGAAAGATTGCTCTTGACTGTTCACCCAACCACTTGCAGCCTTGATCTGTGCCCTTCCTGGCTTATTAAAGCTGGTCACGAAGGGTTTCAAGGTGCCCTAAGGGATATTATCAACAAGTCCCTCTTGGAGGGGCTGTTCCTGGCAGTTCTCAAGGAAGTGATGGTCCACCCTCTCCTAAAAAAAAATCCTTGGACCTGGCTAAATTGGCAAACTATCGGCCGGTCTCCAACTTGCCCTATTGGGCAAGTTAATCGAGAGGGTGGTGGTGCTACAGTTACAGGGCTTCATGGATGATGCTTCCACATTAGATATGGGATGGAGACAGCACTGATCACTCTTACTGACGACCTCCGGAGGCATCTGGATCGGGGCGGGTTGGCAGTACTGTTGCTGTTGGACCTGTTGACTGCGTTCGACACGGTCGACCACCAGTTGCTGCTTCACCACCTCATCGACATGGGAATTCAGGGGCTTGCCCTGCAATGGCTTGCTTCCATTCTCCAAGGTTTGGGACAAAGGGCGGCACTAGGGGAACAGCAGTATATGAGACACCCACTGGAGTACTGTTGGAGTTCTCTCAGCCCCACCTACCTCACAGGGTGTCTGTTGTGGGGAGGGGAAGGGAAAGGAGTTTGTAAGCCGCTCTGAGACTCCCTTGGGTAGTGAAGGGTGGGGTATAAATCCAATCTCTCTCTCTCTCTCTCTCTCTCTCTCCCCAGATGGGAACACATCCAGCCTGTGCTGAAGGCACTGCACTGGCTGCCAATAGCATACCAAATTTGCTTCAAGGTGCTGGTGCTTACCTTTAAAGCCCTATATGGCCAGGGTCTGACTTACCTGAGAGACTGCCTTTCCCCATTTATACCCCAGAGAGCACTGAGGTTGGGGTCTCAGAACTGACTGGCCTTACCAGGCCCCAAAGATGTCAGGCTTGCCACCACCAGGGCCAGGGCTTTTTCAGTGGTGGCTCCGCACTGGTGGAATGAGTTCCCGGAGGAGATCAGGGCCCTGTGGGATCTTATGCAGTTCCGCAGGGCCTGCAAGATGGAGCTCTTCCATCAGGCTTTCAACTAGAAGCCGCCACCACTACCACCAATGATCTGGCCTCTACCACTGTGCTCAGGAAGATCACTGAGTGGCAAACAGTCTGGTAATATAGTATTCCCATATGCCATCTTATGAATTTAATGCAATGTATCAGCAATAGCAGTTTAGGAGAGTTTTGTTTTATTGTAACTGAATTTTAAACTGTTTTTATGTGAATGAATGGTCATTTACAGACCAATTATGTAAGCTGCCCTGAGCCCGTTTGCGGGGAGGGTGGGTATAAACTAAATTAATAATTAATTAATTAATTAATTAATCAATGAGGGAATCTAAACTTGTTAGGTTCTTTTTCCCATGGATTTGAGCTACAAGGTCAAGGATATAAAATTAAAAGAATGTTCCCCTAGCAGGTCATGTTCTTTATTTCAGCTGAGAAACTCAGGCTCACACGTGCAAGATAACATGGGGGGGAAGCGAGGCTATTTTCACTATAGCAATTTGACCCTCATTTGCGCAATCACAACAGTCCATGGGAATTGCGGGGCAGCCCACCACTGCGTGATCAGATGCAAACTGTGGGTGAATCAGGTGTGGGGGTTTTGCCATGTGTTTCCAATGTGCTTAAACAGGGGATTGATGAATCGCATCTCCACGTTGAGGGCTTCCTATGGCAGTATGTGATGATGCACATACTGGGAAGGGGGGAGGGAGGCACAGAGTAGGGATGGACTGATCAGACCATCCTGATGCCATGAGAGCTTGCTGGCACAATCACACAGGGGAAAGTCTGTCCGTGGCCTGTAGCAACCTGTTTGATAGTGGACTTTCCCTAATGTCTTTTAACTCCACTCTAGCGGCAGAGCAATACGGGTTGCCAACAGGTGCAGGATGCTGACCAGATGTTCAGGTCTGATCGTGCCCATTAAATCCACCCGGCATTCACACCTATGGCACAGCTAATTGTGCTTGTGATTGCAGCCTCAGTCAGGTTACCCTGGATTGCCACTGTGCAGGCTCTTAGGGCATTTGCTTGCTCGGGGGGGGCAGGTGAGTTGGTGCAAAATCTATGCTTCTTGCATGCCTCACTAAGCATAAAGACTAGTGGGAAGAAAGAGTGAGGCATTCAAAAAGCTTGCAGACCCATAACCACCTAGACTATCGTGTAACTTTGGATATGTAATTTGAAAATTAACAAGCAAGCTGTTTCACTGTCAAAAGTTATGCCATTTATATGAGAGAAGATAATATAGTGTTGTTCATCATTGTTTATTCCTCAAGAAGAAGAGTTGTGCCAGATGTGGCCCAAAAGCTGCTGTTTGGAAATGACCGATGGGTGACTTTCTGCAAACGTATCCTGTGCTTTGCCTGTAATGCTAAAACCTGTCTGTGGGTGGCAGCAGCTCTCTAACACTGGTTAGCAGCACTGTAGGGCTTGTCAAAAGCTCCAGAGATTCTTCAAAGCAAAAGCCGCCTTGATTCCAATAGTTTACAGAATGAGCCCTCTCTGTCCTGCTTGTTAAATATAAATTGTTGCTGTCCTGTGGAATAAGAAATCAGTCCTGTGGAATAAGCAGTCCTGTGGAATAAGAAATACAAAATAGGTCAGGTTGGCATCTTTTATTTGGCGATGGTTCTGCTTGTGTAGGCACGATCAAAACTATTTTGAGTTACGTGGAACTTTTAATAAGGCAAAATGGAACATGGTTAAGTCTCATCATGTAGAGAACAAATGTAGCTACAAATGCAGATATTTTTAGTCACTGAAGATAAACTGTGGCCTAATCACAGCACATTTTGCTCTTCGAAGTTATAATGTACCGAGTATCAAAAAGGCTGCAGACTGTGGTAATGACACTGGTTTCATCCCACTAACTTCAGTATTCATAGGATTATAAAGTATTATTTCCAAGCTGTCTTTTTAAAACCATTCTCTATATTTTCTTAGCAAGAAAGCAGAAGAGGAATGTAGCCATCATGCTGTTTTACATGGTAATCTCAGGGACCAGGCAGGTGTACTGGTCATCTAGACAATTATTCTGAGTTGAACAAGAAGAGGCCATTTGGGTGGTCCACCTAAGATGCTTGATCTCCCCCTCCCAGTACTTTCCTCCCTCTTTTTCATCCCATCCAGCCACCACAGGTAATGACAGATCTCCATTTATGTGAACAGGCTTCACTTACATGACATATTTTGGGGGTTATTGTCCTTTTCATTGCTTTGAACTAGGCTGCCACTTGGGCCTGGTGATGATGCAAGACATTTGTAGGTTTTTGCTCCCAGCAAACAGGATCTTGCTTAAATTGGGCTGCTACCTATGCAGAAAAGCTCTGTGTGCTTAGTTAGCAGATAAGATGTAGGGATGCCAATCCCCAGGTGGGGGCTGTAGATCTCCTGTATTACAACAGATCTCCAGATGACAGAGATCAGTTCCCCTGGAGAAAATGGCTGATTTGAGGGTGGACAATATGGCATTATACCTCACCGAGGTCACTCCCCCTCCCCAAAATCTGGCCTCTCTAGGCTCCACTCCCAAATCGCCATGGATTTCCCAACCCAGAGTTTGACAACCCTGTATGAGAGACTCGTAGGCATTGTGTGTTAGCATGCTGTCTAAACACATGGAGCTTCTTTCCATGGGTAACAGCCGAGTTTAATCAAAATGTTGTACAAATGCAAAAACTCCAGGGGAAGAGGGGGTTGTTCTGTTTTTGTTTTTATTTATTTATCAGATTTATATCCCACTCCCTCTCCCCTGAATGGGACTTGAGGTGGCTGACAACATATAAAATACATCCGATTTGTTTTTGTCTCATCAGCATCAAGTTTAAATCAAGCCTTGCTGAGACTATTGGCTTTGTCTGGAAGAAATGGGAGGACTCTTTGAAACTGAAGCCATGAGGTTAGTAAAGACTGCTGCAGAATGGGATTTCAGGAAGTCATCTGTTAAAGGTGCTAATTGAGGCCTGTAGAGCCCAAAGAACTTTGGTTCAATATACCCAAGGGGCCATCCCCTGCCCTCATTTTCCCATTGCAGCTAAAAAAGATCATCTCTGAAGGCTGTCAGATCAGGATTTCCAAGGCACACACAGAAAGCATGGTTCACAAAGAAATAGTCTTTGAAGGTGAAAAGAATGGCTCCCTAAACTCATCAGGCAATCTGCAGTGATTCTTTTGTTCATTTTTCTTTCTTGTTTGTTGTACATTTTTGAGGGCAGGACATTGGAGAGAGCTGCTAAATTTCACTAGGGCTGATAAAATGAAAATGCATTTTATATTCATACCTGGTACATAATTCTCCTTCCTCTACCTTCCAGCCCATCATGTCCCAGTCCATTTAAGAGATTTAGATGCGTTTAAGGACAATCTCTCCATTCTGGAGCACAATCTATGTTCAATTATCAACCCTTAGGGATACATTAGGCATAACTGTTATGTCCCCGTCCATCAATAAAATTATAATCATGGAATGCACAATTGTCCTACTTAGATTTGTAAATGCATAACTGAAAGGCATGAATGATGGAACAAAGGGGCTATTACACTGCATCTTACAGATTTGATCCATAAAAGATTGCCAAAAACTGAACTTCATATTTAAGAATGAGACACTGTGTGAGAGATCTGGCCCAATGGGATGCCAAGCCAGGAGGTGTTTTGGATGTTGCTGTGCAAAAAGGGATGTGTCATTCATAGGCATCTTCCCTGGTCTGTATTAAAGCATTTGAAAGTAAAATTTGAAAGTAAAATGCAACATATCCGACAGTCAGTTCCACTCACAGGGTCTGCAATCAATTTTGCTCCCAGGGTAAAAGCTTTGCATTGCCCCCAACAGGAACAGTGTGCAAAAAGTTTGTCAAGCCCACATGACCTTGAGGAGTGAATTTCCTCTTGTCACTCACATGTATGGACAGTAGCCTGACATTATCCTTTTTCTTACATGCATTCAACACCCTAATCATTTGTTCCTGTGTTTTTTGTTATGTCATGTCTAGAATTTTAGCCCTGTCCCTATTTCTCAAGCTTGCTATGAGTAGCAGCTTTAGAAACGCAAAAGATGTTCAAATTATACCAAAACTGATGTTTATAAAGCATGCAATTAAATTAACCTTTCCACCATCTAACTGACTCCTTAGATGCCTTCTTAAAGAAAAATGATGTAGAGTGTCTCTGGAAGATGTCCAAGCCTCAATTTTGATAGAGCTCTGTAGGAAGGGAAATCTAGCTATGGGACACACTCGTGGGGTGGTTCCAGGCCTGGCACATTGTAAGGGGAATAGGTAGGCTTAGCAACAGCACCCAGCATGCTTAAGTGCTCACCAGGCCTCCACAGACCAGCCACAGGCCCAGAGACCCAGAGCATGGCAGTGCCACCATCCACCACCAACTTGTGCAAGTTTGTGCACATGGTCCAGGGTTGCCAGCCTCGAGGTGAGGCCTAGGGTTCTTCTGGGATTACAACTGATCTCCAGACTACAGAGATTGATTCCCCTGGAGAAAATGGCTGCTTTGTGGCATTATAATCTGCTGAGGTCCCTGCTCTCTGCTCCCCAAACCTTACCTACCCAACTTCCACCCTCTAAATCTGGAATTTCCCACCTCAGGGCTGACAACCCTAACATGCTCACATGTGTGCACAGTCTAAAACTAGAAAAGTGTGGCTTGGCAGCAACAGCATTTCTGAATGCCTGTGGCAAGTGCCACTGCTCTCCATCAGATGTCGCTCTGTTCAGAAGCTTACCTGCCCTCTCAACTGATTCTAGGCCCCTTACCATCAGCCTAGATTAGTCCTCTGTTGTTGCCACTCCTCACAGAAGCCCAGCAAACAGCTTGCAACCTGTGGATCTCAGGTGGGGGTGGGGGTGTAGGGCTTCAGGCAATGGGTAAGCCTGATATGTAAGGTATGGTAGCAATAGCTCCAAGGTGAGTAGCAGAACACTTAGCAGGCAGGAGCTGGAGTCAGCCGTGGAAGTCCTAATGATAAAAGGATCCCTTTCTTTTTCATGGTTGGTAAATTGTGAGAGATACCTAAGAAGATGCTAAATTTTGACTCATCAAGTTCTGGATGTAGCCTATAAAGGTCAGGGCAGGGGTAAATCAATTGCAGTTGAACTTGAGTAAGGGTGATCACTCTGAAGACAGACCAAACAGTTGAAATCCTGGTTCCTATGAATAACTGAATATTGTAACAAGAATCTCTGTTAATCTTTTAATGCAGTTTGAAACCTTTTTTGAGGCAATCTTTTAATTGCTAGTTGTTAGTATAAAGTTGGTAGGAGTACTTTAGTGACAGGTTTATTAATTTAGGTTTACCATTAATAGCTTGTTAAATGTGAAGTGTAGTTTCTCATTTAAACCCATTATACATATTCCTTCCTTCCTTCAAATTAACATTAAAAATGAATCATAGGAACTTTAATTTGTCATAACAATCACTTGCAACCAATTCTTACTTTTAATGTTATTTTGATTTGTAATGTATGTATTTGAAAATTCAGTAATGACTAAACTGTTCTAATTTGTGACTTAGAAGTGTGCCCAAATATTGAGAATTGGGCAAATATCCTATTGCCTTGAAAAGACGTCAAATAGTCTTATGCTGTATGGGCATGAAGCAAGGGTGACTGGGGGAGTAGGGGGGAGGTAGCTGTGAATTTCCTGCATTATGCAGGGGGTTGGACTAAATGACCCTTTTGTAATGTACCTTGAGTGTCAGTGAGAGAGGTGTGTTATAAATAAAAAAAAAAAATGTTCTCAGAACTTAGGAAAGAAAGGTATCAGCTACCTATAGTGTTCAAGTAACAGTAAAATATCAGGAGCTGAATGTGATTGTGGTGCAGCCCGCCAAACTGTTTTCCATCTGTCACAGGAAGGTATCATGCTTTCCAGGGAGATGTGACGGAGTTCTTTTAACTCTCACCAGCTGTGATTGAATGGATTGAAAATTTAGATATTAGTATTTAGGGGGATTGCCTAATTGATCTGCAGCCCACTGTATCAACTTAGTTCCGTATTTTATATTAGTATATGCTTCCTGTGTGTAACTCTGCCATAAGATAAATAACAGTAAGATACTGAAGAACTTGAAGCACTGTGGGGAATATAGTATCAGAACAGAGCCCCAGGCATGTAAGTGAAAGACAATTGTTTTGTAATGAAAGCAATTTTTGAGAGTGTTATTTGGCAAGCAGTATGATCCCCAACATCACACTTCTTGCACTGAAAATAAAAATTCAGCACAACCCTACGAGTGATTCATGCTGCCTGTCCAAAACTGAATAGTCCAATGTGGAATCTGTCCCCACATCCAGCAGGTAAATTTACTTAGGGCTAGTGGCTTCAATCTGCCTGTCAAGATACAAACTGAAATAGAAACTGTGTTCCTCACAAAATGGTGAGAAACGTTGCAAGAAATCTTCATTTATTTAAAGAATTCTGTCCGATGCTTTGTTAGTTGTCATTAAGGTGGTTATAAACAAGTTCCAAAATACAGTAATCATAAATATTTGTGTCATGATAAATTAAATTTAAGATGGTCCATCCTGATTTTTGCTGGATAGTAAGGACTTCAGGAATTCCTTTGGGGAGTTAGTAAAAGACCTGGCAAGCATTTATCCTGGTGCTCTCACTGATCACTGGAAGAGGAAATCGACCTGGGTGGTAGATATGGAGGTGTCCTCTTCCCTTTCATCCCTAGAAGCACCTCCTTGGCTTTCTGAAGAGCAGATGGAGATAAAAGGAGATAGAAGACAGACTGAGTGCAGGTCGTTGGAAACCTGGGAAAATCCAGCTAACCAACAGCATGACCCAGTTTAAAGGTTTACTGTCTGACAATGTTGGCAGTGAAAAAAATGATACTTCACCAGTATTGTACCTGCACAGTATCATCCAGCACACATGGTTATTTGAATTACTAGAACTTCTGGTTGGTTACCAAGTATAGTCTCCATTAGTCCACTGTGATTTGTTTGCAAAATGTTTTTCAGAAAACTTTGCCTGCTACTGCTTGGACTTAAATGCCACACTAACTTCTACTTTTGTACAAGGGCAGAAATAATTGGGGAGGGGGTAACTGTAGATCACCTGATATAGATCAGCACATTTAAGATTCAGGGGGCAAGCATTCCTTTGTCCCTGCAGACACCCATGGTTTGGTACTAGAATGACCCATGAACTCGGCCCATTATTTAGATTAGTTCCAATTGATTTTATCGAGGATGCTGTGCCATGACATGGCCTCTAGAACCTTGCCCTTACTAATTTGGTGAAGACATGAGATCTTTGTTGGCTTGGCCGATTGACACATGGTCAGCTCATCTGTGTCTGGAAGGTTTGTGCCTCTAATTTTGAAGGAGGCAATCGGGGTAATCAAATGTCTGTTTTTTAAAAAAATTACATTAACCTACCTATCAATTTCAGACAGGTCTCTAATCTTCCTTGTGGGGTGCCTTACAGGACTAGGGATGGGCACAATCTGGCTCACAAACTAAAATTGTCTGCCTGGTTCACATGCTTCACCTGGTGGTAGAGGATGCTCTGGGGCTGGGGAGCACTGTCAGGGCTACCTGGGATGCTGTCGCCCTTGAGAAGTGGGCTTTGCTGGAGACCTGCCAGAGCCTGCCAGACCAATTCCCACACAGCGTCAAGTCTGCCTGTCTGCTGTGCAAGAGACGGGGGAGGAGCCTGAACATCAGCTCATCCTGGACTTACCCACCCATTGGAACTCCAGCTACACCATGATTGCACATTTGGTGGAGCAGAAGAGCATGATGCAGGATGTCATTTCACCCGTGACCATCCTGCATGGGGAACAGGAGCTCAGTATCAGCTCCAACAACCTTTCCCAAATGGTGCGTGTTCTCATGCCTTTCCAAGACAGTACCAAAGTGCTCTGCGCCCATACAGCCAGCCTCAGGGCAAGTCATCTTTCTGATTCGAGGGATAGACTGGGTGCTGCTGGGCCCTGAGGGGGTTCCTGTTTTCCCATGGGTTAAAGTCTTGGCAGAGAGATGGTGGGCATCACCACCAAATTGCATCCTCTCTGTAAGGAAGAGTGGCCTACAGGGCTATTTTTGGACAGGAACACACAGGAACAGAATTCTGGCTGGCTCCCGAGTTGGCCACGCTCAGCTGGAACTCATTAGCATAACGGGCCACACCCAACAGCAGAAACTCATTAGGACTGGCTACATGAGGGGTGTGTGGCCTAACATGCAAAGGAGTTCCTGCTCCAAAAAAAGCCCTGGGTTTTGACAACAAATAATGTAAACAGAGTAAGAAGCAAAAGGTGGGTGTGGATGATCATACTTCTGGTAACGTGGGGGTGTGGCCTAATATGCTAATGAGTTTCTGATGATGGGCATGGCCTATTATGCTAATGAGTTCCTGCTGGGCTTTTTCTACAAAACAAGCCCTGGTGGCCTGTATGTGTCACCCCCAAATAGAAGGCAGCATTGCTCTCCAGAATGCAAAGCTCGCGCATTGGAATTGTGAGCTCTGCAAAGAAGTGTGGAGGCTACAGGCCAACAGATCTGGCAAGAGACAACAGTGGGTGGAAGAGGCTGGGGGGAGGAAGAGGAGCCACAGCCCAGCACCTCTGCCTCAAAGTGCCCAACCAGGGACAAGCCTTGCTTATGGTTGTCAGTTGTGGACTGGGAGGTCAGCAGAGGTGGGGATGCCAGAAGTGTGATGGCGGAGGATTCGGCAGAGGTGATGGTGAAGGAGTATCTCACTGAGTCCCCTGAGCCCACTTCCACCAATCCCCTGGAGTACTACTTATGCAAGTCTGCCATCAGGTCTGACCTCTTTTGCAGGGTCATGAGTCTCCTCTCCTGTCCTCCCACCAGTGGCCAGACCGAGCAGATGTTCTCCCACCTCGGAGACATTCTCAGCCCCCACTGCCACCACCTGGACCTGGCCAGGATGGATGAGTAGGCCTTCCTCAAGGTCAACCTCCCCCTGCTAGGTTACCCCTCACTGGACCTCACAGGATAAGATCCAGGCCTTCTGTTGTGCCCCAATTCATAAAACCAAAAAAGGACCCATGGTAAGTAGGAAAAACCAACATATAACAAATACCGTGTTACGGATTATTATAATGTATCATAAATAATGTTTATATTTTTAGAATAATATTTTACAGTAATTTCATCTTATATAATTTATCATATAAATATCACAACATATAAGGTATCAAAATCATCTAAATATCAAATATCATCTCCAAAGAATCTCAAAAGATATTGTACAACCTCTTAATTAATATCAGTCCTCCTCTGTTAAACAAAGGTTTCAAGAGGGAGGACTCCTTAACGTCTCTTTAGAACATGTGCTCTGTCTTCCTCCAACAGAGGTCCAGATAACCTATTCTGTTTTTGTTACCTTTTATGTTAGTATTTGGCAACCTTGTACTGGAAAATTATTGTTGAACTCCCTGAGGAAGATTCTGAAACAGAAGGATATCTGGACCTCTGTTGGTGCCATCTTCTCCCATACGTTCCTGCCTGGGAATTAAGATCATAGGGAGAGGCTGTCCTGACTGTCCCATCAAATCAAAAGATCTTGTTTGTTGAGTATATGAAAGATGGCCTTTTCAGTGGCAGCCCTATAAATATGGAATAACCTCCTCAGGGAAATGTGATTGCCCCCTTCACATTTGATCTTTAGGAGGCAGTTGAAGACAGTTTTATTTAGGACCACATTTGGTTAAGTTTACTAGCAGTCCTGGGTTGTGATTTTTTTTAATGTTTTTAATGTATTTTGTTTTATGTGTTTTATCTGTGTTATAAATCACCTTGAGTTCTGTAAGGAAGAACAGTGGTTAATAAATGTGCAGTTAATAAATGTTTTAATTAATTAATTAATCATACCATTTTACAATAGTTCTGATCCTACTGGAGAGGTTTTTCCCAGAAGTGATATTAATTCTCTCTAGGAAGCACTAAAAGCATTTCTAGAGATTCCTAAAGAAGCATGACATCACTTCCAGGTTTTTCCTGGAAGTGATGGCATGCCATCAGCCCAACTGCCTTGTTGTTTGTCTCCCTAGCATGTTCTCTGTGGAATTCCACATGGTTCAGTTTTGTCTCCTGAGTTGTTTAATATATAAAACTGTATGGAAATGTCATTCAGGAACATGGAATGTGGTGTCCTCCATATGCTAGTACTTAGGTGAGGTAGTCAAGGTCCTGAACCAGTTCCTAGAAGGTATAATGCAGTGGATCAGGGTGAATAAACTGATGTTCACTCTGGATCTGGAATGAATATCAGGCTCAAGTGTGATCTCCCACTGGGCATAGATCTTTTAAAATGAAACCTGCCATGGTTTACCTAGCCAATTTGGCACCCAGATCATTTTTTAATACCCCCCCTCCTCTCTTTTTTTGCTGTCAAGTCACAGCTGACGTATGGCAGCCCCATAGGGTTTTCAAGACAAGAGATGTTCGGATGTGGTTTGCCACTGCCTGCCTCCATGTCAGCCTTGCTTAGCTTCTGAGATTGGACAAGATCAGGCTATGCTGGCATTATCCAGGTCACGGCCTCTCCTCAATATGACAAAATTATATTCAGTACGATCTGTGATGCCAGTTTGCTTCAGTCTTGGAGAAAGGGAAGTCTAGCCAATCCTGGAGTGCTTTTTGCTATGTTCAGAGTTCCCCGCACCCCTAGTGGCTGAAGTCAGTACTGTATTTTAACAATAAAAGGAAAGACATTTGGCTGAATGCAGCATGATGCTGGCTTCAAGGACCCTCCTTAAGCTGCACCCAGGGTCGACCGCACCCCCACCCCACCCTTGGTACACCACTGGAACCAGTGCTTGTGTGTGTAAATTCCCATGCAAGTAGGTCTTGCTCATGCAATCCATCCACTGCAGAAGGGGGCATTTATTTATTTAGGCTTTTTATCCCACTTTTAAAGGGCCACGGTGGCTCAGAGATTAAGATGCTGAGCTGCAAACCAGAAGGTCAGTAGTTTGACAGTTCAAGACCCTAGCGCCACATGATGGAGTGAGCTCCTGTCTCTGGCCCCAGCTCCTGCCAACCTAGCAATTTGAAAGCAAGATATTGCAAGTAGATAAATAGGTACCACTTCGGTGGGAAGGTAACAGCGTTCTGTGCACCTCGGCGTTTAGTCATGCCAGCCACATGACCACAGAAATGTCTTCAGACGGTGCTGGCTCTTCGGCTTGGAAATGGAGATAAGCACCACCCCCTAGAGTCGGATTCAACTAGCTCTCGAGCAAAGGAAATCTTTACCTTTATCCCATTCCCCCCCCCCAAGGGGGATCCAAAGCAGTTTACAATAAAAATCCCATAATACAGTTTAAATAAACAATTTAAATAATCGGGGGGGGGGAACAGAGAATACATTAAAGCCACATTGTGGGTTGGTCCTGGATCTAATGGGCTATCTCATGCAAGACAATAATTTGTTGCCTTGCACTAAGAGCCAAGAACTACAGGCCCTTTGGCCTTCGCATTTTGGCTTGCTGCTCTGGCCACACACAGGCTAAATAAACAGAGGTAAATTAAACTCAGTCCAGATTTTACTCAGCTGCTGCTAGTAAGAAGTTCCCTAGCTTCTTCCTATGCTAAATCACAAGTGTGGCCTATAAATAAGGCATTTGTGCAAGTAAATTTGGATTTATATGAAAGGCTCGTCTCATAATGAGGAAAGATACATGAGCCATATGTTCTCTCTTGCACCCTGCACCAGGTACAATCTATATGTTTCAGGCTGCTTTCATTTGAATCAGTCCAGACATTATGTTCAGTGTAGGGTTGCCAGGCTTGGCCTAGCAACCATGGGAAACCAGGACAATGGGGATATGGGAGCACATCCATCAGCAATGGAGTGATGTCCGTTCTGGGGGAAACCTGAAAATGATACCTGTCCTCTCTAGGAATCACCAGAAACTCTCTGGTTTTACTGGTTTCCAGTGATTTCTAGAGAGCTGTGATAGTACAGCCTGATTACCATTTTTTTTACAATTTGCCTGCCACTGTTCAGAGAGCTGGTGGGGGACAGAAACTGGGGGCAGGGAATGCCCTGCCCCCACCGAGGGACTAGCAACCTGGCATCTCTGGCTGAGTAACATTGGCATTACTCCTATGATATGTATCCTTATTCTAATTTCCAAAATGTGCGGATACCTATTCCCACCAACAGGGGGCTCACTCTCCCCCAACAGCTTTTCCTATATAGTCAGTAGACTTCCTGGGTTTGTACAAAAATCCAAAAAGTGAACGGTTGAATTCCCCAAAAAACCTTTTGAAATGGCCTCTGCAGGGACCTAACTCCAGGCATCAACAGTGAGAGATTAGAATGTTTGGGGGGGGGGCTTCTAACTGGCTTTGTCAGTAAAAGGGTGGGGGAATGGCCCTTTCCAGGCATCGTTTGGCCTTTCAGGGAGGGAGGGAGCCTTGGGGCCAGGCCTCACAAGAGTTGCCAGTGCCAGGCTGGGGGATTTCTAGAGATTTTGTGGTGGACTCTAAGGAGGGCTGGGTTTGGGAAGGGAGAGGCCTCAGCTGGGTATAATGCCACAGAGTGCACCCACCAAAGCAGCCATTTTCTGCAGGGAGACAGACCTCTGCTGTCTAGAGTCCAGTTGTGATTCTGGGGGGTCTCCAGGACCCATTTGGAGGTTGGCCACTCTAGGCCTGGCAATAGTCCAGGGTTGCCAGGTCCCCCAAAATTTGCATGACTCACCTAGCCTCGGCTGCTTGCTAGCATTCATCAGCAGCCACCCTATGAAAGCCAGTGAGGTGCAGCAGTTAGAGCTTCAAAGTAGGGTTTGCAATACCCAGGTTCAGATCCCCATCTTGCAGTGGAAGGTGGCTGCGTGATTTTGGACCAGTCACATATTTCAACCTAACCAACCTCATAAGGTTGTTGTGCAGATAAAAAGGAGGAGGGAATAATGAAAGCTGCTTTGACCCTCACTGTGGAGGAAAACTGTAATTTTCCTTGGTAGAGGCTGGGGGGTGGAGATGGAAAGCAGAAGACAGAGAGGCAGATAAAGATAGGTTGGCTGTTGGTTGGGAAAGAAATAGGGTTGCCAACTCCAGGTTGGGAAATCCCTGGACATTTGAGGTGTGAAGCCTGGAGAGGGTGGGATTTGAGGAGGGGAGGAACTTTGGACTGGTGTAATGCCATAGACTCCACTCTCCAGCCGTTTCCTCCATGAGAACCACCATTGCTAGCCTCTGGGTGAGGACTGGAGATCACCCAGAATTACAACTGTTGTCCAGGTGACAGAGATCAGTTCCCCTGGATAAAATGGCTGTTTTGGAGGGTTGAGTCTATGACATCATACCCTGCTGAGGCTGCTTGCCTCCCCAAGCCTCACTGTCCCAAGGCTCTACCCCCAAATCTCCAGAAATTTTCCAACCTGGAGCTGGCAGCCCTAAGGTGAATTGTTCTCTGTAGCTGGGAGATCCGTTGTGATTCTCAGAGTGCTGCCACTGCTGCTGTGGGGGAGAAGAAGCAGGTGGGTGGCTGAGAGCACTGCCACCACTGTTGCTGCTGCTCTGCGGAATGGGGGAGGAAGCAGGCAGAAGGCTGGGAGAGTGATGGGGACAGAAAGAAAGAATGATGGGGTGGGGGGCAGAAAGAGAAAAAGTGATGAAGTGGGGAGGCAGAAAAACAAAGAGAAAGATGACAGGTCAGAAAGAGAGAGGAAGTCACATGCATGGAGCAGAAATGGGGCAGAGGGGAGAAATAGTGTGAGAGAGGTAGGGGGTGAGCAGAGGAAGCAAAGGTGTGACAAATGAGATAACCATCTCGCAAGTTTCTTGTGGGTCTCCACTTGTCTTTCCTATATAGAAATGGCAGCAGGTTACTCTGAGAAAGCACAACTCTGTATTTAAAAAAAAAAGAAAAGAAAAAAAAGAAAGCACAACTCTGTGCTTGCCCATGGGGCTATGAGGTCTGAGCCTCCATTATCCATTACAAATCTGTACCCCTGCTCTGTTCCTGGACCTACTTTCCCACATCCTGGTACCCACCATCATTGGTTACATACTTCAGATGATAGCAAGCCATTGCTACTGCCTCCCATCTCACTTCTCACTCACTTGCTCTTCCACTGCATTGCCGGAGATTCTCAGTCCTCTCAGTTTATCTCCTGTGTTATTATTTGCAGCAGCAGCACTTCTAGGAGAACAAGATCTCCCCCACACACCAGGACAAGGCAAAATGGCAGTTTGGTTAAACACTACTGCCTGTGACTGAAGTAGAAGCACTACAGGGAGAGTTGAAAGGCTATCTATACCCCCCCCACCTCTTTTTCAAGGCCAGTAACTGGGATAAACATCCCATCTGTGTGTCCAGCACATACTGTAATGACAGTCATGTTCCCTTATTCTGGCAACCATTTTGTTTGTGCATCTGTGTCTGCGCTTATAATAAACTAACTGGCCAGCATGCAAGGTGCTTTTTGTTTGTTTGTTTTTTGCCTTTTTCCCTGTCAATGACTGTAATTCCCAGTGCCCTAAGGGCTGTTTGTACTTGAGCAAATGACTGTAATATAATTTCAGGAAGAAAACAAATGAGGCTTATGAACAGCCAAACAAGTTTACTTGTAGAAGGATGGGGAGAGAAAGGGCAAAGGAAACATGTTTCCTTCTGCCTTTGGAAGTCTGGATAAATTATAGCTCCTCTCTGCCAAGCGTCTGAGGTAGCACCAGCCTGGGGGTGGGGGTGGGGAGCAAAATGAACCCCCGTGACGTGCAGTTATCGGCAGAGGCCAGACCTGTGGATCGATACCTCAGTGCAGCGCGTCGTCGTGTCTGCTGGGGAAAGTGAATCTGTAAGCTCCTTATTTCTCCATTCTTTTAATCGCAGGATTGCGTCTGGCAGTGATGAAGATGAAGCAGACGCAAATGTCTGATGCTCGAAGCACTTTGATTTCTGAGTTGATGGGGTGAAGCCAGTGAAAAGCTATATAAAAGACTCTGAGAGCTGATGGAGTATGTTGCCTTTATTTTCCTAGGCTTGCCTCCCTTTGCCTTTTCTCTGCTTTCACCAGTAACTTCTTGCTTCCTGTCTGCTGCTTTGATCAATACAGATTATTTCTGGAATCGGCCTTTTAAAAATCATAATGATAATAATAACAATAATAAAAGGCTGTTTTAATCCCGCCTAACTAGATTAGCTTTGCTCCTGCCTGCTGCCGATTGTTTCAGCTGCTGGAGGTTTGCTCTTCCAATGAGAGTTCTCGGGAATGGAATTATGGCAGAGCGAGTTTGTCACTGAGGCATACCTAATGCGGATCAGAAGAGGGAATGATGTAATTGGGTTTCTGGAGAATGGCAACACCAAGCAAACGTGGCTTAGTCCAAGAATGAGAATTTTCGTTATAGCTGCAAATGTGAAATGATACTGGGGGCACCCTTTCTGCCACTCTTTGTTAAAGCAGCAACAAAAGTTTTCAGGCATAGCAATTTAGTACTTGCCAAATCCTCATTTAGCACAGGCTGCCAGGTAGACTGGCAAGTTTCTTTGTGGTGGTAGCATACTGCTGCTCGTTTCCCTGCTTCACCAAGCAGTGAGAAGTTCTGGGGGCAGCACTTCCTGGGTTGATGTCTTTTGGAAGAAAGAGCACTGGAGGTGATTCTGCAGCCTTTGCTTTACTTATCAATATGGGACAGGTAAAGGCCAAGAGGCACTGCTGCAGGTCAGCAAATCCTCTACCCCTCACGAAATTTCCAAGGAAGGAGGAGAGATCCTGCACCCACTGCTTCCTCATAGCTTGGGTCTGTATGCTTCTGTTTCTTCCAGAAGTTAAACTTCTATCTCTTTACATGCAGTACATATCTGCCCCCTCCTTTCAGCTGGGAGGAAGGATGGTCACCTCTTCTAAACCCAGATAAGTGCTGGGACAGAGTCATTTCTAATGCTAAGGACCACTGTGATACCTATACTTGTTAACAATTGGGTTTTTTTAAAAAAAAAATCACCACTCTTTTGTCATAGGCTTTGCTTTTTCTAAGATATGCCAGTTTATACCAAGGCCAGAGCAAGCAAGTGCTAAAAGTAAGAAGATTCGCAACCCACAACAATATGCTACTACAAAAGACAACTTCAAAATTCTGGTTGCAAATCCACTTGATCCTGTTGGTGCTTCTTTCCCCTTTCTCATTCAGGAGGACATCTCCAAATCCTGCCACATTTATGGAAGAAAACAGGCTTCGTAGTACACTGAGTGTAGCAGGGAAACTGAAAAGGAACTCTTGTGTAGAAGTTCATCTTATCAGCTTGTCAAAACATGAATGCAATGAATGGCTCCTTAAGGTTTTTTGCAATAGTTCCTGAGTATCTGTAATTCCTTGTGACCTAGTCTGGCATCATCTAGGAAGCAGGCAATCTATCAATGTATGGTGTTCCCATACTGCTAAATTATACCTGTTTGAATAAGGGCAACTAGTTGTACTACAAACATTTGGGTGGAATCTATCACATTCTTGTTATTTTCCTTGTTCAGTCCTTTTTTGTATTGGAAAGCAAGGCAAAGAAGTTTTCCTTAAGCTTTGCACAATTGTACAGACATGCCGGATAATAAGCTACAGCCTCCTTTTTGATATATAACATAGAAAAGAAGACAGATGTGTCGCTACAGGCGGGTGCGCTCTCTGAACGTGCCATCACCAAATTCCCACCAGAGGCATTTTAGAAGGTTACACTGGAAAGGAGAATATGAGAGAGAGAGAAAATAAATTCTGCTGGCAAACCACTACAGACTAAGCTGACAAGTGTGGGTGCAGGTTCATCACTGAATGCAGAAGTATTGGCAAGATTGAAAGGCTGCATACCCCCAAAAAAGGCCAAAGAGAAACAAATGATCCTTTTGGGGGTGCTTCCAGGCAGAGACTTTTACAAATGGTGGTTGCACTAAATCAACATATGAACATAGCCACTTGTCATGTAATCAGGGTATTGCTCCATTTAGCTCAGTACTATCTACTCTGGCTGGCAATGGCTCTCCAGAGTCACAGGGAAAGATCTTCCTTAGGCCTATCTGATTCTTGGAAACTGGACCTGAAACCTTCTAAATCAGAACTGTGACAGTGTCTAAGCAGATAAGAGTACTAAGCTGAGCACAGTTGGCACAACAACTGTGACACAGAAGAGCCCACCATTTTTTCATGTTTCTGAGCAGAAGAGCACATCAATGTGTCCCTATGTTGCCATATAAGATTTCAACTCAAGTCCAGTGATATAATTGCCAAGCTCCAGCAACCCATTAGGGGCTGAGTTGGTCTGCCTTTGTCAATTGTGCCAGCTTCTCACATTTTCGCTCACATTTCTCCGTCTGTAACAATTACACTTTTTTCTCTCTCTCACTATGGGATTTTGTATCTTAAAATACCCCTCTGTTTTCATAAGGTGCCACATTTGGGCTGCATAGCCTGCAGTCATTGTGAGTACAGATAAAAAGATTTTGATTAAAGGATTTTTCAGTTCTTGCGTAGATACCCAGGGGCTTGCCTGGGGAGGACTCCTGTCAAAAATATGTCTCTTACATAACATTAATACTTTAGATGTTTCAAACTCTGCAAAGTGCTTTGAGAGGCTTTACAAAATATTGCTGCCTGTTTCATTCCAATGGACTCTACAGTTTAGTAAGTCTTTTACCATAATAGTCCCCTATCCACAGTAAGAGAGTCACTTGGTAGGGTGTCATGGCTCAGTGACAGAGCATTTGCTTTGTATGTGGAAGGTCCCAGACTCAATCCCTGTCATCTCCATTAAGGCAATCAGGTAGAGGAGATGTGAAAGACCTCTAGCTGAGACTCTGAAGAGCTGCTGCTAGTCAGAGTAGACAGTAATGACCTTGATAGACCAATGATCTGACTCAGTATAAGGCAGCTTTAGGACTTCATCATGTGTTCATCAGGAACCCTGTAACTGTCCAAGAAGTATAGAAGGGGCTGAAATTCCCTGAATCTATTGATGTTAGAATGGGAATTTTAATTAGCAGTTAGGAAGCAATGGAATTTGCCTAGTATACTGCAGTAAACGTCTTGTTTTTTATTAGGTAAATTGGTATTTGCCTGTTGATTGATTGGCCCATGTCGATAGATCAATGCTGAAAGATGTACCCAGTAACTCAAGATACTTAACTTTATAAGCTTTGCTTGACTCATTTAGAGATAATTTCAAAATTATGGGAGGCACTGTGACAGGCATAACATGTCTTACACATGCACCAGTCCACTCATGCATTGTATACACACCAGCATGTCTGCTGTCTGTTTGGTGCAGTATTGTAATGGATATGCTGCATGCACATTGCACAAGGCCCACAGTACACCCTTTTGAGTGCTGTGCTCATTTGGTGGAACATTCTTAGTGATCTGTAATATAGGTGGTGATAGTGGTAATCAGCCTTTATAAATGACATGGGTTGTGATGGAAATAATTTCTGCTTTCTGTCTCCACATCTGAAAGAAAACACTCACATGTCTTCCTGTGTTGGATATTTGCTTATCAGAGCACAACTCTGCTGCTATCCACTCATTCCAAGATATAAAACAGAATGAATAGAGAGCCCTTGGCTCTAATAAGGAAGATCTTGCTTCTGCCTCATTTCAGTCTATGACTTGGTTCTTGAACATACAGTATGAGTGAAATGAACAAGAGGGGAGCATCTTTCCAAGCTAAAGCAACCAACTTTGTCCAAGCAGGAGGACGAGGAAGAAATGTCTCCTTTAAATTAACCTGTACTTGGGTAAGTGATAATTCATATCTTCCCACGTTCTCCTCTGCCACCTTCTCATATGCTTGAAAAATCAGTTTGGGGAGGGTGATTTTGAACTGAAGAACAAAAAGAGGAGAAAGGACTTCCCCTTCCCCTTCTGCTCAGCTGTAGTGTACCCTAGGCTATTTTGGTTTTAAAAAAACATTGAGGAGAGAGCCATGGAACTCAATGTAATGTGTCATTTGGGCCTCAGTGTTGGGGAAGATCTGAATTAGTTTTTCACAACCTGATTCCAGCTGCTTGGAAGAGGTCACGATGCTTTTGAAATTTTTGAGGTAATGGTTTTAAACAAGCGACTGCATCAGCTCAAACAGGAATAAAGCAATCCTGTCTATCCTTGTTCATACAGTGACCCTTCTGTTCTGCCTTAACTTTCCCTGCCTTGTGGTACAGTGACTGGACTGCTGACTGTGAGGTTTGCATTCCTTCGTGGTGAGTCTGCCTCACTGCCCAACAGGCTTCTTCACTGAAGCTTACAGATGCTGGATGTTTTGCTGTCTCTGAGCGGCTTGTGTTCTCCTCCTTCCAGACAGAGTAGTGACTGTTTTTACGCTCTGGTGGGAAGAACAAACGCTTAGGAGTCACGCAGATCCTCCCTCGTCAAACTTTGATGTGTGTGTGTGTGTGTGTGTGTGTTTAATAACTTTGTGAAAGTTATTACATTACCTTTTTGCATGAGTTAAAAGCTCTGAAAGTACATAAGATCTTCACTGTGAGACTAAAGCATGCCATTAATTAACGAACTGCCTGCTAACAACCAATAGTAGTTTTGAGCATAAATTCTTATTTTTTCCCCCTTTAACGTAAGTGGATGATCCTTGTGAATCTCACATAGAGCTTGGGATTTTTGTTTTGTTTTTGTTTTTTTGCCCTTTGATGGTGCCCTTTGAATTTCCTGTGTCGTTCTTGTTTGTTTCTGTCTTCATACATTTTTAATAGAAATTCTTTGAAACTGGAGTCTAGCCAATTCTCTTTGGCAGTCCTGTTCTGTGGCATTAAGGATTGTTTAAATGTCTTTGGTCAACAGTTGCAGACCTCAGAATAGGTCCAGGGACAGCAAATAGGTTTAGTTGCTGATGGGATTTCCAAATGTCAGATATAGGATTGGTTATAGCAGTTACACTACAGCCAAAAATCCATAAATTCTGAATAGAATTAAAGTGATATCCAGATCCTGCAAGGAACCTTCATGAAAATTTTCATATGAAAAGGTCTTCAGTTAGGACCACTTTTTTGCCATATTTCACCATACAGTAGAAGATGCTTATTTTATCATGGGTATGATCTCTCTAAGGCCCTCATTGCATGTTACGTGAAACATGAATTAGGTTGAGGGTACCCCAACCCAATTCATGTTTCACATCTGATCTGCGATTCAGCTTAATGACAGTGGGCAGACATGGGCAATGCACAGCTAGACAAACAGCCCCTGCCCAGCCATTCTTTTTTGTGGTCGAAAGCAGCGTGAGGTGAAAGGAAGGAAAGGCCCTCTTACCACAGCACCAAGTTCCAGAGCTGTTCCATCGCCCACCCATACACATGCTGTTTTTAAGGTGAGGCCAGGGCCAAATGTAAAATGCAAGTCATGTTGGGGAATTCCCAACATGTTGGGGGATCACCAACATGACACTCATATTTCATGTATCGTGTCCTGTCACGGGACCCTAAGACAAAATATCAACAGGTAGCTTTCTGCATTTTCTCAAACCCATGAATACAAACACTGTTACAGACACAACCTGTTTCAAACAAACTAGCTGTAAGACTACCAACAGTGAGGTCTGACTATGCCCATGTAAACATGCCTGGAAAGTATTATGATCCTCAAGGGCCGGACTCAGACTCCGGAACTTATTCCTCAACAGATGAATAGGACATGCTCAGAACTACTATGTGTAAAGGGGTTTAGATGATGGCCAGTAGCATCAGACTGGGCTTAAGCCCAGAGACAAAGACCCAGGGCTCTGAGGCCTCAGCTGAGGGGCCTGTACCTGAAGCCTCAGCTCAAGAAGATGTTGCTAACTAATCAGACTCCAGGTCAGCTGCCCCTCTCCCCTGGAGGGCTAGACCTCAGACCATCAGTACCCAAGCTCTCCCCCACCTGGGAGAAGTGCCGGAGACAGCAAGTACATAGGGAGCAACAGCAGAAAAGTTTGCTTGCAGCCCATGCCCTGGCACTCAACCAGATCACTACTCTGGTGTATGTTTCCTTTCAGGATTGGGTCCCCTTCAATTCCCTAGCTATGTGATGCCTGGGAATAGATGGAGCTTCTTTCCCTGCCGAGGTAAACCCTAGGCAGAGCAGAGGGCCTTGCTGATTCAACCAGTTCATATTGTCCTGTTAAACATACAAACTTAGACTTAACAAACCCTAGACTATGAACTGAACCTTAGGGTTGCTCTGAAGGGCAGACCCCTTGTCTCTATTACTATGTGGATCACTGCTCTGGATGAGCCCTTAGACAGACTACTTTCGCCCTGTCATTTTTGTCACTCTTTTGTCCCTATTGCTTTGGGTCATCCCCCCTTTCCACACGTGTTTTGCTCCTTCTGGGACTACCAGAGAGAGCAAAACACATGGGGGGGGAGACCCTGAAGCAATAGGGACAGACGAGTGACAAAAATGACAATGAAGAAGTGGCCTCAGCTCTAGGACCTGACTGGTAAGACAGAACAGAAAGAAGGCACTCCATCTCTAAGTGTCTTCAAATTATTGTTTTGTTACCACTGGCCTACCTAGTATTTAATGAACTAGGAAAGTAGGGCATGAGAAATCTGTGTAATAGGACTGTCAGCCATTGTTGCCCTTCGTCTAGGTTTGCCAACCTTTGGAGAGGGGTCTTGAAATTCTGGAATTACAACTGATCTCCAGAGTATAGAGATGTACCACCTTGGAGAAAATGGCTGTTTTGGAGACTAGACTCCCTACCCTCCCAAAACTCTTCCCTCCTCTGGCTTTGCCCCCAAATCTCCAGGAATTTCACAGCCCAGAGTTGGCAACCCTGCAGTTATTGCTCTGGATGGTGGCAGGTGAAAAAATTAAGCAAACGTATCAGTGTTGTGTGCACCATACTATCACTTCCAGGGGAAAACTGGAAGTGACATAAGGGAGCTCTAGGGATTTCCAGCAAATCCCAGAGTCAGAAATAATACCCTACTTTGGGTTAAATCCATTTCAAGTTCAATGAGGAAGGTACACTTTTGAGCAAAATTATTGTTCAAGTTACCAGAATAGGTTATAGCAGTTATTTTGATGTCTCACTGACGAGAGAAACCAGTCACTGTATGAATTCACAAAGGGAGTCAGTTGTCACCTCAGTCAAAAGACAAAGACATGCTTAGCATCTCCTTTACTGAAAAGAAGAAAAGAAATGCAAAGGGGCATGGAACTGATACCTCATGAAGCCAGATCCTAGCAGGTTCTCACAGATTGTCTGGACTCTTGGACTTAATTTTCTATAGAGGCAGGATTTAATTAAGCTGGTAGATCTTATCTACTCAAGATACCCAATTTTGCTTCTTATTTCAAATACATTTATGCTGTAAATAAAGTGAAGTTCTTATGAATCCCCTCTGTTGAGATTCATTCCATCAATTCACAAGTGAATAGGGGATACATTTTAAGCATTATGTGGCCATTAGCTGTTCAAGAACACATATGAAGGTGTGTAAATGTCCTTTTCTCAACCCTTTGGCATAAGGAGGAGCCATACCAGAGAAAGGAACTTCACCAGCCTGATTCATATGTTGCTGGGGCAGCATGGATGCCTTTTCATTACAATCCATGACTATGAAGAATGTTCCTTCCCACAAAAATGATAAGAGTACTGGGATATGAGGCAGGATTTCCTCTTTTTGGCGGGTTTGTGTTAAGTGTGCTTCGCGTGTTGTCTGGTGATTCCGCCAGTGTCTCAACAACTTCATGTTTTGTCTATTAATATTACTATATAATGCTTATTTATGTGCAGTATTTCTAGCCCACCATTCTCCCCCAAAAGGTCCTCACAAATCTGTAGTCACTCATTCCAAAGGATCCCACAGAACTTTGGGAGCAAATATTTTCCCTCTGCCAGCCTGCATGCCAGAAAACAGAGATGGAAGAAACACTCCCAGGCTGGAATATTTGAATCCTGGATTTGGGGTTTGGTTTTTGTGTGTGTCTTTTCATTTCCGGCCCAAACGTCCTTTCTGTTTATGTTCAAATGAAAGTTTACACAAAACACCGCAGGTAGTAACAAATGTACCATTAGAAAAGTGGGAAGGAAGCTTTAAGGGTAAATATTGAATGTTCTGGGATTGAGCATAGTGTGTGTGAGCTAACCATCTGCATCTCAAACCACTTCCCTGACATTAAGGTGAGCTTACTGCACATAGTTGAGGGTAATATATTCTGAGCTGAAGCAAACAGCAGCTGTGGGAGCAAGTCAAGGTGGTATATTGCATGCTGGGAGCAGTAGCCTTGGAATTAAGGATATTGATGTCTGCCAGCTCTGGGTTTATTGTGTAGCACGTGCTTTATCCGCCTCCTTTCAACAATATGGGGAAGTTTTTAGCAGCTGGTGATCTTGCTTCATGCTGAGAGAGAAGTTTAACTCTTCATTTAATCCACACTTCCGCACTGTTGGTGCAATCCAGTCAAACTTTAGCGCCTCTAAGTCCCATTGATTTCAGTGGAAGAGAACTAAGTATGTGCTTAACTGTCAGACTGAAATAAGCAATGCTGAACATCTTTGGTTGAATCACATAGAATCATAGAATCATAGAATGTTAGAGTTGGAAGGGACCTTGCAGGTCATCTAGTCCAACCCCCTGCACTCTGCAGGAGCATAGCCGAAAGATAGCTCTACATACCTACATACCTACAACATACCTGAAAGATGTTTGTCCAGTCTCCGCTTGAAAACGTCCAGTGAAGGAGCATCCACCACCTCCCAAGGCAGGCTGTTCCACTGCTCAACCACTCTTACAGTTAGGAAATTTCTCCTGATATCTAGCTGGTAACGCCTTCCTTGTAATTTCCACCCATTAGATCTAGTCTTGCAATCCGGAGCAAGAGAGAATAGATCTGCTCCATCTTCTACATGACAGCCCTTCAAATACTTGAAGACTGCAATCATGTCCCCTCTAAGCCTTCTCTTTCCCAGGCTAAACATACCCAACTCTTTCAGCCTTTCCTCATAAGACTTGGATTCCAACCCACTCACCATCCTGGTTGCCCTCTTCTGGACACGCTCGAGCTTGTCAACATACTTCCTAAAATGTGATGCCCAAAACTGGACACAGTACTCTAGGTGAGGCCTGACCATAGCAGAATAGAGCAGAACTACCACCTCCCATGATCTGGACACAATGCTTCTGTTAATGCATCCTAAGATTGCATTAGCTTTCTTCACAGCCACATTGCACTGCAGGCTCATGTTTAGCTTGTGATCAACCATAACACCTAGATCCCTTTCACATGTGCTGCTGTCAAGCCAAGTCCCTCCCATTCTATATCTGTGCCTTTGGTTTTTTGTACCTAAATGTAGGACTTTGCACTTATCTCTACTTAAATTCATTTTATTTGTCTCAGCCCACTGTTCCAGCCTATCTAGATCATTTTGAATCCTGACTCTGTCTTCTTCAGAATTAGCAATCCCACCCAGCTTTGTGTCATCTGCAAATTTGATAAGCATCCCCTCTATGTCTTCCTCCAGGTCATTTATAAAAACATTAACACCAGGCCCAGGAGCGAGCCCTGCGGCACTCCACTCGAGACTTCCCTGCATGTAGATGCAGAGCCATTTACGAGCACTCGTTGGGTACGATTTTTCAACCAACCAAGAATCCATCCAACAGTTGCACCATCCAGCCCACACTTAACCAGCTTATCCTCAAGGATATCATGAGAAACTTTGTCAAATGTCTTACTGAAATCTTTTTTTTTTTTTTTTGTAAAACTCTCTTAAAAAGAGAGAATTTTATTCTTTTTATAAGAAAGAGGAAGGGTAGACAGATGGAGAAAGAAAAAGATGGAGTGAAATTTTTCCTGTTAGTGAGTGTTAGTTTAGGTTAATAACCAATACCAGTTTTGGCATCTATCGTGGTTAGAAGATCTTCTTTTTAACTATTGCGAAGTCCAAAATCACTCTGTTAATGCAGTTAGTAAAGTCCATTGGGGTTAGTAATTAAACAGCTCCTTCCAGATGTTACACGAACAGTCCTCAAATTATCTTCTTTTTAAATCTCTTCCAGTTATGGATTGAGTCCATTTTAACTTTGAAGTCTTCCATTCCATCACCACTTTCCCCTGGGCTGCTGTCTTCTTCACTTGTCCCAGTTTGAAATACTGCATCTTCCTCCCTGCTGGCGTGTCTCTTCAGAAGTTTCTGTATTTTAAAGATGAAATCCTTCTTCTTTCTTTTTTCTTTTTCCTTAAACTTCTGGCTTTCAGGCTTCCTGGGCTCCACAAACTCTTCGGATGAAATTAGATCTCCAGCTTGTCGCTTGCTATGCTCAACATCCCCTTCTACTGGCAGAGTATTCTCTTTTATAAAAGCGGAATAGGCTTTGGGAGCCTCATCCACCTCTTCTTTTAATTTTATCGCTTCACTGCCAGTTAGGGGTGCCAAGACATTTGTCAAGGTAAATCCGAGATCTTCTTTCTCTTCTTCTTTAACGCCCTGGAAACCTAGAATAAAATTCGCTTTCTGTTCAATCTCCATCATCTTTCCAGTTGTTTCCGATATCTGTTTCTGTCGACTGATGAGAACACTATCCATTTTAGACAGAGTTTCGTTGATTTTCTGCAATTGTTCCAGCAGGGGGCACAGCATCTCCTTTTCCTGTTGATTGACAGCAAGCTCTTGGGGGGGGGCTGTCTGGACCGGAAGTCCCTCCTCTCTTCTCTTCCGGTATCTGCAGGACTTTTTCCAGTATCGACATTTTGTTTTTTTGTTTACTTTTAAAAAGTTCGTGCCGCATCCCCCAGGAAGCTAAGATGATCAAAATCTTCCATGCAACCCCAACGGTACTTTCACCAACACTTTTTCTTCTCTCAACCCCCCTTCGCGCTCCCTTTGTGGATCTTGCTTCTCAAAGGGGGTGGGAACTCCTCCCTCCTCCCAACGCTTATACGCATGCAGGGGGCTCCGATTTACGCTTCAAAATAGATTTCCAACTCACGATTCGATGCTACTTCTTCTTTTTAATTTAAGCCATAGCGCTGTCTTCACTCCTGGAATTCGGTGGCGCCGCTAAGTCCCATTACGGGCACGCCGCAGCGGGGCCGATTGGGGCGGGGAGAAAGCCTCAATTTCCCGGCTGTCTGCCGGCAAAGAGGCTACTCCCCAAGCGCCCCCGGTTCGGAGCCTTTACCTAAGGCTCACTAGGGTCTTTCGCACATGCGAAGACCCCCCCTAACTGCGCGTGGGCTAACCGCCTCCGGGAGCGTCCCGAGAAGCGGCCGCCATTCGCGACGCCGAAACCGAAACCCTCTTACTGAAATCTTGATACACTATATCCACAGCATTGCTAGGGTCAACCATTTTAGTAACTCTGTCAAAAAAGGCGATAAGGTTGGTCTGGCATGACTTATTCTTGATAAACCCATGCTGGCTACAACCAATTAACTCATTCCGTTCAAGGTGCTCACAGACAGAGCGTTTAATAATCTGCTCTAGAATTTTCCCAGGTATTGATGTCAAACTGACAGGCCTGTAATTTCTCAGGTCCGTCTTTTTTCCTTTCTTTAAGATCGGGACAACATTCTCCAGTCTTCCGGCCCAACACCAGTACTCAAGGACATCTCAAATATTAGAGCCAGAGGCTCTGAAATAACATCTGCAATTTCTTTTAGCACCCTGGGATGCAAGCCATCCGACCCTGGAGATTTGAAAGTATTTAAGGCAGCTAGATGCTCCCTAATCATTTCCTTACTTATTCTGGACTGGCAGTTCCCCTTCTTCAGTTTGTATACAGCTTACCTTATGGTTAAAGACCGACGCAAAGTGAGAGTTGAGTAATTCCGCTTTGTCTTCATCCCTTGTTAAGGCTTGACCATCTTCCCCTAGCAATGAGCTTACCCCATCCTTGTTCTTTTTATTCCGAACATAGGCATAGAATTTTTTCTTATTATTTTTAGCATCCCTCGCAAGCCTCAGCTCCATCTGCACTTTAGCCTTTCTGACACCATCCCTACAGATTCGAGCCTGCTTCTTATACTCACCCTCAGTAATCTGACCCTCCTTCCATTTTCTGTACGTTTCCCTTTTTAGTCTCAGCTCTTCAGAGAGTTCCTTGTTCAGCACCCTTCACTTCATTACCTGTCTCCCACCTTTCTTTCTTACCAGAACAGTTTGCAATTGTGCCTTATGCACTTCATTTTTCAGCATCACCCATCCTTCCTGTGCAGATTTGCCCCTCAGCATTTCCAGCCATGGGATCCTACTTATTGTTTCTCTGAGTTTTTTGAAATCAGCTTTCCTGAAGTCCAGGATATGGGCCCTACTATGTCCTGGTTTCACATCCTTCTCTATGTCAAATGCCAAGCTGACATGGTCACTATTCACCAAGGATCCCACAACATCCTGTATAAGCGTTTGAAACAGTAACATATCCCCCACTTTGACCTTGATGATGCATAATGCTAGGTCAATAAGGAATAAGAGCTTTCTGTTGCATGATGTATTGGTAAAGGACAGGGTAGATCTGGCCCCCAAAGAAATTGGAAAGTAACAAGAATTGGATTCTGGCTGTTAGTTTATCATTTTCTAATTTTAAGATAATTTGCATTAATGTGTACATCCAGCCTTTTACAAAACAGTCTGATATCAAAAATGCTTGGGAAGAGTTGGAAGGATATGTCTACCACATATCAGGCATGTTTCCTTCGTCCGCCATAATTATTGCTGGTGATTTTAATGCAAGGTTAGGTCATACTGAGGAACAGCTGATTGATCAGAGTGGTACAGGTGTCCCCATTTCTGAAGATGAACTCTAGCCACTCTTCAGATGCCTCTCCTTAGACCTGGTTGTCAATTTTGCTGGCACATGCCTTTTTCAATTGGCTTTTAGGCTAAATTTTGTCATTCTGAATAGTCTATTATTGGGTGACTATCCCGGCCAATTTACCTATTTGTCAGGCTTAAAGCACTCGACCATTGATTACATTCTTATCTCACAAGATCTTTATAATGATTATATCGATTTTCTGATTGACATAAGAACAGAAAGTGACCATTTACCCTTAGCCCTCAAAAGTTTTGGTCCACTAGGACTTCTGATGGGTCGACTCTGAAGTGATGGAGCCTAAGCTTTTGGAACAGACAGGGAGGATTAGACTTATATGGTCCTCTCAAATCAATGACAATTTTTCTCTCTGGACACAATCAGCTAACGGCCAGTTCTTCCTGCAAGCCCTAACAGCTCATAATGATGGGGGGATCTCTCTAATTGATTATTACCACCTATTAATTCCCAATCTCCAGCCTCTACTCTCGAGACCTGGAGATCTTAAACATGTTAGGATCCCTGGCAATAAAAAATGTTTTGATCATGACTACACCCAAGCAAAATTGACTCTCAGAGAGTACTTTAAGGGCTTTCAACAAAATCCAAATCTAACTGCTAAATTAGAATTACAACTTTAAAAAAAAGGAATATAAGGAGCTGTTAAAAGCCAAAAAAAGATTTTTATAGCAATCCCTTATTAAGGCCACTAGAGAAAAACATAATGTCAGCTTCTGGAAAATCATCTCCAATTCACAAATCAAGACTTCTAATGCCCCCAATCTTATCTCTACAGAAGCATGGGAAGAGCATTATAGCAGCTTATTTAGAGATCAGCGGTATCTTGCTTCTCCTGATATTCTTCTAGATCAGTCTACACAATGGCCTCCAGTCTCTGGCTGAGGTCAGACTGGCAGTATGAAGCGTGAGGGAGTCATGGCAAAAAGACCCAGAACAACGTGTTCCGGGTATTCCCAGTCACACTGCACTGACTGATATGGGAGCATACCGAGGAGGAAGCGCAAGACAGTGTTCACACTGTTGGCCCACCCCTGGTGGAGGCATGGCTGTAAGTCGCTTTTTCTCACTCCAGCAACATGCACCTATGAACATAGGCACAGCAGCAATTATCAATGCAGCTTGTTCGCGTGGCTTTTAGTGTGCAACGCGCTCTCCAGGGTTTGCTACCACTTTCACCTGGTACTTTTTAAACTTGGGAGGGAAGTGTTACAAGACGGGTTGAGTACAACTGGGGAACGCCTGACAGCTGTGTCTGTGTGAACTGGCCCCTTTAATCCTTTTGTGAAATGTGCCTATATTGGGCCAAACTGCCAGTCTGAACTTGGCCTCTGTATCTGAAACTACCTTGTTAATATCACAATTGAAATCTGGAAAAGCCCCAGGAAGTGACTTTATAGTTGCTGAGCTTTTAAAATTGCACATAGATTGGTGGGTTCCAGTCTTAGCTAATCTTTTCTCCTATATAGATGCTTCAACTCAGATTCCTAAAGACTAGGGCTTGGGTATAATTGTTCTTTTATTTAAAAAGGGTAGCCCCTATGACCCATCGAACTACAGACCAATTAGTCTTCTGAATGTGATTTGTAAGTTACATAGTGAACACCTCTGTCAGAAGCTATGTGAATGGCTAGATCATAGCAACTTACTTGAAATTGAACAAGCTGGGTGCACTATTATTGATCATTGCTTGGTTCTAGATTATTTTATTTTAAAATATGTGAAACATCGGAAGAATACCTTGTATGTGGCCTTTGTGGACCTTAAGGCAGCTTTTGACTCTGTCTCTAAGGGAAGGCTTTGGGCCAAACTAGCTGACATGAGTATTGATAGAAGGCTATTGCTTCTATTAATTAAACTGCACAAAAATAATAACATCCAAATAAGACTCACACAAGATAGGAAACTATCGAAAAGAATTCCAGTGCAAAAAGGAGTCAGACAAGGTTGCCTTTTGGCTCCCTTCTTATTTAACATCTATGTTAACTCTTTAATCACATGCCTTCATTCAATTGACACTCATCTCCCTCATTCTCAGCTAGCAGAAAGGTTCCAATCTTAATGTATGCTGACGATGCTGTTCTTTTATCCCAGAAGCGAGCCCTGATAAAATTTAAAGAGCAATGTGACAACAAATTACTATCTATTAATTTTGCTAAAACTAAAATTGTCCGTTTTGGTAACTCATTCAGGAAGTTCAATTGGAATATTAAAGGAAATGCCATAGATCAAATTAAGAACTTTCAATACTTAGGCATTACCTTTTCTTATAATTCCAAATTCTCAGCACATCTGTCCTCATCAGCTAACCTGGCAGAGAGAAGTGCAAATGCCATTCTTAGATTATTTAGAAGGAAAGGTGCAGGCTTTCTCCCCATGGCCTTAAAAACCTTCCAGGCAAAATCATTGGCTCAACTCCTGTATGGTTCACAAATCAGACTTTTTGCCAATCTAAAGACCCTTGAAAGGATTCAATCTAAATTTCTTAGATCTCTGGCATTCCTAGAAGCACTTCTAATGTAACACTTAGGTAAGAGGCTGGGCTACTCAGAGTTGAAGCAAAGGTCTGGGAGCAGGCTATAACACTCTGGCTAAAAATTCATTACAACCTGAAGGGTTTAATACCTTACCTTTTAGCCTCAGATCCTTACCCTGCCTGGTACACACAAATTCTTAATAAGTTAAATCAGATTGGCCTGTTCCCATAAGATCTCTTCTATGGAAGCCTATACAAGGCAAGAACAGCTGTCGTGCAGAGGCTTTTTGATATTGAATTACAAAATGAAGAAGCTTTGCTACCCAAGAGCTTCAGAAATATAAAATCTTGGCCTAATTTTACTCATGCCCCTTATTTATTTAACATTACTTATGAGCCCTATAGATGGGCCTTTTCCAGAGCCCGTTTTGAGGCATTCCTTTCCACTGTACTGCAAGGTAAATTCATTTGAGTTCCAATGCATGAACGTATATGCCCATGCATGGCTAACATGGTGGAATCAATTACTCATGTCCTCCTGTTCTGCAGATTCTGTCAGGAGGAACGAGATCATCTTATACTACTCCTTCTGTCTAGATTTAGCCCTCTGAAGTCTTATCTTGACTT
This sequence comes from Gekko gecko, assembly GCA_029375565.1. NCBI lineage: Eukaryota > Metazoa > Chordata > Lepidosauria > Squamata > Gekkonidae > Gekko > Gekko gecko. The sequence continues at coordinate 154,152,143 of JAPDNY010000003.1, forward strand.
TAGGCCAGAAGTCCTTTGTAAATACCTCTTAGAAGACATTCAGAGCTCAGTGACTTACACTGTGGCAAAATTTTGTTGCTTAGCTATTAGGAAACGTAAACTTATTTTATCTGAAAAAATTGTATGATTCTCTTATTAACATTATTTTATTTTACTAATTTTATTAATTTTCTCTTGTTAATGTTTTTATACTATTCCTATATTATTAGTGTTTTAATCCTTCTTATATCAGAATTGTACTGTTTTACTGGCTCTTGCTGTAATAAATTAGATCGATCTATCGATCGGTAGATCTGGCCTGTGAGGAAGAACCTGGCTGAATTGATTGTTTATTTATTTATAATATTTATACCTTGCCTTGTCTCCACAAATTTAGGGCAGCTAACAAAACAGCAGACACTGCAGGACACAAACATCACAAGTGTCCAACAAGCTAAAATTACAGTAAGCGGAGTTAACACAGCTAAAACTGTTTCTCTTCTACCAAATGCCCTCTGCAACAGAACAGTCTTGCACACCTTCCTGAATGTGGCAAGTGAAGTTGCCCACCACCTCCACAGTGAACATGTCCATGAACAGACTGTTGCCAAACAGACCATACTAGATGAGGGTATCACCAGGAGAAGGCTGTCTGAGGAATGCAAGTGGCACCTGGAAGTATAATGGGAGATGTGGTTTGAGAGATACTATGGTCCCAGGCCACAAAGGCTTTAAAGGCTTTTGAATTGGGCCTGGAAATAGATAGGCAGCCAATGCAATTTATGTAGCTTTGCCATTATATGTTCCAGGTGGCTGATCCCAGATAGGAGTCTTGTGTCCATATTGTATACCAGTCCATATTGTGTACCAGTCCAGATTACAGTAGCAGGCATCAGTGTGGCTAGGTCAGCAGAATCATATGAACATATGAAGCTGCCTTATACTAAATCAGACCATTAGTCCATCAAGGTCAGTGTTCTCAGATGGGCAGTGGCTCTCCAGTGTCTTATGCAGAGGCCTTTCATATAATCTACTGCTGGGGATTGAGCCTGGGATCTTCTGCATGCCAAGTAGATGCTCTACCACTGAGCCACAGCCCCTCCCCTAACAGAGGAACTAACATTATATGGAAAGAATGTGCTCCTAGTAACAGCACTGACCTGCAGCTATTTATCAACAAGACTTGGGCCAGGGAGACCCTTATGCTTTTAACTTGATCTACCAGAGAACACTTAACTGTATGTAGAGCTAGTAGCTCATCTGCCTTCCCAACAAGCTTTAGCTCTGGCTTCTCTAGATTTAGCTTCAGTTTGTTCATCCTCAGCCAGCCACTTGGTCACAGCCTCAAGGACCCCAAGACCTTTGAAGCTGCTTCTGGAGGTTTAGATAGTGATATATAAAGCTGGGTGTCATCCAAATATTGGTGACAACCCACTCCAAAACTCCTGATGATCTTGGCCAAGGGATTTCCATAAAGATTAATGAGCACTGGGGATAAAATAGATTCTTGGGACACACCATGCAACAAGTCCCAGCTTGCTGATGCTGCCTCTCCTATGGAAACTCTTTGCTTCCAGCCAGCAAGAAATGAGTGAAACCAACAGAGGGCTGTTCCTCTTGCCCCAAACATTCTTCACAGTCAATCCACTAAAACATCATGGTTGAGTATGTCAAATGTCGCTTATAGGTCTAACAATAAAAGCAGCAATTGATTGCCCTTATCCAACTGTAGCCAGAGATCATCCAGCAAGGCCAACAGGACTGTTTCAGTCTTGAAGTGCACCCTGAAGCAGATTGAAACGGGTCAATGGTTACTGATTATGTTGCTCTGTTGCCTGTAACTCCAGCTAGGTTTATGATCCTTCATTAACTGTGAAGTGGAGAATAGAGTTGTCATGAGTTTTACATGGGTCTTTCTTCTACATATTTCCAGTACTGACTCTTGTCAGCCTTGATTTATATTCCTTATAATGGATACCACAGATAAGTTAGTTATTTTGATGTGTACCATCCACCTAGTTCCCCATAGATGCCCTCTCTGAGCTGGTAGAAGTAGCCTCAGGCTTAGTGGTTGATACCCCCAACCTGATTGTTTGGGGGACTTCAGCATTCATGATGGGGCCCACCTGCTGGTTCTGAGTCTTATGACTGTTATGGGTCTGTTCCAGTTCTTCTGGACTCAATGTATAAGGATGGTTGTAGCAGCTTGTACGTGCAGGGGTGGCAGGCAATTACAATTGTCCACCCTTTGAGACTAATGGATCCAACTGGATTTCAAAATTGTGATAATCTGAATGTCAACTCTGTTGGAGCCATGGAGGATGCTGTTCCCCAGCATCCTCTTCCACCCTTGGGTAGAAATTGAGCTTCATAGTTTAATATGGAAGTGGAAGAATCAAAGAGGGATGGAAACTTGGCTCCCTGGCTGCTGGCCCCTGCGGCCATGCAGGCTGGGGGCTGCCTTTGTCTCCTGGTGTGGATAGGAGGCAAGCATGATGCAGCAAAGCTGCATCCGGGGAAGAGGGGGCGTGGCCAGAGGCTTATTAGCCAGGCCGCACTTCTCACCCTTTCAGTTTCATCCAGCACTCAGACGAGTAGGAGCTCTTTCGAGCTCCTGGTGCGTCTGAGGCTAGGGTGAGCATACGGCAAGCAGCGCAGTGGAGCCTGCGGTGGGGAGCATCTGTGTGATCCGCGGCAGCATGCTTGCTCAGCGGTGGTGCTTTCTTGCAGCAGCAGTCCACAGCAGGGCGGCTGGAGGAGCACAGAGTGTCCTTGGGGCTGGTTTGATTCCTTTGGCTGGCGGGATTCCCTCTGAGGGGTGGCCATTACTGGGCCCAGGGCTGCTACAGAGGGTGGCTGGCTGGGGGGGGATCTGAGTAGGTTTCCCCTGCACAGTCTTCTGGTGGGAAAAGGGGAGCCAAGGGCAGGAGAGGGATTACTTCCTTACTTGGGCCAGTCTGGTTCCCCCCCCCGACATTCCTTCCTTTCTTTTATATATTTGGCTGTTCCCTCCCGCCTTTTTTGCCAAGGACATTTGAGCTGGTTGGTGGTCTAAGGTTTCCTACTGGGCCCCCTTTTTCTAGGCATGTGTTCTGCTTAGTTCTGGCTCCCCCCTTTTTTTGTCTGAGTGCACGCCTTGTTTTTGCCAGCTGAGCTTTAGGTGCATTCATTTGGATTATTCTGTAGTCTTTTCAGTGGTGGCCATTTTGTAGGTCCTTGGTGGCTATTTTCTGCTTTGGTGGCCATTTTGTATTTTGGTGGCCATTTTCTTCTCCTTATGGCTGCTAAGAAGGGCACAGGGTGAGGCAAGGGAAAACAGCCAGCCCCTAAGCCTCCGCCAAAATGACCAGCCCCTTCACTGTCTTCTTCTGAGGACGAGGGGGGGATGAGATACAACAGGCTATTCTTGATGGCTTGATGGCAGTGGAAAAGGCCTTTGGGCTCACTACTCCTAGTCCTTCCTCGGCCCAAGAGCAGGGTGAGAGGAAGGGTACCTGATTTGCGTATAATAAGCAGTTCCAAGCTGAGGTTCTAACCCGTCCTTCTCTGGTGGAAGGAAAAGTTTCCACAAGTGCTCCTAGCAACATTGGAGGAGTGAAGCCTCAGGATGATTCCAGCGCTGGCCCTTCAAGAGTTGGATCTTCATAAGGCGGTGTTGTGCCAAGTTTCCCTTCAGCTCCTGTGAATGATGCAGTGGGTAAGTTGGCCCTCGGTCAGCTAGCTGGGGCTGTGTGGCCTTGGGGGCCTTGTGGGGTCCCCACTACCCCAGGGAATGGTATGGCTTTGGCCTATCCCCCTTTGGGTATGGGGCAGTTTGGGGGTTCGCCTCATTCTCAAACTTCCATGCTGGTCCCACAAGGGGGATGGTATGGCCAGCTGCTGGTTGATCTTAGTCAGGGATGGGGTTCCCCCTCCTCATGGGCTGCATCTTATGCTAATACTCCTGCTTCTGAGCTCTCTTTTGGTGATGTGGCCTTGCCCTTGGGTGAGCATTTATTACCTGCCACTATGGATAAGATCTTTAAGGGTGAATACGTTGACGTTTTTTCCCTCCTTTTCCAGGAGTTGGAAAAAAAGGATAAGGATGATCTTGACGATAAAGACAAGGGAAAACTTAGAAAGATGAAAGTTGATCGGACTTGGGCTAATTGGTGGCTGGATTTTTGATTTATGTGGGTGTCCTTTCAAGAGCACAGCCATGGAGGGCTGCATCCTTATTTCAGTATTTTGATATTGTGTGTAAGGCCTATACGGGTTTTACTGGACCAGTGTGGCTGCAATACAACGATGAATTTCGTATGCATGCAGCCATGAATCCCTCCATGTGGTGCACCCGCATCTTTGGTTACAGATTATCTCTTCTGCTTGCCCAAATGCGGGCGACCAGTCTCACAGTGGGCACCTTGTGCAGCATTTGGCAGCCTCTTCCAGTCCCCCACTTTTGCGGGGCAGGTGGTTCAACCCCGCCAGCTCTGTTGGGAGTTCGGGTCGCAAGGGGCTTGTAGTCAGAAGGCCTGCCAGTTCCTTCATGAGTGCCCACTGTGTAGTGGACTGCACCCTTTCTCTGCATGTTTTCAGGGTAAGCCCCACACGGAACGTCAACGACCCCAATCTGGCGGCTCAGGGCATCCAGCTGGAAAAGGGGCCCAGTCCCATAAAGCTGAGAGCACGTGAGGACTGGTTACGCAGATATCTTAAACGGGAGGATTGTATATATTTGCTAAATGGTTTTAAGTTCAGTTTTCATATTCCCTGCCAGGGCACTAGGACTGCGTTTATGGCACCCAACTTGGCTTCCATCAAGGCTATGGAGCATGTAATTAGGTGCAAAATTGAAAAGGAGATGGAGGAGGGTAGGGTATTAGGCCCCTTTCCATCCCCACCTGTGCCTAACTTACGGGTTTCCCCACTGGGCATTGTTCCCAAGAAGACACATGGTGAATACCGTTTGATTCACCACTTGTCGTATCCTCACAGGGAGTCAGTGAATGATGCCATTCTGGAGTCCTTCTGCTCTGTGAGGTATACTTCCTTTGACCAGGCAGTTCAGATGGTTTGTCGCTGTGGGGTGGGAGCTGAGATAGCAAAATGTGATATTAAGTCAGCATTTCGGTTCCTGCGAGTTCATCCCAGCGATTTTGAGTTACTGGGGTTTTCCTTCAAGGGCTAATTTTATATGGACCGGGCTTTGCCCTTGGGCTGTTCCATTTCATGTTCGGCCTTTGAGCATTTTAGTACGTTCCTTGAATGGGCCCTGCGGCAGCATACAGGAATGTCCACAGTGGTGCACTATTTGAACAATTTTTTTTATTTGCTGCACCAGTGGGATCAGGGTGTTGTCAAGTACTTTTGCAGGGATTTTTGAACCTCGCCAAGGAGCTTGGGGTTCCTTTGGCTCATGAAAAAAACTGAGGGTCCTTTTTAGATCCTTACGTTTCTGGGGGTTGGATACTTTAACGCAAGCCTCTCGGCTACCTATGGACAAAGTAGCGGAACTGTGAGCAAGAATAGCTGCTTTTATAGTGCTTAAGAAGGTTACTTTGTGTGAGTTTCAGCAGCTTGTGGGGCACCTCAACTTTGCTTGCAAGGTTGTGGCTTTCTTGCGTAAGCTTTGTGATGCACTTAAGGGCTTATGTCTTCTGCACCACAGGGCCAGGGTTACCGGCGGGATCAGGGCCAATCTCAGAGTGTGGCTCGAGTTCCTGGACTCCTTCAATGGAGTCTCTTTTTGGAGAACCGAGCTGCACTTGGAAGCTAGTTTACAGATTTGTTCTGATGCCACTGGAGCTCTGGGTTTTGGGTTTTTTTTTCAGAGGCACTGGTGTGCTGAAGAGTGGCCGGCCGAGTGGGCAACGGATGGTACTCCCAGGGACCTTACATTCCTGGAGTTTTTCCCAATTCTGGTGGCAGTTTGGCTGTGGGGACATTTGTTGGCTAATCACACTGTGCATTTTTGGTATGATAATTTAGCAGTGGTTCAGATCATTAATTCCCTTACATCCAAATCACCTCGTGTTATGGCCCTTGTGAGAGAGTTTACTCTCTGCTGCCTTTGGCTCAACATTTTGTTTCTTGCTTGGCATGTGCCCAGTGTGGACAATAGGATGGCTGATGCTCTCTCTCATAAACAGATGGAGAGATTCCATCGCCTAGCCCCAGAAGTCAATCTTCATCCAGTACGCATGCCATGGGAGCTGTGGTTGGTTGGAAGGCGGAGGTAAAGAGGGCAACTGGCCTGACCATTGTGCCAGGGACAAAGAGGGCATATGACCATGCGGTCCAACAGTTTTCTAATTTCAGGACTGAGGTAGAGTATGCAGACATTTGGCCAGTTCCCATGGATCAGCTGTTACACTTTTGCGTGGTGATGCACGGTAAGGGGTTGGCTGTCAGTTCCATTAAGGGCCTGCTGTCCGCTATTGCTTTTTCCAGTAGGGCTCAAGGGCTTGCTGAAGCGACTGGTGATTTTAGGATTCACAGGATGTTGGAGGGATGGTCTAGGGAGAGTAGAGCCCTTGTGGATGGTAGACAGCCTATGTCACCTGCAGGGACATTTGTTCATCTAATTATGAAGCATGCCTTTTTCACGCTGCTGCATTGATCACCCTTTTTGGTGCCTTCCACATCAGCGAGCTGGTATTGCAATCCAAGGCTGATAAGTCAAGATGTGCTTTGGAGGTGCGGGATGTTTGCTTGTATGTGGAAAGCGTTCATCTTACTTTGCGGAGGTCTAAAACTGATCAGCACAGGCACAGGATGGTAGTCAATATTGGTGTTTGCGCTGAAAAGGAGCTGTGCCTGGTTTCAGCCCTGGCAGTATACCTGGATGTCAGGGGATTGGGGGTTGGGGTACTGTTCAGACATCAGGAGGGTAGCCCGTTAACTCGGCACCAGTTTTGGGCAGTAACCTCATCAGCTTTGGCTAGGCTAGGATTGGCAGGGATCCGGTTTTGTACCCATTCTTTTCGCATTGGGGCAGCATCCACAGCAGTGGCTATGGGATACCTTGCGAGGGACATACAATGTTTAGGCAGGTAGAGGTCTGCGGCCTATAAGGCTTATGTGCACCCGGTGGCTGGTCTTTGAACCGTATGTTGGTTTTTCATATGGAATTTTCCCACTGTTCATTGTTTTTTCATTCCAGGTCCGATTGGCTTGCTGGAGCGGCAGAGTTCTCATCTGTGAGCATAATTACATATTTTGGGTGGCCCATCGTGCAAAGAGGTCTCCTATTGGCTCTCAGTTGGGACTCAGCCAGTGAGCTGTGGTTGAATGGCTAGGGCGCTGAGGTCTTCAGTAGCCCGGCCTGTTACATTTGTTGTTCAAGGAGAGAGTTGGGCCTCCTCCTCACATTTTAGTTATTCATTTAGGGGGTAATGATTTAGGGTTAATTAAGGGTAAAGCTTTGATTTTGCAGGCCCAGTCGGATTTGCTGGTTATTAAGCGACAGTGGCCTGGAACTATGATTATTTGGTCCACTATGGTCCCACACTTGGTTTGGCGTGGGGCTGGCAATCCGTTGGCCATTGATAAGGCTCGCCACAAGTCCAATCGGGAGATATGGGTTGCACTTGAGAAAGGCCTAGGTCACTACTTGCCTCACCCTGGTATATATGCAGGCTTGGCCGACCTGTATCAGGGTGATGGGTTACATTTATCTGAGATTGGTATGGATCTCTTTTTGGTGGATATTTGGCAAGGGCTTGTAGATGCTTTGGGCATCCAAGTGGGTGCAGGGCCTAAGCAGAGGCTTGACCCTTTGCGATGGCAGGTTTTTTGTTCAATCAGATTGCGGCTCAGTGAGCACCAGCTAAAACCCCTTTGGGGGGATAGGGGTCTTGCCAGTACAGTCCTTGGACCATGCGGCCCAGGGTAGGGAAAGCAGACTGCCTACGGGATTGCTGGGATTTACCTTGCGGCCTGGGGGTGGTTCCCCAGTAAATACCCACTTGCCATGCTGACCATACAGGAACCCTATTTCATTGGCTGCTGTCTGGGGCTGGGTGGCTCATCTTAGTCTTATGGCAAGGGAGGGGCCACATGGCCCCTAGCCTCGGCCATGCCACAGCTGTTCTGCCCTTGCCATTTGTGTTTGAATTTTAGTTAAATAAAGTGGCCCGTTAATACCCAACTTGTTGTCTGTCTCCTTATTCCAGCTCGGGGGGCAACTCAGCTCCCAGACTGCTGGCCCCTGCAGCCGTGCAGGCTGGGGGCCGCCTTTGCCTCCTGGCGTGGATAGGAGGCAAGCAGGATGCAGCAAAGCCACATCCGGGGAAGAGGGGGCGTGGCCAGAGGCTTATTAGCTGAGCCATGCTTCTCACCCTTTCAGTTTCGTCCAGCACTCAGCCCACCCTCCCTCCCTTCTGGCAGTGCAGGCTTTGACTGGTCATCCTTTTGGGGGTCAGGTAAGAATTTTTCACCCCTTCTCGGATTGGCATGGGGAAGGGGTGTTTTTCCCTACTTTGTACTGCCGCTGTGGTTTGGGTAATTGGCTCGGTGTGGCTGGGTGTTAAATAGGTTGTCACTTTAGTTGGCAGGTTTTTTGTTCCATCAGATTGCGGCTTGGTGAGCACTGGCTAGAACCCCTTTGGGGGCATAGGGGTCTTGCCGGTACAGTCCTTGGATCATGTGGCCCAGGGTGGGGAAAGCACACTGCTTATGGGATTGCTGGGATTCATCTCCTTTTGAGCCTTGCGGCCCAGGGGTGGTTCCCCAGTAAATACCCACTTGCCATGCTGACCAGACAGGAGCCATATTTCATTGACTGCTGTCTGGGGCTGGGTGGCTCACCTTAGTCTTATGGCGAGGGAGGGGCCACATGGCCCATGGCCTTGGCCATGCCACAACTGTTCTGCCCTTGCCATTTGTGTTTGAATTTTAGTTAAATAAAGTGGCCCGTTGTCTGTCTCCTTATTCCAGCTCAGGGGGTAAATGCCTTAACTGCTGGTGGCAGAAAACTGAAGTCAGATTTGACACAGCAAACTATAAAGCATGTTTGAAAACTTATGAAGTGACAAGGATAGTAGTGAAGAAGCAGTACTTCCCACTTCCATTGAAAAATGCTGTCATTCATTAAAAAGCCCTGTCTTGATAATAGTGCTATATCAGATTTCATAGCTACTATTAGAGGGTAGTGGAAGAGCAACTCTAGGGTTTCTGGGATGATTCATCTGACAGTGACTCTTTTCATTGGAGCTTAAAGCCTGACTATGAAACAGAGATGACCTAAGTAGCTCTGGTGGACAATTTTCATTTGCATATTGATAGGGATGAACTTCGTTATTGATTTTTCTGGACTTTTCAGCTACCTTTTCTTTTGGACTTTTCAGCTGTTGACCACTCAGTTTTACATGAAAAATTTATTGGGTATTAGGAATAAGGAACTTGTACAGTTCGAATATTTTCTAGTGGATTTTATTCTGAATGTACAGTTAGAGATACTGAGTCAACAGCATGAGATTTAACCTGTGGTATTCCACAGGATTCTGTATTAACAACAATACTGTTCAATATTTATAAAAGTCCATTGGATGAGATTGTCCAAAATTTTGGAGTGTAGTGTTATCAAAATACTGATGCCATTTATACGCTTATTTTTATTTACTTATAGTCTGCCATTCTTGCTAAGACTCAAGGTGGGTTACACAATATAAAACAGTGCAGTCAAACAAATAAAACAATGAATGATGCAATTGGACTAGGATTACAAAACTACAAAAAGATGAAAACAACAAACTATCTAAGGTAAGGTTTTGTAACCAATACAGAAAATAGATTACAAGGCATAAAAAATGTGGGTAATACCCAGGGCTCTTTTTGTAGCAGGAACTCCTTTGCATATTAGGTGACACAGCCCTAATGTAACCAATCCTCTGAGAGCTTATAGAGCTCTTATTACAGGGGCCTACTGTAAGCTCTTGGAGGATTGGCTACATTAGGGGTGTGTCGTCTAATATGTAAAGGAGTTCCTGCTACAAAAAGAGCCCTAGATACCTATAATAATCATATTCCTATTCCATTAGAAAGACATCCTTTTGGACTGTTCCAATCTACTACAGATCTAATCTCATTTTTAAAATGCCCACCTGAACATTTCTGTTTTGCACATTATGGAGAATGGTAGAAGTTGGGGGGCTTTCTTGACCTTCTCAGGCAAGCTATTCCACAGGGTGGTACCCACCATCAGAATGCAGATGAATGGGCAGCTACAGATTGTTAAATAGTGGGTTCCATGGATGAACAGACCCCAGGTATAGTGATCAGCTCTACTTTATTAGTGATTTTAGCAAGGAGGAGGAAGGCAAAATCCCAGGCAGAAGCCTGGTTTTTAAGCATGCAAAAAACCACATCCCAAACACTCCCACTCCCAACAATAGACTATTTACATTACATTGTTTCTCTATTGGTCCATTCTAGGATCCTACCCAACTATTGTTTTGTGGACGCAAGCTCAACCCGACCCCAGGGCTAGTTTAGGGTTGACTCATCCTTAGTACACAACACAGATATTATCCATATGCAGGGTAGCACCTTTATACGGCTTTGCTTGGATGATAGTGGGAGAGGCAGCCCTGCTGGTATGTGGGTTTAAGGCTGTTAAGAGATTGTAGGTAATAACCAGAACCTTGAATTGAATTCAGATAACCAATCAGTAGCTAATAAAACATGTAAAGAACAGGTATGACTTGTGTGTTCTACCTGGTGCCTGATAGTAATCGGAGTAAGGTGTTACATACCATCTAGAATTCTTAAGTTGTCTTTATGGCCAGATCCCTATCTAGTACATTATGGTAGTCTAGCCTTGAGGTAACTGCTATATATCTCCAGCCATCTCTGTTCTAGAACATGGTCCGTCTTGTATGGTAAAGAAGAACAAGCTGAAACTTAGTCCAAACAAAGTGGAGGTGATGTTGGTTGGCAAGTGTGGTGGTCTAGCTGGTAATGTGTTAACCATCATTAATGGCACAACTGTTTCTTTGTCAGATTCAGTAAAGAACCTGGATGTGTTGCCGGACCCAGCTTTTCTGTCTCAGAAGCAGATTGATACAGTGGCAAAAAAGAACCTTCTTCTAACTGCTTCTAACACAGAAGCTAGCTCCTTTTTTTTTTTTTTCTTTTGATCCAACTGATGTAGCCATGATGATCCATGCTTCAGGTATCTTGAGTCTGGACTATTGTAATGTACTCTGCACTTGAATACAACTCAGGCATTTCTATCAGTGCTAAGTGCAACAATGTATTGCTTACCTGCAATTCTTATCTTCATTTTTATTATGTTAAGATTACTATATTTACTTCCTTTTTATTTCTAAATTGTGGGTTCTTACTTCTAAAGTTCTTCACAGCCTGAACTCCAGATCCCCCTACCCCCCACTGTGAGCCTATTTGGCAGTTTCTGTCCACTAACTACTTCCTCCTTTCTATTCCCACCTGTAAGACTGCTAAGTATTCCATTGCTCAGTCATACAAGCTCTTTCAATGGTAGCCCACACTTTATTTAATACCCTTACTGAACTTATTTTTAAGGCATCCTTAATGCTGACCTCCAGGAAATTATGTAAGGCAGAGCTCTTTAGAAGGACCTTTGAAGTGGGTTAAAGCATTTTGGAAACTGATTGTGTATTTTTGTTGGTATTTGCTATTTATAATGTTTTAGCTGGTATATGATTCTCTGTATTATTTTCTCATGGGTTTAATGGGTTGCTTCTAAAATTCATTGTTGCTTACATTGAGTCGTCTTTTGGAGACAGGTGGACTGAAAACATCATAAATAAAAATGCCTCCTGTTCAGGCAACAAGCAACTCCGGTTCGGTGCCTGGTACCCGCACAGAGAGTGTCTACCTAACTGTACAAGAGACAATGTACCTCTAAGCTGGGAGAGAGAGAGAGAGAAAGAGATGGTTCCAGGTTTACATGGGCTCTGAGAAATAGAGTATAACTGACCCCCCCCCCCTTTCCCCTTTCGTACAGCCCCTTTTGCCTCTAACCACACCTCTTCCATTTGGATCCTCCTCTCTAGCTCCACCTTTTCTTCTTCTATCACTCCTTTTTCCATTTCAATTGTTTACTTTGATAAAGAAATCATACAAAATTTTGATTTCATAGTTCTTTTTATTGCTTTGTATAAAACCAAAGAGAAGAAAATATGCCTTCTATGATTGTATTGGAATACTATTCAATAAAATTGGCATCCTTTGCATAAAAGCAATGCAAGCATTGTTGTTCTGGAGGAGCCTCAGTCTAAGAGTATGCAGAAAAGTTTCTCTATCCTCATCAATGAAAGTGAGGAGGCCAATCCACATCCCTCCAAAATGCTTGAGCATCTGAAAAATCCCAGCACACTGAAGATTTTACTTTGAAACCATCTGATAGAAAGAAGGGAATTTAATTTTAGAACTCCACACAGGATCAAAAAAGCCACAGCTAATACAAGAAATATTTTTAATATCGAGAAATGCATTACTCAGTTTTTTAAACCAAGAGTAACATCTTTGATGCTGCTAATTTAATCCTCCAACAAATACCACAAACCCAATCTTTAATTGTTGGTTTTACACATATGCATTGTTTTAAAAATTGTTCTATTAATTTTTATTTAACTATTGATTGCCTTGAGGTTAATTGGGTACAAAGATGGCAGAGTATGTTTTTTTACTGTGGGTACTTATAATAATCAAGATGTGTACCATGAGAAAGCACCTCTAATGCACCAACTAGTTGTGCTCCCTGCCAATCAGCTGAAGCCCTTTAAATTCTGCAGGAGGGGAGGGAGAGGGGTGGCAATGGCTTGGGGCCACGGCTTGGGGCATGGCTTGGGGGTGAGGCTTCCAAAGCACCCAGAAGCAGAGGAACCCCCACCCGGACATGAGGGCTGACGTCCAATAGCACCTTTAAGACAAAGTTTTATTTAAGGTGTAAGCTTAACTTAAGGATAGATTCTCTTGGTGTGGCTGAAATTGTTGGAACCATTTGTTTTGTTATTTCTTTCAAATATGTATATCTCTTCTTTCTTCCAAAATGAGCTCAAGACAGCTTACAATCAGTTTCACTGCAAACATAGTGTATTTCATGGAGCTGCCTCCACAGAGCTACGTTTCAAGTCACAGTGATGGTGCTATATGCGAAAGATGACTTGAGTCAGTGTGGCTTGTCAAGGAAAAAAGTAAGACTGCAGTATGCCAACTTGTTATGGACTCAGGCTTTTTGGACTGCAGAACCATCAATGAGCTGTGTTATCATCCAAACAGGATTTTGCCACCTGGCTCTCTTTCTTACTGGCTCAGCCACAGAATTTTTTAAAGCCAGCTGAAAGTCTACAGAAGCCAAGCTTTCTGCTTCAATCAATCCAGATCAAGACATTTTGCATCAATTAAAACTGTGATGAGGACCCGTTGTTGCTTGAGATGGCAGCCATTTCAGCAAATTTCCAGATTAATTAAATATAAGCACAGCAGACGTTGTAGCTCCGGACAGAGCCAGACTTAGGCAATGTGTTGTGTCTTGTTGCCACCCGGTCCATGCAATTTCATCTTGGCCTACATCACTACCACATGTAGGCCTGCAGGCCTCTTGAGAAGACAGCTAATTAATTCATTCATCATTTCATAGGTTATTGAGCCATCATTGCATACTAAGTATAGTGATGCTGTTTCACTTTATGATGTTGGGTGATACTGAAATTGTGTTATGTGCTTTATTCCTTTGCTACCCTAAACCTAGAAGTGGAAAGCTAGCATATAAAACATTAACAGTACTTCATGACTGTTCTCAAAGACTGTTTCTAAAACCATTACATGTTGTTCAATAAGGGTGTGTCTTTCCCTCTTGTCACTGTTTAATACCTCTGTAATGATTATTCCTGCAGTAATAATTTCAGAATAAGTTGGTAGACTGTGCATTGCTGGTTGGGGATGGGGCATAGGTTCTTACCACATCACCTAAGCCTGCAGGCTGTAAGGTATTTCCCCCTTGCTCTCTAGTCCTTTTTTGTGTGTGTGATCATTCTACAAAAAATGTAAGTAGTGGGAGAGTATTGACAGAGGTGTTTACAGTGGGATGTGGTAAGCTTTTGAATCTCTGAATCCCAGGTAGAAGAGCTGGGAAAGAACCTACCTGAAACTCTAGAGAAATAATGACAGAGTAGACCATATTAGGCAAGACAGACCAATGGCCTGGCTCAGTGTCTTGCTGTTTCCTATATTATTTTCTACCTAACTGTTGTGAGTAGTGGTAGCTGTTGTAGCAGTATCTGGGTCTGTCCAAAAGCACTAGGCTTTGACCTTGTATAATTCAAGGGCTCACTCAAAGGTATAAAACAGCCTTTAATGCATTTTAGATCAGTAGGCTTTTCTCTGAGATTTTTCTAAGTAAATCATGGAGGCTGTTTTCTAGGGAACTGCACCTACCTGGTGTTGAGGGAAAGCAGAGGTGCCACATGCTGAAACCATCCCCCACTTCCCTTGTGAAAGCTGTCCATGTGGCCCTGTTCTCTCCTCATTCCTTTGATGTGCTTGCTTCTGGCTTGGTGTGGCAGTACACACCACTTGCTGAGTGCTCTCTCTTTGCTTTGCCTTTCATATAAGTTGTTGTTGTTCAGTCGCACAGTCGAGTCCGACTCTTCGCGACCCCATGGACCAGATTACGCCAGGCCCTCCTGTCTTCCGCTGTCCACTGAAGTTTGCTCAATTTCATGTTCGTCGCATCGATGACACTGTCTAACCATCTCATCCTTTGCCGTCCCCTTCTTTTTTGACCTTCAATCTTTCCCAGCATCAGGGTCTTCTCCAGTGAATGCTCCCTTCTCATTTGGTGGCCAAAGTATTTGAGCTTCAGCTTCAGGATCTGGCCTTCCAAGGAACAATCAGGGTTGATTTCTTTTAGGATTGACTGATTTGATCTCCTTGCAGTCCAAGGGACTCTCAAGAGTCTTCTCCAGCACCATAGTTCAAAAGAATCTATTCTTCGGCGCTTGGCCTTCCTTATAGTCCAACTCTCGCAGCCATACATTACTACGGGGAATACCATTGCTTTGACCATGCGGACTTTTGTTGGCAGGGTGATGTCTCTGCTTTTTATCATGCTGTTTAGGTTTGCCATCGCTTTCCTCCCAAGGAGCAGGCGTCTTTTAATTTCATGGCTGCAGTCACCATCTGCAGTGATCTGGGATCCTAGGAACGTGAAGTCTGTCACTACTTCCACGACTTCCCCTTCTATTTGCCAAGGAGTGATGGGGCCAGATGCCATGATCTTAGTTTTTTTGATGTTGAGCTTCAAGCCCACTTTTGCGCTCTCCTCTTTCACTCTGAGCAAGAGGCTCTTTAGATCCTCTTCACTTTCTGCCATCAGAGTGGTATCGTCTGCATATCTGAGGTTATTGATCTTTTCCCCAGCAATCTTAACTCCAGCTTGTGATTCATCCAGTCCAGCATTTCGCATGATGTACTCTGCATATAAATTAAATAAGCAAGGTGACAATATACATCCTTGTCGTACTCCTTTTCCTATGCTAAACCAATCAGTTGTTCCATATCCAGTTCTAACTGTTGCTTCTTGACCCTTATACAGGTTTCTCAGGAGACATGTGAGGTGGTCCGGTACTCCCATCTCTTTAAGAACCTGCCATAATTTATTGTGATCCACACAATCAAAGGCTTTAGCATAGTCAATGAAGCAGAAGTAGATGTTTTTCTGGTACTCTCTTGCTTTCTCCATAATCCAGCGAATGTTGGCAATTTGATCTCTGGTTCCTCTACCTCTTCGAAACCCAGCTTGTACTTCTGGCAATTCTCTATCCACGTACTGTTGGAGCCTAGCTTGTAGGATTTTGAGCATGACCTTGCTAGCGTGTGAAATGAGTCTCTTCATATAAGTAGAGAGACTCAAACACTGGTTTCTTCCTGGTTTGGGATGAGTTTGCTCAAAGAATAGGACAGATTTCAAAGGAAAACTAGCCAGCCCAAAGTCCTTGAGTTTTGGTTGGTCCTACTGGTGACTCTGTCTCAGGTAGAGCAGGAAGTTGGAGGAATTATAGGAAACAGTATAAATTCTGTGTATTTCTAGTAGAACAGCAGGAAGAATGGGATACTACTGGTCATTGGATCAATTGTTTTATATTACTGTATGACTTATCAGAATGGTATCAATGTGATGAATATGTTTTATGTACTATGAAGTTTTATCTTGTTGGGAGCTGCCCTGAACCAGCCTAGGCCAGAATGGGTGGGATTAAAATCAATAATAATAATAATAAATTAGTGTCACATAAGTGCCTCCCCTCCTTTCCTCTCCTCTCTTATTTCGTACAACAGAAGGAAAACCCAAAATTTATGATAAGATGCCATCTCTATATGTGAATAAGTGAGTTTCTCCTATTACTTGGTTTACATTACTTAAAAGAAATTACAACCATGGTTGTTGCTGGAAATAGCTGTCATAAAAAACAGACAGGGATTGTAAGCGTAATAAACACAGATTTATACAAAGGCTGTCTGTACTGCATTGGCTGCCTGGGGAAGGTAGCTGAAGTATGAGCTCACAGTGGATAGTTCTGGGGCTCTAAGTTGGATACCACTGTCTGGGATTTTCCAGGGATTAATTCATCTCTAAATTCTGCTGTTGCAAGTGGTTAATATTTCGATAGTTTCTGAGTGCTCTCTTTTTCAAATTGCAGGCCAGACTGCACTGTGTCAGCTCAGCCCAGTCCCCACTGTGCAGAGGCTGCAAGCCAGTCTCACTCCATCACTTTTAATGAAACAGAGTCTCTGTGGTTTTCGCTAATTTACTCATACGCGAGCAAAATGAGGAAGTATTTTCCCATCTCTCCCTGATAATGAATGAGATATGAAAGAGCTTCATGGCCAGTAAGCACCCTGGAGGGAGTTCAGTTTGTCAAAATGGGCAAGGCATCTTCATCAAAGTAACAAAATGGTGTTCTTCCCCGCTTTTATTCCATGAAGTGAAAATTTCACCCAATAGCTGCCAGAAACATGTCTGGCTTTGCTTCGACAGTGAAATCGACTTTGGAGGACCAGCCGTGCGAGAAAAACTGATAAATATGAAAACTACAATGTCCCAGAGAGACATGTTGTATATTAACAAATGGAGACCAGAGGCAAGCTGGAAGGTGGGGGACTTGCTATAGTCTTGCTTGAAATAATGTAATATGTCATTCCAACAGATTGTTAAGGGCTGTCCAGCCAGTCTTCCATCTACGTAGAAATTTTCTTTAGGTATCAGAAGGAGAGTGAAAGAGCAGCTTGCAGAAAATTAAACAGACAGGGATCTGTCGCAAGAGAATAAGGGGATGCAAAATATTAACGTCTACTCTAAACGCCTTCACTTTTCAATAGCTGAGCTTAATAAAATAAGCTGACAATTGGATTTTATCTCTTATGGCTGATGTTATTATTAAAAAAAAAGAAATGCAGTCCTCTGCAATATGTTTTTAGGGTACCAATGATTATAAGCTATGTACTAAAATACAGAGCATCTTTGCCCATATATTTTAAATGGTGATTTGGTCAAAGGCCTGTTACTTTTCTGCACTGATGCTCCTCTGCCACCCTCAATAAAAAGTTGTTCTCCTCTAAAAATCAGATTGAGACAATAACCATCTAGAAAGTAAGTTGTGAGGAAATTACCCTACATCTCTTCATGCAATATGGGTGGGAATCACAATATGAGACGACATCTCATGTTCCTTAACCAGTTTCACAAAATTTAATTAGTAGAGAGAAGACCAATAACACTTGCCTTTGTTTTCACTTCTCCCTGATACATCACTTCACTTTACTTTCCATGTTTTCCCTGTTAACCAATATATTTATTGCTATAGATTGTGTCTGAGCCCTGTTTATAAATGTCAAGAAACCTGCATGTGTGTGAAAAAATATGTGTGAGATAAAAACCTCTGTAGGGCTCATATGGATCAATGTAAATTCAAGCTCAGCCTTGTTAATAGAATTTAAGGAACTGGCATGTGTGGGGAGGGTAAGTGTGAGTGTGGGCATACAAAATATGTGAGAGAAAAATTCTTTTGGGCTTATATGTGGCTAGTTACTGAATCATTCCAGATTTTGTCTGTATTTTTGTTTTGCCTTTTTTGTTTGTACAAGTGGGAACCAGCAAGGACTTGCATGAGATAGGGATGGGCTGAACCGTGAACTCAACCACAAACCGATACAAACCAGAAGGTTGATTCATGAACTGAATCATTTTTTAGCAGTTTGTGACCCCTTTTTTCTCCTCCCCGCCACTTTTTGTGGGGAGCAGAAAGCAGGGGTTCTCCCCGTGATAAGCAGCAGGGAACAGAAAGCAGGGGTTTAAATGGTTCTGAGCTTATGTTTTCTTTATCATAGAACTTAGCAAATAGAAGAAGTATATGTATGACAATAGCTGGCATTTTCTCTGCATGTAATCAATGGGATTGACTTTATCATCTTAAATGATGTTTAATCTTTGATATTCCTTTTTCTGCTTTGACCTTGTTATTTAGCCCCATCTTTGGCCAGTATCCCAGGGAAGCATCCCACAGCAGCTAAACAAAAGTTTGCACTGTACAAGATCAGGGACTTAATTGCCTAAAGGACTGCCTTGTCCTATATGAGCCTATCCAATGCTGAGACCATCTTCAGAGTTTCTTCTCTGTATTCCTTCAAAGGAAAGAGGGATAGCTTCACAAGAGAAGGCCTTTTCTGTAGCTGCATCAAGATTATTGAATTCCTTGCCAGGACTGGAGTGGTTCACTCTGCTCCCTCTCAACTATGCTGTCTTTTTAACACGAAGATGCATTGTTTCAAGGAATTTTTGTAGGGAAATTGTTACTGCTGTAGCTTAGATTATTTGCTTTGTGGCCACTTGTTGTGGGGTTTTAATGCATTGTTTGGTTTGATATGACACCT
The DNA here is from genome assembly GCA_029375565.1 of Gekko gecko. Taxonomy (NCBI): domain Eukaryota; kingdom Metazoa; phylum Chordata; class Lepidosauria; order Squamata; family Gekkonidae; genus Gekko; species Gekko gecko. The sequence continues at coordinate 154,171,022 of JAPDNY010000003.1, forward strand.
TAAATTGTGTTCCATTGCACCTTGTGGATCCATTTCTGGATCACAGGATAGTAAATAAATGTTTTAAATATATAGTAAATAAAGGGGGAATGGGGAAGCAAATTAAAGTTTCATGCATTTAATCAGCCTGTTATGCAGACTGCTCAGTTGTGTGATGCTGATTGTTAGTTCCTGATATCAAACTTGGAATTGTGTGTTTCTTTTCTTTACCTGCTGGACAAAACCTTAATTAGCTTCTTCCGAACCTTGGCAAGTATCCCTGGGAATTATCCCCCTGCAGCTAAACAAAAGCTGTATAAACCTGCAACTCCATGAGGAAAATGGACTTGCTCTGGCAATTTATTCACCTCTTCCGCATTAGCATAGCTTCATCTGAAACTGCAGACCTGAGCAAGTAGTGATTCCACTGGGACCTCTTTTCCTCTTATGTGTTCACTTTTGATGTTGTCAGCACATCTCCACATTGACTCTTCCCCCCAACCATTGCCTTTACAGAGAAATGGCTGAACGATGCTACAATTTATTGAAACATGCTGCTGTCAGAACAGAATGATCCTTGTTGCTGACAGAGGCACTGCAGGGGAGTTGATTCCCTGGTATTGTTTTAAGCAGCCAGGATCTCTTATTGCCTACCCACCCCCTCACTTCCACCTGACTCTAAATATGCCATCTCAACAGGAGCCAGTTTTCAAAAATGTGAAAATCAAATTAAATGATGGCTGGATTGTGGAAAACAGTTCCTATGGGAAGATGTGGCTAAGAGACCTTGCACGCCAGAAGGAAGAAGGAATCCAAGAGAACCCAAATATGAGATTTCCATTGGATGGAAGGTGTTGTAGCTAGAAGCCTCATCAGAAACTTGCTGCTAATAACCTTAAAAGAATGATCTCTGAGGTGTTGTTTTCCTCAGGTGGCTCCATATTCTGACATTCTGCTCTGGAGCAAAAGGCTCAGGCCTGTATGAATGATAGGAGTACCCTACCATTAACGCAGTCTCACAACAAATAGCAAGCAGAACAAATCAGAAACCAGCACTACACATTTGAGTACGTTCAGCACAACTGCAGCAGACAAAAGCTGAGTGCAGCTATGTTTAATTGGGAGGCTGAAATATTTCCATCGCAGAGGGAGCAGAGCAGTCCCTCCAGGCCTGGGTTTAAAATCATTAACAGCATAGAATGCAGAGACAGAGCTTCAAGCTCATTCTGTCCACTTGGCTTCCTTTGCTGACAAGAATATTCAGTCTTTTAAAAAAGGCCTGTTTAATATTAACAAAACGAATAATTAAATAAAATTGGTTTTAAAAGGTACCTTCCAGCTGTGAAATCACTGTATTTAGTTCAATGATTAAACACATCCTGGGGGTCCTTGGGGATGGCTGATTTGAATAACGCAGAACTGGTATTGAGTTGAGTAATGATAGGCAGCTTCAGTGCAAGGGTAGGGAGTCTACATAGAATCATAGAATCACAGAGTTGGAAGGGGCCATACAGGCCATCTAGTCCAACCCCCTGCTCAGTGCAGAATCAGCCTAGAGCATCCCTGACAAGTGTTTGTCCAACTGCTGCTTAAAGACTGCCAGTGACTTAAAGACTGCTCACCACCTCCCTAGGTAGCTGATTCCACTGTTGCATCACTCTTATTGTAAAAAGGTTTTTCCTAATATCCAGCCAGTACCTTCCTGTCCTTAATTTAAACCCATTCTTGCATGTCCTATCCTCTGCTGCCAACAGGAACAGCTCCCTGTCCTCCTCTAAGTGACAGCCCTTCAAATACTTCAAGAGAGCAATCATGTCCCCCCTCAACCTCCTCTTCTCCAGGCTGAACATTCCCAGGTCCCTCAGCCTTCCCTCACAGGGCTTGATCTCCAAGCCCCCGATCATCCTCGTTGCTCTCCTCTGCACACGCTTCATTCTGTCCACATCCTTTTTGAAGTGAGGCCTCTAGAAGTGCACACAATACTCCAGGTGTGGCCTGACCAATGCAGTGTACAGCGGGACTATGACATCTTGTGATTTGAATGTTATGCCTCTGTTGATAAACCCCAAGATTGCATTAGCCTTTTTTGTCACTGCATCACATTGGCTGCTCATATTTAACGTACCATCCACCCCTACCCCAAAATCTTGTTCACACACACTGCTACCCAGAAGTGTATCCCCCAGAAATGCATCTCCTCATACAGGCAGTAAGGTTCATTTCCTCAATATGGTTATATTCTGTATTAATAAAAGTCTTATCTACTCATGCCTAGAGGATGGCATCTCCTTCTCTGGTCTTGAGCAACCCCTCTGCTACCCTGCACACCACTTTCATTGTTAGCTTCTCTTCTCCTGACACAACGTGGTTCTTCCTTGTACTGGCCTACTTTTGTAATGTTCTCGTACAGTATAATGCATTCCAAGTTCCCATCCTGCTGCTGAAGCTCACTAGGTGATTTTGGACCAGTCACATACTTTCAGCCTAACCTACCTCACAGGGTTGTTTTGCAGATAAAAGGAGAAGAGAATAATATAAGCTGCTTTGGCCCCCTCTGTGGAGAAAGGTGGGAAACAAATGAAGTAAATAAAGAATATATATATAGCTGAAGATGGGAGGCAGATAAAAAATAGGTTGGTGAGAAGGAGAGAATGAGGCAGGGAGAGGATATGGATGGGGATTGCCAAGAGGAGGGAAAGAAGTTAGGAAATTCTGAGAAATTGGGGGGGGGGCATGGGAAGGGGGACTGAGTAGGGGAGGGGAGTATAATGTCATAGACTCCACCCTCCAAAGCAGCCATTTCCTTCAGGGGAACTAAGGTGGGGGCTGGAGATTACTCAGAATTACAACTGCTCTCCAGATGACAGAGATCAGTTTCATTGGGAAAAAAATGGCTGCTTTGGAGAGTAGACTTTATGGCATTATACCCTGCTGAGGTTACGGCCCTCCCAAGGCTCCACCCCCAAATCTCCAGGGATTTCCCAACCTTGATCTGGCAACCGTAAAGGGAAGTGATCTCTGTAACTGGGAGATCTGTTGTGATTCCAGGATATTTCCAGCCCTCACCCAAAGGTCTGCAACCCTTGAAGGAGAGAAGGAAGCAGGAAAAGGGGAAATAGGGGGATGGGGGAAGTGAGGTGCCTCCTGCAAATCCTTGCTGGTTCCCACTTGCCTATATTTCTGTATCCAAATTGCCTGATGATTCTGTGGGGGTCCTGAACCAGTGCCTTACTTCTATGATTAAATGGTGAAAAAGCTAAAAATGAATCTTGACAAGATGGAAGTGATGGTGGTTGCACAGCTGAGGTCTTGCAGGACATTGTGCTCTTCACTTTTGATGGGGACCAGTTGACACTCATTCAGTTAAGAGCCTAGGGGTTATACTTCATCCAGTACTATCATTGGATAAGCAAGTTAATACAGCAGCAACAACAAAAGCATTTTACAAGCTTCATTTAGCCTGGAAGATGGCCCCCTACTTTGATTTGGCTGATCTGGCTATGAATGGCAGTAAATTAACATACAACTACAAGAGTTAACAAACAGATCTGGGAATGAGGTTTGAGTCCAGTGTCACCTACAAGATAAAGTTTGATTCTGGGTACAAGCAAGAACTGAGAGACTTAGTATGTACACTCCTTCAGATTCACTGAAACAGGTTTCCTCAAGTATTACATATAGGTGGGGGGGGTTAGTTGTCAGGAAGAGCTAATTAGAGTCAAGATGCCTAAGTAACTGAGCAATAAATACAGCTAAATTTGGAATAACACATTAGGTAAGACATGTAAATAACAGTAAGTTGGTATACAGATAATGGATGAGTTAACAGATGCGGGAATTAAGTTTGAGTCCACTGGCTGTCCTAACTGGAGTTTTTGAATTGTGATTTTATGGTGATTTATAACTGTTGTTTTTATTGTGTTTTTTAAAAATGTTTTATTTATATTGTAAGCTGCCTTGACTACCACAAGGGAGACTCTTTGCATGGTACATGAGACTGCTCTTAAAGACAACTAGGAAAATTCAGTTGGTGAAGAATGCCACAACCCAGTTACTGGAAATTCAAAAACATCTGTGACAAAAATAATAAAGAGTCAATAAAGATATGTTACAAAATCATTTACTGTAGTAATTCTGTAGAAAAGTCTCTTCTATTATCGCTCACACACAACAAATGCTGCACAATGTAAACAATTTGTTTCACAATAATTGCTTTATCTGAGCATGTAGCAATCACAGTTACTGTCAGGCACTAGATGGAATATGCAAGTTACACCCATTCTGCAGATACTCTGTTAATGATGAGTTATTAAGTCCAATAGGGTGTTGGTTGTTGTTGTCTGCTCTGGCCCCATACTGCTTTGGTTTATCCTCTGATTTCCACATGCATTTTTGTTCCTTTAATTTTCATTTCTAATGCTTCAGTGGGCATTTTAAAAAATATTAGAACTGTAGTAGAATGGAACAGTCCAGGAGGGCATCCTATAGGACTGCAGTCCATTGCAATGGTATCACCTGCTTTTACCACATTGTCGTATACCTTGCAATTCCCCTTTTTGAGGAGGGGCTGTAGTTCAGTTGAAGAGCCTCTGTTTTGCATGCAGAAGGTCCCAAGTTCATCCCCCATCATCTCCAGTTAGAAAGGACCAGACAATAGGTGATGTGAAAGACCTCTACCTGAGACCCTGGAGAGCTGCTGACAGTTTCAGTAGACGTACTGACCTTGATGGACTGATGGTCAATCTAGTATAAGGCAGACTCATGTGTGTTCTGTATTTATACCCGTAATGTCATGATTTGATGGGTATAATAAACACTGAGATTGGTCATGTTCTCAGATGAGTAACTTGAAATAAGCTGCATAGCATTTGGCTTTTGCCATGCCATTGCACATGCTCAGACTTTGATGCATGCTGAATCCCCGTTTTACAGACTCAACCCTATGTATTGTGAATGCACATAACCATGTTGTCTTCCTGGAGCATGTATCCGAGATGTGACTGAGAGAATTCTACAATTGGTCAAGACCTCTGATCACTACCCGCTCCTGCTGATCCATGTGGGAACAAACGATACGGCCTGAAGAAACCTTGAATGGATCTCCAAAGACTACAAGGCTCTGGGCAAGGAAGTAAAAGATCTGGGGGCTCAGGTGGTGTTCTCCTCCATTTTACCTGTTGAGGGCCATGGAGCTGGGAGAGAGAACAAGATACTGGAGGTGAATGGCTGGTTATGTAGATGGTGCCGTCGAGAGGAATTTGGCTTCCTGGACCATGGTATGTACCTCCAACATGAAGAACTGTTGGTGATGGATGGGGTGCACCTTATGAAGCATGGGAGGAATGTCTTTGCTGCAAGTCTTGCGAACCAGATCAGGAGGGCTTTAAACTGAAGACATTGGGGGTGGGAAGAAAAAGCCTGATGTGTGACATCCCCAACATTAAGTTCAAGAAGGGGAGTGACCAGAGAATAAATGAATGGGAGAGAGATGAGTTCAATAGTTTTCAGATAAATTCAAAGGGACCTACAGTTGGAAAGGATGTCTGTAATCTGAGATGTCTTTATACTAATGCACAAAGTATGAGTAATAAACAGGATGAACTTGAACTTCAAATATTGGAAAATAAGTATGATCTGATAGGTATCACTGAGGTTTGGTGGGATGAGTCTCATATATGGAGCACAGCGATTGAAGGATATACCTTGTTCAAATGGAACAGAATAAACAAAAAAGGAGGCAGGGTGGCACTATATGTCAAGAATGAATATGCTTGCACTGAAATTCAGGATTTTGAGAGTTGCCCTGTTGAAAGTGTGTGGGTAAGGATAGAATGGGGGGGGGGAAAGAAGGGGATATTGTTGTGGGGGTATACTACAGACCTCCAAATCAACCGGAGGAACAGGATAACACATTTGTACAACAGCTTGCTAAACTTTCACAGAGACAGGATGTAGTGGTTATGGGAGATTTCAACTATCCAGATATTTGCTGGAAATCTAACTCTGCTAGACATGGGGTATCCCGCAGATTCTTGAATAGTCTTGCGGACAATTTCATCTCTCAGAAGGTAGAGGTGGGAACCAGAGGATCTGCTATCCTAGATTTAATTCTGACTAACAAGGAAGAACTGATTGATGAAGTTAATGTTGTGGGATCCTTGGGGAATAGTGACCATGTCAGCTTGGCATTTGACATAGAGAAGGATGTGAAACCAGGACATAGTAGGACCCATATCCTGGACTTCAGGAAAGCTGATTTCAAAAAACTCAGAGAAATAATAGGTAGGATCCCGTGGCTGGAAATGCTGAGGGGGAAATCTGCACAGGAAGGATGGGTGATGCTGAAAAATGAAGTGCTTAAGACACAATCGCAAACTGTTCTGGTAAGAAAGAAAGGTGGGAGACGGGTAATGAAGCCGAGGTGGCTGAACAAGGAACTCTCTGAAGAGCTGAGACTAAAAAGGGAAATGTACAGAAAATAGAAGGAGGGTCAGATTACTGAGGGTGAGTATAAGAAGCAGGCTCAAATCTGTAGGGATGGTGTCAGAAAGGCTAAAGCACAGATGGAGCTGAGGCTTGCAAGGGATGCTAAAAATAACAAGAAAAAATTCTATGTCTATGTTGGGAGCAAAAAGAAGAACAGGGATGGGGTAAGCTCATTGCTAGGGGAAGATGGTCAAGCCTTAACAAGGGATGAAGACAAAGCAGAATTACTCACTTGGGAAAACTCAAAGTGGAATTACTCACTTGGGAAAACTCAAAGCGGAATTACCTATTTGGGCAAACTCATTGAGAGGGCAGTGGCGATACAGCTACAGGGCTTCCTGGAGGATGCTTCAGTCCTAGATCCTTTCCAGTCCGGCTTTCGCCTGGATCATGGGACGGAGACGGTGCTGGTAGCCCTGACTGACGACCTCTGAAGGCATCTGGATCGAGGCGGTATGGCGGCACAGTTGTTGCTCGATCTGTCGGCCACATTTGATATGGTCGACCACCAGTTGCTGACCCACCACCTCGCCAATGTGGGGATTCAGGGGCTTGCCCTTCAATGGTTTGCCTCTTTTCTTCAAGGTCAGAGACAAAGGGTGGTGATTGGGGATCAGCAGTCCCAGAGGCACCCTCTTGATTGGGGGGTGCCTCAGGGGGCAGTGCTGCCCCCGTTGTTGTTCAACATCTACATGTGCCCCCATGCCCAGATTGCCTGGAGGTATGGGCTTGGTGTCATCAATATGTGGATGACACCCCGCTCTATCTGATGCTGGGTGGCCGGTCAGACTCCAACCCAGACGACCTTCATCAGGCGTTGCAAGCTGTGGCTGGATGGCTCAGACTGAGTCAGCTGAAACTAAACCCGATGAAGACGGAGGTCCTGGGTCTAGATTGGGTCGGTTCGGGGTTGGGACTCCCTCTCCGAACCTTTGATGGGGCACCTCTGGTGCCAGCATCGAGGGTTAGGAGTTTGGGTGTGCTCCTGTACCCCTCTTTAATGATGGGGCCCAGGTAGCACTGCCAAGACGGCCTTTTATCATCTTCAGCTGGCTCGGCAGTTGGTTCCCTTCCTTGACCGTGAAGACCTGGCCACAGTGATCCATGTGATGGTCACCACGAGGCTGGACTGCTGTAACGCTCTCTACTTGGGGCTGTCTTTGGTGCAAGTCCGGAAGCTGCTGCTAGTGCAGAATGCGGCAGCCAGGCTGCTGATGGGTCTCTCTAGGCAAGACCACATCCGGCCTGTGCTGAAGGTGCTGCACTGGCTGCCCCAATAGGATACCGGATTCACTTCAAAGTGCTGGTTCTTACCTTTAAAGCCCTCCATGGCCAGGGTCCAGCATACCTGAGGGACTGCCTTTCCAATATGTTCCCCCAAGGGCACTACGGTCGGGGGCCCAATATCTTTTGGTTACCCCAGGCCCCAGGGATGTCAAACTCACTGTGACCAGGGTCAGGGCCTTCTTGGTGGTGGCACCTACCTGGTGGAATGAGCTCCCGGAGGAGATCTGGGCCCTGCAGGATCTTGTGCAGTTCTGCAGGGCCTGCAAGACAGAGCTCTTCCACCAGGCTTTCGAGTAGGAGCCGCCGCCACTGTACCACCACTGCACCACTACCACAAAGATTGGGGATGCCATCGGGGTTCATGATGGCCCTGGGCTGAAGATCGGAAGGCAGTGCTGTCCTGGAACCTGCTTCATTGTTCTGGGTCCATCTTCCAGAACCCATCTTGGAACTATGAACTTTCAGAGCACCTGCACTTTATTGTAATTTTGTATTGTTTTATTTGTTTTTAACTGTTTTATTATGGCTTTGTGCCCTTATTGTTAGCCACCCTGAGCCCATTGGGGAGGGCGGGATATAAATTTGAAAAATAAATAAACTCTCACTTTGCGTCAGTCTTTAACCGTAAGGCGAGCTGTATACAAACTGAAGAATGCAGGACATATGAAAGAAGGGGAACTGCCAGTCCAGAATAAGTAAAGAAATGGTTAGGGAGAATCTAGCTGCCTTAAATACTTTCAAATCTCCAAGGCCAGATGACTTGCATCCCAGGGTGCTAAAAGAAATTGCAGATGTTATTTCAGAGCCTCTGGCTCTAATATTTGAGATGTCCTAGAGTACTGGTGTTGTGCTGGAAGACTAGAGAATGTTGTCCCGATCCTAAATAAAGGAAAAAAGACGGACCCAGGAAATTACAGGCCTGTCAGCTTGACACCAATACCTGGGAAAATTCTAGAGCAGATTATTAAACGCTCTGTCTGTGAGCATCTTGAACCGAATGAGTTAATTGGTTGTAGCCAGCATGGGTTTATCAAGAATAAGTCATGCCAGACCAACCTTATCGCCTTTTTTGACAGAGTTACTAAAATGGCTGACTCTGGCAATACTGTGGATATAATGTATCAAGATTTTAGTAAGGCATTTGACAAAGTTTCTCATGATATCCTTGAGGATAAGCTAGTTAAGTGTGGGCTGGATGGTGCAACTGTTGGATGGATTCATGGTTGGTTGAAAAATCGTACCCAACGAGTGCTCGTAAATGGCTCTGCATCTACGTGGAGGGAAGTCTCGAGTGGAGTGCCACAGGGCTCGGTCCTGGGCCTGGTGTTAATGTTTTTATAAATGACCTGGAGGAAGACATAGAGGGGATGCTTATCAAATTTGCAGATGACACAAAGCTGGGTGGGATTGCTAATTCTGAAGAAGACAGAATCAGGATTCAAAATGATCTAGATAGGCTAGAACAGTGGGCTGAGAAAAATAAAATGAATTTCAATAGAGATAAGTGCAATGTCCTACACTTAGGTACAAAAAACCAAAGGCACAGATATAGAATGGGAGGGACTTGGCTTGACAGCAGCACATGTGAAAGGGATCTAGGTGTTATGGTTGATCACAAGCTAAACATGAGCCTGCAGTGCAATGTGGCTGTGACGAAAGCTAATGCAATCTTAGGATGCATTAGCAGAAGCATTGTGTCCAGATCACGGGACGTGGTAGTTCCGCTGTATTCTGCTATGGTCAGGCCTCACCTAGAGTACTGTGTCCAGTTTTGGGCATCACACTTTAGGAAGGATTTTGACAAGCTCGAGCACATCCAGAAGAGGGCAACCAGGATGGTGAGAGGGTTGGAATCCAAGTCTTATGAGGAAAGGCTGAAAGAGTTGGGTATGTTTAGCCTGGGAAAGAGAAGGCTTAGAGGGGACATGATTGCAGTCTTCAAGTATTTGAAGGGCTGTCACGTAGAAGATGGAGCAGATCTATTCTCTCTTGCTCCGGATTGCAAGACTAGATCTAATGAGCGGAAATTACAAGGGAGTCGTTACTGGCTAGATATCAGGAGAAATTTCCTAACTGTAAGAGTGGCTGAGCAGTGGAACAGCCTGCCTTGGGAGGTGGTGGATGCTCCTTCACTGGATGTTTTCAAGCAGAGATTGGACAACCATCTTTCGGGTATGTCAGGTATGTAGTTATGTAGAGCTATCTTTCGGCTATGCTCCTGCAGAGTGCAGGGGGTTGGACTAGATGACCTGCAAGGTCCCTTCCAACTCTAACATTCTATGATTGTATGAACCAGCATGCCACAGCCTGGCACATCTCCAAGCCACCTTGTTCAAAGTTACCTTATACTAATCACTTCAGTAGGTCCAAAGATCTGTATCCCTTGCACTGGCCCTCTGGAGGTCCATGGGAACACAGTTTAGGGGGACAGACAAGGCTGCAATGGAACGAGAGAGGCAGAAAGTTTCCATTTATACAGTATTTTTAACCAACTGGGCAAAAGGAAGATGAAAGATGGGAAGATCAGAGTTTAGTGGGTGAGATCACAAAGCACAACTACTTTTTAGAAGTGGGGTATGATTAAAACAAATGAAGATGGATGGGTTGGCTGGGAGGGGAGAAAGAGAGGATGACAGGAAGAATTCACGTTTGGTGCTATTTATGATATATAAAGACCCTGCAACCATATCAGTGTCTCTTTCAACTTACACTGAGGAAATAATCTTTTCAAGTTATAAAATGAGGCAGTGTGGACCAAGGAGTTAGGATAAATGGAATGCCATTTTCAGTTTGCAGTGAAATACACTCTGTCTATGATGATTTAAAGCCCAAGTACTTCTTGCACAAGGCAATCTGGAGAAATTCAGGTTGGGAAGCTTCTGCAGATTTGGAGATGGAGCTTGGGGACGACAAGGACCTCAGTAGAGTACAATGCCATAGCGTCCACCCTCCAAAGCATCCATTTTCTCCAGGCAATCTGATCTCTGAAGTCTGGAGATGGGCTGTAAGTCCAGGGGATCCCCAGATCCCACCTGGAGGCTGGCGTTCGTAGCTGAGAGCTGCATGCAAAATAAGCAGCTTTTAAACAACCTCCTGCCTGCCTGCAATATCTGTACAATAGGGATTTCCTGTGGCTTGCACCAGGGGTACGTAATATCTAAATTAGCTCATGGGACATGCAGGAAAAGGGTCAAATACATCCTGTTCAGTCAGTCTGTTCTACATTCCAGTCTGTTCTACATGCCCTTCATGCATTCTCAATATATCCATGGTTTTGCAAACAAACCAAGACAATTTCTTGCTTTTTCGTGTGAAGGTTTGTTTTGTTTTTGGTCATCTATTCCTTGTTGCATCCTGTCAAAACAGTGTTTTCTTCCTTTTATCTCTTCAGAATTCCTTCTGGAGGATGAAAACCAAGGCATGTGCACAAGAGGAAAAGCCTCTGAGTCATTTGTTCTGCCATGCATGGAACCTTTGGGAAGTGAAGGGTTTTTGTGTAAAGGGAAGCTGTCCACCTGTCTGTTTGGAGGAAGTGGGTGTCAGTGACTCATTTCTGCCAAGACCTGAACATCTGGGCCTTGAGGAAAGGGGAGGGGAGTCCTGTGATCTCACCCCAGCTCTCTTTTGTACATGGAAGGGACGTGTCTCAGTCCCCGGCAGCACATCAGGTTGATCTACTGATACTTGTCTCCTGCAAAACTCCACTGTCTACAAAGGTAGACTCTCTTACACTCCATGCAATTCTCACTCGTGGTCAGATATTGTTTTCCCAGAGCCTCATGTTGCCAAGGCTGAAAATTCCTCAAAGTAACCTGAACAGACAAGGAAAGATATTTGCTGTTAATATTCAGTGTGAGAGTCTCTGGAAGGAGTGAAGGCTTTTGGGCTGCATAATAGCAGTTCTGAGAGCTACAAGAAAAGCTGCCATTTCACAGAGCATCAATCACTCTGGCAGCTTCACAAATTAGCAGTATTTGAGGGAGGCTTTGTCTCCCATTCAGAACCAAAATGAGAATTCTGTGTGTCTCTCCCAGCATTTCTGTGTATACTGCAAACCTCACCCCATTCCAACTAGAAATGGAACCAAAAAAGAATATATGGGTTTTTTTGGTTGTTTTTAAGTATAAACCACCTTAGGCACTGGTTACATCTATCCGGCTCCTTCTGATTTGTTTGTATTTTCAACAATTATCTGGAACCTTTGTAACTCTCCAGGTTTTAACATGCCATTAGTGTGCTTCCACGGAGAAAGCTGGGAAGCTGTTAAGATTGCACTGATGTTGCTAAGCTCCTGTACACATTTAATAGCATCTTCCCATTTTTTCCAGAGTTCTGTTATAATCAGTATATGAATAGCCTGGCTGCCTGGTTGTACCCAGAAGCTTGCATACTCATTAACTAATCTAAATTAATGATGTTCTGTTGACTATTTTGTACCTGGCATTTCTACAGTAGGGTTGCCAGCTGCCAGGCCCAGGTGGGGGTTCCCCTCTTCTGCGGGCTTCAGTCTGCCCACAGCCAGCTGGCCAGTGGGGGAAGCCCCACCCCTAGAACAACCACCTGCCTGGCCACCCCCTCCTTCCCCTCCTGCCTAATTTAAAAGGCTTCAGCTGATCAGCGGAGACCATGTGGCCAGCTGACCAGCTGGAGGGCCCTTTAAATCTAGCAGGAGGGAAGGAGAGGACCAGTCGTGGGCCACATGCTCAGCCTGCAAAAAGACCCCAACCCTCCCTCCTGCTAGATTTAAAGGGCCCTCCAGCTGGTTGGCAGGCCACGTGGTCCCTGCCAATCAGCTGAAGCCCTTTAAATTGGGCAGGAGGTGAGGGAGGGGGTTGGCTAGGCAGATGGTCACTCTTGGGGGTGGGGCTTGGAGTGGGGCTTGGAGCATCCTCCCTGAACATCCCCCAAATCCCCCTGCCAGAGCGACGAGGGGACCTGGCAACCCTATTCCACAGCCATCTACATTCGCTATTAAAATTCCATTCCATTGATCATGGTTTTCATTCCAAGACGGGTCATGCTGGTATGAAAGCACTTGAAAGGAACTATCCTGAGCCACTGCCTAATCTCACAGACACTGGATATTTTGTTCCCTCACTGTATTCTTACTTTCCATTGTGATTGGAGATTCTTGGACTTATTACTAACTTAGCAGCAACAACAAGAATACTGATAACTTTGCAACGAACATGATCATCGACTAACCATACCTTTACTGAAGTCATTGCTTATTGAGCCCCTTGCCAGGTTGCCTTGATGTTCTTTTTCAATGTTCATCTCAAACAATGTGCCAAGCAGCTCTGCATCTGTGTAGGAGTCACTCGTACTAAAGAGTCGGGGCTGGGTCACACGTTCCAAAATTTGTTTGATCCACTTTTCTGCTACAGCTGGTGTCTACTTTTGTACCTGTCCAGTCAGCACAACCAGAGCCAGACTAGAAGTGATGGCAACCTTGTTTCTGTCACAAGGACACTGCCACCATTTTGAAGCCTAAAATGAGTAATATAAAAGTGTTTCAAAGGTCCAGTCCTGATTGGGCCTGTAGCACTGCAGGGTGAGACACCCTTGTTTTCCCCTCTCCTATGCCTTTTCAAGTGATGAAACGGCCGTTTTGGCACTTGAAGAGGCATGAGGTGGGGGAGAGCACCTCATCTCATCATGCTACAGGTCTGATGTCCTGTGGCATTTTTAAACTGCCTATTTTAACCCTTTAATGGGTTGGATGCATCCCTATGTCGGACATGAAGACGATGTCATGTCTAGTTTGGTCCTCAGTCCTCAAGTATCCCTCAGAGTCATGGTCTGGTCATAAAAGCACAGATCACTCACAGCTTTCAGTCTCTTTGCACAGATGTATCTGCAATCCAGACAGTTTGGCTGCCTTTCCTGTCAGTTGTCTGTGTTGCATCAAATTCTGTATTGAAACAAGTCTTTAAATACACCCCTTTTAGTACTTATAATGTTTTAAATACAAGTGTTCTGTCAATGGGGAGGGGAGGGAAATAAGTATTGGTACCTAGGACTCTGTGTGATAATGTACATAGTCCAATGGATCTGGGTCCAGATGGCTCTGCAACCCCAACCCTTAATTGATACAGAGTTATGTTGTCATAAGGCAGCCAGGAGTAAATCTCGACACAAAATGTCAAAAAAAAATTAAGATTTCCCCTTGCAACAGTGTGCCTGTGAAATTAGAGGTCCTGGGGGTACTAGACATGGTAATACAGAGGGGCATCTGCAGTAAAGCAGTGAGTACTTGTATATGCTCATTCCCGCCCCCCCCGCCCCCCAATCAGACATGTTTTTGCTGTTCAAGTATTGACAATCAGTCCATCAAACATTGGCTCCCACTATCTCTATCTGCAAGCAGGATGTTAACCAAACTGGTGGGTAATACAGTTTGTCATCTATGACAGAAAGGTAGTTATTCTAGGTGAACTAACTGGAAATAAAAATATGTGATTTTTATGCATCCAGTATATCACTCCATCCACATATGCTGCTTTTAAGAAATACCTATCAAAATATTGTTAGGGTATTTAGCTTTAAGCTATAGTTACTTAAATAGTTAACAAGATAAATTCTACAGACTAGTCTCATGTTGTTCACTGGCAGCCAGTTAAATCTCATGAGGAGATTATTGTCAACATCATATATTAGATGTAAGGAAAGCTTGCTGTAATCACTTTGCTTTTTGTTTAACCTTAACTTACTGGAGCAGCTGCTGTCAAGAGGCCAAGACAGCTTGTCATGTTATATGCAGTGTCACTTCAGCCCCCATAACACCCTTGTATGAATAACAAACATTTGTGGGAGGGAGAGTCAGGTGACCTCTCCCTCCCTAGCAGTCATAGGCCTCCCAGCAAGGTCCTCCACTCCCTCCCCAAAGCCCCAGCACGAGAAGGAAGGGGAGTTGAAGACACCAGTGGATCCTCCTCCTCTCCTTGTTCTCCTCTGGGCTCAGGAACAAGAGAGAGGTATCATTGCACTGACTGTGCTACACTCCACAGGCTAGCCAGTCAGGTCTCCCCTGGAGTAATGGCCTCAGGTCTAGATAGCAAGGTTTGGGAGTGTGAACAACTAGGAGCTGGAGGCAAGAACCTGGAGCTGGCACAGAGGATTGCACCTATGGATGGGCACGAACTGGAAAAATGCTGTTTGGTTCATTTTTGGGGGTTCATGGCCAAACCACAAACCAAACTATGGACCAAGCCAAAGCAGGAGGTTTGTTCACAATCTGAACAAACCCTGCAGTCCCTTTAAACGGGGTTTGCAGAAAGCCCAAAAAACAGCTGAGAAAGGGGGAGCAGCTCACTCCCTGCAGCGCAGCTGTTTTTTGGACTGTCTTCTTCAGTCCATTTAAAGTTTAAAGGGATTGCACAAGAAAGCCCAAAAAGCAGCTGAGTGGTGGGGAGGACTTCCTGCCACTCAGCTGTTTTTTGGTCTGTCCTCTGCAATCCCTTTAAACTTTAAAGAGACGGCACAAGGTGTAATGTAGCCAGCTCAGAACATGTGCTCAGGCCAGCCATGTGATCAGACCAGTTCCAGCTGGTCCAACATGCAGCCGGGTGAAGTGCCTGAGCTTGGCTCCAGAGGACAATGGACAGTAGGATCCTAGCTCCCTCCCAATCAGGGAGCCGGAATCCTAGGGGATAACTCAATCAATGTAAATAGTCCAATCACGGGGTTTGGGTGTTTTGGGGTGTGGTTTTCTTTGGGAATAAAAGCTGGCCTGCGAGCCGGCTTCACTTGTCCTGTTCCTGATCTAATAAAGAAGTATGAAAGCTGAAATCACTAGTCAGTCTCAGTACTTTTCACAGGCGACGAAGGTGGGATCCTGTTGAGCATGCCTGACTCCAGCCAGCACCGAGCATCGATTGCCATGAGGACACCGCACCCTGCACCGCTCCCCAGCAGCACTGCACAGCGCTTCGCGCCACGGATCATCACTCATCGCCATGTGCTTGAGTCATGGCTGCTGCTCCAGGCAGGGCCAGCCCCAGGTGTCTGGGGCGCACTAGGCAGGACAGCCTGGGGCGCCCACCCCACCGGGGATGCCAAACTCCCAGTGGGGCTTGGAGACTGGGGGGGTGGCAGAGCACTGGCTTTCCTGGGCGTTCCACAGCTGTGGGGCCCCCAGGGAAGGGGCGGAGGTTCTAACCCCCACCCCTTCCCTCCCAGCACCGGCTTGCTTGAGTGCTCTGCGGCTGCAGGGTACCCAAGAAAGCCAGGGAAGGGGCGGGGGGTTGAACTCCCTTCCCTTCCAGCGCTGGCTTGCTTGGGCGCTCCATGGCTGCGGGGCACCCAAGCAAGCCAGGGAAGAGGCAGGGGGCTTTTTGTGGCACCCCTGCGACCAGCACGCTCTAGGCCTAGTGGGCGAGCTGGCCCTGGCTCCAGGACAGATCTCCACCTTCGACCCGGCACACCCCGAGCTGTGGGAATTATGGGTCGAACAGCCAACCCACTTTTTCAAGATACAGAAAACAACGGATGTGGACCTGAAAAAATCGTGGCTCCTAAGCACATGCGGTGTCGCCATAATACGTCTCGCCAGAAGCCTCATTGTTCCAAAAAAAATGGAGGAGGCCACCTATGACGACTTGATCAAGGCTTTGAACGGCTTTAAATGGCTACTACACGCCGAAGCTTTCAGTCACGGCCATGCGGATGAATTTCATCTCCCGGATGCAAAAACCTGGTGAGACCACCCCCGATTTTCTGGCTGACATCAGACGTCTGGCTATAGACTGCGAGTTCCCCAACATGGAGGACACACTACTTACGCAATTTGTGTGGGGAATCCATGATCCAAAGCTCAGGTGCAAATTAATCGGTCTTGAGGAGCAGAAACTAGAGAAGGCACTCCAGATGGCAATGGCTTTTGAGACGTCCCAACAAGAGCAACAGGCTTCTGCCACTGCACACCAGACCCACGCCATCATGGACTCTGGCGACTCCAACACTGAAGAGGTATTCCAGGTCAACCGATGGCCATCCCAGCACACTCAACAGGGCCAAGGGTCATCCTCATCCAAAGCCCAGCACCCCGCAGCCTGCGCTAGCTGTGGCGATGCTCACGAGCGACGGACTTGCCGATTCTGCAATGCCATCTGCCAGATGTGCCACAAGGTGGGGCACATCGCGAAGGTTTGCCGCTCCAAAGGACAACAGCCAAAGACCATGGCACAGCTCGATGCAGAGGATCTTCACACTGTTTCAGTCCACCAACAACAAACAGTATGTAACTTGCCCCCAGATGGCCCGGACAAGATGCATGTGACTGTCCGGACTGAGGGGTCCCCCTGCCAGATGGAAGTTGCCGGTCTTTTTCTATCACCTCGGCCAAGACCCTCCATTCCCTATGCCCGAAAGGGGGGGCCCGGTTGCACAAGCCACAGGGTCTCATGTTACGGGACTTCAATAAAAA
Organism: Gekko gecko; assembly: GCA_029375565.1. Lineage (NCBI taxonomy): Eukaryota > Metazoa > Chordata > Lepidosauria > Squamata > Gekkonidae > Gekko > Gekko gecko. Next base: position 154,188,201 of record JAPDNY010000003.1, read on the forward strand.
CCCTGTGGCGGTCCATGGCTGGGGCAAGTTCTGGGTCCAGTTCAAGGGTTTCTCAGGACTACTGGACCTGTTGGTGGTGGAAGGGTGCCTCACCAGCTTGTTGGGACTCTCGTGGTTCAAGCCCCTGGGCCTCAAGGTAACAGGGCTTAACCAGATCCGAACAGCCGATTTTGAGGCTGTTTGCAGAGAATTTCCCAAGGTGTTTGATGGGTCTCTGGGGAGGTACACCGGGGCCCCGATTTCCCTGGATCTTGATCCGGCTGTTCGCCCCATCCCATTGCAATGTGGGCTAAAATAGAGGCAGAGCTCAATCGCCTTGTCGAGCAAGGGGTGCTGGAGCCCGTTGCGTCTGCGCACTCAGAGACTCCCATTGTCACGCCAGTTAAACCAAACGGTGATGTGCGAATTTGTGCCGATTACAAGTGCACCCTGAACAAGACCTTGCAGGACCACGTTTATTCGGTCATGGTGGTGAGCCACGTCCTCGCCTCTCTGGTGGGTGCCAAGGTCTTCAGTAAGCTTGATTTGGCACAAGCATACCAGCAGCTACCTGTAGATGCCGCCGCTGCCGAGGCCCAGACCATCACTACACACAAAGGGGCATTCCGGACTACGAGGCTACAGTTTGGGGTTTGTGTGGCTCCCGGGATTTTTCAGTCTTTCATGGATTCTCTCCTAAAAGGCATCCCTGGAGTACAACCTTTTCTAGATTATGTGATCGTCGCAGCGCCAGACCCTGCCTCCTTCGCAGACCAGCTCCGACAGGTTCTTCAGAGGTTCGACGATGACGGCCTCAAAGTAAAGAAGGAAAAATGCCTCCTGGAGGTGCCCTGCATCGAGTTCCTGGGGTTTGCGGTGGACGCCCAGGGGATCCACCCCACGGACGATAAAGTTAGGGCAATTACGCACACCTCCCCCCTGCCCTCGTCCAAGGCTGAACTGCAGGCTTTCTTAGGCCTGCTCAATTTCTATCATGCTTTTCTATCCCTCAAGGCAGCCGTGGCAGAACCGCTCCACCGTCTCCTGGACAAGGATGTGCCTTGGGTCTGGGGGCCGACACACGCGGCGGCGTTCCAGGGCATCAAGGATTTACTGGTTTCTAATTTGGTCTTGCACCACTTTACAGAAACTCTTCCAGTGGTCCTCACATTCAGCGCCTCTCCCTACGGGGTCAGGGCTGTCTTGGGCCACCGGTTGCCAGACAGCCGGGAGGTCCCAGTCGCGTACTACTCGAGGACCTTGTCTTCTGCGGAGCGCAATTACGCACAGATAGACAAGGAGGCGTTAGCGATAGTGGCTGGTGTAAAATATTTCACCACTATCTCTACGGTCGGCCTTTGCTGGCACCAGTAAGCTCCCCGCCCAGAACACTGGTGCCGGCGTCTCCAACAGCCCCAGCTACACACCACTCTATGAGGGACAGAAAGCCTCCGGCTTACTTAAAGGGGGGGTGTAATGTATCCAGCTCAGAACATGTGCTCAGGCCAGCCATGTGCTCAGACCGGTTCCAGCCGGGTGAAGTGCCTGAGCTTCGCTCCAGAGGACAATGGACAGTAGGATCCTCCCAGTCAGGGAGCCAGAATCCTAGGGGATAACTCAATCAATGTAAATAGTCCAGTCATGGGGTTTGGGTGTGTTGGGGTGTGGTTTTCTTTGGGAATAAAAGCTGGCCTGCGAGCCGGCTTCACTTGTCTTGTTCCTGACAAAGAAGTATGAGAGCTGAAATCACTAGTCAGTCTCAGTACTTTTCACAAGGCAACCTGAAACAGCTGGGCAGCAGGACTACTCAGATGGTTTTTGCAGGGAACAGAAAGCAGGGGTTTAAAGGGACTTCAGCCCCCTGCTTTCTGCTCAAACCACCATGAACCATCCCTTTAAACCTGTGCTTTCTGCTCAATCCACCATGAACCACCACAAACTGCTTTAAAAGTTCATGGGAAATCATGGTGGTAGACCTATCACAAATTTCTGTTGGTGAACCATGAACCAGGCAAAAATCAAAATGAATTTTGTTTTGTGGTTTGGTTTGTACCCATCCCTACTTGCACGTACCGGACCAATTGATCCCAAACCTCAGCCTAAATAGGTTGACAGGTAATCAGGCTGACCTGCCCTGCTGGCAGGTGTTGAGCTCCTAGGGCTGCACTGTGCTTTGGCCAGGATCCTGCAAAGAAACATTGCTTTCCCTGCGTGGCTCTGGGATGGGGTTATATGCACCTAATAAAGCACTTTGCCTCTTTTGGGCCACGTCGGCCCAGTCCTCCTGCTGCTGATCCTGAAAAGTGAGAGCATTCCATGAGGGGCAACAGACCCAGGTTTACATCCTGCCCAGTGGAAGACTGGTGGTTATTTCAGGGCTGGTAGTGAAGTCTACCTGGCAGAGGGGCCTCTGGCTCTTCTGGAACATTGTCAGCAGGAAACCCTGCAGTGCTGGACCCTCCCTTATCATTAGAATTGCCAAGTCTCTTACCTCACTGAAGCAGGGGGACTAGCTCCTGGTCTGGGATATTATGCGTGTGAATGCCAGGATGACGTCACCCAGAAGTGACGTCATCACGCTAGGCATGTTGCTGGGGGATGCTCTAGCATTCAGCCTGAAAACTCTATGATACCAGAGTACTTTGGGGATGGGGTTCACCCCACTAGCTGGATCTGGGCTGGCAGGTCAGGGGGCCCTAGAGCGGGCAAACTCCTGCACCCCACCAGGGAATCTGACAGAAAAAACAACCAAAAAGGAAACTGTACAATTTGCACTTATATCTTGTTATGTTGGAGACCTCTTATTCATCTGTATACATGAAAGGATTTTGTTATGTCATAGTGCATAGAGGTCTCTCCTCTTGACGAATTGGAGTCACAGGGCTGGGCAGAGAGGTCATGACATTGACCTGTGTCCTTCAAGCATATGAATACAGCCTTACATTCTCTGCCCCATTGTGGGAAGAATACCCTTGCAGGAGGCCAGGAGTGCAGGCTGCCTCTTCCGCACCCCCATGCCATTGTACAGCCTTCAGGGTATCTCCTCCAGGCTACCACTCAGCTAGGTGGTGGGACTGGATAGCCTTAAAGGGGCCTGGTCCCATGACAGCTGGCTAGCCAATGGTGCACACTTCTTCCTGTCTGTGACAATTGCCACACAGGGGTCTCTGTGCCCTGACACATTTCATTACCATACTGGATGGAACTGAGCCTCCTGCAGAACCATGCTGGAACAGTCACCACCTATTATAGAGTTAGTCTAGAGAAGACCAGGTAAATTACACTTTTTCCATATGAGCTGCTAACTTTTCAAAGAAGGTGTACATGTGATATGTTAATATAACAAGAACTTTCTTCTCCTCTCTCTCATCCCCCACACCTGGGGTCCTTGAAGTTTTGATGTTTACAGCTTAATCCATTTGTTGGTAAGAACATAAGGACATAAGAGAAGCCAATGTTGTCCAGTCCAACACTCTGTCACACAATGGCCAAAAATACCAGGTGCCATCAGAAGGTCCCGCAGTGTGGCCAGGACACTAGAAGCCCTCCCACTTCCCCCCCCAAGCACCAAGAATACAGATCATCACTTGCCCCACACTGAGAGTTCCTATCTATACCCATCGGTACTGATGGCCCTCTGCTCCATATGTTTATCTAATTCCCTCTTGAAGCTCTCCATGCTTGTAGCTGCCATGACCTCATGTGGCAGTGAATTCCATGTGTTAATCACTCTTTAGGTGAAGAAGTATTTCCTTTTATCTGTTCTAACCCAACTGCTCAGCAATTTCATTGAGTGCCCACGAGTTCTTGTATTGTGGGAAAGGGAGAAAAGTACTTCTTTCTCTACCTGCTCTATCCCATGCATAATCTTATAAACATCGATCATGTCACCCCTCAGTCATCATTTCTCCAAGCTAAAGAGCCCCAAGCATTTTAACCTTTCTTCATAGGGAAAGTGTTCCAACCCTTTTATCATTCTAGTTGCCCTTTTCTGCACTTTTCCCAATGCTATAATAACCTTTTTGAGGTGTGGTGATTAGAACTGTACACAGTAATTCCAAATGAGGTCATACCATTGATTTATACAGGGGCATTATTATACTGGCTGATTCGTTTTCAATTCCCTTCCTAATAATCCCCAGCATAGAATTGGTCTTTTTTATTGCAATCACACACTGTCTCGACATTTTCAGTGAGTTATCTACGATGACTCCAAGATCTCTCTCTTGGTAAGTCTCTGCCAGTTTGGACCCCATCAATGTGTATTTATAGTTAGGATTTTTTACTCCAATGTGCATCACTTTGCACTTGGCCACATTGAACCCCATTTGCCATGTTGATGCCCACTCGCCCATCCCCAACAGATCCCTTTGGAGTGCCTCACAATCCTCCCTGGTTCTTACCACCCTGAATAACTTCATGTCATCTGCAAATTTAGCCACTTCACTGCTTACTCCCAATTCCAAATTATTAATAAACAAGTTAAAAAGCATCAGACCAAGTACTGATCCCTGTGGTACCCCACTGCTTACCACCTTCCACTGAGAAAACTGTCCATTTATACTCACTCTCAGTTTCCTATTAATTAGCCAGTTTTTGATCCACAAAAGGACTTGTCCTTTTATCCCATGACTATTGAGCTTACTTAGGAGCCTTTGATGAGGAACTTTATCAAAAGCTTTCTGGAAGTCAAGGTAAACAACATCTATTGGGTCCCCCTTGTCCACATGTTTGTTCACTCCCTCAAAGAACACTAACAGGTTAGTGAGACAAGATCTTCCTTTACAGAACCCATGCTGAGTCTGCCTCAATAGTTTTTGTTCATCAATGTGCCTACTAATTCTTTCCTTAATAACAGTTTCCGCCAACTTACTCGGTATCGACGTCAGACTGACTGGCCTGTAATTTCCTGGATCTCCTCTGAAACCCTTTTTAAAGATAGGAGTGACATTAGCTACCCTTCAGTCCTCAGGGATGGAGGCAGATTTTAATGAAAGATTACATATTTTTGTCAGGAGATCCACAAGTTAACATTTGAGTTCTTTCAGAACTCTTGGATGGTGATTTATCCGTTTTTAAGTTTTCTATCAGTCATAGGGCCTCCTCTCTCATCACCTCAATCTGACTCAGGTCTTTCAACACCCCTCCCGAAATCAGTGGTTCTGAAGTGGGCAAGCACTTCTCATCTTCCACAGTGAAGTCAGAGGCAAAAAATGCATTCAGCAAAAAATGCATTCAGCATTTCCCTATCATCCTTCACTACTCCTTTTACCTTTTATCCCTTGGTCGTCCAAGGGTCCCATTGCCTCCATGGCTGGTTTCCTGCTTCTAATGTATTTCTAATGTATTTGAAGAAAGTTTTATTGTTGGTCTTTATGTTTTTTGCTATATGCTCCTCATAGTCCCTTTTTGCCTGCCTGATCATAGACTTGTATTTTATTTGCCACAGCCTGTGTTCCCTTTTATCAACCTCACTGAAACTAGCTTTCCACCACTTAAAGGAAGATAGCTCCAAAGCTAGGGGTAAAAATGGGCAGAATAGGGGTATCATGTAACTTAAAGAATCTTCTGCTTGCTGGGAATTCAGTTCTGCTTGCAACAGCAGCACAACATTATACCAGTTAAAGAGGTGCCATATAGAAAAACATATTGAAGTCAATGGAGGCCCCAAGATTCCGTGCACAGTATGTTGGAGAAGGTGTGGACTGAATTCAGGGATGTCACCATAGTGTCTCTGCCATCACTATGTAATGGTTGATATATCTATTGAAGTTCCAAGGCTGGGTACTAGGGTCACCAGCCAGGGTGACATCATGGCACATGTTGACACAATGGTTGAATCTGCATTTGCATTTTTAAAACAGTTTTGTGCTGCTGTGACACCGTCTTTCTCTATGCTTGATGGCATCACAGCAGCATGAAACTGATTTAAAAATGCAAATGCAGATTCAACCAATGTCACTTCTCAGTATGTAACTTGAAGTGATGTCACAGCATTGCCACAATGTGGGTTTTTTTCTTCACTTTTCTCTTGCTATTCCAGAGGAGCAGGGGTCTCCACCTGCTTTACGGGATAGTTATAGTTGGTGCTGGAGTTTCCAGAGGGAGTGTCTGGTGTTGTTGCTACATTACTGCTTGTTTCTACTGAAAGTAGTTTTCTTTGCTGCTAGTGGTGGAGATTGCAGCTATGTTATATATAGATGTGGTATAGCAGCCACTGGTAGAGTGAGACTTTCTCACTTTTTAACATGCCATTTTCCTGGAAGTGAATTCCATTCAGTCCCTAACTAGACAGCAGAGCTGGCGTGTGAAAGATTTTTGTTTTTGCTGTAGAGTTACTTTGCTTTTAAGTTCTTAAATTGCTATTGATACTTAAGATCAGTTGGTCAAATAATACTTCAGTGATATGTACATCACACAACTTGAACCAATTTCTGTTTTTCTTGATGTATTGTGGTAAGTTAACTGTGCTGAATCTGTTCTTAGACTTATTTCCATGTGACATACTTTAAAAATTCTGTTAATTACCATCTCAGCTTAAGAACCACAGGGGCTATAGATCTTGGAAGGGGTTAGCAATAAAGGATCCTTTGTATTCCCACAAAAGTACATTTGTCAGAGATCTGAAGGAAAAAATACTTTATGGTCTGTACAGCCCAATGCTAACCAGTTTGACTTTGAAATAAGCACCACTGAGTTTACTAGGCCATAGCTCTTCATAAGTATGCTTAGGATTGCTGTTCTGAGATGACAAACAGAATATTGGCGTACTTGCTCTAGAATCTAAAGACTTTTATCTCATCACAGAATTTTGGAATAATTATCTAAAGACAAGTACTAGGCAGCTCAAAACTGGGGGGCAACCAGGTTTTACTGTGTCCTTTGGCTAAAGGGGATTCCCATATAAGAGCACTAATGAAGATCCCAATACACTATGCCTCTTGCCTCTCTCTGCATCCAGGTAGAAACTTCATGCATTGATGGTTGCATGTGGTTTGATGCTGAACTTGAAGTGAAGCTACAGCAGGAAAAAAGCAACAAAACTGTGTGGCGTTTTGTATGGCAATCTTCCCAGGCACTTGTATTGTGCTATATGTGCTTACCACGCTAATCCCCCAGCCTACTGTTTGGATTTAGTAAGGCTCTGTGCAAGGACTGGCAATTTGCAGGTGTCAAGTGCACTAAACCAAAGGATCTGATATTTGTAGCTACATCACGCATCCATGGGTCTGTAAGCACCTTCAGTGTAATTACCTGTAATCACAATTCTTAAGTATTCAAACTTCTGCTTTTTGGTACATTGTGGATGTCCTGTGGACCATCTGGATACTGGAGGCTGCCACAAACTCTACAGGCTTGCAGTTTATAATTCTGCTTTATATACCTCTACATTGAGGGGTTGTGGCTCTGTAATAGAGCATCTGCTTTTTATGCAGAGAGTCCTAGGTTCAATCCCCGGCATTTCCAGTTAAAAGGCTCAGATAACAGGTGATATGAAAGACTTCTGTGTGAGACTCTGGAAAGCTGCTGCCAATCTGAGCAGACAGTACTAACCTTGATAGACCGATGGTCTGATTTGGCATAAGGCTTCCTCATGTGTTCAGGCAATTATAGTAAAATCTATCAGAGTTGCCAGCTGAAACTGGGACTGTGCTTTTAAAAGGCTGTTCTGAATATACGTTTTTTTCCTGATTGTGTGGCCTGAGTTGATGTGCCATGCAGCTGTACTAATAAATCTGGAGGTCTCTTACAGAACAGTCCTAAGCGGAATTACATCCTTCCAAGCCCATTAACTTCAACTTGGTTAGAACAGTATAACTCTATTTAGGACTGCACTGTCAGTCCTGCTGACACACTGGCTTTTTGTCCAGCATTGACCAGTAGTTACGTTGTTAAGACAGCTTTTAAAAGTGGAAATGTTTCTGTAGGCTCTCAGGCAGTTCTGTCCAATAACTATTGTGATGCCAGAGGAGAAGGAAGCGGGGCCAAGCCGTTATCCCAACACCGTGCAAGATAATGTGCAGCCAGATAGATTCCTCGAGGGTAATGCCAAAATAAAGAATGCATTGTATATTTAAAGCAAAAAGGGAGGCAAAAACCCAGCAAAGAGGTAGCTAATGTTACCAGGCCAAGAGCTGGTAAAAGCTTTGCTGTTGTGTGAGTAAAGTATGAATCAATCACGGCTGGTCACAGTGAGCCATCTACTTCCATTACCTTCAAAAGCAGTGCTTAGTACTCTGTAGTTCTCTCAAGCATATTGATACCTCACAGGAGCAACAAAGATAAAGAAAGATGCCTTCAGAGATTTCTGGATGCTTTTCCAGTTTGACAGTTAGTGGAAGAAGGCTAAGAGAGATGTGAAGCCTGACAGGGCAGTCTATAAATATTTTAGAAAAAAGGTAAGGTCTGCATAGGAGAGGACACTAAAGGAACACAACTTGAAGTAAGAGCAATGAAACAGTTCAAAACTCTCTATGACTTTGTTGGCCACTCTTTCTTTTAGACGGCCAGAGGCCCTAATGTCTGTCAAGTGCAGCTTCCAGCTCTCCACACTAAAGAACTGAGAACACATGGGATGCAGAGAGCACTCCACCTGGCTCATTTTTTATAGCCATTCAGTCTGGTCTGCAGATGGGAGACAGTGCACATGCCATCTCCTCAGACTTTCCTAGCCCTGAGCAGAATGTCTGCTGAGAAGGCTCCAGGCCTCTTTCTTGCAGCTGACTTGAATCTGCATGGACTTCAAAGGTTCTGCTTATGAGAGAATTAACCCTGGCTGTCTGTAAGTCCATGGCTTCAAGCATTCTAACTAAGTAGAGAGGAAAAGGAAATCCCTAGAATACAGTCTCTGTATTCGCATCATGAAGCATGTAATCTGCATTTCTAGGGCAACACATGTTAATTTGGTTGTGTTTCGTCTGACTGCCGGAGACTCTGGTTTTCATTTTTTATATATAGTTCCACCTTTCATAGCGTGAAGAGTAATGGAAATAAATGGTTAACATTTACCCTGAGGGTTCAAAACTAAGGAAAACCTCAGATGGGGCTCCCAGCGGTCAGGAACAAGGTGAAGATACTTTGCACAGCTTTTTGTCTTCCATGGCCTGCATTTCTCAACCCAGATCCTTTAGTCCATCTTTCCTATGGCTCTCATCTTTTCCATTTTCTTCCTGTATTATCTTAATCACTGGCAAAAAATGATCCAGTTCTAGAGAAACAATCACTGAAATGAGAATATAATTTTTAACAATTAACTAGCTTAACTTTTTCTTCTTGTAATATTATGGAGGGTTATGTCTGCAGTTTTTAACGTTTTAAAGCACAGGACTGATTTTTCTTCTTCCCATTGTTACCATTTTCAGACTATCTTCCAATTTCTTCTATAATCAGAATAATTATACATAAAAGATTTTAATGTTACTGTCTTCTATTCACATTTTAACAAGCTGGGTGAGGGTGGGGTTATAAGATGTGCTTATTGAATAATATCCGAAGTAGGGCTTACTCAATATGGGGGCAGACCTGTGTTGTGAAAATCTTCACCTACTGCAGACTCTCCACTTCCATTTTAACAATTGTTCAGGGGAGTGAATTACTATCGCCAGCTCTGTGTTGAAAAATACTTGGAGATTTTGGGTGTGGAGCCTGAAGATGGAGGGGTTTGGGGAGGGACAGAGCCTCAGTGGGGTACAGTGCCATAAGTCCACTCTCCAAAACAGCCATTTTCTCTAGGAGAATTGTTCCAATTCTTTATTATGGTCATAGACCAATATAATAGAAGGCAAATAAATACAGATAAAGGAGCAGTAAAATTATAAAATATAATGGCATCTAAAATTATAAATAGGAATCTAAAAAGTTTAAAATACGGAAATGATAAAATTAATATTAAGATCAGAAATTAAATCTAGGCCTATCTGTACTTCTTTATCTCTTTCCTAGTTTGGTATGCCAACCAACCAAATTTGGCAACCATCCTAGTCAGCTTTTGATTATCACCTGCCAGCATAATTGACAAAAGTATCCTTCTATTACGACCTGGATAGGAGTTAACAATAGGTTTAATCAAAACTTCCCTAATGTCATGGTATATACTACAATAGAAAATTACATGTTCCAATGTTTCATCAGTTCCCATCCCACATATAAAACTTTTCCTCAGTGATCTAGTAAATCTGGCCTCCAATATAGCTGAGGGTAAGGCATTGTATCTTAACAGGGTAAATATTATTTTATGATTACAGATATCTAAATATTTGATGTAAGGTCTCAAAATTATCTTGTTAAGTATACTTATATCAAATACAGGGCTCCTAATCCTGCTCACATCCATCTGTCGTTCAGCATCTAATATTCTTTGCTTTAGAACTGATCTAGCCTGATCATGTCCCAAAGACAGTATAAACTGTTTAGAAAAACCATAACAGACCAGTTTATCCTCTATCTTTTTTCACCATAAAGGAACAAAGTTATCTTGCATCACAGTATGGGAAAGGCCTGTGAGTGAGAAAATCAGTTTTAACGAATAGTGAAAGGCAGCAATCCACAGTCTTGCCTCCACCGTAACCAGGCCAGCCTCTAAACAGATTGCAGCATTTGAAATACTCATTGGAACTTGAAAAATAGCTCTTAAAAAATTTGATTGCGTTCTTTCAAGCAAGGTCAAGGAATTGATCTCTGTCATCTGAAGATGAATTCTAATTGTGGAAGATCTCCAGGCCCCAACTGGCAGTTAGTAGCCCTAGGGTGAACTGAGGAAAAATGGGTTTGTCCATTGAGAGCAAGGGCAGGAACCATTACCCATGCTCTAATCTGGCTTTGTTACATCAAGAGACAGACAAATCATACAGACTATGTGGCTTCATGAAGAAGCCTATTCAGAGTGAGGGAATGCTTTCTGTTCTCATTCTCAGGTTGCATGGTCAAATCTGATTGGCTAAATGATTATGTGAAACATCACATTTCTTATGTGACTGTTTGGCTGTGTTTACCTCAAGAAGAAGTGTCTTTTTAAAATAAGTGTAAAAGTTAAAGACTGGGGGAGGAAGCAGCTATGAACTTGTGGCAAACAATATCTTTTAAAAGGAACACAATGGGGAATTCATGGATTTTTTTATTAAGTATTGAGATGAGGCAGCTCTTTTCGTAACAACATGCTTTTTTATCGAACTTCTGAACCAAAAACACAGGCTCAACAGGAGCCAATTTATACTTGTAAAAACCACACCCACCTTTAACAATAACCAATACAAAGTAGGCAGCTAGGATCCTTCATTTGCATAAATTATATACAAAGTAACTATTTACAGTACAACTATTGGCTATAAGGCAACAAATGTGATTGACCATTACTGCCAACACAACCAATAGCTTTGAAGGCCTTTGGAGCCTTCACTTAGACTCAAGCTCCAGCAGTACATAACAAACCTCCCCACTGAATTTGTGATACCCCATTGCAAACAAAGTCTCCAAGATATGCAGGGGCATGGCATAACTGCTGTGACCTGCACAAACCTTCTGTTGTAGAGGCCCCGCTGATGGGTGCCCCACTCCACTAGCAGGAGTGGACGAACTACTTGGAACCGACAGAGTTTCTGGACTGCTCGTTGCTGCTGGCCCATCTTTGCTCAGCTCGGCCGCAATTCCTGGTTCAGTCCTTGGGTGCTCTAGGCTTAGTCCTGTGTCAGTGGTGCAGGGCGCATCATCTCTGTCCTGTCCCTGCATCCACTCTAGCCAATGCTGCCACAGCTGGTCAATGTGTCTCCTGAGTATCCCACCAGCAGCATTGGCCACCTTGTAGGAGATCAGCCCGGTCACCCTGAGCATGGAAGCTGGGACCCAGATCAGCTCTTCCCCATAGTTCCAGCTGAATACAACATTGCCCAGCTGGAACTTCTGTGACATCCCCAAAACCTCCGGTCCCCGCTGGGTGTTTGGGGCTAAGTCAGGGTGGAGGTGGTCGAGCAGGGTTTTCAGTTGTCACCCCATCAATAGCTCTGCAGGGCTTCATCCGGTGGTGGAGTGGGGGGGTAACGTGCTGGTACAACAAGAAATCAGCCAGCCACCAGCCCAATTCCCCCTGGCTCAATCTGCTGAGTGAGTTCTTGGTGGACCTCACCATATGTTCCACCTGTCCGTTTGCTGAAGCATGGAAGGGTGCTGAAGTGATGTGTCTGATGGCATTGCTTTTGAGGAATCTCTGGAATTCCTGTGAATTAAATTGTGCACCGTTATCAGAGACGACTGCATCTGGCAACCCATGGGTGGTGAAGAGGCATTGAAGGGCCCTGATAACAATGGCGGAGGTCATAGGTGACACAGGAACTACCTCGAGCCACTTTGAGAAGGCATCGACAACAATGAAGAAGATCGGCCCCTGAAAGGGTCCGGTGAACTCAATGTGCAGCCTTGACCATGGAGTGTGTGGAGATTCCCAGGAGTAAATGGGAGCTTGCAGCATCTTGGGTCTGGACTCCTGACAGAACTGGTATGAGTGTAACCAGTCCTCAATGGCTTTTTCTAGCCCCAGCCACCTGACATAGCTGTGGGCCAATGCCTTCATCCAGACAATCCCCAGATGCCCAGCATGTGGAGACTCCAGCACTCGCAACCACAACTTGGGAGGAATTATGACTCTACTTCCCCACAGCAAACACTCTTTGTGGGCTGAAAGTTCATGCTGCCTTGAGGTGAAGGCTTGGAACTCTGCATCTTGATGTCTGGCAGGCCACCCCTTCCACACCCAGTTGAGTACACAGGAGAGCACACAATCCCTGGCAGAGTGGGCTATGACATCTGCAGCAGCCAGAAGTGGTTGCAGCAAGTCCTCTAGGAGGATCAGAAGGTCGCTCTGATAATGGCAGATGGCTGAGGGCGCTGGCGTGGTCCAATCCCTTGCCTGGGCAGTGGAAGAACTGATAGTTGTATGCTGAAAGGAAGACTGCCCGTCACATCATCCTGGGCAACATGATTTGCAGGGCCTGGCAGTCTGGTGCGAATAGTCCCAGAAGCGGCTTGTGGTCCATCACCACTTCAAAGGGCCGGTCATAGATGTAATCGTGGGATTTTTTGACACCCGCGACTAATGCCAATGCTTCTTTCTCAATTTGTTGTTGTTGTTGTTCAGTCGCACAGTTGAGTCTGACTCTTTGCGACCCCGTGGACCAGATTACACCAGGCCCTCCAGTCTTCCACTGTCCGCTGAAGTTTGCTCAATGTCATGTTCGTTGCATCGATGACACTGTCTAACCATCTCATCCTTTGCCGTCCCCTTCTTCTTTGACCTTCAATCTTTCCCAGCATCAGGGTCTTCTCCAGTGAATGCTCCCTTCTCATTTGGTGACCAAAGTATTTGAGCTTCAACTTCAGGATCTGGTCTTCCAGGGAACAGTCAGGGTTGATTTCTTTTAGGATTGACTGATTTTAAAATGGTATAAGACACCAGCCCAATTGGCTAACATGATTCCAGAATTAAGTTCTTTTTGTTGGCACTGTAGGAAATCTAAAGGTTGGTTCACACACATGTGGTGGGAGTGTAGTGAAGTAAGGGTATTCTGGCTAGAAATTATCAAAGTTATAAGGAAGGTAGCTAAAATTAACTTAAATATAGATTTCAACTTAATGCTGATAAGTACAATGGGGAACCTGAGGCTGGATAAGGAAGACCAAACCTTAGTGAAGGCTATGATATTGGTGGGAAAAGCAGCTATAGCTTGGGGTTGGAAGGATAAAAGTAAGTGTACAGCCGAAATCTGGCACAGCTATCTGCTTGATTTTATACAGTCAGACATCGCGGCAACTCTGCGTAAGGAGACAACTTGGGAAGGGAAATCTGCTGAAATCCAGAAAAGATGGAAGACCTATTTCAACTTGGTATCCAAGGAAGGAAGGAAGGACATTCGGTGGAAGATTCAGACTTTGTGCCCGTGGCTGGAGATAAAGGAATAAGGACAACAGGAAGATAGGGAGGGGAGGAGAGAGGGAGGGGAGGGGGAAGAAAATTGTAAGAAGCTAAACAATATGTGGTGTAAAGAAACCGATAAAATCAATAAAAAATATATTTTTTAAAAAAAAAGGATTGACTGATTTGATCTCCTTGCAGTCCAAGGGACTCTCAAGCATCTTCTCCAGCACCACAGTTCAAAAGAATCTATTATTCGGCGCTCGGCCTTCCTTATAGTCCAATTCTTGCAGCCATACATTACTACGGGGAATACCATTGCTTTGACCATGCGGACTTTTGTTGGCAGGGTGATGTCTCTGCTTTTTATCATGCTGTTTAGGTTTGCCATTGCTTTCCTCTCAAGGAGCAGGTGTCTTTTAATTTCATGGCTGCAGTCACCATCTGCAGTGATCTGGGATCCCAGGAACGTGAAGTCTGTCACTACTTCTACGACTTCCCCTTCTATTTGCCAAGGAGTGATGGGGCGGGATGCCATGATCTTAGTTTTTTTGATGTTGAGCTTCAAATGCACTTTTGCGCTCTCCTTTTTCATCCTGAGCAAGAGGCTCTTTAGATCCTCTTCACTTTCTGCCATCAGAGTGGTATCGTCTGCATATCTGAGGTTATTGATCTTTTCCCCAGCAATCTTAACTCCAGCTTGTGATTCATCCAGTCCAGCATTTCGCAAGATGTACTCAGCATATAAATTAAATAAGCAAGGTGACAATATACATCCTTGTCGTACTCCTTTTCCTATGCTAAACCAATCAGTTGTTCCATATCCGGTTCTAACTGTTGCTTCTTGACCCTTATACAGGTTTCTCAGGAGACATGTGAGGTGGTCCAGTACTCCCATCTCTTGAAGAACCTGCCATAGTTTATTGTGATCCACACAATCCTTTCAGCCAAGGAGAGTGTTCTGGAGTAATAGGTGATCGGCATCTCCCAGCCATCTGGCAACCGATGGCTGAGGATGGCCCCAATCCCATAGGGCAATGTGTCACAGGCCAGAATGATGGGTTTCTTCTCATGATAGTGGGTGAAAACACTGTCTAATGAGAGTAAGTCCTTGACGGCCTCAAAAGCCACATGTTCTTGCAAGCCCCACCTCCATGCTGCTGATTTCTCCAAGAGTCTATGAAGAGGCTTGGCTATTGATGCCTTGTGTGGTAGGAAGGCATAATAGAAGTTCAGAAGTCCCCAAAAAGATTGTAGTTCCTTCCTAGACCTTGGAGGCAGTGTGCTGTGGATTGCCTTCACCTTGGCTGGTGTAGGGTGTATGCCTGTAGCGTCGATGAGGAAACCCAAGTATTCAACTTGGAGCACACCAGACTGGCACTTCTCCTTCTTAACCCGGAGTCTCACTGTCTGCAACTGCTGAAGGACTTGTCAGAGACATTCCATGAGTTCCTGTTTGGAGGTCCCAGCCACGAACACGTCATTGAAGTATGGTATGACTCCCAGAATGCCATTGATGCCAAACTGCAGCCCCATGGTGAGTAACAATAGTCTGGGCTTCTGCAGTGGCTTCGTCAACTGGCAACTATTGATAAGCTTCAGCCAGATCAAGCTTTGTGAAGACTTGACCTCCCATCAATGATGCCAAGATGTGGCTCATGACCAGTACAGGGTAGGCATGTTGTGGCAAGGCCTTGTTAATTGTGCATTTGTAGATGGCACAAATGTGTATGGATCCATCTGACTACAAGAGTGACTATGGGTGTTTCCCAGCGCACTTGTGGAACAGGTTCAAGAATGCATTGACTGATGAGCTTGTCCAACTGCTTGTCGATCACAAAAGGAACTCACTGTGGCTTTACTCTGATTGGTTGGATGCTCAGGTCAAGTTCAAAGGAAACTGGTGGGCCTGTGTATTGGCCCAAGGAGTCTTCAAAGACAACCAGAAACTCCTCACAGATGGTGCTGCATGCTGATTAGCCAATTTGTTGGACTCCCATGACATGGATACCCAACACCTCGAACCAATCCAGTCCCAATAAGCTTGTGACCTTCAACAACAGCAACATGCGGGATTCCATTGAAGCCTTTGTAAGCTGATGGGGATGAGGCCTGTCCCCACCACAGGCATGTGACAGCCTTGGAAGTTGGTGAGATGAACCTCAAAGGGTTGCAGTTGATGGATTGACTTCCTGGGGCATACTCGCTGGACGGTCTCTTTTGAGATAATTGAGAGTGCCGACCCAAAGTCCACCTCCATTTCACAGGGGTTGCCTTCAGTCAGCACAGTCACTCTGATCTTCTCACAAGTATGTAACTCAGCGCCTTGTCTGTTGATTCTGAGCTGAATGGTGGACTTTGTCCAGGTTTGAACCACTGTATGGCACACTTCTGGGTGTGAAGACCTCTTTGGAGATGTCGACAGTTGGTGATGAGGCACCTGTGGGCAATTGTCTTTTGCTGATTGACAGATGCAGGCAATATGGTCTGTCTTGCCACAAGTTCAGCCCTTGGCATTCCGGAATTGACACATCTCCTTTGCATGAGAACTGCCACAGCCAGCACAAGGGATTCCCTTAAAGTCTCTTGGTTTTTGCTCGTGTTGCTCAACTCTCATCCACAGGACCTCCTTGTCTTCATTGGTGTCCTCAGTGATGGCTTCCCAGTGAACCGTGTCGGCTTTTCAGGTGGTAGCTGGACTCCTTGACTGCTGAACTTCCCTGATGGATTGGTCTGCTGCTTCCACTGCTAGGGCCTCTTCTAGCATGTTCTTGAAGTCCAGGACCTTCTTGGCAAAGAGCTGCTGCTGGAGTTTCTCATCCAGCAAGCCACAGACGAGGTGATCTCTCAGGGCAATCTCAAGGTTGGGGTAGTTACAGTGTTGGGCTGCCTGACATAGGGTGGTGATGAAGGCAGTCACTATCTCCCCCTGGGCCTGATCACGCTTGTATAATGTGTGGCAGCAAGCAATCTCCAAAGACTGTGGTGAAAAGTGGTCTTTGAGGTGCTGCTTGATTGCCCCCCAAGACGGAATAACGAGGCAGACACAAGTGATGGGTTTAACTCTTGGGCCACTTTATTAACTGACAACCTTTAACTGGAATAAAACGGCAAGGGCAAAAACAGTTGCGTTACGGTTAAGGCCAGGGGTAAAATACCCCTCCCTCACCTGATGTAATAGGGCGAGCCACCCTGCCCCAAGCGGGAGCCGCCTGGCCGGCTAGCCATTGTTCTCCCACCCCATAGCCCCTTCCCCCGGGCTGCCAGGCTCAAAGGGAGGAGCCAGTTGGGGTGGTTCCCAAGGCAGTCCGCTTTCCCTGCCCCGTGCTGCAAGGCACAAAGACTGTACTCACTGGACCCCTTCAAACCTCAATTGGGTGTCGGCTGGTGCTCACCGATCTGCAACTGTATTCTGCATAAAATCCTGCCCAACAAAAGTGACCATCCTAGCAAACGCAGCCCCACCGCTAAAGTCCTGCACCACTGCCTCAGTGCAGGGTAGGCAAAAACACCCCCTCACCTGGCCAATCAGAAAGGGTGAAAAATTCCTACCCAGCCCTCAGAACTGGGCAACCAGCCAAAAGCCTGCACTAATAACAGGGTGGGCGGGTGGGCCGCAAACTCAAGGAGACTGCTGGCACGCAAAGGAGGGGCCCAGCTTTAAGCCCTATGGCCCCTCCCCTCGCGCCTACCAACGGAAGCGCCTTTTTGGCGCTAGAAAAAGCACAGCCTCTCTCCATCTGGGAGGCAAAGGTGTCTCCCCGCCCAACGGTCACAGACCGAGGGCGGGGATTCAGATTGTGCTGAATGGGGTGTCTTTGAGTTGAGCCAGGGCCACCAAAGCCTGGGCGACCTCGAATATGGGTCAGCCACAGATGCTGAAGGAGGAGGAGAAGGAGAGGAGATTGGATTTATACTCTGCCCTTCACTATCCAAGGGAGTCTCAGAGCAGCTTACAAACTCCTTTCCCTTCCCCTCCCCACAACAGACATGCTATGAGGTAGGTGGAGCTGAGAGAGCTCTGACAGAAATGGCTCTTTTTCAAGAACAGCTGTGCCAGAGCCAAGGTCACATCAGCAGGTGCAAGTGGAGGAGTGGGGAATCAAACCCAGTTCTCCCAGATTAGAGTCCATGCTCCTAACCACTATACCAAACTGGTACCAAGAACATTGCATGCTGCTTTTCGTCTCCTTCTATCTCATTGGCTGTGAGATAGAATTTGATTCAGGCCTCATAGGCATCCCAACCCTTGATTGTTGCATCAAAAGGTTCGATGTGGCCCTTAGTCGAGAGATGGTGATTCAGTGAGTGATTTCAGCTTGGGATGTGCCTATGGTTGCTTGAGATGAGGCAGCTCTTTTCATAACAACATGCTTCTTTATTGAAGTTCCGAACCAAAAACACAGGCTCAACAGGAGCCCATTTATACTTGTAAAAACCACACCCACCTTTAACAATAACCAATACAAAGTAGGTAGCTAGGATCCTTCATTTGCATGAACTATATACAAAGTAACTATTTATGGTACAGCTATTGGCTATAAAGCAACAAATATGATTGGCCATTACTGGCAACACAACCAATCGTCTTGAAGGCCTTTGGAGCCTTCACTCAGACTCAAGCTCCAGCAGTACATAACATTTTTCATGCAAATGTTCCACAATTTCCCTGTCACCTTCAAAAAAAAATTCTTTGAAGAAAAATTTGGTGCAGCCTAATTTTCAGGATTTAAGTGCGTTTGACAAATGAATCTTACAAATGTCCCTGCCTTTGCGAAATTAATGGGGAAAGTAATAGCAAAAGCAGTATGAGGCAACAGTTAACAAGTAGAAATTCATCAATATTAAAAGAATAGTTTTAGGAATCCTTTCTGTTAGGATTCATTTTCCTGTGACCAGATCCAAGACTATGTTTCTCCCATTGGTTAGTTAGTAAGTATTTGCATTTATTAGACCTAGGAAACAACAAAGGAAAGTCAAAGGGCAGAACCTGTTTGGGAATTGCCTTTACTCCTCACTTGAAAATATCTAAGTAGTTGAGTGGAAAATTATGTCTGACACTTCCAGCTCAAGTGGATAAATTGATTTGGAGCCAAGAGGCCAAAGATTAACCAAAGAGAAGAGCAAGCACCTTAAGCTGTCAGTGCATTCAGAAGTCACTGTGTGGACACAAAAGTGACAGTGACTCAAAAAGTCACTTATACTTGAAACTATATAGAATAAAACACCTACAGCTGTGTACAGTCTTATGGAAAGATAACATACATGAATATTTCACTATGATTATATACTGCTATCAACTGCTGTTTATATATTATTTATTTATTTATCAAATTTATACCCCACCCTCCCTGCAAAGCAGGCTCAGGGCGGCTTCCATACAAACATAAATACAGTTAAAATCATACAAACATTTAGAACACAACAGATATAATACAAACACAAGGTGCTGGCAACAGTTAAAAGCTTAACTTAGATGTCTCATTTTCAAGATGAATTACCACATCCCAGATATTTTCAGATATTCTTCTGCTCAAAATTTCGTATGGCATCAGCTCGATGTTAAGGCCATGGGCCAGGGCTCAATGTTAAAACACGAGCCAGGGCTCCATGACAGTGGCGGCCCCTAATTAAATGCCTGGTGAAAAAGCTCCTTCTTGCAGACCCTGTGGAACTGTGAAAGGTCCCACAGGGCCCTGATCTCCTCTGGGAGCTCGTTCCACCATGTGGGGGCTGCCACTGAAAAGGCCCCGGCCCTGGTAGTAGCTAGCCTGGCCACTCTCAGGCCAGGAAGGGTCAATCGATTTTGAGACCCAGACCATAGTGCTCTCTGGGGTATAATGCTCTCTCCCGTTGCATACAGCAGACATGGCAAAGCTGAGATGCATGTGATATTTGTTTATCTATGGTTTTAAAATACTTCTATTGTGCTTTCAGCAAAACAATAGGGTTTCCAGAAAAAAAATACAATTGAAGCAATAAATTATAAGAATAAATGTGAAACAGAACAGGGGCAGGGTTAGAAAAGAAGCAGCAGGGAAAAGTAACATTTATGGCATGCAGTCGAACAAACACACATACAATACACCTCAGCTAAACACTAAAAGCATACCTTTGCTTGGCTCCAAACAGATAATGCAGCATGCAGATATGCTTCAGGTGTACATTCTATAACTGGACATGATTATGCAAAAGGCCCTCTCTTGGGCAGACACCCACTAAGTTCATCTGGTGAGGATCCACAACAAAGAATCTCCTTAGAAGAAGATATATTTTCATTTGTTTCCCTGTGTCAGTGTTGGTAAAATGTGAGGCATGAGATAGTTGAGTGAAGTATTGAGGTGAGCTGATTGACAGATGTTGGTTGATGTCAGTCTGATCAACATGAGACCTTGTCCTAGCTTCTAAGGCATTCTGGTGAGTGGCTGCTTTTAATAGAGCGTGCACAGAAAATTTGTTGGAGGCAATTGAATTAGGGTTGTGTTATTAGTCCATTGGTACAATATGCTCCGTTTATTGACAATCTGGTTAAGAAGTCTGGAGGCTGTTAGAAGCAAAATGTGTTTGTTTTGAACTTCAGAGATTTGTATGCCTCTTCATAAAAGGGGCAACTAGAAAAACTCATTAGGCTGAGAATGGGAGGTAGAGAACTTACTGAACTCTGTCAAGGCCCACTCCCCCCCCCCACTACATTTCAGGGAAAGAGGTAGCCTAAAATACTGATTACTAAAATGGAATTCAGTAACACTAATGAAGTCACAGAAAATTAGGAGTTCCAGACTGCTGGCAGAAGCATTGTGAGCTGCAAAGTTTGGGCCCAAAAGTCCAATTCTGTTGTTAGTACACCTGTCTGAAACCACAGTGGATGGGTGCCTATTCAGGACAAGGGTTTCTAGGTAGTTGTGAACTCTGCACCCATTGACTTGGAGGCACTAGTTAGGGTGTGTAAACCACAGCAGAATATTCAAGGAACAAGTCTGCAGATGATGCCATGTAAGACGATGAGTTCTCTAGCAATCCTCAGTCCAGTCCAAGCTTTTGAATATCATTGTGCTGGGAAGACCCTTGTGAATGAAGCACCCATTCTGCAGTGGGATGGATGTGTGCTTGTGAGGGAATTTACAGCTGTAGGTCATGGCCTTTTGCAGCTGTGCTTGAGAGCTCTCGGTTTAGACTTTAAGCTCTTTTCCAACAAGACAGGAGGCTTATTTTTCTCTCACTGAAAGAAGGAAAAGCCTATTATAGAAGATGATAGCAAAAGAGGGATGTGCATAGACAGATTTTTTTTCATGTGCAAATAAGATTTCTGAAAAGCGGAGGTGTGACTGCTGTGTGTAGTGAGACAAAAAGGAGTTGGATTATAATGCCTCTCTAGAAATCTTGACGTTCTTTGGCCTTAAGGCAAATTTAAGCTCACTTTTCAACCATTCAAACATAACTACTTAGAAGATTTGTCTGTGCAGCAGTCGAAATTGTATCTGTGAGTCAGAATTGTGCATTGTATGTGTATTGTTAAACTGGTAATGACTTAAATGTAAACCTTGTACAGCAGCAGGTAATCTATGTTAAAGTTACTAGAGCTGGCATCACCTTCCTTCCGTGCAGTCCTTGGGAGCAAATGTGCAAAGGTTGTGCTTATCTGTCACCCTCATAGGGTCAAACCAGACCTGACTGTATGGGTCCACAGGTCTCCCTGCTCACTTCTTAATAAGAATGAAATGTGCAGATGATGAGAACTAACCCCCCCCCTTGCTTTACTTTTGCTACTTTCAGAACTTTTCTTCTAGCATTTCTGGAGGAAAAATACTTAAAGTAACAGCACAGCACAAGGTCAGGAGGGGAATGAGGCGCTGTTTAGTTCCCCTCACCTATGTGTAGCATTTTTATTTTAAAAAATAGACCCCGCCCCATCCTCTGATTTGGATATGAATGGGTTATATATGAGTAAATATCCAGGCATCACTCCCCTCCCCACATGATATCTAGTTTGACCCATGGACAATCTCTTCTAATGTAAGAAAAAATATGGAAACTAGGCTCACCTAGATATTTGCATATGTGCCCCATCTTTTATGGCATGGGGAATTGGTGGCAAGGGTCACCATGGATAAAGCTATCAAGAGGGAATGTGGACCAGATGAACTCAGTTCATATATGAAAGCAATGTTAGCAGAATATGGGTTAATCCAGTTGCTCTGTTCTCAGATATTTTTGTATTGAGCTCAGTGAGGTGCTGCAGTCTGAATCATCAAGCACAGGTTTGGGTGTTATTCACACCAGTTCTCAGGTATCCTCTGTGCAGACATTATGGATGAGTTGTGGGGTAAATAATCTTCAACTCACCACTGACTGGCAGTGGACTTATTAATGTAGACAAGCCTTCTTGTGACTGAGAAACAGAACATTTTTAAAAATGTTCAATAAATAATACAAGTCTATGAAATATCTGTATTTTATTGAATTGTAGAATTTTATATGTTGTAAAAATAGTTCCTAGAATTACTTCCTTGTTGAAATGGAAAAGTGTTATAAGACTTTTCAGTGCTAAATCTGTTTTCTGTTTGCTTGGACATTTCCACAACTTCATTCCACCATTTCTTAAATACCTAGAGGCAGACTGCTGATAGCCCTAGATCAGGAGTGTCAAACTCACTTGTTATGAGGGCCAGATCTGACATAAATGAGACCTTGTTGGGCCGGGCCATGTGTGTCGTAAAATATAATGCCAGGTAGCAGAAATATAAGCTTTATAAAGGACACGAACACAAAAGGGTTTGTTTACTTAAAATAAAAACACGCTTAAAACATTAGCACTCTTGCAATCTTTTGTTTATTTAACAGTGTCTGATAACTGACACCTCTTGCTCTGAATTATTGCATCAAAATATCTGTTCTGTTGCAAACCTGAGTATGCTGTTCAGGTGTGTATTTGTAAGCTGCAAACCTACGATGACACAGCAGCAGCAGAACTGGAAGAAGAAGCAGAAGACAGCCAGTTCCACTGCGGGCCTGATAGAAGCCCTCCAGGGGCCTGATCTGCCCCCCAGGCCGCATGTTTGACACCCCTGCCATAGATGCTTGATTCTGTAATCAATTGTCTAGGGCATAAGATGTGCTGCAAATACTTTTTCTATATACATTTTGTTCATTATTGTCACTATTTGTTTTCATTATTACTTCCACTCATTTTCATGTATTACTTTAATTCTTGTTCCCATTGGTTTCAATAGGAGACATGTTTTTTGCTATAACTTGGATTCATTTCTGTGGCTGCGTTCAGACGGCCAGTCAATCGCGCCATGAGCCCTCCTAAAATTTTATCCCGATTTTTTTAATCCAGCCTAGCACGACCAGACGCCCCCCCATGAAATAGCCTCACCGCGCGTTGTTCCCGCCGTGATTTGTCTACACGGCATCCACCGAGGATTTTTTTTAAAAAAAGTTTTGTACATTGGCATAGGCAAGGCTGCGCCTCCTTGGAGAACTGAGGCGATCGCGGAGGGTTCTCAGCAAAGTCCCGGTCCTCCCCCTTGCCATTGCCATCATGATCAATGGAGGGACTATTTTGCAAGTTAGAACAGTCCTTCCCCCTCCATCTCCCATCGCGGTAACATCTTGTCCCTAAAAGAAATAAGCATGAATATTACATTCCTCGTAGCGCTTATCGCTGAATGCATTTCCTCGTTAAAGCGCACATGGGGTTTCAATTTTTTAAAAATCGCGCCCCCATCGGCTCGGTCTGACGTCAGACCGAGCCAACGGGAGCATCGCGCGCTAATGGAGTGACCAGACGGAAGAAAGTCTGCAGTTGTCGCGCGGGTAAGCGAAAACCCTACATTGAAACTGCTACTTTTTAAATCAGGATTGGAGGCGCAGCAGAACGGGATGCCTACGGGACCGGAATATTTCCCAGATGTTTCTGTCTGGTCGTGCATTTTTGATCCGCAAGGGAGTCGTTCCTATGGCGGATCAAAAGATCCGTCTGAACACACCCTTAGATATTTTCAGAGGGTAGCTGTGTTAGTTTGCAGTAGAAAAGCTAGATTCAAGTCCAGTAGCACCTTAGATTTTCAGGGTATAAGCTTTCAAGAGTCAAAGCTCTCTTCGGAAACATAGTGATTGCCAAATATATCAACACACCTCCAGTCACCATCCTAAACATCCCAAATGATCCATTGTCTACAGCAAAGCTCTGTGCTACAGCCACAGCTGTTCCAGTCCCTCAGACTAAGGGTCCGGTCACACTGCCGTTTTGATCGGGATTCGCTGCTGTTTACTTGCGCATGTCAGTTTCACATTCACACGCGCCAATCCACCTCCTGCCCCGAAGTGGGCTTACTCGCGCAATGCTTCCGGGTTTTCCTGACCCCTGGAAAAACTAGTGTTTTCCTGGCACTTCCGCTTTGATTGCGCGATTTTGTCTATGTGGACAGCCCCTCTCTCACAAGGATTGCGATTAGGGCTGTCTGAACGTTCTTGGGGTTGTTGTTGTTTTTTTAAAAAAAGCTTCCAGTTTGAGCGCTTGAGCAAACATGCGCTTAATAAATCCATTTAAAGTTTAATAATGGATTTATTAAGCGCATGTTTAGTCAAGCGCTCAAATCAGAAGCTTTTTTTTAAAAAAAAGCACAACGATGGCCTTGGAGGCGGGAACGAGAGGTGGGGGCTACGGCAGCCTGAATGGGGCTGGCAAGGAGGATGGTGGAGACGGCGGAGCCTATTTTCGTGGGTCAATGGCAGCAGCGGCAGCAGCAGCACCCCCCCCCCAAAGTGTCGGCAGGAGCAGTAGCCGCCCAAGCCTCCCCGTGGCAGGATCGCCTGGAAGGACGGCGCAGCAGCAGGCAAGCGGGTGCTGGGAAAGAGGGGCTGGCTGCATGTAGACAGCCCAATGCGAATAAAAATGTTCCCGGTTTAAATAAACTGGGAACAAAGCACATGTCAGTTGCAGTGTGACCAGAGCCAGAGATTCTCACATGCAGGATTTACAACAGACATTCTTGGAATTACAATGCCCACCTAATATGGTAAGGAAACAGATCAACAATGTCAGAATGATGCCAAGGGATGACCTGCTACAAACAAAGCAACAACTGAACACCACTGGTGGTAACATACAACTCTCAAATCAAACTGGTTCAATGCATCATTAGTGACCCACAACCTATGCTGAACAATGATACTCCTCTGTTACTGACTTTGAGAGGCAAACCTTTTCTTGCCCACAGATAGCCTCCAAACTTTAAACAAATTCTCACTCACAACAATGCTCTTCCTAACATGAACACATACACTGGGACCAACAAGCCAACTCTGTCCCCATATTCACTCTGGCAATACAATCACTGGACCTAACAACACCAGCCATACCATCTCAGGTTCATTCACTTGTTCATCTTCCAATGTTATATATGTCACCAAATGTCAGCAGTGTCCTGCCGCTCTCTACATCAGTCAGACACAAAAGAATAAATGGACATAGATCTGACATTAAAAACCATAACATTCAAAAACCAGTAAGAAAATATTTTAATCTTCCAGGTCATTCTATTGCTGACCTAAAAATGGCTTCAAGGGAAGATTACAAAACAAGATTGCTGAATTAGAGTTCGTTCATCAACTCAGAGCAATGGACCCTTTCCTTCCAGGGCTGAATGAGAACATAGGATTCTTATCTCACTACAGATGCTAATTTTCTGCCCCGAAGCATTTCTCCTCTGCTCTAACCAAGCTAATTACTATGTGCATTGTACTTGTGTATCCTGAGTTCCTTCTTTGCAATGTCCCTCCAACCTTCTGACTGGGATATGAGGACTCAGAGATCTCCATTCCAACCTGTACCTGATGGAGCTTTGACTCTCAAAAGCTTATACCCCCCAAATCTTGTTGCTTTCTCAAGTATTGTAACCTCCCCTAACAGCTTTGGTCTAATAATACATCTTGGCTGATTCCTTTAAGGAAAAATGATTTTGAAAGGGGATGACTGGTGTTGGGAAGGGATTGGCCCTGCCTCTTTTTTTTCCATTGCAAATCTCTTTCCCCAGCATTCCCCCCACACACACATAGGATTCTTTTTGTGTGTGTGAAGGTCTTACTATTAAGAGCCACTGTAAATAAAAATGTCTTTCTATATGATACCGAACCTTTCCCCCCTGTCTGTGGCACTTACATTATTGGTATAATCACAATTTCCTGTATTTACATTTGTTCTACTTAGTAAGGTTTCAATCTAGTGCTTTTTAATTGTTTGTGTTGATTCTCTCAACACATATATTGTTTAAAAACAATGTACAAAAACCCTGTAGACTCCAAACCTCAAAACAATTATAACTTATCTAGTACTATTAGTGAATATACTTTTCATATATCTTTTTTTTAAAGAAAGAAAAATGGGGAAAACACCACCCTACTGAACCAATATAATAACCATCCTTATGTATTGCACAAATAGTCCAAATATAGTTTATTTACTTTAACATACTTTTAAATTCCCTTTGTAGTAAAAGAAAATACCTACAAAGAAGTTTACAGATATGGCAGAGAACAGTTAAAATACATCTTAAGCATACAGCCAGAAAAATTAACAAACAACAAAGTTTGAGTCCAATGGCAACTTTAAGACAAACAAAGTTTTATTCACAGTATAAGCTTCCATGTGCATGCACATTTCATCAGTGCACACAAAAGCTTATGCCATAAATAAAACTTTGTTGGTCTTAAAGGTGCCATTGGACTCAACCTTTGTTCTGCTGCTTCAGACCAACACAGCTACCCCACCTGAAACAATCAAATAAAACTATCAAAGTGGGATATTTAGTAGAATAAAACCAACAAAGCAACAAGAAACACAGGTTTCAGCTCAACCAAAAAGCTATAAAGAAGACAATTTGTCTTCATCATCCTTCTGAAGATTATGAGAGATGGGGCAAGGCAAGCAACATAGGAGAGAAAATTACAGAAAGCAAAGGCAATAATAGGATAAGGAAAGGGAGAAAATCTGACTGACAGATGTATCATCCAACCAGAATACTTAATATCTGTGCCTGCTGAACAGGATCATCCCCAAAGGTATTTTTCTGCATGGTATTTCCATGTTCCACCAATCATTCCACTGTTCCCACTGGCTTAGAGTTTGAGCTTTCTTGATTCTATATATGACAGAAGTAGGTCTGGTTTGTTTGCTGTAGTCTGTAAGCTGGTGCTGCAACTGCTAGCCAGGCACAGGAACAAGTGCATTGCTTGTACTGGAAGGCAGGATGCTGGGAGAGACTGGAAGAGAGGATATAGACAGAGGCTACATCTTACTTCCCCTCCGAGGCAGCAAGCCTAAGGATTAGAAAGTTATATGTGTTGCTTGCATCTTCTGGAAGACAGGTGCTTGGTGGTGGACAGAGAGAGAGGCTAGGCTACGATATATACCCCCATCTGTGACAGACAGCATGTCTTCAGGGAAGTTAGGCAAGCATGTTGCTTGTACCCTCCTGAAGGCAGGTAGGCAGTCTGTTGTGGAGTAGATTAAGAGCTGAAAGAGCCAAATATTGGTCTTCTCCCCAATGAAAGACAGAATTAAACCAAAAGAAGTGAGAGACCTGAAATGTGGAAGTTTCTGAGATCTGTATTCATGAAAGATCAATTATAGGAATCAAATGTCTAATATCTCTTAACATATTTTAATTTTATTTTGGAACAGGCTGTGGCACTGAGATGGATCAGGGCAGCACAGACAATTCGTTTTCGTTCAAAACAAGTTGGGGTGGTAAAGTGTACACATGAAAGGGAAGTGATGTGTAAAGAAAGAGTGGGATTCTTTTACAATGGTTGAGTGTTATGTGAGAGGAGATAAACTCTGACCTCCCACTTGCCTTGCCATGCTTCATTAGAGCAGGTTAAAACACTGTAGTGTAACAGTTATCTGCATTAATTAGCAAGTTTAGCTACAGGCTTGAAATTGCTCACTCAGTGCCATAGAAGTCAGTAGGACAAGTCCAGAAGTGATGGGCTTGAGATTTGCGGTTTAGATGTGAGCAGAATCCTAGTAGAAGAGTAATGGGGTAAAGATCAAAGGGTATTAAAGTGATTGTTTCAGAACTGCTATTGACAATGAAGTGCACCAGGATGCAAAATAACCTTGGGGCAGAAGTAGAAGCTCCATCATTGGGAATCTTTAATATTTGATTGGATAATATCCATTATTTAGTGTTAAAATGAGTCTTCCATTAACAGGTTACAAAGTGAATAAAGAAACCTAGTTCATCATGTGTTTTTCTAAAAACAAAAAAGAGTGCTCAAATCTGCTGTAATAAGCAAAGCCAAAAGAAATATGATTCCCCCAGGAATTTTTTTAATGAGAAAATTTACTAAGATTGCAATAATATATAATTTTACTTAGGAGTAAGCATACTGACCACACAGGATCATACTGTACAACTTTAACCACAGTCTAATTTTATTTAATAACTTTTCCTTTAAAATTACAAAGTGAATCTTTCTTTCAAAATATGTATGTGTTTGACATTTGTGTAATGTTTTATATTTAGTATAATCTTTCAACAGTCTTTTATGATAGGTCACTTTAATAGTCCCCACATAGCAGGTGGGAGGATTAAGCTGAAAGAGGGGCTCTTGCTTAAGGCAACATAGTTTGTTCATGGCACAGGTGAGACTTGAAGCTGTGGAATTCCTAATTTATGGCTTAGTCTCTTACCACTGTACTACATCAGCTCTCACCAGGTATGGTGCCCATTTCATCCACACATCTTTTAAGAATCTCCCAGCATGTAGTCTTATCTCTAACTTTTGTAAGGTATCAATTCTGCTAACTTCACCACAAACTAGCCCCACTGTTCAAAGAAAGTTACTTCTGTTTTCACCCTAACTGGGGAAGTTCATCGGGAGATGTTTTACAAGAAGCAGGGATTCCATCCTAATCTTGTTAAGGAGCACACACACACCCCGCCTCCGCCACATTGAAGACTAGGGAGTGAATGCTTCCCAGAAGTGATGACAAACTGTCACAGTGAGAGCAAAACTAAGTATTATCTGGTGTTCTGTGATCTTTTTTATTCTTAAAAATCTACAGTGCAACTGCAGGGACTGTGACTTAAAGCAACTCATAAGAGCAGGGTCTATTGAACCTTTTCTCACTAAAAATGTGATGGGGGGGGGGTGAAGCTGCTTTTGCTGCAGTAGAATATATGTGCCTTGTCCTAGATAGCTCAGGCTAGCCTGATCACATCAGATCGCGGAAGTTCAGAAGATAAGCAGGGTCAACCCTGGTCCGTATTTGGAAGGAAAACTGTGAAGATATGTATTTTCTCCTGGGAGGTTAGCAAGGAGCCAAGCCTCCACTTTTCATTTTAACAGTTTTTTCCCCCTCTAGGCAGAGCTAGAAGTGAGTTCACTTGTACCTCAGTCCACCTTCATACAAATGCTAATGGGTCTAGACATTCTCCCCCCCTTCTTCAGGCAGGAAACAGAGAGTTAGGGGTGTCAAATTCTAGAGAGGATTGAGGAAGGAATTTTTTGGAAATGACAGGAAAAACTTCCTTGACATGGGCTGACCGGGGCTAAGTGGGAGGGGAAACAGAGATGATAAAACTTCCTTACAACAGGAAGGGGCTTTTTCTTTGGGATCCTGCATCCAAGAGAACTCCGAGCTGAGGTCTGCAAGCAGGCAGCCATTGATCATGTGCTCACCTGGGAGAGTTGGAGCAAGCTTTAAGGAAATGGTGACTCTGTAGAGGACTAGAACATCTAAGCTGAAGAGCCTGTCCTATATTTTAACAGCTGATAAGGCACGTATAGAGAAAGGGACAGATGATGTGTGTTTTTACCAATTTCTTTTGGATTCCTTGCTCAATCTGGTGCTGTGCTAAAAGTATGCTTGTAAACATTTTATTTTAAATATATACTTTATAACTTTTGATGCTGGGAGTGGTTCTTTGTATCACATAGACCTCCACCATCTGAAACACACTATCTGAAGAGGGGAGCCAGGGAAAGTCAGGCAGTTGGCAAGTGGCTATTCCTCCAAGGGTGCCCAAGTCATTAATCTATCCCCACAGTGACCAGGTACTGGGCAGCAGGAGACACTGAGGCAAGGTCTCTGAACCTGGAAGTGAAGCTGGGAATCCTGATCCTCCCAGTGGGAAATCCCAATAACGATCGAGAGGTGGTGGCAAGAGTGGAAGAAAAGCCCCAAGAAAAGCCTCAAGCACCACTACCCAAGAATGGAAGAAAAGCCCCTCCAGGGCATTGAGAACCCCTAGAAGCTCAGGGCAGAATAGGGCCTGCAGGCTGGAGCAGGTGCATTCCACCACAGAGACCATCAAGAAATACTAGGGTATGTTCCTTTTATTCCTACTATCACTTCTCTATATTTGTCATACTCTTCAGGCAACTGAATCTCCAGATTTTCTGCATTATTTGTATGCTGCCTCATACATCTCCTTACCATCTTCACCTCTTTAAGGTATATCGATTCTTATGTCTATATATTTAACACAGATTTGCAATATAAAACTAAATTAATACACATACAAACAGAGATGGAAAATCAAAAGAAAAGGCTCTTACCCTGTAACTGGAAAATGTCCAGGCTGAACTCTAATAACATTCAAGGGAAGAGAGTTCTGTCCTGTTGTATGACTTCAATTGTTCAGATTTTGGAGCTGAATAGTATTGGGAGGAGTGTTTCTTGGATGATCTTGAGAATTTCAATTTGGCATTGAAAAAGTAAGTAAACATCAAGTTAAATAGCAGTCTATATGAGTGAGACTATAATGTTCCATCCATATACAAACTAGCCTCATGATCAAACCTCAGAAAGCCCAATAACCTTTGCAAGATTGCATGAAGAGTCTGTATCGTATATGCAACTAATTCATGTGGAAAGGTTAAAAATTTTAATAAGTGAAAAGACAAATTAGAGAATGCATTCCATCCATCTGCTAAAGAACAAAGAGTGTAGAGTGTCAATGGGCTTTAAAACCTAGCAGATATTGGTGTATTTGTGATGATTTGCAAGTAACCAGACAGTGCATGAAATACTTTTCTATGTAGATATGAAATAACACTGATACTCTCTTTTGAAATTTCAGTGAAAGAAACACAGCAGAGTTCTTCTAAATGCATAATCTTGGTGTGCTGATTCTTTTTAATACATTAATTACATGAGCAGCTATTAGTTTGAGAGAATTCTATTAAGACACACTAAAGGTTTGGAGATTGCTACTGGGCAATTATGTGAAGCTACCTCAGGTGGTATAATATAATACACACACACACACCATCTTTTTCTTCAACTAGAATCTAGTTGCTTGGAATCACTCTTTTAGACTACAGTTATTGCAAACCCAGCATCACTAAGCAGCGGTCTTATGTGTTATATTGAGTCATTACTGAAGCAATTCAACTATGCCATCTACTAGAAGACTTCCCTTAGGCCATTTTGTAGTGGTAAGTGCTCATGTACAAGGAGAGACCCATGAGCTTCTTTAAATCCCCCTCCTCCTTTTCCAAAATCTGATCTGACCCACTGCAAAGCAGTTACAGATTAGCAGCAAATTATCCCATGTTAATAGTTTACACCTTTACCAAGTGATGTATTTAACTAAAAGCTCCATGCTTTAAGGCTAGATCCTTACTCTGAGCTCTGAAATTAGGGTTGCCAGGCTCAGCCTGACAACCAGCAGGAGACCAGGTAGGGTGTGGACAAGTGGCAGCCAGCCATCAGAGATGGCATGACATCACACCTGGAAAAACCTGGAAGGGACACCACATCTCTCTAGGAATTTTGGTGACTCCTAAAAAGGACTGGTGTCTTTTCTAGGTTTTCCTATAAGTGACATCAATTTTCTCCAAGAATCATCAAAAATGCTATAGTTCCACCATAGAGTTTTTGGTGATTCCTAGAGAGGAATGATGTAACTTCTGGGTTTTCCCAAAAGTGATATCATACTGTTACTTATGGCAATTCTGATTTTGTTTTCTTTCTTCTGCTGGCCTCTGAAGTGCCAGTAGAAAAGGCCTAGTGGGGGCAGAGATTTCCTGTCCCCAGTGGGCTCATGGCAACTCTACCTGAAATACTGATTACACTTGTTGATCTTTAAAAGGCCTTCAGTGGGAAAACCACTTCACATTTTTCATAAAGAACCTTGCAGCTCTAATTATGAACTGTTTCATTCTAAACAGCAGAATTTAATCTTGTCGACTGTGAGTATCAATACTTGCATTATCAGACCTGTCAGGTTGCACTCATTTTGTGTGGGGCTTCAATTTCATGCCATTTTAAGCAATTTCACTGGTGAAGCACATAGTCACAATATCTTTAATGGGAAATGGAAATTCACAGCAAAACCATATTCAAATCTCATTTGAGCTCAGTACGAGAAAAGGCCATTGCAGAGTTGTGCAGAAAGGAAGTGTGTGTGTGTGTGTGTGTGTGTGTGTAATTATGACCTTCTCCTGTAGCATCTTTTTACCCCTCTTGCCTGAGCTGTTTTATAATGGAAAGCTGTTTTAGTTTATGCACAACTGTCCAGGTTTCTTGATAAGACACAACTGCAAAATAAATTTGCAGTGGAATATGAGCAGCATAGAATATGAAGGCAACCCTGACTGGCAGTTGATCTGCCTCTGTGTAGTCAAAACTAATGAAGACTGAGATATTTGTTGTGTACATTTCAAAATCTTTTTCTTGCTATCCCTGCCAGAAATCCAGCACAGCTGGGGTTTTTTTTGTTTTTGCTTTTTTAAAAAAGGAAAACAGTGGGAGTACAGAAAAGAAAAGGGGAAAAAGAAAAAAAAAAGGTTATGCTACATAATTATGTCTGTCAAAGACAATAATAGAGTACATAATATATAGGACAGAGAATATTTTCCCTTTCATCCCCTTCATTATAATTTCTAAGGTATATAGTTCTTATTTTTGTTGGGGTACAACTGTATTCATCATTTAAACTTTAAGTTTCAAACTTCATAACTAATCTATTTTAACGACAACACTATTCAGTATTAGATATCTTTGCCATTTCTGCATGTTCATTAGAACTTTTAATAGATAAGTAGTATATTACGGTGTAAAAGAAAGTCTATTATATATCTTATATAGAAAGCCCATTTGTATTTGAGATATTACATTTGGAATAGATTTTAATTCTACTTGTGTTTCATTACCATATATTTCTATATGATATTTTCTCACTTAAGTTTGTCTCCTACTAGCATAATACACATAATACACACTCCATCTCTCCTCAAATTTCATAACAGACCTGTTTTTTAAATAGGTTGTTAATTTTTCCATTACTGCATATTCAACAAGTTTATTTTCCCATTCTACTAAAGGTGGACAGATGTCTCGTTTCCATTTTGCTGCATAAATCATTCTAGCCTCTATCACCATGTATTTGAATATATCTTCTAAAATGTTTGGTGATTTGTTAGGCAAAACACCTAATAGCGTGCTCTTGGCTTCCACTGAGAATTTATTGATTTATTCCATCTATGTCTTGACATTTCCAGCATTTTCCTTTGTAGCTTTTATGTGCTTTCTCTATATACCATATGGAAAACATTTTGTGGGAATTTTCTCTTAGTGTGTGGCTGACTGTAAATTTGATCTTTTTCCCATAGTCGTTCCCATTGTTGCATAGATACCTGTTCTTTAAGGTTTTGCATCATGGCTCTCTCAGAGCTGTTCTGGAAAGAGCAGTTCTCAAAAGAGCTGTCTCAGCCCCACCTATCTCACAGGGTGTCTGTTGTGGGAAGGGGAAGGGAAAGGAGATTGTAAGCTGCTCTGAGACTCCTTTGGGTAGTGAAGGGCATGGTATAAATCCAATCTCCTCCTCTTCCTTCTCCTCCTCATATGCTCCTATTGGAAACATAAGCAAAGAGTTTAAGGGGCTCAAGAAATTCTGGCATGTAAACCATATTCTCAAAAGTCTATCTCTGATTACATGACTTCTTTCTTGTGTTATGATCTTTTTAAATGAAGAAATCCAGCACAGCTGTTTAATGCTATATGTAAGCTCTCTCTTTAGACAGGAACCCAGTTACCTTGTCTTTTTTCCCTTTTTTA
Source organism: Gekko gecko (assembly GCA_029375565.1). Lineage (NCBI taxonomy): Eukaryota > Metazoa > Chordata > Lepidosauria > Squamata > Gekkonidae > Gekko > Gekko gecko. Next base: position 154,222,157 of record JAPDNY010000003.1, read on the forward strand.
AATTATAACTCAAACAAACATATAAACATAAACGTACATAGACAAAAACATAAAACATAAAAAATGGGGAGGTCTTACACCTTTGTAATATCTGTTAAAATACTTCTTACAAAATCCTTTTGTGTATTGAATACCTGTAAAGTCAACATAATTTGTCTATCAAAATTGCACATAATTATAAGTAAGTTCTATGATGTCTCCACTTCCAGTAAAAAGTTTGTATAGTTCATTTACTATATTCTTCCAGCCATGTATAAAATCTTAACCATGTATTCTGGACCATGTATTTTCCTCTCAAAAATAAAGTCAGTTTGTCCATCTCTGTAGTCTCAAGAGTTTTAATTATAATTTCTTCTTTTAAACGTATTTCATCTTTTCTCCAGTACCTAGCATACAATATTCTTGCAGTAGTTAATACATGTATAATAAGATAAAAATCTTGTTTTTTACAGTTTTCTGGTCTTACATTAAAAAAAATAGTTCAGGGGTAAAAAGTATAATACAGTTTAACATTTTATAACATTATATGGATCTAGGCCCAATACTTTTTAACTGAATCTCACGTCCACTACATATGAAAAAATGAGCCAACAACTTTTTTACATTTCCAACAAACATTAGATAAGTCAGGGTAAAATTTTGCTAACATATCTGGCGTCATATTGTGGCACCCTGCTCCATAGCAGTATCTGTGTGTTCTTGGCCACACACCCATTCCGTGGGTTCTCTTCTCTGCATGAAACAAAATCTACTGCTTCCTGGACCTCTGCAAGATTGGTAAATACAACCCTTCCCCCAAAAAAGCTTCCCCTCTTTCCTCCCCTCTTTCCTCTTAGTTAGCACTTGTGTGTGTGGAGCTCTAGAGCATGTGGTCCTTTTCATATTACCATCCTATTTCAGATGGTATCCGTCACTGGCCCAGTTCTGAGTAAGGCAATATAGGGATGGGGCTTTCATATAGCAAATTTCCTTCCATTAAGGAGCCATCCCTGAAGTGATCTGGCCATTTCAAACACTGCCGCTTTCTTTCCCCTCCTCTTTTTACCCTGCTCATGCACAACGTTCCTCGGCCATTTTTTAAGGGTCTAATGTAAGCACTGAAACAGTAAACAAGTTTAGCAAGTCAGTGTAATAGCGGCACCATAGAGATGCTTTGACTCTCAGGCTCATTTGCAATTCTCCCTCCCCAAGCCCCTGCTCCTGGCTATGTAAACAGATCTATCTTTCCTCCTGTACTCACATTTTCAAATGGCAACAAAAGCAAAAGCCCTTTTCATGCCAGGTGAATTGTCAGGCAGCAAAAGGCTCCCTGTATGAGTTCTGAAAAGAGGAGCCATGCACACTTTCCAATTGGCAAGGCAGCTCTGCAGCTTCTAGGAAGTAGTGCAAAGCAGCCTGCCCACCCTCCTCCTGATTGCAGCTCGGTGATGCAAAGAATTTATTTATTCCACCCTTTCCATGTTGCCAAGACATGTTCTTTCAGATAGTCTAGAACAGGGCTGTCAAACATAAGGCCTGGGGGCCAAAACTGGCCCATCCAGGGCTCTTACCCTGCCCACAAGCAAAAGGTACTTCCCCTTTTAAGGTATCCCTTGGAAAAAAACTAGTCTTGCATATGATTAAATACACTTACTGGGGCTTCCCAGTAAAACAATTGCTTTCACTGCTAGGAACCATTGCTCTGGTTTTTATTTTGAGTAAAAAAAAATATTGTTAATTAGGGTTGCCTGTGCCCTTTATAAAGTATATATCTCCAGTACCTGGCATTACATTTTACGGCACACATGGCCTATCCCAACAAAGTGACATGTATGTCAGATCCTACATTCATAACGAATGAGTTTGACACCTCTGGTCTAGATGCTGTATGTAGCTGAGCTGCAGTTGGGGCTTGGGGCTTGGGGAGGGAGGATTGCAAATGAGCCTGAGAGTCAAGGCATCTCTGTGGTGCCACTGTTACACTGACTTGCTATATTTGTTTTGTGTTTCAGTGCTCACATTAGAACCTTCCAAAAAATGGCCAAGGAAGATTGTGTGTGAGCAGGGTGAAAAGGGGAGAGGAAAGAAAGAAGTATTGCAGGAAGTGCTATGGGGCATTCCACACAGCTCCCCACAGCAATTCAGAAGCAGAAGGAGGCAGAAAGACAATTTTCATTAGCAATGGCTCAAGCACACTTCCTAAACAGGACACAAATGGGATTGTATGAAAAGGTAAATTAATTCTGTTAGTAGCTGGTTACTGAAACAGGTCTGTCTGAAAGGACAGTAACCAGTTCCTGAAATGGAATGAATAGGCTGTCTGAAAAGGGCCTGTGTTTATTGTGTGCATTTTTGTTTTATTCTTTCCTTTTAATAAAAACCTTTCCACTTGAACATCTGCCTGGTTTGAGAGTTCTCTTAAGGGTATCCTGGTATGCATAGATGGAGAATCCCAGTTACCCCTCTCATTCTGTCTCCTTTAAGCTATTTCCTCCAACTAATTAGAAGACCAACTATTTGAGTAACACCATGACCCTATAGCACAAGTGGCTATTGCTCAGGCACACAGCTGTTTGGCACCAGTGTTTGAGAGGAACTTAAAACCATAAGGCCAATCAGGAGTGCATGTAAACAAGGAGTTCCATCACAGTACATTTGAATGGCAATCACATTTGCATTTAAATTCTCACTGTACCTACATTTGAGAATAGTATGGTATGTTTTGGGACAATAGATAGGATCTTCTCTAAGGAACTGTTTCTGGTGTCCTTACAGTTCCATTGTAACTGCTTGACCTGCTGTTCCACCTATAATTAGATTTCTCCATTTTAACTCTTTCCTGTACCTTTGGTGATGAGGTTGCTGCAATATAGCATGGCACCTGTTGTTGATCCTTGTACGATCTTGACTACACACTTGTATATCACATTACATTTGCAATGGGGGCAAAATACCTTAGGACTTCCATACATGTGTCTAAATGCATTAGACTCCTGACCTCACTTAATTCATCAGAGGTGGAAGGTTAGTGCATTAATTTACTGTGCCAATTTATCCTTGGCAATGTTTTTGGGAGAATGTCTCCCAATTCAATACTTTTAAATCACTTTTATATGAGTCTAGGTTCTATAAGGCAAATTTGCTGCCAATATAAAATGTCTTCAAAAAGCTCAGGAAGGAAGCTTGCTTGAGCTGGTATTCATTATAGGAAGACTAATGGGGCCACTGATCCCATTAATTTGTTATTGACCCTTAGCTTAATATAGCAGGTCAAAACAGCCCTACTTCTAGCTTCTGTACAAGTTTACCCAGTAGATATATTTTCTTATTGTGTAATATCTTTCCCCAGGAAAGTTCCATTCAGCACAAAATCTGATTTTAATGGTGTTTTTGTTTCCTATTAAGAACTATAACCGGGTGTCTCACTTTCTGTGCAGTTGGGTGGCTTAACCAAGCATCCTACAGGGAATGCTCTAGGCTATATATTTTTCCTAGCCTCCTGTTAAGTGAGGAACAACTATTGCATTTGACACCAAAATTTTCTTGGATTTATTTCTGTTTGCCACAATCCAGAATACATACACTGCAGTGCTATGCAAATCAAAGGACTTAGGCTGGAGTAACTCTCCATAGAGAATTGCACAGTAAATTGCCTGATAGCACATATACCACACATATCCCTTACTGCCTTTCACACATACTTATGTATCCTCCTTTGTTCATTTTCTCTGCTTTTAAAAACAGTGCAGAGGGCTCAGAATTTGATTGGAAGAGCAGCACAGGAAGATGCTGGGCTGTTTAACTCTTTAACCTTTCCCTGTGTGCTGGCTTGCCAGCCTGAATCAATCTTTCCCCCAACTGCCATTAGATCCATAATGCTACATTTGTCTGTTTCCCTCCATGGGGCTAATAACAGTTTGGGAGTGGTAAATGGTGACCTCTTGTACCACTTCCCTAATGTGATTCCCCCTGAAAGCCCTCCCCCAATGCTGCTATTTACACTGTGAGCATGTGAAGTGCCATCGAGTCACAGCTGACTTACCGCGACCCCAGAAAAGGAGCTTTCAAGGCAAGTGGGAAATGGAGGGGGTTTGCCATTGCCTTCCTCTTCAGAGTCTTCCTTGGTGGTCTCCCTTCCAAGTACTGACCCTGCTTAGCTTTAAAGATCTGACAAGATCAAGCTATACCATGCTGCCTTCCCTCCTGCAATTTACACTAATCATACAAAAATACAGGCCTCCACATCCTTTTCCTGTTGGGATAAATAACAGCTCTTGGGGAGCTACCTGCTGTAGCACTAGAGAAATGACATGAGGGAAGGGTTGAAAAACTTCTCCTTTGGTGCCAGAATCCCCTTCCACAGTTGCTATTGACTGACATTTAAAGAATGGGAGAGCCAATTGTGGATCTCCAATATCCCATGTAAATTGGCTCATAGTTTCCATGAGATAAATAGCAGAGGAGTTTTTACCAACCTGTGATTGGCAAATCCAGAACCATTGGCATATCTCTTTTCTGTTACCTTTGACAAGACCAGCGAAATTCCAGATCTGGTGCAGAAGCATCAAAAACACTAAGTGTACCTTTAACTTTTCTCTCTCGTGACAATTCATCATTAATCTCCAGACAAATTGTATCCTTCCATGGCAATTTATCTTCAGCCACTGAACTCCAGTTGTTGAGTGATGAGTCTGGATTCTCTCTATAAAGCACTCATTGAGGCCTGCCATATTTCACCATGATAGCCGCACCCCTTTCCCCCCCTCAGAGTGCAATGCCTTTCCTGTAATATTGTGCCTGTAATGTTGTCACTTCTGCCATTCTGCTTCCTTGCTTGTGTATTACAAAGTTCTTACCCCTCAGCCTTCATTGTAGGAAAGCAATTGAGTTGCTAGTGCTTGCCAGAAAGCAATCTTATTGAAAGTCCTTTGGTTTTTTTGTTAAAATGCCACAATAGGAATTGTCTTCACTGTATAGTTTCCCCTTTCTGTCTCTCTTTATAAACCTTTCGCAAGAGATTCTACATATGCTGCCTGCATGAACTACCAGCTTTTTCTGCCTGACATCTCCTCTCCTGGCTGAGATGCTCCCCTTGTGCTACCTGCCTTGATGCATGTAATTTCATAGTCTGCACAACAGCTATCATCCTCTGTTTGCTTGTTTGTTAAACTGCTACTGCCCCTAACATGCAAGATGCTTTCTTTCTTACACTGTTATCATCAAGCTAAAACATTATCCACCAAGCAGAAAACACTGCTGACCCCATTTGGACTGTTTCTTTCTCCTTGCACTTCAAAGTGCCAAGAATCTCCTGTTTTTGTTTGATTTCAAATTCTTCACAGCTGTCTCCTGGGTTCATCCCCTCAAGAGCCCATTCTTCCATTCTGAAGCACTCTTCTTCTTTTTCTTTTTTCAAGGAAGTAGTAGAAAGATTCATCCGGATCTCGCTTGGATATACTGAACACAGTTTTGTCTGTTTTCATTGAGACAGCCACTTTATTTTGAATATACTTATTGTCCTCTGAATGGTATTTGATGCCCTCTGGTTTGACAAAGTTCCACATGAACATTTGCTCTTTGGCTGGTTCTCACATGTCTCTATAAACTGCCTTTTATTTTTTTACCAAAGTCTATTTGAGAGCTTTTACAACCTCTCTATAGCTGCTAATTATCCTGTCACACACTGCAGATATTCAGTGTTTCAAGGATCTTGTTGCCTTAGATCCAGAGTTGTCAGGAGAAAGGAGGGTTTATGAATATATTCAATAAATAATAAAATCAATCTTGTTTGGCTTATGAACCATATGTATTTAATTGTTCCTGAATATTATTTTGTCTAGGATGACCAATAAATGAATCTCTTATTAATGAACATTCTGTCAGTTTTGTGTTTTCTTTAAAATGCTGCTTCTGTTGCACTTTGGTTTAGAGAAATAAGAACTAAGTTTAAGTTATAAAAGGTTGCTTCCACAGAGAGGTTTTTGTCTGCCTTTAATACACAACTGGGGTCATTTTTCATAGAATCATAGAGTTGGAAGGGACCTCTGGGTCATCTAGTCCAACCCCCTGCACAATGGAGGAAATTCACAAATACCTCCCCCTCCACATCTGCAGTGACTCCTGTTCCATGCCCAGAAGATGATAAAAAATCTCCAGGATCCCTGGCCAAACTGGCCTGGAGAAAAATTGCTTCCTGACCCCTGGAGAAAAATTACTTCTGACCCCAGCCGCATGAGGTTGTCCCTTTCCAGGTTTCTCCCCTCTTTAGTACACCTTTTTTTGGGAAAAGTGCTGTCCAAGCATGTTATCATGCCATCTGGATGGAAAAGCGCACATTTTCAGAAGTCTCACATCAGTGCCATTTTCCTGCCATTACACTCCCAAGGCCACCATTTTCTCTGCACATCTCTGGAGTTGCTGAACTGCTATAGCAATTACTTTTTTTAAAAAAAAAAGCACTCCAATGGCATGGCAAGGAAATCAGCAGCTTCAGGATGCTGGTAGCAGGGAAGTATGAAGAAAACTCCCATGTGGAAACTTCATTACTAATATAAAAACCAAGCATACTTTTAGCACAGCACCAGATTTGAGCAAGAGAATCCAAAAGAAATTGGTAAAATGCAAATCCTCTGTCCCTCTCAATATACATGCCCTACTAGATGTTAAAATATGACAGGTTCTTTAGCTTAGGAATTTTAAATCTCTACAGAGTCTCTATTACCTTGAAGCTTTCTAGGCCAACACATGGTCAAAGTGGCTGCCTTCCCAGTGGAGAGGTCTGTATGCAATCATGGACTCAGCACCCCCAAAAAAAGAGAGCTTCTTCCTCCTGCAAGGAGGTTTTATCATATTTGTTTCCTCTCCCACTGACCCAGCCAGGTAAGATCAAAGAGGCATTTCCTGGAGATCTCCAGGAATCTCCTTCCTGGAGCTCCTCTAACATTACATTCCTCCATATCTCTATTCCTTGTTAGGAGAAAGGGGGAGATATTGACCCACCCATTATCTCTCCTGTTAGATCCATTAGCACATGAATGGAGGTGCATCTGGAAAGCAATGGCATAGACTTCCACTTCCCTTGCCTGTTCTCTGCCCAGAGGGGGAAAATCCTGTTAAAACACACAGGGGAGGTTTTGCTCATTTCAAACCTCCCAGAAAAATAAATTGCATTTCTTCACAGGTGCCACTGGACTCTAACTTTGTTCTGTCGCTTCAGACCAATACAGCTACCCACCTGTTCTCTACAAAACAACCAAAGATACTGGTTGTGAATTGCCCATTTATAGCCTGTATTTTTAATGAAGTTGTACTATATAAATATTAAGTGGTAGAAGGAAAGCTAACCCCCAGAACCCCCAATGTGGAAATTTCCTACTGTGTGGAAATTTCCCCCAATCACTTCCACCTATTTTGCTGCCTTGCAAGTGCATCTGTAGCAAGATAACCCATCTTCCAGAGCACCTCTTCACTGTTATCTTTGTCAAATAAAGCTCAAGTGATCTCATCTTTCATTCTTCTTTGCATGCTAATAGAATGCTGCACCCCACAGTTCATTGATATCTCCACACAGCTGCCATCTTCTCTGAAGTGTCGCTTAAACCTGAGCTTTGCTGAATGAAAGGGGACAATCAGGTTGCTCTTCTGATGCCTTCCATAAGCTCTTGTCCAGCCCACTGAGCCGAGGTGCATATTTCTCACATCACCATTGATTATAAAGGTTTTAGTCAGGCAGCTGCAGGTAAGCAGGTGATTTCTTTTCATTGTCAGACCTGACTGCTGCAAAACATCCATTGGTTTGAACAAGAGAGAGCCTGAGCACTTAGAAACCTTAATGTTTCACCTCTTTTTTCCCCCTTCATCAATCTTCCTTTAATACAGGCAGTCCTGTAAAAATGAAAGGTCTTTTGCTTTACATATGGGTAAGATTATGGCTTTTTGTTAGGAGGCAGGGAAGAATTTTTTTTCTTCCTCTTCTTTGAATTTCTGATAACTTTACCTCCGCTGATATCCTGAGCAGACACTTCTCCCAACTCACTCTGTTTCTGTCAAAGGTAAAGATATAACCATCAGCATTAAATGCAAATACAACAACTCCTGTGGAAGGTGGGAGGTGAAGCTGCATAATTTTCTCTGACAACAATAGCATTTTGCTAATTAAATCCTGCAAGAAGGTCTGCCCTTAAACTTGCCTGTTTTCTGTCAGTCTCCATTTTTCCCTTTAAAGAGGTTGTTATGGTTCTTTGAGTGAAAACAAAGAGAGCTTTCAGATCCAAAGGGAGATATTTGTCAAGAGATACCCTCCCTATAGGATCTCCTTAAAGTTCAAATTTCAGATATCATTGGAGTCCTGTCATTTCATAGGGTCAAACTAGACTTGACAGGGGCAGGCAGCATTTGTTTATTCCTCTGTTGTCCCATGTCTTCCAGTATTGGAGCTGGACTGGGAGAAAAGAACCTGAACTTCTTTCTGTGAAGCAGCAAGGAAGGCAGGGAAGGAAGGTGGGATCAGCTCACCTCTCCCATGCTCTTTTTGGGACCAATTATTTAAAAAATTGAATAAATATTGGCAAAAAAAGCAGAGCCCATTTATATATTCAGAAAGACCAAGTGTTGTAAACATTTGGGTTTCACATAGGGAATCTAGGGGGTGGGGATGTGGGAGGGTGCCATCAGGTGATAGTGTTATATCACTTCTGGACAAACTGCAGAAATAATGTCGTGCCTCTCTAGGAGTTGCTAGACATTTTCTAGGAATTGCTAGAAACTCTATGGTTTTCCTGGAGAGAATGAAGTGACAGCACTTCTGGGTTTTCCATGGAAGTGATGTAACATCAGCATCCATTAGTAATTTTTCATTCCCCCACCCCTCCTGCTAGCCATCAGAATACCAGCAGGCAATGGGAGCTGGGGGCAGGAGATCTCCCACATCCTGCAGGCAAATGTCAAGCACGGTCTCAAGTTAAACTATAACACTGAAAACACTGAAATCTCCAGTAGTGTGTGAGGATCATACACATCACTGTGGACAAAATTAATCAAATTTGAATAAGACACATATTTGACAATGTGCACTATATGTCTATAGTATACAAGAGAATTATCATTATATAATATTGTAAATTGTCTTACATAACTTTTTATGCATTAAAAATATTAATAGATTAAAAATCTTTTGTTCTCCCTCCCCCACAATTTCCAGTTTTCCCATTGAAAAAGAAAGGACAGTCCTTTGGGGAGAAATGGAGGGGGCTTTTCCCTGATTTTTCCCTCATTCCCCCCCCAGGGATTTTGCATGTGTAGGAGGGGCCAGGGGTTACCTGGTTATTTGAGAAGATGGACCTGTGGAGAGTTGGTTTAGAGTAGAGACACAGTAAGAAGAAGTGAGCCTGGATGCTGAAGTGTTTCAGTAAAGATGCAGGCTTTGTGGAGGGACTTAAAAGTACTCACCAATAGGATTTATTTGCTTAAAACAAGTCCAAAATATAGGTTTCTTTTTGCACTGAGCAGTGCTCATACTGGAAGCAGAGCATGGAGTCAAGCCCTTGCATTGCCAAGCATGAACTGAGACTGCATCAAAGAACATGCCCTAGAAACCTTTGTGACAGAGTAGAGGATTGAAGTCATACCCATTCCTGAGACACACATTCAGTTCCTGCAGGGCACCAGCTAAACCAGAAACACCTACACATTTGCCGACACCGGCAGGTCACCAAGCAAGCAAAAGATGCTGGAATATATCAACACACCTTAGCAATTCCTTAGTTTTTCTTCTGTCTGGCTGATGGAAGCAACAGACACAGGATATGCTTACACCAGAGGAGCAGCAGGGGGCACAGCCAGCTTGCAAGGAATGTAGAAAAACATTGCACCAAATAGGAGGGGAGAAGAAACTGGTGGTTCAACCACTTCCAAAAAAGCTGAAAGTGGCCCATGGCAATAATGGGAACATGGGGAAATGGAGATGCTCTGCCATCGAAAAGAGAAGGAAGGAAGTGGGATGTTTTACAAGCATTGTCTCTTCTGCGCCAGCTACCTTCTGTCCCCTGTGTAGAACATTTGCTGTCTGTGTGAATGTAATTTAGTGTCAATTAAGAAGTGAGTGGGAACCATAAACTCATTTCATTTTAGAACCTGCAAATGGACCCCTGGGAGCCCAGCGAAAGAGCGGGAGTGCATTTCTGGCCACCAGAGCCACTCACCACCACCCCCCATGTAATCCTAGCCAGTCGCCTCAAATCTTAGCATTGCAATGCCAGCTCAGATTTACGGAGCATTACGCGACTGAATTAAATCCTTGACGTTTTCTCGGCATCCGTCTCAATGAGGAAAGGATTTCATGGGCCAGGGTGCTCTACAAGGCCATAATTTATATCATGCTGCAGAGGCTGCTCCTCTGTGTTTGATTTTGACTTGCTGCAATTTCTTTTTATTAGAGCCCCCACTCATATTTGTTATTGTTGGGTCTTCTGTTGACTGTGATGTGGGAGTTTGGATTAAATCTAAAGAAATAAATGAGCGTTAAAATCAATTTAGATTTCATTTGCATGAGTCAAGGAGTGAAGTGCACATCTCCTTTTAGCACATAAAGACTATCAGACCCATTACTTGATCAGGCAGCCCTGAGGAAAAAAAAGGACATTTCCCTCAGCATAGGAAGCACTAAAAGTCCCAAGAATAGATTTATAGGAATATTTTAACCTTTTGCTTGATCCCTGAAATGTCATTGTTCTGTAGGATAGACTGCAAAGGGTGACCTTTTATAGGAACCATGGGACGGGTTTGATCTTTGGAAGAAGTTTCAGAGATAATGTACTTGAGGGTGAAAGAAATGCCACACTCACAGTTGGTTTTTAAATACTTTGTATGTCTCTGAAGAGAGTAGTGGAAATTAAATATATATAATTTCAGTTGTATATTAGGTGCACTGTAGGAATCCCATGCTGGAACTAATCATTTATGGCAAATGTGGGATTGCTGCCAAAACCAGTGACCCTGTCTTCTCTGAATAAAGGGTAACTATAGAAATGAATCTCTGCCCCTGTTCCAAATTACCAGGTGCCACTGGATGAGCAGGGAAATGCATGACAGTTACACATTTCTATTACTACACATTATGGGAAAGAGCTGGTGGAACTTAACACAGGGTTGTCATTTTCAGCAACATCTTGTTCCTCCTTTAGATATACATTCTAACAGAGTATATTCTTATGCTTTGGGGATGGAATGAGGTTTGAATGCAGCTGTTTTTTCTGACGCGGAGGTGGGTAAGAAAATTGATGCAGCTGGATATGCTGGTCAGTCAAACCAATTCTGCTTTGTTTTGGCAGAGAAATCTTTGCCTATAAATAGATGTAGTTCTAATGTCAGGCTTCTGAAATGCAGTGGGTACATTTTGTGGAAAGGAAGGATAAAAATATTTTGAATCATATAAATAATTAAAAGTAAATACAAATTCTACATTTCAAGGTGAAATTCTTACTTCCAAATTCATTGGCTTCTATCCTACCATCTGCTTCTGACAACAAAAATGTCATGCTGTCTTTGGAGCAAGAAATTTCTATAAAATTTCCCCTCCTGGTAAAGATCCCCCAGTTTGCCCTGTATATGAAATTCCATAGGCTCCCAGAAACAGAATTTTAAGGCACTTTGGGAGGCTGGAGGAGAAGGTGGGAAAATCCCACTCTGCTCACAGATTTCATAGAATACAAGCCACTTAGTTCAGACACCTACGCATATGACAATAGTCTCTGTGTGATGAATAAGCTGACACTGCATATGTCTTTGCTGAGTATCTCTTTCATTCTTTAAGAGTATTAGGTATTTTCTCTAAAAAGCAGGGTTGAAGGGAAATGTGCCATTACATTACATGCACCATCTGAGTTACCAAAAGAAAATAGTTCCCTTCTACTCTAGAGTATTCATTTATTCCATTTACATCTGAGCATTTGCAAACTTTCTGTGCCAAATATATTATATTACAACTTACTGTCTTGCTTAAGGCATCTGAGGCTATATTCTGTAGTTTAGAATCAGCCTCCCTTGGTGCTCATCATACTTAGGTCTGGTAGCTGGATGGCCTGCCTTTGGGCTAGAGGAGTTCTTCCGGTCCAGTGATTCTAAGTACTATTCACAATTCACATAGCACAAACTGTGTGTTTGTTGCAGTAACATGTGAAGCATCTGGTAAAGACCGGCATCTCTCAGCATCCAGTAGATTCACACTAGACAGCCCAGTCAATCGCAACTAGTGGCTCATGTCCATGGATTATGTCCAAGTGATAGGGCCCATCCCTTTTTACTTGACATGTTTACTGTAGCAAATAGCAGCATTGCCATGTGAAATGTGAAGCCGGTTAAATTGGGGGGGAGGGGGAAGCACCTCAAAACAAAGGCTACTTCCTCTCAAAGGAACCCATCCTTCTCTAGCCACAGCAACAGCAAACCAGGCAAAGGCAAAGTACCTGTAGGTCACTTTCTTTTCTTTCTTTTTTTATATTTGTGTGCGTGCGTTTGCACCTGGAAGTCATGTCGACTTCTGGTGACTAGCCTGGAGGATATTTGGAGAGATGGCTGAATAAAGCCTGCCCCTGTCCTCCCGACGTGGTATTCCAAGTTAGTCTCCCATCCAAGTACTAACCACAGTTGAGCCTGCTTAGCTTCCAAGATCTGACAAGATCTGGCTTGCCTGGGCTATCCAGGTTGGGGCTCTGTGGCTCACTTTCAACAGAGTGTGTCATCTTTAAGAGTTTGGTCAAGAGAAACTGTGCCATTACCAAGCTTTAAATTATCACCTAGGTTGAGATAAGCCAATATTTATTTTAATTGGTTAAAAAGCACACAGCAACTCTAGCTAAAGCCAACAATGAACACAAGTTTAATTAATTAATTAATTAATTTGATTTGATTTATATCCACCCTCCTCCATCTCTGAGGATGCCAGTCACAGCTGCTGGTGAAACGTCACGTCCTACTATGCCAAGACCACAGTCATACAGCCCAGAAAATCTACAACAACTAACTTATCCTCAGTTTAGTCATTTTAGCTTCTTGGGAGGGTTCAGGTTTGATTTGAACATGAACCCTCTTATTTGTCTTTTTTGGCTCTTTATGTTATCTGTAAAATTCTCCTCCAACACCACATTTCAAATTCTTCCTGTCAGCTTTCTTCATTGCCCAACTTTCACATCCATACATCATACATACATACATCATAATCAGGAATACTAAGGTATGAATGATCTTGATCTTGGTTGCCAGCAGCACATCTTTATGTAACTCCTAGCTAGGAATGGAATGAGCCAGAAAGAGGTGGAGCCTCTAGATGCAGAAGGGTGCAGACTGTGGAAAGCAAAGGAGGGAAGCAAGACTGCCCTGCTTGGGGAGTATTATAAACTGGCCTTGAGGCAGCTCTTTCTCAAAACAATGATTTCTTTTATTCAGCTAAGAACACAACACAACCAACCTAGCAACACATTCCACTTATATACAGTCAAAACCACACCCCCTAAAAGAGTAATAACCAATCATAACAAACATCACAGAATACCTTATTTGCATTTCCTGCTTCACTCTAGTCTTTCCTGATTGGTCTGCCAACTTAGGTGGCCAATTAGAGCAGGTGCTACATAATCCTAGCAAGCAATGGTATGTAACACAAGGCTTAGGCATTAGCTGCATTCAATACAAATACCACTTCATATTGAAAACCAATAACAGTAATTCCCTCCAAAACCATGTCATCTCCTGATTGGCCTGCTACACTCTAACAGCCATCCCAAAGGAAGATCTCAGGATCCTTGCAGACTATGAACAAAAGTTTATGTTTGAACACTGGTGGGCACACGGGGGGGGGGGACAGAAGGTAGCCTCACCTAGGCTGCGTTCAGACGGCCAGTCAATCGCGCCATGAGCCCTCCTAAAATTTTATCCCAATTTTTTTAATCCAGCCTAGCACGACCAGACGCCCCCCCATGAAATAGCCTCACCGCGCGTTGTTCCCGCCGTGATTTGTCTACACGGCATCCACCGAGGATTTTTTTAAAAAAAGTTTTGTACATTCGCATAGGCAAGGCTGCGCCTCCTTGGAGAACTGAGGCGATCGCGGAGGGTTTTCAGCAAAGTTTTGCGCATGCAGGGATGGAAAGAATAAGTCCCGGTCCTCCCCCTTGCCATTGCCATCATGATCAATGGAGGGACTATTTTGCAAGTTAGAACAGTCCTTCCCCCCCTCCATCTCCCATCGCGGTAACATCTTGTCCCTAAAATAAATAAGCATGAATATTACATTCCTCGTAGCGCTTATCGCTGAATGCATTTCCTCGTTAAAGCGCACATAGGGTTTCATTTTTTAAAAAATCGCGCCCCTGTCGGCTCGGTCTGATGTCAGACCGAGCCGACGGGAGCATCGCGCGCTAATGGAGTGACCAGACGGAAGAAAGTCTGCAGTTGTCACGCGGGTAAGCGAAAACCCTACATTGAAACTGCTACTTTTTAAATCAGGATTGGAGGCGCAGCAGAACGGGATGTCTACGGGACCGGAATTTTTCCCAGATGTTTCTGTCTGGTCGTGCATTTTTGATCCGCAAGGGAGTCATTCCTATGGCAGATCAAAAGATCTGTCTGAACACACCCTAAGTGTGCAAAAAACCCTGGAGCCGGCCCTGCCTGGAGGTTTTGAGCATGGAGCCTGAGGAAGGTAGGGTTTGGGGAAGGGGAGGGGAGGGCCTTCAGTGGCTTATAATGCCATAGAGTCCACGTTCCAAAGTGGCCCTTTTCTCCAAGGGAACTGATCTCATTCATCTGGAGATCAATTGTAATTCCAAGGGGTTCTCCAGCCACCACCTGGAGGTTGAAGCCAAAAGTGAGAGATGACGGGAGGAGATGGAAATCCAAACGCGTGTGAGCGATATAAGAAGAGAGTTTTCTACAGAATTATTATAGTAAACAATTTTGCATATATATCTTTATTGACTTTTTGTTATTTTTGTCACAGATGATCTGTTTGGATTTCTACCACCTGGAGGTTGGCAGTGCTAGCTCTACCTCTCACTTTAGGCAAAGGCTGCGTTCAGACGGCCAGTCAATCGCGCCATGAGCCCTCCTAAAATTTTATCCCGATTTTTTTAATCCAGCCTAGCACGACCAGACGCCCCCCCATGAAATAGCCTCACCGTGCGTTGTTCCCGCCATGATTTGTCTACATGGCATCCACCGAGGATTTTTTTAAAAAAAGTTTTGTACATTCGCATAGGCAAGGCTGCGCCTCCTTGGAGAACTGAGGCAATCGCGGAGGGTTTTCAGCAAAGTTTTGCGCATGCAGGGATGGAAAGAATAAGTCCCGGTCCTCCCCCTTGCCATTGCCATCATGATCAATGGAGGGACTATTTTGCAAGTTAGAACAGTCCTTCCCCCCCTCCATCTCCCATCGCGGTAACATCTTGTCCCTAAAATAAATAAGCATGAATATTACATTCCTCGTAGCGCTTATCGCTGAATGCGTTTCCTCGTTAAAGCGCACATAGGGTTTCATTTTTTAAAAAATCGCGCCCCTGTCGGCTCGGTCTGACGTCAGACCGAGCCAACGGGAGCATCGCGCGCTAATGGAGTGACCAGACGGAAGAAAGTCTGCAGTTGTCGCGCGGGTAAGCGAAAACCCTACATTGAAACTGCTACTTTTTAAATCAGGATTGGAGGCGCAGCAGAACGGGATGTCTACGGGACCGGAATTTTTCCCAGATGTTTCTGTCTGGTCGTGCATTTTTGATCCGCAAGGGAGTCGTTCCTATGGCAGATCAAAAGATCCGTCTGAACACACCCAAAGTGAGCGAGAAGAAAGCATCTCTTTAGTTTAAAGCTTTGCAACAGGTCCTGCCTATAGACACTTTTTCGTAGTCTTGCTTCAGAAGTCCCAGGCTTCACTTCCTCATGGACCTTATAAACCACACTGATGAGTAAATCTGGGTTAACGAGAGTGAGAGGAGAGCAGGGCAATTTTAGTCAATATTGATGAAGACAAAACTATGAATAATCCTGGAAACCAGACTACTTGACTCAGAGTAGGTCATGTTTGTCAAATTATCCGTCTGTAGCATGAATTCACTCCAGTAATACTAATTGTGCATCTAGCCAGAGAAGTATTCAGCTCCAATCTTGCCAGGGGAGGGAAAAAAAACCTACTTTTTGTTTCTTGTACTAGGA
Organism: Gekko gecko; assembly: GCA_029375565.1. Taxonomy (NCBI): domain Eukaryota; kingdom Metazoa; phylum Chordata; class Lepidosauria; order Squamata; family Gekkonidae; genus Gekko; species Gekko gecko. The sequence continues at coordinate 154,238,333 of JAPDNY010000003.1, forward strand.
AATGTGTCAGACCTGTCAAACTGTGTAGAGTTATACCCACTTTTTCAAGCTAGACAGTATCTATAACAACTAGCAGAGCCTCCACTAGGAAAGCTGTGAAGAATTACTCTTTTCCATTTTTGAAAATCCAAGAGTTTTCTCCATAGGCAAGCTCTGGGCAATTGCACATATAGCTTGCCACTAAAGTTTTTGCCAACTCTCTTCACCCACTGAGCCTCCACTTCCACTCTGGCCTTTTAGAAAATTCTAACCATTTGCTCTTTGAATCTTCTGCTACCTAAAAAAAATTCTTGAATCTTTTCCCAATCCCCATTCTTCCACATGAAGCCTGCTGGGTGACCTTGGGCCAGTCATAGCTCTTTTAAAGCTCTCTTAGCCCATAAAAACAACTCACCACTGCACAGCGCTAGGAGCTAGAACTTGTAGCTTCCAGACAATCTAAGGCTCTCCTGGCCATTCTACACACAATGCCATACAATAATTTTTTTCCTTTCCCAGTTTTTCCCCGCTGATTTTTGTTCGCTTGGGAATATGGATATGTTCTGTACAATGGTTGGGCGATGACTGTACTGTATCACTCTATAAAAATGAATAAGCCTATAATTTTTTTTTCATAGAAAGTGGAATTACCAGATAGCAAGAAACAAACCACTACGTGGGTCATGGCCAGACTGGATGGTATCGGAAATTCGTGTATTTGAATTTGATATTTTATACATTCATACTTAATTATATGGTATCATTTTATTCTGCTCTGGTTAGACCTCTCCTAGAGTATTGTGTTCACTACACGATGATATAGACAAGCTGGAACATGTCCAGAGGAGGGCAACGAAGATGGCGAGGGGCCTGGAGACTAAGTCCTATGAGGAAAGGTTGAAGGAGCTGGGTGTGTTTATCCTGGAGAGGAGAGGTGATATGATAACCGTCTTCAAGTACTTGAAGGGCTGTCATATAGAGGATGGGGCAGAGTTGTTTTCTGTTGCTCTAGAAGGTTGAACCAGAACCAACGGGTTGAAATTAAATCAAAAGAGTTTTCAGCTAAACATTAGGAAGAGCTTCCTGACAGAGTGGTTCCTCGGTGGAACAGGCTTTAAACAGAGGCTAGATGGCCATCTGACAGCAATGCTGATTCTGTAAACTTAAGCAGATGGGGAAGGCAGGAAGGGTTGCATCAGTGCTTAGTTCTTGTGGCTGTTTCTTACATGTCCAGGGAAATGCTGATTGCCACGTTGGGATCAGGAAGAAATTTTTCTCTGGGCCAGTTTGGCTGGAGATCCTGGAGGTTTTTTGTCCTCTTCTGGGCATGGAACAGGGGTCACTGGGGGTGTGAGGAGGAGGCATTTGTGAATTCCCTGCATTGTGCAGAGGGTTGGACTAGATGACCCTGGAGGTCCCTTCCAACTCCATGATTCTATGATATCCCATACCTGAAGTACACATAAAAATAGATTGTAATGGAATGACTGGTTTTCTCCTGTGGTTGGTATTTTTGTATTTTGTAGGAAATAAAAGTAATACTTTCTGGAAACTGAAAACAATCACAGGAAGCTGGGATTTAGACCTCCCTTTGCTCGTGTTCAATTAAAGTAGGCTTCAGAACACATTGACCTCCCCTCTAATATTTCTCAAATGAAAATCAGCTCATGCTTGTAATATCCTTGTTCTCATACCAAGAATCAGGGTCCAAGCTGTCCTCCTGTCCCGTTACTGAAGACTCCAATTCATCTTCTTTATGATTTGGTAGTTTACTCCACAGTGGCCTGCTTCCCACTGGCTTAAAAGCCATGATTGTTCTTTGACATCTCTTCTGTTAAAGTACACTAGAGAAACATAATTGTCCTATGGTATGTTAATCATCAGTTAGAAATCTATGTTGGCAGCTGCCTGGTGTGAAAGGGCAAGCTGTGAATTGCGTGAGGCCTTGGTGTTCATGTGCGTGCATTTGCATGCAAGTGCACTAGAGACCAGATGCAGCCACTGTTTCAGTGTGTCACTTCTAAAGAACCTGGGGAGGGAGCTGAACACTAATGAATAACAGTGCTTGCAACTCACAGACTAACAAAATGTTAACAAGGCATTCCCAAAAGACAGAACTAGGGACAAAAGCAAGACAGCAATCTACCAGAGAGACGAGCCAGAAAATAAGGACTGCCTGGTGAATTGTGACTGAACAGGGACAGTTGGAGGGAATGTTGATCAATCACTGAGTGCAATGTCTTGACACTGTCCTATAGAGCCTTGGGAAGGGAGAAACTGTTACAGTACAAGAGATGATTAAAATCCCATTGTTGTTTAAGCCTTAGAATCAGTTGTATACAAAGCACTGATGAATAAACAAGTGGCTGTAGTCACACACAGTAAATAATCCACTTCCAATACACTTTCAATACACTTTCCAACTGGATTTTGCCAGTTCACACAGTAAAATCCAGTTGGAAAGTGCACTAAAACTGCATTGGAAGTGGATTATTTCGTGTGCGTGACCACAGTCGGTGAATACCAAACCCACAGTAGTCAGAGGACAGAGAGGGAAGCCATGTTCCCTAATTTTGGGAGGGGGGCTCCTTTGTAAGGCAAATAAGTTGCACTAAAAGATAGCTTTTGGTTTTATCATTGTAAGCAACCATCTTCTTTTACTTAAACCTCTGGCTTTCCTGAAGGTGATAAAATAATTCAGGAAACAGAATAGTTATTTTAATCCCCAATTCTGATGACATCTTCAATTTTTGAGAATCACAGCCACCAAAGAAAACAGATATATTCTTTATTTCAGTAATCAATAACAAAATCGGCTGAATTCTAAGTATTGTTCCTTACACATTCTTAGTCATGCTGATCCATTTTGTCCCACATCTGGCAATGGCTGCAGTGGGAACAGCGCTCCTCATAAGTAGGATTTGGGGAGCCAGAAAGCACTTGATACTCATGACAACTAGACCATTACCAGGACAGGGCTCTAATTCACATTAGTGGTTTGTGGGGGAAATATTCCAGCATCTACCAATGTATTGTTGAAGGAAAAGGTGCCAGCAGGTGCTTCAGCCAGGGTCCCAGAAGCTCCATTGTCACATCTTGTCATTCACCAGTAGGGACACTGTCTTCCACTCCTCCTTCATTGGTGTACAGTGGTGGAGGTAGGGATGTCCCCCAAGCGGTGCTGAAATCCTTGAAGAAAAGAAGGCTAAAATGTAAAGAAATATGCAGGATCATTTACTCACAAGCCTGCTATCTGATGTGCCTGGTGATTAGGAGAATGGGAGGGGGGGCTGTTGGTGTGAAGTGTGGCCCACATGGCCAAGGGAATGCTGACCCAGAATCTGAGGTATCCTGTAAACCCACAGTGGGATTGCACTGAGGGCAGGTTCCTCTTCCAGGAGCTCTGGATCCTAGAAAATCCCCTATAGTTATTGGTAGCTCAGGATCTGGAAAAACCCTGGTGGATTATAGGATATCCTGACCTCTCTGGCCTTATTCAGAGGAAGAGTCTATTTTTGGATCCTCCTGTCATTAGATGCAGAATCAGTTCTGGGACAGCTGAACAAGGGAAAGGCTTTGTTTTCATATGTCACTGACTGACCAAACCAAGATGAGGGCAATGTTCCCTCTAAGCTGTTGACCATTGTGAGCAAAAATTCTGCATTGTGATCCAAAAAATCTACGAGCATAAAAGTTGTGAGTGAGCCTAATTTTTTTTAATTTCAATTTACAAATGTACAAAACGTACAAATATGAAGAAAGGGAAAGAAATTAAAAGAAAAAAGGGAAAGAAGGAAGAGAAAGAGAATGAGAGATAAAGAAAAAGAAAGGAAAGAAGGAAAAGAAATGGCAAGAAACAGGATGAAAAGGAAAGAAGGGGGGGAAGGAAAAAATTGGAAAGAAAGAGAAAGGTAAAGAAAGAAACAGAAAGAAAGGGAAAGAAGGAAAAGAAATAGAAAGAAAATGAAAGGAGAAATGAAAAGAAAGAAATGGAAATAAAGCAAATAGGTAGGGAGAGAGGAAGGAAAGAAGGGGGGAGAGGTGGAAAGAAGGAAGCAAAAAGAAAGAAAGTGCTCGGTTTGGCTCCCCCCCTCTTCTAAGTGGGGGGAAGCCAAAGGGAAGACTGAAATGGCTTCCCACTCATTAAAACCAGCAGCCCGGTGAGTTCATCCATCAGCTGCTCACTTTAAAGGACAGGCAGCCATTTCAGGGCTCCATTTGGCTCCCCTGCTTCCAAGTGGGAGGAAGCAAAAGGGAGCTCTGAAATGGCTTCCTGCCCTTTAAAGCAAACAGCTGACTGAGAGGGGGGAGGAGACCTCAGCCAGTGGGGGAGCAGAGGCTTAGCTTTGTACCTCCCCCAATAGAGAGAGCTGGGTTGCACCTGGGGAGGGGAGGGTGGGGCCAACCCAAGAGGACCCCTGTGCCAAGCTAATGAGTTCTGCACTGGGGCTAGTGGGAACCCTGGATGAGAGATCTTATTAAATACTGCTTTGAGGATACAATTCTATATACACTTACTAGGGTGTAAATTCCACTGAACTCAGTGGGACTTAGCTATGAGTGAGCCTTCATAGGATTGTGTTGTAAGATATTAGTTCAAAATTCCATGCAGATTTCAGTTTATCAGGGCCAGTTCAGTCATAGATGCTTTCCACATGGAGATGAACTTGTGTGGTTTGATGATGCAGCTGCCAATACAGCACAGTGACAATGGTTTCCCTGCATTTTTACTGCCCCAGTCCCCCATGGCAGCCATTCCCCCTGCAATAAATGGCAATTTATTGTTATAGCATTTTAATGTTATAGCAGTCTATCTATTAGGTTCCCTTAATTCCCTGCTTACATTTTTTTTATATAGCCCTTTAGCCAAAAGCTGCCAGCAGCCTTTGTTCCCCTCTGACACTTAGTAGGGAAGCAGAGGGGGGAGGGGGGTTGGCATTGATCATTCACTTCTGGTGTGTGAACCCAAATCTGAGATTATTATTTTTTTTGCAGAAACTATTTATCAAGTTTTCAAAAGTAAATTACAATACAGTTCAGCAAAATACATAAACTATTGAGAACAAAAGCATTGAAAATATTGAAAGAATGCAGATGTAGGATTGTACAACATTGCAATTTCAAGAGCATTAATACTATATACTATATTAAGAATAAATAAAGTAAATAAATAACCCTTAGCTCCTAAACCTAACAAGGAGATCAGCCACAAAGTAATAAGTTGAATTCCCAAATCTGAGATCATTGTCCTGGGGCAATGCTCTAGGATCTCTCTGAAATGCTATAGTAAAATGTTGACCCCACTTCTGTGTTCATGCCAGAAGTGATATTGTGGTATCAGAGCAGGGGAACTGATTTCTGTCACCTGGAGATCAGTTGTAACCGCAGGAGATCTTTAAACACCTCCTGGAGGATGGCAACCCTAACAGAGATAGAGAAAATGGCACCAGTGGGGTGGGGTGGGAAGATCTAGACTGTTCTGTCCACACTGCTGTGATCCTTCCCAAAATATCACAGCAATGCAGATTTGGGAAAGCTCACAAGAAAGATGGCAAAAACCCATGAGGTGCACAGAAGCACCACAGTGCTGTGGGGAAGTGGGGGGTGGGGGGGTGGGAATCTACTTACCGATAGCATCCAAGCCAGAGAAAACAATCATATATATATATAAAGCTTAGTGATTTTTTCATGATTCCAGGCTCTCCCATTGCCCTTTGAAGAGTACCACATCACCCATTGGCAGATGAACTACCACTCAAGAGTAATCAGTTGTCATTGGATGGGTGCTGGATCTGCTCTTCTCTCCCACCCACTGCAGCCTATTTCCAGGATATTTTAGGGATGAAGCCTGCTTAGGGTGGGGTCTGAGGAGGAGGAAGAGGGGGACCTCAGACAGATACAATGCCATAGACCCCACCCTCCAAACAAGCCATTTCTTCCTGGAAAACCATAATTGCCAATCTTCAGGTGACAGCTGGAGAGCTCTTAAAGCTCTGGTGTTAATTCAAAGTGCTGGGGATGTGTTGCATTCTGGCAGGGGACGCTGTGAGTGTAGAAAATGAATGTGGACCAAGTAGTGTTTTGGAAAATCTTTGGGAATTGTTTGGTGCATTTACCATGGGGCACCCACCCAGAGCCTTTGGCATTTTCTCACTCTGCTGGCATCAAAACCAATTTAAAGCAAAATAGAGACATGAAGAGTTCCATCCTCCTTTGCATCAAACTGTCTTTGTTGGCAACCCTAGGCCTGCCAGCACTCTGAGGGTGACTTCATGCCTCCTGACTGGCATTACTTCACTAGCCCTGGCTGCTTGCTCCTGTTCAGCAGGCAACTCCCTATGGAAGCTGCTGCAGCCACAGACTTTCTGCCTAACCACCTTGCAGGGGTACTGTACAGATCACAAAGCAGAAGAGGAGAATGAAGTAAGCTGCTTTGCTTCCCACTAATGAGAAAGACAGAACTTTGTATAGGAAGAGGCGGCTGAGAGGGAAGGAGATAAAGTTGCCAACTTTAGGTATGGAAATTCCTGGAGATTTCAGGTGTGGAGCCTAGAGAGGGTGGATTTGAGGAGACATCACACTCCAAAACTGTCAAATGTGTCCAGGACCATGGACAACAATTACTCTCTACTACCATAAGTTCTTCACTCCCACATTAGTTCTTTACACTGCAAAACACTACACTGTGTTTACTCTACCTGCAAGATACAAAATCATTGACCCCACCCTTTTTCTAGAGCTTGTTGTATTTTTTCCCCACAACGGGCCTTATTCCTAGTCTGTGTATAAGGGCCCATTGTTACTTTCCCACAAAGTACCATTTTCAAAGAGAACTCTTCCTTATTTTTGTTATTTGTAAGTAATTTTAAAACTATAAATAAACCAGACTATTCAAACAGCACCTGTGCCTGTTTATCTGATAACATGGTTTCCTGGTGTATAGATGGGATAATTCCTAGATGCCTCTCACAGTAGTGAGAGGTGGCAAACACAAGTGAGTAGTATGGACTGGAGTGAACAAAATCTGCTCTTCAACTGGCAAAACAGCCTTAACTAAATCCAGCTTCTAAAAGTAGGCCTTCTTCTATAAAGATGGCTTTTGACTATTAGTTTTATTCATATAGATTCATGATGATTTAACTAGTTGATTCATTGACTGAAACTCATAAGATAAATAAACTAAGATGTCTGTAATCAAATGGCAGTCTAACTCAGTTTGCACCTGGGATGTCAGAATATGCATAAAAATATCAGTGCAATGTGATGTCTGTGTAAGATTGTTACAGTTCCAAGATTGGTCTTGACAGTACAAGAATTGACTGCCATGTCTAGGATATGCTTTGTCTTGGAAAAAGAGTGTCAAAGAATAACCTGTTCTACAATGTTGTAACTTAGGAGCATTTCACTCTGCTTTTCTGTTCTCCCTGCCATTCCCTTCTCAGCAGCTATCTAATTCTCTGGCTACTCAGTAAGAACTCAAGGTAGGCTGTCTTGAAAAAGGTGAAGCAGGAGAGCATCAGCAGTTATAATTTCAATAATAATGTGAAAACTGGATGTTTGGGAAACAGTTACACAACTCCTCTCTGCAGGTCAATAGGCAAAAATATTTTCTTCCCAACATCCTCCTGTGCGCAGGAATAGGCATCCCCCATGTCTGGGCAGTACTAATAGGGCAGGCAATTAAACTACAGCTGCCGTGACCTCTGAAATGCAATGCCTCTGGGTATTATAAATTTTTCCCTGTTAAAGGTTTATATTCCTTTCTTCAAGAACTCATTTTGGAGGATTTTTCACACGGCAGACAGCATATAATTGGTGCACACTGCAGATTTATTCCTCTAAGAGGTCAGGTAACCCGTGTATTTCACTGTTAGACTGACTGGGGCTTTTATTCTCTCAAATTATGTTTCTATCAAATGTTCATTTGTCTGTTTTATGGGCCACAGAGGATTTGTACTGCCTAGTGTTCTCAGTGATTGTATCATCCAGCAAAATTTCCTCTTTTTCCAGTTTTGTATTTAGGCTGTTTTTACAAAACCAGAGTAGGGCCATCTTTGTAATCATTGTGGAGAAACGTGTGGCAAGAGGGGACATTTCAGTGATGGATGGATGCTGAAGTTTACTCCCAATACAGCTGTGAACCCTGCAGAAGGAAAACATGTTCAGAATAATAGTACTGATGATTTAAAATAATGTTATTGATGAATCTGTCAGGGCTTGCTCTAAAGGTGTTGGTGTTGTGGTGTTGGCCATAAACATTCAATAATACACAGTTAAACCCAATTTATAACCAACTTTTAAACAACTGGAAAAGAAACAGAGGAAGCAGAAGGGAGACAATCTTGTGCTGGTAAGCTTTATGGATTGGGTCAGAGCAGCATCCTCATATTTCATCTGTTACAAACACTGGTTCCTATTTATCTGTCTGTCTATCTATCTATCTATCTATCTATCTATCTATCTATCTATCTATCTATCTATCTATCTATCTATTTATTTATTCAACATGTCCCGCCTCGCCCTGCATGGCAGGCTCAGGGTGGGTTACATCAGATTTGATAAAAAATACAATATACAAAGATTAACACAAGTAAAACACTAGTAAAATACCACAATAACTTTCATCTGGTACAGTTGTCAATTAAAATTAAGACCTCACAGATGCCATCTCTGGTATGCAGTTCTGACCCACTGAAGGGAGGCCCAGTAAAGAGTGAGGGACGTCCATCACCCTAGTTAAAAACCTGGTGGAAGAGCTCTGTCTTGCAGGCCCTGCGGACCTGGAAGAAGAAGAAGAAGAAGAAGAAGAAGAAGAAGAAGAAGAAGAAGAAGAAGAAGAAGAAGAAGAAGAAGAAGAAGAAGAAGAAGAAGAAGAAGAAGAAGAAGAAGAAGAAGAAGAAGAAGGAGGAGGAGGAGGAGGAGGAGGAGGAGGAGGAGGAGGAGGAGGAGGAGGAGGAGGAGGAGGAGATTGGATTTATACCCCACCCTTCACTGCCCAAAGGCATCTCAGAGCAGCTTACAAATTCCTTTCCCTTCCCCTCCCCACAACAGACACCCTGTGAGGTAGGTGGGGCTGAGGGAACTTCTGACAGAAACTGTCCTTGAGAGAACAGCTGTGTCAGAGCTTGTGAATGACCCAAGGTCACATCAGCAGGTGCAAGTGGAGGAGTGGGGAATCAAACCCGGTTCTCCCAGATAAGAGTCTGCGCACTTAACCACTACACCAAACTGGCTCTCCCTCAGTAAAAGGTCCCTCAGGGCCCTGATCTCGTATGGGAGCTCATTCCACCAGATAGGATCCAGGGCTGAAAAGGCCCTGACCCTAGTCGAGGTGAGACAGATGTCCCTGGGGCCAGGGGCCACCAGAAGATGTTGATTGGCACATCATAAAGCCCTTTGGAGCTCATAGAGGGAGAGGCAGTCTCGCAGATATGAGGCCCCCCGGCTGTATAGGGCTTTAAAGGTAAGCACCAACACCTTGAAACGGATCCAGTAGTCAATAGGCAGCCAGTACAGTTCACACAGCACTGGGCATCAGCTGCAGTTTCCAGAGCAGAATCAAGGGCAGCCACATATAGAGAGAATTACAGTAATCTAACCTGGAAGTGACCCTTGCTTGGATCAGTGTAGCCAGATCTTGAGGAGTGAAATATGGGGCCAGCTGTCTGATCTGTCTCAGATGGAAAAAGGCAGACCTGGCAGCGGCAGCAACCTGGGCCTCCATAGTTAGTGAGGCATCCAGGAATACCCTCAGGCTCTTCACCTTCAGTGCCAGCGCCACTAGGGCCCTGTCAAAGGTTGAAAGCCGGATCCCACTCCCCCACCATCCAGGTACAGGACCTCCATCTTCAATGGATTCAATTTTAATCTACTCTGTTGTAACCAACCAGCTGTGGCTTGTAATGCCCTGTCCAGATTTTCTGAGGCAGAGTCTGGGTGGCCATCCATCAGTAGATAGAGCCGGGTTGGTGACAACCCAGCCCATACCTCTGGATAATCTGGGTGAGGGAGCGCACACCACATCCTAGCAGGTGTCACTGAGATAATTCCCCCCTGACTGCCACCCTCTGTCCCCAACCTTGGAGAAAGGAGGTCAGCCACTGCAAGGCAAGCCCCCTTATCCCCACATTGGTGAGGCGGTGGGTCAGCAGATCGTAGTCAACCATATCAAATGCTGCTGACAGATCAAGAAGTATCAGCAGTGCCAATCTGCCTCAATCCAGATGTCTCCAAAGGTCATCCACTAAGGTGACCAACACCGTCTCTGTCCCATGGGTGGGACGAAAACCAGACTGGAAGGGATCCAGGATTTAGCATCCTCCAGGAAAACCTGGAGCTGTGTTGTCACCATCTTCTCCACTACCTTACCCAGGAACTGTAGTTTGTAGTTTGTAAGGACCATAGGGTCCAAAGAAGGTTTTTTAGGAGGGGGAGGACTACAGACTCCTTCAATCTCTCTGGGAAAGTTCCCATTGATAGGGACAGATTGATAATCTCCCTCAGAGGAGTCCACATCTCATCACCTCAGGCTTTCACCAGCCACGATGGGCAAGGATTGAGGAGGCATGTAGTGGGCTTCACAGCAGCCAGGGCCCTGTCAACTTCTTCCTGGGTGACCAGACTGAAATGGTCCAACACTGAACCTGAAGATGACCAAGGGGCTTCCAGTTCCCTTATTGTATCAAGTGTGGCTGGAAGATCATGGCTGAGTGACAAGACTTTATCTGCAAAATGACCCACAAATGCCTCACAGCCCATAATCAGTTCTCTAGCATTTGCAATGCCCTGAGGCAACGCAGTTAGAGACCAAATTATTCTAAACAATTGGACCAGGCGCAAGCTTGCAGATGCAATGGAGGTTGCATAGAAATTCTTCTTTGCGGTCTTCACTGCCATCTCATAGGTCTTCATAAATGACCTAAAGGATGTTCTTGCAGCTTTGTCACAGGCTTGTTGCCACTTTCTCTCTAGCCGTCTTAGCTCCCGTTTCATCCACCTTAGCTTCGGGGAATACCATGGTGCCAATTTTGTATGAGAGCAAAGACGGCACTGGGGAGCAACCTTGTCAATGGCTTTGGAAAGACAGTCCTGTCAATATGTTGTCGAAGGCTTTCATGGCTGAAGTTCATTAGTTGTTGTAGATTTTCCAAGCTGAAAGGTCATGGTCTTGGCATTGTAGGACTTGAAGTTTCACCAGCAGCTCAGAGGTATAACACAGAAAGATGGAGTACACTCTGTGTCAAGGTGAGAAGAAAAATGGTAGGCAGGTAATTTATATCTACTCAGGAAGGTGGGGTAGGGCTGAGTCATCTTATAGGAGCTCCCCAGGCTGTGACATGCTAATGGAGCAGCTTTTCTGAGGAGGTTCTTCTGCATATGGATTGGCTATTGAAATTCTAATCTTATCTGTAGTTCTATTGTAAGATGTAGACCATTTTGTATTTTTTTACCTTCCTGAGTAGATAAAAATTATCTGCCTACCATTTTTCTTCTCACCTTGACACAGAGAATACTCCTTCTTTCTGTGTTATACCTCTGAGGATGCCAGTCACAGCTGCTGGTGAAACATCAAGTCCTACAATGCCAAGACCACAGCCATACAGCCTGGAAAATCTACAACAACTAATAAAGTCCTATCAGTCTTCCACTAGCTCCTCCAACCAGGCACTAGGGGGAATCGGATTCCTCAGAGCTTCCTGGAACCTACCTGGGTCCAACATAAATTTGTTTGTGGTCTAAACAGGGAGGGTTAGGCATACCTAGCCAGGCTTTCAGGGCAAGGTGGTCCAACCATGGTACTGCATCAGCAGTAATTTGGTCCACCGTAATCCCCAGGCAGAGATAAGGTCCAGCATGTGGCCTGCTTGATGTGTGGAATCCAAAACAAACTGGGAGAGTCCCAGTGCCGTCATGGGCGAAACTAGGTCCCTGGCCTGAGAGGAGGTTGCATTGTCTGCATCGATATTGAAGTCCCGCAGAAACAGTAGCCTTGTTGTTGTTGTTCAGTTGCACAGTCGAGTCCGACTCTTTGCAACCCCATGGACCACATCATGCCAGGCCCTCCTGTCTTCTGTCGTGCTCCAGAGTTTGCTTAATTTCATATTCATTGCCTCAATAACACTGTCTAACCATCTCATCCTTTGCCACCCCCTTTTTCTTTGACCTTCAATCTTTCCCAGCATCAGGGCCTTCTCCAGTGAGTGCTCCCTTCTCATTTGGTGGCCAAAGTATTTGAGCTTCAGCGTCAGTATCTGGCCTTCCAGGGAACAGTCAGGGTTGATTTCTTTTAGGATTGATTGATATGATCCAATGCCCAGCCTGATATGGCCTCCAACAGACCCAGCAGGGCATCTGCTAGTGCATTAGGCAGATGGTACACCAGCCAAAGGGCCAAACTCTCCTCGGCCTCCCACACCAGGCCCACACATTCAATGCCAGCAATCTTTGTCTCCAGGAGAGCCTTGAAAGAGAAAGCCTCCCAGATGAGTAATGCCCCTGCCCATCAGTTTGAGATTGGTGAAGGACCAGAAACCGGGGGGGGGGAGAGCAGTTGACTCAAGTTGACTGTTTTACCCTCCCTCACCCAGGTTTTAGTCACACATGCCAGGTCTACTCCTTGCTCTACCAGACAATTCTGGAGAATGGAGATTTTATTATTGATAGACCTGACGTTGCACAACACCAATTTGATTCAAAATGCTAGTTTGAACCTTTAAAGTCCTAAACAGCATGGTTCCTGTTCCTCAGAGAACCCTTCTTCCTATATGAACCTCTCCAGAATTTGAGATCTACCAGGGAGGTTCTGCTTTGTGTTCTGTCTTACACTGAGGCTAAGATTGACCTCCATGAGAAGCAGGGCCTTTTCTTCTGAGGCCCCAGAGTTGTCAAATATCTCCCTAAAGAAATGTATTTGGCCCCCTCTCTGCTTTCTTTTAAGTGCAGGCAAAAACACATATTTTACATTAGGGGTTTTATGATTTATGGATAGTTTTTATGCTTCTCATGTCCAATGGCTTGTAGTTTAATGGCCTGTGTTTTAATACTGTGGTTTTTAATTGTGAGCTGGCTTGAGTGGCAGCATAGCAGCATTCTAAATAAACAATATTTTTATTGCACATCTGTTTAAGTAATTTATTATTATTTTAATTTACTGGTTTGTTCTGATTTTTGTTTTTATAAATTGCTTTGTGAATTCTTTCACTGAGAAGGAATATAAAAATCTTTTAAATAATGAAGGTGTAAGGGCAGAAAGAAGCATTCTGGAGGAGAGGGTGTCCCCCACTGAAAGGCCTATTACAGCTACACTTTTGCAATTTAAGTTTCAAAGCTGGAGGGGGGGGGGAATTGCTTCGATTCCATTTGATCTGTGGATGATTTACAGGCTTTGGATAAAGCTGTTTGAGTCTGGCAAAGCTTTCACCTTAAGCTGCTATGTTGCAAGGCAGTTCTTACAAAATTCTAAACATACCTAAAAGTTGGTCTCCCAATGGATGCATTGAGATATACCCTGGAATGGCTATATTCATAGAAGATTCAGGTGAGTTTTTTTCTGACACCTTTTTCCAAGGAATTCAGGGCAGCATGCATTACGCTATCTCACTTTGTCTACACAACAATAGCATTATGAGACAGGTTAGGCAGAGAGGCCAGTTAATATGTAGTCTCACTAGCTTTGAGAAGGCTTTCTACATAAGTATGGGCCCTGTGTCTGCATGAGCCATTTTGTTCCCTGGGGTTATATCTACCTGCTGGCCTGCCAAGACCAAACTTTCTTTGTAGCCACTGGCAAAGGACAGATGAGGGAGGAGGATAGAGCTCACCCTCATGATAGGCAGTAAACCCACTTGCCCTGCAAGGGACAGAGATATAGGTGTTGTTTATACATACTAGCCAGCAGGTAGGGGCAGCAGAAACCATGATGGAATAGAGGAGGACTATTGCCCCTCCCACATGATAGATCACTTGCCTACCCCACTGACTTAGGGGCAAAACCCTCACCAATAGCAAAGAACACGCAAACACTCAGGTATCTGAAGAAGTGTGCATGCACATGGTAGCTTATACCCAGAATAAAACTTTGTTGGTCTTAAAGGTGCCACTGGGCCCAATTTTTTTTCCACTTAGGCAATAAGAAAGAGATCAGAGATGGTAAAAGATCAGGACCTCCTTCTATTCAGGAGAGAGCTGCTTATTCAGAATCTGAGACCTTTCAGACATCTTTCTTGTATTTAAAAACACTACTGCTAGGGGGATGCCATATGCTGGTCTACTTGTTTACCTTAGAGTGGGGAGAGGTCTCTATTTTAAAACAAATCTAGAAGCTGACCAGGCCCTCCCTCACCCCACTTACTTCAATGTATTCTGCAATGTAAAGGTTATTTTTTCCTTCTACACAGACTCCAGTACTGGAAGTCAACCAAGCTGGGAGGAAATTGTGATATCAAAGGAGCACATCAAAATACTAATGCAGGAATAGAACATCCTGGGAAATGAGGGCAAAGCTCACTCTTGCCAGTTAACACCAGCTTGTTGTTCCTGTGTCTATAGAACATGGGTGTTTTCTTCTGAATGTCTGAAACTTGGCAGAAAGGATTCATTGGATGAATAATGCAGTCCCTAAAAATGTTATCCCAGTTGATGGGAGTTTCCTGTGAAAACCAGCAGAAAAAGATTGATTTCTCTATATAGCCAGACATGCTGGATCAGATCACTGGTCCATGTCAGGGGTGTCCAGCCTTTTTGATCTTGCAGGTACCTTTAGAATTCTGACAGAATGTGGTGGGTGCAGCCACAAAATGGCTGCCACAAAATGGCTGCTGAAGGATTGCTGCTATGATTTACTTTCAGTTACACCGTGAAGATCCTTGTGCTGTGGTGGCATCTGCTGCCAAAGCAATGTTTTTAAAAATCTGCTCAGCCAATTAAATCTCCAATGGCCAATCAGAAGCCTTGCTGGCCAAAAGCCCCACCTGGCCCCTCCTACTTTCTAGAAACACTTGGCAGGCTCCAAGAAAGGTGTAGGCAGGTGCCATGATGCCCATGGGTGCCACACTTCGAACCTCTGGCCCTAATACACAACTAGCTGATCATTGGCAATGTCAATAGAAAACTACCAAGCAGGGCAAAACAGCCAAAGCCTCCCTCCTGTTGTTACCCTCCACAAGACTGGTATTCAGAGGGTTACTTCTTCTGAACATGGAGATCCCAATTCTATTATTATGGGAAAGGGAGAAAAAAGTCTCTATATCCACTTTCTCAACTTCATGCATACTTTTATTCCCACCACCCCATAGTAGTCTTTTCTGTGAAGTGAAAAGGTCCAGACTCCTTACACTTTCCTTATAGGGGAAACACTCCACCCCCTTGATCATTTGGTTGTTCTCTTCTGCACCTTTTCCAGGTTTGCAGTATCCTTTTTGAGATACAGCAACCAGCAGTGTAAACAGTATTCCAAATGTAGTGTCTCCATGAACATAAATAATGGTATTACTATACTGACCATTTTGTTTTGCAACTCCCTACAGTGTAGGATACCTTATAGAAAGTGCCCCACAGCTTAAAAAAAATATCCTGCGAAATTCTGCTACATATTTTTTTTCCAGCTGCCACAATGTTTTCAGATATTTTTCCTTGTAACTTTATCACTTAAAATATGTAAGACACTCTTGAGTAGATCTTTTGAAAACAAACAGGTCCCTGGTCAATCTAAAAATAAACAGAAAACAGAAGGAATAGAAAAGTGGGATAAGAAGAGCATAATTCTCACTGTCTGGGCTCTCTAAGATATTAAACTGCTCATTCATCCCAGAAATTCTTTGCATAAAGATAAAGCATACTGATGTTCAGTCCAATAAATACAAAAAGGTTTTTGTTCAAATGCATAGTTTTACAGGAGATGTTACATTCAGATCAGATTTTTCAGCTGGGGCTGGACTGGACAGTGCTCTTATCCAATTACATGTTAGGGAAGAAAAAGTGCACCTTTCCTCTCCATCCACTCACTGCATCTTTCCAATCTCCACTGTCCCAGACATCCATGGTTGTTAACACTTGATTTCAGGATACAAAATGTTGACAAAGAATGTGATTTCTGTGGTCTCAGATTATAAAGATATGTCATTCCAATCAGGACACATTACACACAATAAACTGTGCAATCTGGGGTGGGGCTGAAAGCACTCACAGAGTCAACAAGCTGCTACATTGGTACACCTCTGGTATACAACAACAGTGCAACTGCAGCACACTGCCAATGCAACCCCTGAGCCAGTGCTGGATGGGGCATGCCTGGGGATATGGCTGGAGTTAGCCATGGAGTTCTATCCGGTGGGCATGTGGCCTCAGAGCCAAGGCTAGCCCTCCTGCTTTTCCTGCTGCAGGTGACTTACTCAGCACACAGACTGATGCCACACCATAAGGTGCCAAAATGGGTGAGGAGGCTGGTTGGTTTGAGCCAGGAACCTAGCCAGGGAAGTAGGGGATGGTAATGCCATTGTGGGCCCATCAGACTCCCTGGGTGGCCATTGCATAGGAACCTCAGCAGGCTGTAACCACCACTGCCTGGGCCATAATCGTAAGGCAGGAAGAGATGGAGGTCAGTGGCAGGGCCATCACAGCAGCAGCAGGGGAGGGCAAGGTGAGGTGGCTATGAGCACAAGGCATGGCCTTGGGGCAGCACATGGCAAGGGCAGGCCTCATCAACTAATGCGTTGTTCTCTGTTGCTCCCTCAGGCTTCATTGCCCTGACCATCTCTGCCAGTGTAGTGAAGTATCTTCACGCCTTCATCCCTTTGAGACAGGCAATGGAGACTGAGTCAGTCGTCCTCTGGATCTTGGGCATCAGAGACTCTCTGGGATGATTGGGTGTGGACACTATGGTTGCCAGCCTCCAGGTGGGACCCGGGAATCTCCTGCTTTTACAGAGATCAGTTCCCCTGGAGAAAATGGCTGCTTTGAAGGGTGGACTCTATGGCATTGTACTATGCTGAGGCCCTTCCCCTCCCCAAACCCTGCCCTCTCCCAGATCCACCCCCAAAGTCTCCAGGTATTTTCCAACTCAGACCTGGCAACCCTAGTGGACACGGTATCGCAGTGGGCACTTTCCACATCCTCAAATGAGGGTTGGGACACAGGGGATTGAGGGAGCCTAGCAGGGTGGCACTAAGCCCTCAGCTGGCCACAGATGCTGCAGCTGGTGTGATGTCTGGGAGGACTGGGGACTCAGAGCTGCTGCCTGGCCCTAGGATGCAAGGCCTACACCCTGTGCAGTGTATCATCTCCACTCTGTCTTTCATGTGGGTAGCCATTGAGAGGGAGACAGAAGATCAGATGCAAGTGGAAGGATGTCATGGCCCAGGATCAACTGTGCTTAGATGGCCTCACAGCTGCTCAGGCAGTGGCTACTGCACATGTTAAGCAGCTGGTGCCCACTGCAGCTCTCCCTCCTACTCCACTGGTGGTGGCAGGAGGGGTCCCCAGAGGCAGCTGAGAGGTGCTCATGCAGCTGATCACTTGGAACCTGTGGCCTGCTCTATTTCCCTTGGTTGGTGAATGGTGGGGTATGGGAATGCTTCGGAAGATGGTGCACGGGGTGGTAGGGCCTACATCCCACATTTTGTACTACTGCCTTCATTCTGTTTGGCAGAGGCCTCTGACTTTAAGAAAGTTGGATAGGGGCTGTGGGTGTGGCCCAGTCCAGTGTGTGCCTGCCCCCCTTGCTCCCTCCTAATGTCCCCAGGGTAAGGTCCCCATGGCGGTTGTCCTGTGATTTGTTGATTCCCCTGCCCATCATAGCCATGCCATTGTGCCTCTATGACATCTTGTGGGTGTGCCAGTATAGTTGCTGGGGGTCTCCAGTACAGTTACAGCCCATGCAGCCTCAATGCAGGGGTCCTTGTATCTGCTCCTTGGCCTGTGCAGTTTGAGGGAAGAGACCAGTACTATCCAGCTGCGTCTGTCAGGATGGCCCTCAGGACTGCCCTGCCCATGCACTTACAGTCAATCCGCACTGATTGCCATGATGCAAAGCTCTAATTAATACAGATTTGTTAGTGGATCTGTGTAGAAAGTAATGCCTGCATAGGCCTCAAGTTTTTTATCGATGTGTATCATTTGTATCTTTTGTTGTCTTATTCTTATACCAGCCTTTTTGCTGTATCAAAGTTAACTTTTGTCACTTTTATGATTAATTGCAAAAGGGGGCTTGTATCTCATCTGTCTCCTGACACATGATATATACCTGTCATAAAATCTAGGCAAATCAGAATATGTTAATATTCCAGCAACAGTGCTTCAGTGGTTAAGACAACAGGTGAAATTTCATATAGCTGCATTTTTTATGATCCTCATTGCATTATGTACCTAAGTACTATGTCATCCTGTCTGATGAAGAGTTCTGTGCAACTTGAAAACTTATTTTCCACCACTTAAACTGGCTTAATAAATAGTATAATCACAGCCATTTGGGGTCATCTCTTTTTGAGTGTGCAATACATCAGTGTGTTTTACAGATGACAGGTCTCTGTAACTGTTGACCTTATTTCACCTCCAGAAATGTCTGGATGTTTTTAAAATCAGTCATCTATTGTAAATGCTGCATTTTCTTTGAATCTTGCCTTGTTCTGTCTTATTTCTGGAGCTTGCAGAGAGTTGGTTTTCCATGAACCAACTATGAGCTTGTATCAGTAGACTATCATAGAGAGCTTCATAATGTTCACTTGCACTTTCTCCCTAAATTTCTTGCTGAGAATAGCCCTGTCTTTGAAGACAGAGCCCACTAACTCTAAACATCATTCACTTAATGACCCACTATGTGCCTTAAAAATATATGTGCTACTCTAATTTTGCTTAAACATGCAGATTTTTCAGCTTGATTTTCTTTCACCAACAAGTACATTGCCACAGAATACTATGGGTGCTAGAGCTGTGTTTTAGATCCAAAATGGGGATCTGTTAGGTTTCTCAAAGACATCTGATATTGTGATGTTAATACTGATATGGATGAGAGTTTGACAGAACCATGCCCTGCAACTCCCTGGTGGTTTCTAGTAATGATCCTGAGAATTTTGAGACTAACACAATCAGCATGTCAGCTGACCATGACCAAACTGTTCATTTACATACAAGTGGAGCCCCTCACTGGATTGCCTTGATGTTTTTGTTTAAAGCTTGAATCAAACACCATGCTGAACATCTCTGCACCTGCACAGTGCCCATTTCTGCAGGCTTACCTGCTTGATTGGCTTTGTAAGTTATAGGGTAATTGACTGGCTTCACATGCTCCTCGGAATAGCTCTTTGTCAGAATGTCGGGTGGAAGTTGCATGGTTACCTAGGGAGCCATAGCTCTTCCCTCCAAAAATAACTACAGGTCTGTGTGAGAATGCATGTTCATGAATTATCCCCAATCTGAACAGTTCACCTGCCTTTTTAGTTAACAAGCTCCTGGACATGGGAACATGAAGAGCCAAGAATACCCAAAAAAAGGTAGTCATACAGCCCTAAGTAACTTCCTTTGTTAGTAACCCAAGTTTTTAAAAAATAATTTGGCGGATACAAGAGAGCTTTAGGAAGACAGAACAATTCTAATGCCTTTCCATATATGCACCCAAAATGGCTCAACATGATTCAAATGATGTGACCAAAATTCCATCTAAATAATACTAAATGACTATAACAAACATAAGAAGCATATTAGGACAATATGATAGGATTATGGAAAGCACGTTCCAGTTCCTCCCTCATCTGCTGACATTTGTTGATAAAAATAAGATCAATGTTGCTCCCTCTAACAAAGACCCTAATTGACTCAAAGTAAAAAAATTCAGACAAAAATGTGGGGATCTGGTTAAGATCTGCTAGGTACTGCTTGAGAAGGCCCTGCTCAGAGTGGCATGGCATTATGAAGCAAGGATCATACTTGGAAACAGGGAGTTTTTGGTGGTTGGACCCTTGTTAAGAAACCCTTGTTAAGGAGTGTTCTGCTAGAAATGTGGGAGGAGGTAAACATTGTCTGCTGAGACAGTCCTGTGACAATTAACTGGTGCTCTGGAAGAATCACCTCTGTATGCCTTGAGTTAAGCAGTATTTTAATTGATTAGGGTGGTTCTTTTTATTGTAGTTATTGTTGTTTTCTTACCTAGTTTATACTTCTTTCTCTTTTCAAGCTGTCTTGCCAACTTTTTTTGCCTGGAAGGTAGAATGCAAAGTTAGACCTTTGACAAAATGTGGCCCATTCCTTAATATAATACTGCTATGCAAATATGAAGAATGTGAGAAAATAGCCACCTTCATTTGCATTTCTGAGATTTTGTGGAGGTATGACTGATATGCCAGCACTGACAAGTCACTCTGGAAGAAAAAAAAAGAAAGATACAACAAGAATAGAGAAGGAAGGAAGAGGCTGTCAATAAAAACAAAAAGGAGAATCATATTGTATCAGTTGTTTAAGCATTTTTGTGCCAATAACATGCAAACTATATTCATAAGATACGCCCGCATATCTCTGGAAGTGTAAGATAGGAAAGGTAAAATAATTAATAAGCTTCTACTATGTGTAGTGGATGCATAATCCTCTTGGATGCAGACCTTAACATGGAGATAGGGTTTTGTGCGCATGAGAGCAATACCAGGAGTTCAGACTCTGTCAAGAGGCTAAACTCCTAACAGTCTCTCAAGGTGAAATGGTCACAACTGAGACACCAGATTAAAATGCATCCACCCCCTTCAGAAATCAATGGCTACATCAGTAGAAGAGAATGGATAGTTCCAGTGGTGATGCGGGTGGAGGAATCCTGAAGAGTAACTACTAGGCAGCAGCAGTAGTAGAAGGTGACACTGGCGGAGGATGTACCTTAGACAACAGCAGTGACACTTCCATTAACTCTGGTTAGAACTTCAGAGAAGAAAGCAATGGTAAACCACTTCTGGTCATCTCATACCTTGAAAACCCTATGATGAGACAATCCAAACCAAAAGATACAGTGATGATAGACAGGACCCCCAGGTCAGATAGTGCTCAATCAGCTACTGGGGAAGAGCTGCGGACAAGTTCAAGAGGTGCTATTCTTATTGCCCCTGTATAAATCATTGGTATAAATCATCATGCCCCTGTATAAATCATTGGTGCGACCTCATTTGGAATACTGTGTACAGTTCTGGTCACCACATCTCAAAAAGGATATTATAGCATTGGAAAAAGTGCAGAGAAGGGTTGGAACACCTTCCCTATGAAGAAAGGTTAAAATGCTTGGGGCTCTTTAGCTTGGAGAAACGATGGCTGAGGGGTGACATGATTGAGGTTTATAAGATTATGAATGGGATTGAGCAGGTTGAGAAAGAAGTACTTTTCTCCCTTTCTCACAATACAAGAACTTGTGGGCACTCCATGAAATTGCTGAGCAGTCGTGTTAGAACAGATAAAAGGAAATACTTCTTCACCCAAAGAGTGATTAACATATGGAATTCACTGCCACAGGAGGTGGTGGCAGCTACAAGCATGGACAGTTTCAAGAGGGAATTAGATAAACATATGGAGCAGAAGTCCATCAGTGGCTATTAGTCACAGGGTATAGATGGGAACTCTCAGTCTGGGGCAGGTGATGCACTCTATTCTTGGTGCTGGAGGGGGCAGCAGTGGGAGGGCTTCTAGTGTCCTGGCCCCACTGCTGGACTTCCTGATGGCACCTGGTATATTTTGGCCACTGTGTGACAGAGTGTTGGACTAGATGGGCCATTGGCCTGATTCAACATTGGCTTCCCTTATGTTCTTATGTTCTTATGATGCAACTGGACAAGCTCAAAGGATGTTCAGTTGCTGATGTGAATGGATGCAAAAGGAAAGTCCAAAGCTGTTGAACACATATCATAGGAACATGGAATGTGAAAAGTATGAATCTGAAATCATAAAATGAGAAACGGAACATTTAAACATTGCAAACTGGAAGTGAGTAAACTAAAGTGGACTGGATTAGGACATTTTAAGTCAGAAAATTGCAACGTGTTTTACTCTAGAAATGACAAACAGAGGTGCACTAATAGTGAGGCAAGATGCAGCACAAGCAATCAGGGGCTATAATGCAAATTCTGACTGAATAATATCAATCAGACTTCATGGAAAGCCTACCAATATAAACATCAAATGAAGAGGAAGCTTATGCCCAAACAACAGATGCTGAAGAGGAAGAAATTGAAAGCTTTTATGTAAGTGTACAAGAAGAAATTGAACACATACCAAACAAGATGTGCTTATAATTATAGGTGATCATACAAAAGTATTCAAAACTGGGAGACAAAGTAGAATAAGATATTGTTGAAAATTTGGGCTAGAAGCATAAAATGCAGCAGGATAACTCATAGAATTCTTTGAAGACGGCAAATTGTTCATTGCAAACACATGTTTCAGACAACCAGATGACATGGACATCACCAGATAGCCAGTACAGAAATCAATAGATTATATGATCAGAAGCAGAAGATAAAGAAGATCTATTCTCTCTGCTAAAACAAGATCAGGCGCTAATTGTGTTACATATAATGAATTATTGATATCAAAAATTAGAATAAAGCTGAAGAAAACAACAAAACATTCATATTGTCAAGATACAATCTAGACAACATTCCTGAACAGTTTCAAGACTATGTAAAGAACAGGTTTGCATTACTAAGTTCAAATGAATGGTAACTGGAAGAACTATGGATTTAAACCAGATATATTATCAAGGAAGAAAGCTCAAAGACTATTCCTGTAGATAAAAGAAATGTAGAGCCTTGATGGATGCTGATGAAACTCTTAAAATTGCTAAATATAGATGAGAAGCAAAATTAAAAAGTGACAGAAATAGAATAAGAAGTATAAATGCATTCCAGCGATTGGCAGGTAGAGACAAAGAGAACAATTATAACAGCCACTGTAAAGAAATAGAACAACAACAAAAAGAACAAATTTAAAGCATGTTAGGCATACATCAACTGAACAGGACAAAATAAAGAACAGATGGAAATAAGATGCTGAAGAACTGTATAGAAGTGACCCTAACCCTAGCCCTAACCCTAACCCTAATCCTAACCCATTTGAAGAAGACACTACAATTTTAGAAAGAGCAATTGGGAGAAACGAATCATCAGTTGTACATGGAATATCAATAGAGCTATTTCAAATCACAGAAACATGTTGACAAATATGGAAAACAAAACAATGCACCACAGACTAGAAAATCTCAACCTACATTCCAATTTTTTAAAAAAGGAGATGTCAAAGACTGCAGCAACTATCCGACCATCATGGTAATTTCTCATGTGAGTAAAGTGATGCTCAAAATCTTACAACACAGACTGTTACCATATATGGAATGAGAAATTCCAGATGTTCAGGCTAGATTCAGAAAAGGAAGAGGCACTAGAGACTATGTTGCTAATTTATGCTATTTACTGGAGCATGTGAGAGAATTTCAGAAGAAAATCAGCTTGTATTTCATAGATTACAACAAAGCTTTTCACTGTGTGAATCATGGTTGGTTTTAAAAGAAATGAGTGTGTCACATCTGATTGTTTTGATGTGCAACCTATACTCCAGACAAGAGGCTACTGTTAGGACTGAATATGGAGAAACAGAATGTTTTCCAAATGGCAAAGGGATCAGACAGAAATGTATTTTATCTCCCTACTTGTCCAATCCATATGCAGCAAGACAAATGTGGACAATCATGACCTTGTCTAGAAACAAATACTGAGAAAACAGTCATGAGAGTCTGACCCACAAATCAAGATAGTCAACAAGACTTACAAAGAAAATGTTTTCTATATATTGTTGCCAATAAACACTGCATAGCAATGAACAAATTCCATCAAATCATAAGAAAATCCTTGTATAAGAATACATCAACATCATCTCTGGATTTTATAACAATGTTTCAAAAATGGGTCTTCCTCAGGAAATATTCTATAAAGTAGTACAAAGCTTTTCTGCTCACAAAGTGCTATACACAGAATCAGGAAAAATAATGCTTTTAATGGTAGAACACTGGCCTCAAAAGATCTCAAAAGATCACAGAACACTGACCAATGACCTCCCTTTCCCTTGTAACCATTATAGATCATGTGCTTGAATGGTAGAGGTAGGGAGAATAAATACTAGCATTTAAAATATTGGGGGGATGGCCACACACAGACTCTGCACAGCAATGGGTTGAACAAGGAAAACAAACAAATGGTACAAGTGTGCAGGCCTCTGGTCCTTCAACTCTATACATGCCCTAGCTGGTTTTATTCTAAGGCAAACTCTTTAAGCTTGAAATTTACTGTTTTCTAAAAGCTTCCCATTACCTTGGAGTCTTTGTCTGTCTGCTGGCCTTTTGTTTGCTCTGTGTCGCAATGGCAACCATCCACAAAGGAGCTCTATGTGAGAGCATCCTCCTGCATGTTATCTCAGTTGTAATCAGCCAGAATGGGCCCCTCTCCATCCATGCCATGGGATTTTATCTTTTCTGTATGATCACCTTCTCTGTAGGTCATTCCTTCTTTTCCAGTGTTTTCCCAGAAAGACATACTATCTGGCATTTGGCATCCCCCAATTTCTGTACCCTCCTAGGTGTTGTTAGGGCAGGAGCTTGTGTGTGTAGTGTGTGTGTGTGTGGTGTGTGTGGACATTTCCCCCATCTTTCCTCTGGGATCTACCAATCTGAACTTAGTTTGTCTCTTCTACCAGTGGTTTGGGCACTAGTAAAATGCTCTCTGTGCATATGCAAAGTGAAGAGTCCCTCAACTCTCACTCTAGTCTCTCTTGTTTGCATGCATTAGTGCACAGTTATACATGTAGGGAGGCACTTTGAACACAGTCACATTCTTAAAAAGGAAAAGGACTATTTACCACAGCACAGCTTAACTGTCTAGAGCACATTACACAGGGGAAATGGATACCATACACCAAGGACTATTGCAGATCTAAGAAAGGAAATGAAACACATTCACTAATCTAACTTCAGAGTCACAGTTGTTACCTCAGCATCCCTCCCAAGGGGGATGGGAACAAGCATAGCTAGAATCACGCAGCTTGACCAATGGCGTGAACACGTAGCTTGAACAAATGCTTGAACAATGTTAACAGAGTGTTTATATCTTTTAACCCTTCCTGCCCTAGTTGGTTGGAAGTCCCTTGCCTAATCCCAGATTTTGGAGCTGATGTCCTTGTGGGACCCTAGCACTCCTTTCATGAATTAATGTGGAATGCACATGTCACATGCCTTGTTGCCCAGTTCATGTTTTGCACTAACCATCCATCTTGCCCTTTTCTAACAGCTGGGCAAAAATGATTGTTTCCTTGCAAAAAACTCTGCTCTGCTGGCAATTAAAGTGTTGTTCCTAGAGCTCTGGAGACTCCAGGGTGAGCTTCAAAGTATCTTATATCTCCTGGGTATGACAAGGGTCACATTGCTGCCCAAGTATGAGATAGCCCTTTGATTGTGCTCTGCTAGATACAACTATTTGCACAACCATGACTTAAGTTCCGGGTGCTTGTGGGCAAGGCTCCCTCCAAGCTGTGGCATCTTGTGAGCAAAAATTCTACTTTGTGAGCTACTGGCATTAAAGTTGTGAGCGAGTTCTTTGGCTACTGCATCAATTAGTTATCTCTGGAGCCATCCTTCCTGAGTTAAGACAAAAATGTGTGAGCTGGAGACTAAAAAACCGTGAGCTAGCCCACGCTAACTCAGCTTAGAGGGAACACTGCTTGTGGGAGATATTGATGGTGCTTGAGAGCAATGAACTTTCTCTCCTGTTTTCTGTCCCTCCACCAACAAAGGAGTCTCTTAAAATGAAAGTGGGGGTTTTGTAGCCTTAAAATGGAAAGCATTCTCCACAACAAGTTTCAACACACTCAAAAATGTATACATGTGTGGTAGATAAAATCATGGGGATGCAGTGGCTCAGAGGTTAAGACACTGAGCTGCAAACCAGAAGGTCTGTATTTTGGCAGTTCAAGAACCTAGTGCCACAGGACAGAGTGAGCTCCCATCTCTGGCCCCAGCTCCTGCCAACCTAGCAGTTCAAAAGCAAGAAATTGCGAGTAGTTAAATAGGTACCACTTCGGTGGGAAGGTAACAGCGTTCCATGTGCCTCGGCATTTAGTCATGCCGGCCACATGACCATGGAAATGTCTTCAGACAGTACTGGCTCTTCCGCTTGGAAATGGAGATGAGCACCGCCCTCTAGAATCAGATTCGACTAGCTTTTGAGCAAGGGAAGCCTTTATCTTTACCTTTAGATAAAACCAATTAAAAGGAAATGGTCTAAGAAAGCTGACAGCTTTTAAAAGAGATATAGCCGCAAGCCCAAATGCAAGCTATTCTAGTACAAAAGACACACACAACTGAAGAATCCAGAAGACATTTCCTGAGAGCAAGCAATACAAAACCAACTAGGCAATATATTTTTCAGGCACACATGTGGGGATGTGAATTCTGTCTTCCACACCCATACACGTGCAGCTCCGAAGAAGTTAGTTCAAGTTGTGTTGTATCCCACTTGGGAATACCGAGGAACAAGAATTGTATCCAGGAACACCTAAATCACTGTATGTGTTACACCAGCATGGTGGAGTATTGGTTAACAGTGCAGGCCAACATTATGTGTTCAACAGTTGTGATCTTTCATGAGTTGAGCCTTGGATCAGTTCTGTTTGTTGAACAGCTACTAAAAAAGTTTGTGACCATGAAGTAGCTGCAGTAGTGGAGTTAAGTTTCCTTGCAGTGACAACGTTTCATATCCTTTCCTCACAGACACTTTTGCATATGTGCAGCAAGTGACATTGGCTGAATCTACATCTGCTGTGTAAAGCAGTCTCAGTCTATTATGGCACTGTTGTGCATTGTTCCCCTTTACCTCCCATTCTGGCTTGGGATAAAAGCTTGCTGTCTGCATCAGGCCTCTCCATGGCAACTGCAGGGGCATGTGGGAGGGATAGCGCATGACAGAGAGGAGAGGAACAGCCTCCTGGGGCACTGGCAGGGCACTGTGCTGTGGGGAGGAAACGGCACCTGCAACCCCCCACAGAAAGTAAAGGGAGGTAACCTGAAGGAGGGGGAGGCGGAGGGGGGTGGAAAGTGAATGAGCTGGGTAAAAAACACAGGGCATTCTGGGGACTGACCCAGGAAATAGTTCATGAGTGGGCATACTTCTAACCCACCAGCAAAGAAACATGATTGGAGAAAAACTGGGGGGAGAAGGATTTGGCTCCAGTTGTCTGCTTATTGCTCACAGTGGCTCAGGGGCAGGGAGGAGCAATTGCTCCAGCTGAAAACTAGATCCGCATAACCCAGTGAGACACCATAGTGACCTCAGAGTCACCACTACAGGGCAATAAAATGATGCAGACAGCCAATGCTGAGTCAATACAATATGGGAATGGCTGCAGCAAGCAATGCAGACGGAGCTTTGTAAGATGATTTGGGGCCACCGGCACAGCGGCAGGAAAGACCAGTGCAGATTGAACCATTGAGTCTTCCCCAGGGTTATGGGGGGGGAGGGGTCAGGTCAGGTAACTAAATAATAGGAAATGGAACTACACCTCTCATAAGGCTGTGTAAAATGTACATGCATGCATGAAATAACCTTGATGCTGAGCAAGTGAGATCTGACTCATGAAAGCTCATGCTGGAATAAATGCTCTTAGTCTAAGACATCACTGGGCATCTGTTTTGTTTAAATGAAGACCCAACAGTAAGTTTTTTTTAAAGAGTGTTAATTAATAATCAGTGGCTGACTGATTTTACTCATTATTTATTTACATGATAGGCTGCCAGGTGGCTTTCAGTGATGACAGACCTGAAGCAGAGGGGAAACCTGGAATAATAATAATAATAATAATAATAATAATAATAATAATAATAATAATAATAATAATAATAATAATAATAATAATAATATGGCTTACAACATTCATAAAGCATAACTACAGTTAAAAACTTCATTGTCATATAAATAACTTAAAACTAACAATCATCTAAAACATATAAAAATGCTGGAACATATCAAGTAATAAGAGCAACAGTTCTTTATGGTATAATTTGGGTGATTGTTGGATGGCTATTCTTACACATCAGCTCAGTTCCCATTGTTATATGGCACGCATGGCTGAGAACACAACATGTTCCCCGGAGAGCACTGCGTTCAGGGGTGCAAAACTGCTTGGCCCTTCCAGGTCTCAGGGATGTCAGACTGAAGGTAACCAGGGCCAGGGCCTTCTCGGTGGCAGCTCCATCCTGGTAGAATGAGCTCCCAGAAGAGATCAGGGCTCTGCAAGACCTTTTACAGTTCCATGGGCCCTGTAAGATGGAGCTCTTCCACCAGGCATTCAACTAGGAGTCGCACCATACACCAAGGAGTGTCCCTGTGCCCTGGTTTTGACATCTTTGCTTCCAGCCTGTGCCCTGGGCCTTACCAACGTGTCCTCAGCCATGCATGCCATATAACAATGAGAACTGAGCTGATGTGTAAGAATAGCCATCCAACAATCACCCAAATTGATCCCAATAAGCCATGAAGCTCAGGTGGGCCAGTCACCTACCTTATGTGGTTGGCATGATGATAAAATGTATGCTGCCCTGAGCTCCTTGGAGGAAAGGTGGGATGAGATAGATAGATAGATAGATAGATAGATAGATAGATAGATAGATAGATAGATAGATAGATAGATAGATAGATGATAGATAGATAGATAGATAGATAGATAGATAGATAGATAGATAGATAGATAGATAGATAGATAGATAGATAGATAGATAGATAGATAGATAGATAGATGGGCGGGCGGGCAGGCGGGCGGGCAGGCAGGCAGGCAGGCAGGCAGGCAGGCTGTTACCCAGTGTTGATGGATCCCCATACACACACAGCAGCTTGAGCACTAGGTGCCCCCCCCCCCCGCTTTCTGACTGGGTGAAATATCTGGAGATTATTCTGCTTTGTAGAATGTCATTCCATTTTCATGCCTTCCCTGCATAAATAACATAGTTTTCTCTCCTTTTCTTTTTAGCTGTGTTAGCTGAGGATTGCTGTATTTTTAAAAAAACTTGTTTGTTTTTCTGCTCAGTCCTTTCTTCCTTTCTCCCCTGAAAACAATATACTTTACTGCCTTTTTAGGAAGAAACAGGGCATGTGATGAAAGGGGTGAAAGCTGTAGAAGGAAACAGTTCCTTGGGGCTGAATTTTGAGCTTGGCTGCATGTGCTCTGGGGCCCCATTGATTTTAAGTGGAGCATTCCATTTGTAGGCATCTGAGAGTTGTATTTGGCCTTTAGCATATAGACACATGCTCATAAGAAACAGAAATCTTATGGCAGCTGTTCCTTAGATTTAGTTGCTTCAACGCAATTAAAGACGAGGTATGATGAGTCCTGGCATAAGCTATACAAGGGGTGGAAGGGAAATAGTGAATACTGAGTTCTGTGAATCTTTTAGCACGAATGAATTTATTTAAACAAATTACTTTGTGAGGTTTGCTTTCCTTTGGAAAATTAACTGAGTCTCTGTACACTCTCCAGTGGCTATTGTTGCCATGTGTGGACACAATACTCATGTCTTTGTGCATGTGGTCCAGTTTCCATTTTGGCTCAATTCACACTACAGTAGCTCGGAACATAAAGAAACCATCTTCCATCACTTCTCCCTCCTAGGCTAAAGGAGCTGCTGCTTTAAGCTTTATACTTGGTTTCAGGGAGCATCCAATCTGGGCAGAGGCACACATTTATAAAAGGCTACAAAAAGATGGTTTTGATGAAGCAATGAGGCTCTTAGCACAAGCTTGGAGGAAGTACTGAGATTTTCTTTTTTTTTTTTGAACAAAATTTTTTATTGGAAATAAACAGTCAACATTTTCAATAACGGTACCAATACAAATTCCAAGAAAAGATCCCCAACCCTCCCACCCCCCTAATAGGCTTCCAACACTGCTAATAACAAACAAAGATATAAAACGATAATCAAGTTTAAACTTATATGCATTATCAAACCAGGTAACTTATTATAAAAAACCTCTACTATTACATCATATTTTCAGATAACAGTATAGTACAATTCCAAATTCGTTTCACTTCACATTCAATATCCAAACGTATCCAGGTTATATATTTTCCCCTTCATTCTATATTCAGTTTCTAGATACAGTTTCAACCCTTCCCATTCTTTTGTATACTGTTCTGCCATTTGTCCATTAAGCTTCTTTGTCATTTTGTCCATTTCCGCTAAAAATAGCAGTTTTCTCAACCAGTCATGTATATCTGGTATTTTCTCCATTTTCCATTGCTGAGCAAAGGCCATTCTCGCCGACGTAATCATGTACCATAACAGTGTCCTTTTTTCTTGTGGAATTTTTTCCATTGTCAAACCGAGGAGGAAAAGTTCTGGCTTTCTCTCAATTGGGGTTTTTAATATTTTCTGCATCACACAATGAATATTAGACCAGTATATTTTCGCTTTATCACATGACCACCACATATGGTAAAAAGCACCCTCTATTTTTCTACATTTCCAACATTTGTTACTCAAGTTCTTATCCATACTAATATTAGCAATCTTTTTTGGTGTCATGTACCATCTATACATCATCTTATAACAGTTCTCTTTTACATTGATACAAGTAGACATTTTAAAAGATCTTTTCCACAAAAATTCCCATGATTCCATAGAGATTTCTTTGTTCATATTTATGGCCCACTTTATCATTTGCTCCTTTACAGTTTCGTCTAGAGTATATACAGTCAACAAAGTTTTGTACATCTTTGAAATCATTTTCCGCTCTCCGTTCAGCCACTGAGATTTTCAATCTAGTGAAATCAAACTGTTGGGTACTGGGTTCAATGCGTATTGAAAACTCAGTGATTGAAGCTCATAGTTTACTGCACACAACACAACAACCTAAACAGCCAAAACTATATACAGTCCCCAGGTAACACCCATAGGTCCCATTGGAGGGTTTCAACTTCCCACCATAGTTCCTATAGGTGCTGACTAGGAGTCTCAGGATCCTAGTCCCTATTGTCTTTTGGAGCCAAGCTCTGGTTGCATACTGCAATTCAAGTCCAGCCTAGGTGACATAGTCCTTGAGATAGGCTGGGGGCCGGCACTCCCTCATGGACTGCCTCAGAGTGGGTACCAGGGCGTCAGAAGCCCTAGCGGCCAGATTCACGTGGATGCTTGGCTGAGGTTGTGGAGGGGCCTTGTCTGGCGCTGAGACAGAGGCAGGCATTCTGTTTTCCTGTTGGGTCACGGGGGCGGGATCCTGCTCCAGGAATTCCCCATCAGCAGTGGCATGGTTGGGGCTGCCTGGCAGGTCCACGTCCCCAGAACCCAGAGCCGGGGTGTCCTCTGATGTCAGGAGCAAGTGCCATCTTAGCTGATTCACATGCCTCCACCGGACCTGGCCATCATCTGTGGAGACCTTATAGGACATGGGACCTGTCATCCGGATGATGCAGCCAGCTAGCCATGTGGAACCCCTGCCATAGTTCTGGATGTACACGGGGTCCTCCGGAAAGAACCCCTGTGGTGCCTTCCTCTGTTCTGACAGGTCATGTGACTCCGGGGACCTGTCCGGGTGAAGTCTGCCCAATACAACCGCGGGTCTCCAGCCCATCAGAAGTTCCACTGGGCAGCGGTCGGTGCCCAGGTTTGGAGTTCTCCATTGCGCCAACAAGAAGTAGGCCAGGCGGAACTCCCAGTCCCCCTCCATTAGGCGGCTGAGGGCTTCCTTGGCAGTACACATCATCTGCACCACCTGGCCATTGGTGGCAGAGTGGAACAGAGCAGACCTCACATGGTGGATCAGGTTGCCGCGCAGGAACTCCTGGAATTCCTCCACCGTGAACACCATCCTGTTGTCCGAGACTATGGTTTTGGGCAGTCCATGGGTCATGAAAATCCTGCAGAGTGCCCAGATCGTGGCCGTGATGGAGGTGGTGGAGACCAGGCTAATCTCCAGCGACTTTGAGTAGGAGTCCACAGTGACCAGGAACAGCAGTCCATGGAATGGCCCGGCAAAGTCTATGTGTAGCCTAGACTATGGCATCCAGGTAGAATCCCAGGCTTGGGTGGGCACTGGGAGGATTGGGCCAGACAGCTTGGGACATTTGACAGTGTTTCACCCAATCCTCCACCTCCGCATCAATCCCTGGCTACCACACATAGCTCCTGGCCAGGGCCTTCATGTAGGCAATCCTGGGATGCGCTTCATGAAAGGCCATCAGGACTCGGTGCCATAGGGTGCTGGGGACTACCACCCAGACCCCAGTAGGCATTTCTTGTGGACAGACAACTCATCCCAGCAAGTTGTGAAAGCTGTAAAATCTGGGCCCGCTGTGGCTGTGGGCCACCCCCTCCACACCCACCCAGAATCCAGGACAGGACAGGGTTGCTGGCCAAATGGCGGGCAACATCCCCAGCCCAGAGGGGAGCATTGGGGAGGTCCTCAACCTGGAGGACGTGGTGTGCAGGAGCCTGGTCGGCGTCAGTGGGTGGCAGGGGCAGGCAGCTAAGGGCATTGGCATGGCCCATAGCCTTCCCAGGGCAGTGCTCAAGGGCGTAGTTGAAGCAGGACAGGAAGATGGACCACCAGAGGACCCGTGGGGACTTGCGGTGTTTGCCGGTCTGTGGCAAAGAGGCCAAGAAGGGGGCAGTGGTCTGTGCCGATGGTGAAGGGCTGGCCGTAGACAAAGTCATGGAACTTCTTCACACCTGCCACTATCGCCAGGCCCTTGCAGTCGATCTAGGTGTAGTTCTGTTCTGCCACCAACAGTGTCCAGGAGTAGTATGCAACAGGCACTTCCCACCCATCCTGAAGCTGGTGGGCTAACACAGCACCGATGCCATATGGGGAAGCGTCGCAGGCCAGAACCACCGGCAAGGACTCATCAAAATGCGCCAGCACTTTATTAGAGATTAGCAGTGCTTTGACACCCTTGAAAGCGGCAGCCTGGCGGGGGCCCTAAGACCAGGGGGCTTGTTTGTCCAAGAGGTGGTGCAAGGGCTCTGCTACCACCACCCTTTGAGGGAGAAAGGCATGGTAGAAGTTCAACAGCCCTAGGAATGCCTGGAGTTCCGCCTTCGATTTGGGTGGGGGAGCCCCTACAATTGTCTTTATTTTGTCCCGAGAGGGATGGAGGCCTTCCGCGTTGACCGTGAAACCCAGGAAGTCGATGGGCGAAACCCCCAACAGGCACTTCTCCCACTTCACTTTCAGCCCAGCATCCTGGAAGCGGTGGAGGACAACACGCAGACAGGCAGCAAACTCCTCCGGTGCGGCTGCGGAGATTAGCGCATCATCAAAGAATGGTGTGCTGCCCAGGATCCCTTTTAAGAGAGAGTCCATCAGATTTTGAAAAAGTCCCAGGGCCATACTCACCCCAAACTGCAGTTTCTTAACTAGAAAAGCATCCCTATGAGTCACTATAGTTTGCACCGCGGCTGTTGCCTCATCAACCGGGTGCTATTGGTATGCCTGGGTGAGATCTTAGCCCCAGCCAGGGAGGCTAGCACATCGCTCACTATTGGGACTGAGTATGCATGATCTTGGAGTGCCTTATTTATTGTGCACTTGTGGTCCACACAGATGTGGACATTCCCATTCAGCTTCACGGGGGTGACTATGGTGGTCTCCCACACTGCATGTTGGACTGGTTCCAGGACCCCTTGGCCAATGAGATGGTCCAGCTCCACATCTATTTTTGGCTTCAGCGCAAATGGGACCTTCCTGGAACACATGCAGATGGGGGCCACTTGCAGGTCCAGTTGCAGGGACACGGGAGAACCCATGTAGTGACCTAGTGTCCCATTGAAGATGGCTGGGAACTCTCGGCATACCTCATTAAAGTCCTGTGGAGCACAGAGCTGAACACCACAATAGAGATGCCCAGTGGCATGAACCATGTGTGGCCCAATAAACTGACTAGGTCTCCCTTGACCACAATCAAGTCCAAGTGGTCATCCAACCTCATCCGAGGTGAGCCGGTGGAGCTCAGCCAAATACACAGTGACAGACTCACACATTTGCTGTTTCTGGGAGTAGAAAGCCATGTGGCGCGTGATCTCCGATGGCCGGGGAATGAAGTGGTCCTGAAGTTTCTTAATGATGTCCTCGAATGTGGACTTGGACAGCTTGGTTAGAGCAAGCGAGTTGCAAGCCAGCACCACGGTAGCGGGCCACATGAGCCGATAAGGAGGCCCTTCTTCCTTGGTGACCTTGTAAAACACCAAGATGGACTTGTGTCCCTCAACCCATGCTTCCCAGTGAGGAGGCTTGGTCGGGTCGAATGGAGGGACTAGTCCTGCTCCCGGAGCGACTGCCATCATGCTGCGTGGTTGTGGTGGGGAAGCAGCTTGAGCGCCTTTGGTGCTTATTGGTTGGAGCAGCGGAGGTTCCTGGTCTTCCTCGGGTGCCCCAGCAGCCCGGCCAGCTCAGCGGGATCCCACCTTCATCGCCATTATTGTGTACTGGGTTCGATGCTTATTGAAGACAGATGCTCAGTGATTGTAGTTCATAGTTTACTGCACACAACACAACAACCTAAACAGCCAAGGCGGCCAACTATATACAGTCCCTGGGTGACACCCACAGGTCCCATTGGAGGGTTTGAACTTCCCACCACAGTCCCTATAGGTGCTGACTAGGAGTCTCAGGATCCTAGTCCCTATTGTCTTTTGGAGCCAAGCTCCAGTTGCATACCACTGGTGCCTAGTGGCGGTCAGCAGACAAAACACAAACATATTTTATACTGATACTGTGAAGCATACATTAATAATACATTAGAATTCAGATGGTCAGGCAGAGTGTCCCAAACATCTCGGCCGTCCTCAAAAGGTAAATCCTCAGGGATAGCACAATGAGGCTGAACACAGCAGAACTCAGTGGAATGTGAGTACATTGTCAGGGGCCCAGGCAGCAACCTAAGCAGAAAGCTGAGATCCGGGGTGAAGAATAGTAGGGAGGCACTCAATATGTACCTGAAACAGGTTGGGGTTTTTTTGTTGTTGTTTTTTTTGCTTACAAGACTGTAAGGTCACAACTCTTGTTATAATTTTGTCTTATCTCTATGTATTGTTTCTGTTTTGTTTTTGGTTTTTAAAATATTGCTTAGTTGTTGGATTTTAGGTTTTCCCCCTTGTTCTTGTTCTTTTTCTTCTGTTTTGTTTTGTTGTTTTTTTGAGAGAAGAAAGAAAGAAAGAAAGAAAGAAAGAAAGAAAGAAAGAAAGAAAGAAAGAAAGAAAGAAAGAAAGAAAGAAAGAAAGAAAGAAAGAAAGAAAGAAAGAAAGAAAGAAAGATATGATCTGAAACTGATTTTCTGTTCCTCATGTTGAATGGTCTTGATGGTGCGTAGGAACAAGAAATGAGCCAACAATATGGAGGTACAAGATTAGGGTAGACACTTCCGATGCTCCATTTTCAGCCCAGTTAAATTTCCTTTCTGAAAATGAAAGGGGTTCCCCAGACAACATGTGACATTTAGAAATCAGTTCTTTTTCTCCTTGTTAGCCTGAAGAACAAAATGAAAATCAAATTCTCCCAGAGATGTGTGGATATTTATTTGGTCCAGCAATTGTGGCATACATCAGGACAAACCTGAATTGACGACATCTTTAGAGATGGGAGAAAATCAATTGGTCCTAATGTCAGGACTGATAAAACATATGACGAAAGGAAGGATTGCTAGACAGAATGGAAATAATTCTTGTCAAAACAAAACTTGTCAAAATCTATGATAAGATTCTTCTATAAGAAATCATTTTGCCTGTTAAAAGAACATTACTGAGTACCTTTAAAAAAAAAACTTCTTAAAGTTGAAAACAGCAATGCAGTTCCTGCCTGTGTTTTTCTTTTCCACTGGACAAACATTGATTTTTCTTAAATGTGCATTTCTAATGGAGCTTGAAATTAACATGACTTTTTTGTTGTTATTTCCTTCCTTGCTTGTGCATAAGTGTTACCAGTGATGTAGGTACAACTTTGGGAACATGGTGTCTTTAAAGTTACCATTAAGGTCTTCCATTTTTCTAGCCACTACAGCAAGATGTGATTACTGCCTGGTGGTAAGAACAGTTTTTTATTGATCAGACAGAGGAAGGATTTCACATTAACTGAAGGTGTTTGGGAACCAAATCTGAGCTCTATCAGATCGTCCCCCACAAAAGACTGCTGATGTGGACAACAGCACATAAAACCTTGGGGAGGAAGTTGCTACACCTTTAAGTATCCTCCTAGTGTCTTACTGTAGAGCAGAGATCTACATTCTGCTTTTGGTATCCTGTGGGTCAAATCTATTGACCTCCTATTGCCATCTTAAGGCAAGAGAGATGTGGGGCAAGAAAGACTGAGCTGTGTAGAGCAAGTTATCTTGTACACTCTTCCGCTGATCAGAGCCTCCTAATGCTTGCAGGAAGTATTCTTACAGATAGAGAAACTGGTTTCTCCACCCATCTCCACTTCCTTGTGTCATGTCCACCCATGGTTCTGTCTAAGAGGTGTAGCTAAAAAACAGCCAAGAGAACTAGCTTTCAATCCTGACTCTCACTTCATTCTGGGCAAATACCCTTTTAAGCTTGGGAAAGTGGTATAAAGCTTTTTGAGGAGCAGTTAACTAGAGAGATCTATCATGGATCCATAGTTTACATAACAATTTTGAAAGTGAAGGATTTGTAGGGACATTTTTAACAGTCTGCCAAGCCTACAAGGTAATCATCGGCAAGGTTTAGTGCTCATGAGTACCCAGAGCAGGAAGTACATCAAAGTGCATTCCTATATCAAATTTGACTGCAGAAGAGGCCAGATTGTTGGTTCAGCAATTTTCTGTCAGATAGCTATTAGTTATTGTTGATACAAAAAGAAGGTCATTAATTAAGCAGAAGGACTCATGTAGGTCAGGGCCAAGAATTAAGTGGGAAATGTTCTCAACACTGTTTTTTGGTGCCTACAAGAGTAAACTCTTTACGAGGTACCTGTTAAAGTGCAAG
The DNA here is from genome assembly GCA_029375565.1 of Gekko gecko. Classification (NCBI taxonomy): domain Eukaryota; kingdom Metazoa; phylum Chordata; class Lepidosauria; order Squamata; family Gekkonidae; genus Gekko; species Gekko gecko. The sequence continues at coordinate 154,275,297 of JAPDNY010000003.1, forward strand.
GTCGGTGAAAGACTGACTACGATGACGCTACAGAAGTCTGTCCTTGTTGATTTTAAAAGGTACATTTCCTAAGTAATTTGTTTTTTCTTTTAAAAAATCTAAGCCTTCACTGGAGTTCTGAAAATCAATCTGCATTCCCAGGAAGGAAACCTGAGGAAGATAAAGTGTAAGCATCTGGGCCAGGATTCTATATGTAGAAAACCTCAGCAATAATAATGGTAATTCACTTAAGGGAGCCATCCTGCCTTTTAAAGAAGCTAACTCATCAGGGACAGCAAGAGTCAAAACTTGTTTGCATTAATTGAGCCTGCACTTGACAACCTGTGGAGTGCAGAGAACAAAGCCTGGTGAAAGAAGCTGAACATCCATTGTCCTTCTCTGTAGTTTCCTCCATGTTGTGTCTGTATAAGAGAGAAGGATGGTTATATTAATACTTGCAACTACACTTAGGTATATTTCCTCTGTCAGATAGGTGGGTGCTGAAAATACTGCCCTTTAGAAAGGAGACTGAAAAATAATTAGATGGTATGTCAGCATTTTTTCCTATCAATGAGATGAAGGGTATTAATGAGACTGGATCTTCATCCTCCTGTCTTTCTGGAACTCTGGCTCTGAAAATCAGTTTTCGAGATCTTTTCCACCACTCGTGGCTTTGATTCTGTCATATTTGACTCCACATTGTTTAACAAAGCCTTCCGCCTCAAGTGTTTTTCTGCTATTTGTTTCTGCAGCTAAAATGGAAAAGTCATATCAGATTAAGACCTCTACAGATGTCACTGCTTTTCACAAAAGCTCCTGTGAGGTACTGTGGTGCTGAAGGCATCTGATAGAGATTGGCTAATAGGATCTGATTTGGGGCATTGTGAAGCCTATTAAGGCAAGCAGAGATCAGACCTGGATGCCTGACAGAAAAGTGTGAGCATCGTGTATATTATGAATATTAATAGGATTTCAGACAGTGCCGGACAAAATCGTTAATGAGACTGGGGAAACAACGAAGGAGGCAAGTAGGAAAAGGAATTGTTAAACAATGTACACAGAAAGACTGCTTTCCCATCCTTTCTGCCATGTACCTGTGTTCTGTCAGTCAAATAAACCAGGCCAATTTAGCATTTTCTGAGAGCAAACTCAGCTTTGCTCTAGCCATATGTGGCTGAAATTACTGATATTTCAGAATGACTGAAATATGTTGATGCTGTTGAGATGTTCCATCAGCCTGCTGTCTTGCACAAGTGTGAACCAATGTTTGTTTGCTCACCAACCTGCCCCTCCCTTGTAGTTGAGGTATCATTCACTACAGGGACCCACACACATCTGTAGCTTATATCTGTCACAGAGCATTTTGCATGTTTTAACATTTTTGTGATTGGCTCAGATATGCTGCCTGCTTCTCCCCCCTTTATGGGTCACCTTCTTTGCCTCTATACGGGGGGGGGACTGTTCAACACTGCACAGCTGGAGCCAGCAGGAGTGTTTCACAGTGACACTTGTAAACCAAGAGTTCTTTCTACCTGAGAAAAAGCCAATTTGTTCTTGACAATCTACCTCAAGCAGTGTGACCTGGGTCTGCCTCCCCCATATCTGCTTGAGAGGGACCAGTCATTGTTAGTCTCTGCTGTTGTTATCACCAAAAGACTGCAAACATTAATCATTCGAGTCAGCTGAGGTTTTAACTTCTTCAGCAGAAATAACAGCAATGGAAGTTTGCTACAGACTGAGTAGCTGGAGATGAATTTATATCAAATAGATTAAAGGATGTTCATGATGAATCAGATCCAGAAACTGGTTGAGAAATAATATAACATTATGAAGCATTCCTGAAGCCTTTCCAGCTCCAAGTATGATATAATAGAAAAGAGGCATGAACAAGTGTGGGTGTTGTTTTTGTTTTTTAATGAAAAGTAGTCATTGCAGGCCATCCACTTGAGTGAAGGAATGACAAGAGGGAAGCTAAACTCTTCCTTTCTGCTGTACTCAAAATTGCCCACCCCAAAGGCTACACTGGTTGGAATGTTGGACTAGGACCTGGAAGACCCAAGTTTGAATTCCCACTTAGGGTCACTCAACTGGGGGCCTGGAGATCTCCTGGAAGTGCAAGGATGTCCAGATGGCCGAGGTCAGTTCCCCTGGACAAAATGGCTGCTTCGGAGGGCAGACTCTATGCTATCGTATTCACACTGAGCTCCCCACCCAGTCCTCCCCTCCCATGGCTCTACCCCCAGGTCTCCAGGAGCTTCCCAACCCCAGGTTGGCAACCCTATTCTCACTCTGCCATGGAAGCTTTCTGGATGACCTTGGGTCAATCACATATTCTCAGCCTAACCCACATCACAGGGTTGTTGTGTGGATAGAATGGATGAGAGGAGAACAATGTAAGCCACTTTGGGCTCCTGATGGAAAGGGGGGATATAAGCGAAATAAACAAATAGCTTTTCACCCCATAAGGAAAGTGATGTGGGGATATCAAAAGGTCAGAGAGCTGTGATCCCTTCCCTGCCATCACTCCCCTCTTGTTTACCCTGAATTGAGGGCTTTTTTGAAGGGAGAGGCTGCCTTTCTGCACTGTGTTTGTGATGGCATAATTGCTCACAGCACCAATCATTTTTATTAGCCAAGCTGTCCATATTAAAATGATGGATTTTTTTAATGCCACAAAAAACATTGGAGGGAGCTTGAGTAAGATAATTTTCTACTTAACCTACGAGCAGATGGTTACAAAAATGCTTTGTGTAAATATATTAAAGAGAAACCAGCCTCACTAATAGTAAAATGTGTTGGAGATTTTCAGAGAGAGAGAGAGACTTTTCCATCTAAGAACACTATTCTCCATTGCAGCTGATTGTCTGAAGGGATCAATTTGTATTTAACAAGTCTGGCTTTTAGCCCAGTGTTATATAGTAGGATTTCTGTTGTTGCACCCAAGAGCCTCATTCTATTGGGCCTTGTACCAGTCATCCCCGACCCAAGAAGAATCTACAGATAACTGTTTCAGTATTATTTCTTTTGTTAATTGCTGAGATATACAGTTTTTAACAGGGATATAATAGAAGTCTCACTACCTATGGTATGTGTACATTCATTTCTTTTGTCCCACTGCCATCAGCAGTCAAATTATTTTTCTATGTTTCTTAAGCAAGGCAAAACAGAGATGACTGTAGAATGAGTGTGTACATCATAGGCAGTGATATCTATCCTACCACATCAAGAGGCCTATCAAACCATTTTCAGCTTTCTGATAAAGTCTGGATTAGGGATGGGCATGAACTTCATTTTTGCAATTCAGTTTGGTTTGTGGTTCAGGGCTGAACCATAAACCGAACCATGACCTGATAGGCTGGTTTGCAAACCAAACCAGTTTGTATTGGCTCATGAGCCATTTAAAGTTTAAGCTCCTACTTTCCACTCTCCATGTCTTTTCACAGAGAGCAGAAAGCAGAGTTTTCCAAACAGAATTTTCTGTTGCCCATGAAAAGCCACAGGGAGCAGAAAGCAGTGGCTTAAATGGCTTGGTCATTTAAACCAAACAGCTGAGTGGCAGGGAACTCCCTGCTTTCTGCTCTTCACAAACTGCCATGAACTGCATCAAAATTCATGGAAGTTCATGGCGATTCAGTTTGTGAACATCTCTTCATGGACCACAAACTGCCCAAAATTCATGACAAATTTTAGTTCATCAGCCAGTTCGTGCCCATCCCTAGTCTGGATCTGTCTCAAGCCACAGTAAACAAAACTTGTTTCTGCAGAAGAATCCCTGTGTGTGCATGACTACCATGTATTGTGTTCATGGCCAACACCCATGGTCTCCCTGCACCAGTCTGAATATTCACAGAAGCTCCTTTTAGTGTGAGGATTACAGAGTGAATAGGTGTACCAGTGGTTTACCCACCATATTTCTCCTCATGGTCCTGTGCATAAAGATATAGAAATAAAACTTTTTTGAAAACCTAAACTAACCTGTAGAGAAACATAATGGGTACCTTTCCATGCATAGAGAAAAAAATTGCTCCAATATTGACAGAGGACGTTAGTTAGTCCAGTCTTAAGAGTTCAAGAATTTTGTGAACCAGCTAGGAGATATAATGATGAGACTAGGCTTAGAATGTAATGCATTTGTGTGCTAATGAATAATGGCATAAAGAGCTTCACAATGCTCTTCTCTTGATGTTTGCCTTGGATTAATCTAGTAATATAACATGTCATTGGACTGTAGTATTTCTTTTGAGAAGAGCGATTGCATTATCGGACACAAGTTAGACAGATGTGTTTGTAATGCTGCCAGATTTTGGACATGAGTTTTCAAATACAATCTTTATTATGTTTTTATTAACATATTAATGAAATGTTTGTTTTATAGCAGTTGAAGGAATGGTATATGTCAGCCTTCCTAAGTGGGGGGAAAAGCAAGAACAAGTGCAAATCAGCATTTGAAAGGCTTCCTTGGAGGAAGGACAAACATAGATGGATTTTAGATAGAGTGTAAATGTTTGGAAGGCGCAAGCTAGCTATAGAAGCTCCATTTGGAAAGATTTGAGATGTCTTAGGAAATGAATGGAAAGTAGAGATGGTTAGTGCTCCTCTAAGAAGTTTAACATTTCTCTGTGGTAGAGTATCTATGCAACAATTGGATCATGTGCATATCAATGCTTGAAAGAGGAAACTCTGAAACCATAAAAAAGGGAGTCATACAGGAGCTGCAACTGTCGGGTTTCAAAGTAGTACAGAGAAGAAAAAATTTAGGACAAAACTTGAATGTTGACTATTTGGGGAGAAAGCTCCATTAGGGTACCCAAGTCAGTCTACTGTAACAAAACAAACCAGAAGTCCAGTGGCATCTTATAGACAAACAACATTTATTCCAGTATGAAGTTTTATGAGTCCATATACACTGAAGACTAATGGATCCTGTGCGTTTCCAGAATACTCTGCAGGACCCAATGCCTCCTGGCAATTCATTGGATGCACTTATAGAAGACTGGAATGCCTATCTCTCGGAAGCCATCAATGAAATCACTCCCCAACATCCTCTTAGTGCCCACCCCAGATTATCTCCATAGTATACCAAAGAGTTTAGAGCAGCGGTTCTCAACCTGTAGGTCGTGACCCCTTTGAGGGTCGAACGACCCTTTCACAGGGGTTGCCTAAGACCATTGGAAAACACATAAATTACAGTTATGAAGTAGCAACGAAAATAATTTTATGGTTGCGGGTCACCACAACATGAGGAACTGTATTAAAGGGTCACGGCATTAGGAAGGTTAAGAACCACTGGTTTAGAGGGATGAAGCGAGAATTTAGATGGCTAGGGAGAGCATGGTGGGGGTCTCGTGATGAAGCCACAAGAAAATCAAGTAGGTCGTTTATGAAAACCTATGAGATATAGTGAAGACTGCTAAAAGGGAGTTCTTTACAGTCTCCATCATGTCCACTAGCTTTCATTTGGTGCAATTATTTAGGATAATCAAGTCCCTAACCTCTCTTACCAAGAGAGCTCAAAAATCTAGTGATTTAGCCATTAGCTGTGAGCTTCTTGATGGATAAAGTCTTGTCGCTCTGCCATGAGGTGCCGGCCAATATTAATACAGTATGTGAACTGAAGGCCATCTTTGGCCATCTTTGGATTAAATCTTGGACAGCTTCAGCCAGCTCTCCTGCGCTGAAGTTGACAGGATATTGGATGCTGTTAGGCCAGCCACTTGCCCCTTGAACCTATGACCATTGGGGCCAGTGAAAGCTGGCGGTGATGGAATACAGGGCCCCCTGGTGGACATTATCAATCTGTCCTTGAGTTCAGGAGTCTACCCAGGGGGATTAAAAGGGGCAGTGCTAACACTGCTCTTAAAAACCCCATCATGGGATCCTTCAAATCCTTCCAATTACCACCCAGTCTCAAATCTTTCATTTCTGGGCAAGGTAATTGAGAAAGCAGTGGCTGAGCACTTTCAGAGTTTCTTGGAGGACATATCAGCCTTGCCCAAAAAAAAATACACATGGGATAAAGCTACAATGGTCTTGGTCACTAAATTGCACTTGGTCAATGAATGGCACTGTGGGTAAAGCTGTGCAACTTATCATTAGTGATATTATATAAGTAATACACAATCATAACCATAACATAAAGGCACTTTCCACTTTTTGTAGAACAACCTAGGAGTCAACAAAACTATGAAACTAGACTTTCATTACTATTAAATGTTGTCATCATTCCAACTTGTATGCCCTCCAGACTACTAGTGTCTTCCTCAGCTGACTCTGGAGATTTTCTTATGTCTACATGGCTGTTTCCCAGCTGATGTCACACCCCATAAGGGGGCATTCTATCTTGTAGTACCCTCACTGCCCACAGGTGAAACAGGGGCCCTGATCCCCAGAGCTGCCTCTACTGACCAACCCTTTGTTGTCCAGTTGCATCAGGAGTCTGACAACCCTGCAGCCAGTCAGCCCTGGGGTGGCCCCCTCCACTGGGGTGTAGGGAGTCCCACACCACCCTGATGAGGCTGCACATGGGCTCAGCCTCCCTGGGAACTTTCAGGCACCCAGGCTTTTGCCCCCATGGGGGCTCTGTTGGATCAGCCACTTGGGACCCTACCTGAGACCCCTCCCAGGGGTGTTCTCATCCATCAGCTCTCCAAGAGTTTTGTGGCTTCCTTTAACCACGGTAGTTTGCAACAGGCTATTCAGTGGCAGGACCATGGTGGCAGGATCTGTAGCAGCTGCTCCAATACTATTTGATTCACAATGTGCCATCTGTCATCCATCATCAGCTGTAGCCAGTGGGTAACTGTGTCTCTCAGGGCAGCAATCATGGCCCATGGCTGGAGTGACATGAACCAAAGCTTTTGTTGGTATGTTATGAGGGTAACCTTGTATCAGTCCAAGATGGTTGCCTTCAGCTTTGTATAATACACCACTTCACCCTTGTCCGGTGCCTTTAGGGCTGCCTGTGCTTCCCCCATGAGGTAGGGTCCCAGGATAAAAGACCACTGTGTTCGTGGCCACCAGGCTGCCTCAGCAGTGCACTTGAACATTTCCACAAATGCTTTCACTTCATCTTTGTGTCCCAGCTTAGTCAGATGGAACCAGGGACCCCAGCCGAAGACCCCAGAGGGGCTGGCCCCTCCACTGCCTGTTAATGTCATATCAGCAGGGGGCCAAGTGGCACCTAAGGCTTGCTGGAAACTGTGCAGGAGGGTGGCCTGGGCCTCATGTTGCTGCTGGGTGACTTCTCACAATAGCTGGGCCTGATGCTCCACCAGCCATTGCCAGAACTGTGTGAGATCCAACTTGCTCATGGTCTCCTCTGTCTTCATGCTCACAGGGACTGTGGCTCCCACCGCCGTGTCTCTGGTAGGCTGTTTGAGGCCTCAGAATGAGAGGGGAGGGTTTGGCTCATGCTGTTTCTTCTCCTCTGCTGGAACACCTTCTGCCATAGTCCTGGTGTCCAGCACACTTTTAACTCCCTGGCCTCTGTCTAGCAACCTTCCTTTATTTCCCCTTTCTGATCCCAGGTGCCAGCTCACTCCCTTCCCAAGGGAGCCCAGCCCCACCTATCAATCCTGCTCCTGGCCTTCTGGTCTGGTGTGACCCTGGCCGGTCCTTGGATCCTGCCTTCCTGCCTGTCAACATGGGGTGGGCCCACCTTCCCCACAGCTGTATTGGGGCTGGGCCTTGGAAGGCCATTGTCCTCTGTGCTGTTGGTGTTGGGCTCAGGGGCTCAGAGCTGGCAGCCTGCTCTGCCTGGTCTCTGGTCTCTGTGGAGGCTTGGCCCCGCACCGCTGCTTCAGGCATCTTTCACTGCACCTGGTTTGGGCTTGCTGCCACCATCACCAGGAGCTCTGCAAAGGCCCCTCTGTCTTCCTCATTGCACCCTGGCTCAGCTTGGGTAAGTGGTTGCTGCTGGGTAGCATCTTTGCAGTGGGGGCTGAGGGCCAGGCTGACGGAACTCCAGTGGCCTGCTTCCCTGGGTCCAGGGAGTTTTGCAGCTCTGAACCTGGACATCTTCGTTCTCAGGAATGTAGCTGAATGGGCTTTGCTTCAGATCTCTACAACTAGCTATGTACTGTGACAAACTTCAGAATTTCCCAACCTTGAGGAAGTAAGGAATGGAAGGAGTGGAAGAAAATTGAGGAGAATTGGGGAGTGGAAGCAAAAATGGCTTCCATATAGCTGTTATACCCTAGGTATTTCCCCCTGTCTATATGGTGAATATTATAGAGAGTAGTGGAAGCAACATAGAGCAGAGGTCTCTAACCTTATTTGATCCCATGGGAGCATCTGGAATTCCAACACAGTATGGTAGGCACAGCCACAAAAGGGCTGCCATAGCTTATCTTCAATGACACAGTGAAGATCCTTGTGCTGTGGAGGCAGCTGCTAGCAAAGCAATGTTTTTAAAATCCTGCACAGCAAATCAAATCTTCAGTAACCAATTAAAAGCTTCTCTGGGTGGAAGCCCTACCTGGCCCTATCCACTTTCTAAAAACATTTGGTGGGCACCAGGAAAGATGTCAGCAGGTGCCACATCACTCACAGGTACCATGTTGGAGATGCCTGGCCTAGAGCATCACTTCCTCTCCAAATTCCACCTTCCTTAAGCCCTCTCCAAAACCTCCTGGCATTTGCTGAAGCAGAATTGGGAGCCCTATGAGAAACTCATAGATGCTCTGGAGTTAGCAGAAGCACTTGGGACTGCAGGATCTCTTTGTCTCTGGAAATTTGAATTGGGGTAGTGGTCTGCTGCCTTGTAGGTAGGTCTCCTTGCCTCTACCAGTGCTCTACTGTTTGTTTGTGTGGTGGTGGAAGAAAGTGCTGTCAAGTCACAGCTGACTAATGGCAATCCCATAGGGTTTTCAAGGCAAGAGATATTCAGAGGTGGTTTGCCATTGCCTGCCTCCATGTAACAACCCTGGTAGTCCTTGAAGGTCTCCCATCCAAATATTAGCTAGGGCCAACTCCACTTTAGCTTCTGAGATCTGACAAATAGCCTGGACTATTTGTAAATAAAGCAAATACTTCAAGTACGCTATGAGTTTCCATTGCTCTCTTCTCCAAATTGAACCAACTTGGGCACTGCTCTTGGAATTTCTTACTGCTTGGAGAAGTGGGACATGCATTCTGTACATTCTTTCTGTACCCTAGGAAAGAATTGGGTTGCATAAGATCAAAGTATAGTTTTAAATACCTGAGGAGGACTCAAGGGAACAGAAGCAATTACCAAGGCACTTAGCACAAGGGATAGAGCACACACTGAGTCTGCAATATTGCACTAATATGTCAGCTCTTGACTTTTGACCTGACCAAGGGAAAGTTCCTGCATTGTTTTCTCCCCTTAATTGTTGCAACTAGTATATGTGAAACAGCTATTAGAGTTCAACTAAGCTTCTGCATCTCATATACAAATACAGCATTTATCCATGAATGTGCAGTTGAGGAACATAAAGTGTGTTTATCAAGATAAGTACCTGCATGTATGAATCATTCTCCAAGACATTCAGAAAATTTAGGAATAAGTTTAGGTATCTTTTGACAGCCACATTTCACATTTAGATAAATACTGAGATAAATCAAAGGGCATTAGTTAAAGTCCAGTCAAGAATCACATAAACAAGCTAAATAAGTTTTAGTGCAGGCAAGTGAGGAAAGGCTGAAGGCCTGGATTAAGGAGTCTGGTGTGCATACACCTCTGAATCAATAGAAAAGGTCATAGAGTTTCACAACTCTTCTCCTGATGTTTGCCTTGGATTAATCCAGTAATATACCATGCCTCCTGGTCTGCAGCATGTCTTTTAAGAAGAGGGATTACATCATCAGACACCAGTTGGTGATTTAATTCCTGCAGTGTTGCTAAACAGTGCCTTTTTAGCAACAAGCTTCCAAACATGGTATTTTGTCATATTTCATTTACATATAATATTGATTTTATAACAGTTGAAGGAATGTGTACTTTGGCCTCCTCTAGGAGGAAAAATAAAGAAGGCATCCTCAAAGGCTTATGCAATGCGAATTTTAGATTTAGGGTAAGTATTAAGAAACTTTCCTGACTATAATAAGCCAATTGCCTGGTGATGAGTTCCTCAAAAAGCTTTGAAATCTCAATATCAGAGGTTTGTAAGAACTGACATGACTAAAAAAAAAGAAGAAGAAATTATGGCTTACACATAGAAAGAGTTGTTCTTTATTTCAGAAACTAATGTCAATAACCAGCCTAGGATTACGTTTAGTAAGCCTATTTGTTTTCAGTGTATTCTTTATTAAGACTTTTTGTCATCTTGCCCCCTCCTCTTTTCTCACCTCGTGAGACCTTGAGTTTGGGAAGGAGCCTCAGAGGCACTGAGGGGAGGGGAGAGCTGTCTGCCTGCACAGTAAATGGAGGAGGGCCTCCTTGTCTCTACCTCCATGTCCGTCCTGCACAGTAAATGGAAGAGAGAGGAGGAGAAGGAAGAGAGAGTCTTTGTCCTGGTCTCCCCATTCCTTTCACTCTAAATCAGACTGCAAAGACTAACAAATCTTATCTATTCACTAATGTCATTAGTTTCTGTATAATAATGAAAATGATACTTTTAAAAAAGTTCATTTATACAAACTCCACATTTCAGTTTTAGCAAACCTTGACGTGATGAGGCAGTAATTCTGTCTACCCGAGTTTAGAGTTAAGCTTTATTGAACTCTGTGGGGCTTTCTTTTGAGAAAACAGGCACTTCTTCCTAAGTCTTTACCATATGATTTCAACCTGTATTCAATATAAATGTATAGAATGCTCAGTTTTTGTAATTTTCATTGCAGCTTTACCATATGATTACAGCCTGGTGAGCGGTCAAAATGGAGATTTACCTGGGACATCAATTGACGTGGTTAACACTATGTGGTTAACTTTATGTATTGTGGTTTAGCTTCACAGGTTCACATTCAACTTGTATTTGTACTGCATCCTTGAAGAATAATTATTTTTTTTATATAATTCCAAATAGAATTTTGTATGTATTCCTTTATTATAGTGTTTTTCAGATTTAATATTCTACACACACTGTGTGGCCATTTTTTGTTATACAGTCTCCAGGTAGTGGCTGGAAATCTCCTGGGATTACAGCTGATCTCTACACGTCAGATATCAGTTCATCTGGAGAAAAATTTGTTGGAAAACTGGTAAAAAATAGTTAAATATTCAGAGTTTGCAATGGATCTTTGTTCACTGGAGAGGAGGCAATAAATAAATAAATAAATAAATGCATTTTCTTTCTATGTAAAAAGTCTTTATTTCTAAAGGGAAGGGTACACAGGAAAGTCTACAAAACAACAAACAGTTAAGACTACATGCTTGCAACAACAGACACATAGATACTAATAGAGACTCTTTCTTTCTTTCTTGTTGACCCGTAGAAGGAAATCACCAATGATTGTCAGTAAATAGGCTTCAGTTTCCAGGGCTTTCTTAACCTTGGCTTTCTGCAAGGTTCCCTTCCAGGTCAGTCTAAACAATAGCACACAAGGTAAGGACATTAACCCTATAATGACTGACTTTAGACCTTGCAACACACATATTTCCAACACTCTGGAAGGTGGACTCTATGGCATTATATCCCATAGAAGTCCCTCCCCTCTCCAAACCTGCCCTCCTCAGGCTCCACCACGAAATCTCCAGGTGTTTCCCAGCACAGAGCTGGCAACTCTACTTTTTAGCATTGCAGGAGAGCAGCACCTGTTCTGATTCGAAGGCAATTATGTGCTGTCCAGTTCACACCATAATAAATGGATCAGGGAACAGGATAGCCTTGCTGCATAGGAGAGAGACCATTTTGCTGCATTTTTTGCTTCTTTTTAAATAGTTAGGTCCTTTCCAGTACATGCATTCTTAAATCGTGGTACATGCAGTCTTAAATAGTGATTTTAAATTCTGGTTTTATTATTGTTATTTTCTTCATGTTGTAAGCTGCCTTGATTTCCATAAGGTAGAGAAGCAGCTAATAAATGTTTTAAATAAACAAATAAATGAAATGAAACTGAGAGAACTCAACTTGCAGAATATTTCTCAGTGGAAGGTTACATATGTAACTGAGCTATGAAATGACATACTTTTAACTTTTGCACCTCCACCCACAACCACCACAATCCCAGAAAAGCCCATCCCAGGACTGCATGACCTGCATGGACTCACAGCCACACAGGCTGAGAAGCCACACCAGGGAGGGGGCAGAGGTCAAAACCACTCAGTTTTGTGCTACATTTGCATTTTTAAATCAGTTTTGTGCTGCTGTGACGCTGTCTTTGGCCGAATCTGCATTTGTCTTTCCCACCAGTGTCCCAGCCTTTTGACTCTGTCTTCAAAAAAGCTGTCCACATTTGATTCTTTTTCACACCTCAACAGTGCTAGCATACTTTCGCACATCCACATATGTTTATCGTCCTTTCGGGGCGGCTCCACTGTCATTGCTCCTCTGCACTGCTTTAAAAGAATCTTCTCCAAACAGCATTCAAACAAGCATAGAGAAAGACGGCATCACAGCAGCACACAACTGATTTAAAAATGCAAATGCAGATTCGACCGTACTCTATGCTCAACGGTGTCACAGCAGCACAAAACTGATTTAAAAATGCAAATGCAGATTCGACCCCAGAGTCAGAAGTGAAATGATATAGTTTCCAAGTGACATGCACCCGTCTAAATCATTCCTCAACAGTGCAATCCTAAACAGACTCACTGTAACCTAAGCCCACTGACTTCAATGGGCTCAGTTCTGAAGTAACTCTGCACAGGATTATACTGCAAGTGACTCACTTAGAAGCATCAGGGAAGATGTCAGGCATTTTGCACTTTGAGAAACACTGTCATAAAGTGCTGCTAGGTAACCCCATGTTTGTTTGTTTTCCACAATTGTAGGGGCTCCTACCCAAGGCTGTATCCTTATTATAAACCATAAAAGCATCAACTTCTCTTCTTCTTCTTCTTCTTCTTCTTCTTCTTCTTCTTCTTCTTCTTCTTCTTCTTCTTCTTCTTCTTCTTCTTCTTCTCCTTCTCCTTCTCCTTCTCCTTCTTCTTCTTCTCCTTCTTCTCCTTCTCCTTCTTCTTCTTCTTCGTCAGTGTGATTCAGGCCCATAGCTACAGTGGGGCAACTCGGGGCCTGGCCTCCTGACTTACTGCCAAGGCCCCCTGACTTCCCATCCAGCCCAGGTCCCCCAACTTCCAATTTTTTATTTTATTTGTGGTGCTCTGTTAGGGGTGTGTGGGGGGGGTGCCCCTGACTTATTTAAAGGCCCCCTGAATTTAAAAATCCTAGCTACAGGCCTGGTGTGATCTAGGATTTGGCACCCTAAGACTTGAGCAGCTCTCCTTTGCTATAAAGAGAAATACCTCTGAAAAGCCTGAATAGGTTACCTCTGCTGAATATGGCTCAGAAGCTCGTGGTTGGCTGTGGGACTAGGGCTTCAGTGCCCAGCTCAGTTCCTTGCTCTCTCCCATAACTTTTTCTTGTTTCCCGCATTCCTGCTTTTTTCTTCAACAGCCTCTTTACCAGCATAATCATTTGCTTTCTTTTGAAATTCATTTCCAGCCCATGAAAGATTCTTTAAAAATCAAGAGCATTTATGCATAGAAAAGAGTGTTTGAACCTGAATTCTATCTAGATTAAATGCAGTTCTACGGTATGTTATTGTAGAGATGAGGGGGAGGTTACAAGGAAGAAAACAGGAGCCCTTTGCATAGGTGAAAAAGTCGAAAATTTTAGAGCAATTTGGGGCTCTGTATAAATAAAATAATTGTACAGAAGTTGAGCTATTATCATAATAATCAGGTAATTTTCACTTACCCCACTCCCAATAGATGCTGTTTGAACTGATGTGGTGGGCTAACAGAGGCAAATTTATAATGCTGACTGTTGCACCATTTGTTTCACAGTAGGTCTTTGGTCATAGGTTTAAAAGGCATATTTGTGGCATTCGGGATAAAAGTTAGTCTCCCACCTCCATGTTACAAAGAACTGCTTGGACAAAGCTCCCAGTTGATTTCACGGTACAAATGTGCTTAAAAACACCAGCATTCTCCAAATAAGATCTAGGTTAGATATGCACAGTGAGAATCAGTCAACCAATCTTTATTGTGCCACTGTGAGTCACTGCCCAAAACAAAGTGACAAGTTTGTTCTCACACAACATACATCTTCACAGCATCAGTGACTCTGGAAATGGAGAAGTGATCAGACTAGCTTCCCCACTTCTTGTCTGATGACTGATTTCACACACAGAGAGACACTGCAATCTTTCTCTAGTAACATTTAAACCAAAGAATACACATCTTTCGTGAAAATGACTACTGGCAGCAAACCTATAAGCTCTTGTCAGGGGAAAAAAATAAAAGAAATGTTTTTAATGTCTCTTCACCAAAGGGAACTATTTTCTGGACTCCTCAGTACCTTCTAAGTAGATGCATTTTCTAGTATAGCAAATAACCTTTTCATGCACAATAGGCAAGCACAGTGGAGGGCATCTCGGGCACTTACATACAGAAAATCAGAGATCTTTGAAAGTGCAGCTAATGGCAGCAAGGGGATCTAATATTTCCACCCTCACAGGCTGCAAGGACCTCTCAAAACCTCCTCTATTGAATGGCTTCTTTTACTCACATGTGGTAGAGAAAAATACAGAAGAGCCTAAAATGGCAGTGATTATTGTTCACCTTTTAACAATGTGTTTTTAAATACAGCTTCTCTTCATACTGTTTTTTTTCTGGTTTATCTGGCTCATCTAATTGGTGCAATTGTATAATGGATACTATTTATTTATTTATTACTAGGAATAAAGCCCATTGTGAAAATAAATACAACGGGCTCTAGAAAGAGGGTCTGGGAGAGTGCCCCGGCTTTGGGCACTCAGTGACAATTTGCTGTGGCAATCTCTGCAGGGTATAATGACAGAGTCCACCATTTTCTCCAGAGGAACTGATCTTTGCTACCTGAAGAGCAGTAGTAATTTTGAGTGATCTCCAGCCCACTCCCAAGATTGGTAACAGTGGTTCCCCAGGAGGGAGTGGCTGGTTTGGAGGGTGGAGTCTATGGCATTGTACCTGTCTGAGGTCCCACCCCTCCTCAACACTCACCCTCTCCAGGTTCGACCCCTCAAATCTCCAGGAATTTCCCAACCTGGAATTGACAACCCTATCTCCCTCCCAGCCAACCATCAACCTACCTTTAGTTTTCCATCTCCTCCCCCCCTCCCTCCTAGAGACCACTTGTAATTTTGAGTGATCTCCAGCCCCCACCTGGAGATTGGCAACAGTGGTTCCCCATCAGGGAATGGCTGGATTGGAGGGTGGAGTCTATGGCATCGTACCTGTCTGAGGTGCCACCCCTCCTCAAATCTCACCCTCTCCAGGCTCCATCCCTCAAATCTCCAGGAATTGCCCACCTGGAGTTAGCAACCAGATCGGGACTGGGCAAAATGAGTTTTCTCCCAAAGGCCAACATAGGTGTGGAAAGGGCCTTTTACTGACAGAGGAGAAAGTACAGGTGCCAACTTTGATTAGGGAAATACCTGGAGATTTGGGGGGTGGATCCTGTGGAGGGCAGCATTTGGAGGTGTGTGTGGAAGGACTCAGCAGGGTATAATGCCATAGAGTCTACCCTCCAAAGCAACCATTTTCTCCCGGGGAACTGATCTTTGTCATCTGGAGGTCAATTGTAACAGTGGGAGATCTCCAGGTCCCACCTGGAGATTGGCAGCCCTAGGGAAAGTCAGCCGCACAGCGGGGAGTTGAAGAAAATGATCTGATGGTCGCTGGCCCACCTTGTTAGCCAGCCAGCCATGCTGAAGCTAAGCAGGAGAAAGAGCCTTTTTCCATTTATTCTGACAGGAAAGTGACCATTGGAGAGGGGGTTATGGGCGGGGGAGGGGGTTATGCTGAAAGTCCTTTGTTTTTTTACTCACAGAACCAAGCTTGGCTGCCTACCAACAGCCACTGAGGGGGCAGTCCCTCACAGGAGTCAAGAGAACTGTCTTCCTCAGGAGAGAGAGCTGTCTGCCAGGGGGAGTGGGTGGGGAAGAGAAGCAGACCCAGCACCCGGCCAATGGCACGTGAGTACTCTTGAGTGGCGGCTGATGGGCCAATGGCTGAGGGAGGGCATTTTACAGCCAATGGGAGCGCATGGAATCTTGAGAAACCAAAAGATAATTATTTATAAGGAGAGATTGCAGCTTCTGCCCCGCTCTACCCTGCAAGTGGGCTCAGAGTAGTTTACAACAGAAAATAAAAACAATAGAACAGTTCCATAAAAGATCTCAATATTAAGAATTAATACAAACAGGATTAAAATTTAAATAAATAATTTAAAATAAACAATGGCGACTCAGTGGTTTGACTCCTCCAATCTGTGCTGAACTCATGCCCAACAGAGGCAGTGGATCCCTCTGATGATATGTCAGCCGTTCTCCATGCCTATTGGTATGAGTAGTGCCAAGGAGGAGCTGAAGGCAGGGGAGGCTGATGTTACATGATGGCCACTGCCTCAATTGAAGGCCTAGCGGAACAGCTCCATTTTACAGGCCCTGCAGAATTGCAGTATGTCCCACAGGGCCCTGATCTCAACTGGGAGCATGTTCCACCAGGCTGGAACCAGGGCTGAAACAACCCTGGCCCTGATCAGGGCAAAGTGGATGTCTTTCAGGCCAGGGACCACTAGACAGTGCTGGTCGGAAGAGTACAAGGCTCTTCGGGGCACATACCGGGAGTATTATGTACTGAGATCGAGGCAGTATTTCAAACAAGTGATTTCTTTATTCAATTTAGAGCACAACAACACACACAGAACAATCCCAACTATATACAGTCTGAACCAGGAAAACCACACCTCCTGGAACAATAACATCCAATCAATGATTAGTGCTTGGGCCCAATGAGAATTGTTCCTCCAAATGTCAGAGTCATTCCGGATTTGTCTGTTTGCAGCAACAACCAATCCGGTTGCTTAGTTTAGGATGCTGACTGTCTATGGGGTTTGTGACCGAAGCTCATGCTTACAAAGCTACACAGATAACCCAGTATATAACAGGAAGAATACTGTTTCACTCCACACAGTCTAGCAGACTCCATGCATCTGTGCGAGGCAGGGCCTTGCTGAGCACCCCGGCATCTGTCCATCATCCTGCCCTATGCCAAACTTCCCACTTGGCAGAAAAATAACTTTCCCACTCTTTTAAGGGCCTTTTCCCCACCACCAGCCACGTTGCTGTCAGTCTGCTTAAAATATTCTCCAGAAGGCCATTAATACAGTTCCATTTCATGAACACAGAGGGACAGGGTCAAGGCGTTCTGAGCTTCCTCACTGCCTGGGAAAGCAAAGAAACCGCTTTCATTACAATATGTCTGTTAAGAATGTCTACTCCCTCTGTCATCCACCTGATACCAGTCCCCATCTCCCTGCCTCTCTCCCACCCCCACTCTTCGACAATGGAAATCAGCGTTACCAAGCAAGTGCAGCTAGCTGGAAGTTATCACTATCCAAGCCACTGACTTCACAGGAAAGCTTGCATACTGATCATTCATTCTGAAAAGCAGCATCTCCCTGTAGGTGCACATCTTGGCTGTAGTAGCAGCAGCTGCTCTTCCTGACAGCACCCACAACATTTCTCCAGCCCCCTCCCCCTCCTCTCCCTGCCTGTTCTTCTCCCATAGGTACTAGTACTGCAGATGCAACTCCACATTTCAAAGAGAGGGGGAGGGGAGTGTTTTTCAGGAAGTGGTGTGAATTGAGGTTCCATCCTTATAGCAGGAACAAAATCAGGGGAACCAGAAAAGGTGGCAAAGGGGGTAAAGAGGACTAAATTAGAGAATAGCTGCTTTATGTGTTTAGTGGGAGCCATATATTCTGATTTTATGAGTGTAATAGCGTTACTATTATACACTGAAATAGTAAGCTGCAACACTAAGTTATTGTTGATTTTATAAAAATTAAAATTAAACCGGATGCTATTGTTTCAGTGTATACCACTTTATTAGTGAGATCTTCCTTTGAGATTGTGAACATACTTTAACCACACAGTGGTTGGCTTTTGGAGAGCCAGTGTGATGTAGTGCTTGAGAGTGCTGTACTAGGAAATTCCAGTTCCCATTTGTGCTGTGGAAGCTCGCTGGGTGACCTTGGCCAGTCATACTTATTCAGCCTAACCTACCTCACAGGGTTGTTGTGAGAATAAAATAGAAGAGAGGAGAATGATGTAAGCTACTTTGGGTCCACATTGGGGAGAAAGGCGGAGTGCAAATGATTCAAATAAAATAAATTTTGGACTGTGAACTTTAGGACTGTGGACCAGAGCAACTGTCTGGACCAGAGCAACCTGCATATATATAGAGAATACCTCCACTTTCTCAGGGCACTGGCAGCAGCTGGGAACAAAGGCCAAAATGGAATGGTAGGGCCTGACAATCCTGGTCTGTGCCTCTTTTAAAAAGCATTTGTTTTGTAAACAGAACAGGACCTGGAAGAATGCAGATGGGTGGAGGGTTTCAAGGTATCCATCTGGTAAAGTAAAGGTAAAGGTTCCCTTGCTCGAAAGCCAGTCGAATCCGACTCTAGGGTTGCGGTGCTCATCTCCGTTTCAAAGCCGAAGAGCCAGCGCCGTCTGAAGACGTTTCCGTGGTCATGTGGCCGGCATGACTAAACATCAAGGCGCACGGAACGCTGTTACCTTCCCACTGAAGTGGTACCTATTTATCTACTTGCAATTTCTTGCTTTCGAACTGCTAGGTTGGCAGGAGCTGGAACTAGAGACAGGAGCTCACCCCGTCATGCGGCACTCACAGGTCTTGAACTGCTGAACTACTGACCTTCCGCAGCCTGCAGTTCAGCGTCTTAACCACTTGAGCCACCACAGCTCCGTGTATCCATCTGGTACCTTTAGGAAAATCACATCTAAGATTTATTTCTTCCTCACCTACACTGCATAAGAATCCATTTCAACTGGCACTTAGTCAGCTGAGTCTGTAACAGCAACAAAGGAGAAAAAGCAAACCTCCTGAATGTAGTCAATAGAAAAGTCAACAGCTAGTTGGCTCAAACCCATGTAGCTTATTAACTGCAGACAAAGTCCAATATCTGGGGAATAACTGAAGGCTAAAGTAATGGCCACATAATAGAGACTGATCTGTAGTAAAAGAATGTAACATATACATCCATAGGAATGAAGTTGCTTTTTGGAGATTGTCCAGGTGCAACCATTCACCAGCTGGAAGTTATCGCTAGCTACAGCTGAGCAAAATGGGAGAGTGAAGTTTGATATCTGAGGAGACCAGTCTGTACTCAAATGCACCTTTCTAGAAGGTCATTAGTACAACTGCAGTTGGCACACATCCAGATATTCACCTTTTTCTTGTTGTTTTTATGCTGACATGCAATGATTGTCTGGGACCTGATAGCTAGGTTCAGAAAAGACAAACTAGACAGTAAAATACTGGCCAAAAGACACAACTGGACTACATGAGCCCTGGGATGAAAAGTATCCTAAAGAAAAGAGTGCCTCTCTGCCTTTCTTTATCTGTCTGTAATTGGGATACAAGGGTGATATGCTGGATAAAGGTTTGAGCAAGTGAGTCCATCCTTCCTTCCAAGATTAAGAAAAAAATGGAACTACAGTATATGGATGAATAACTCACAGGGGACAGATATTGAACAATGTGAATATCACAGCAATTCTGTTATACAGATGTGGGGAAAACTACCATATTAGGTATGGATTTATTTCTTCCTCACCCTTCATATAACCTTAAACAGAGACAACTGAGGACTGAGAGCCAGTTTGAACTAGTGGTTAAGAGTGGTGGATTCTAATCTGGAGAACCTGGCTTTATTCCCCACTCCTCCACATGAAGCTACCTTGGTGACCTTGGGTCAGTCACAGTTCTCTCAGAACTCTCTCAGCCCCACCCATCTCACAGGAAGTCTGTTGTGGGGAGAGGAAGGGAAGCCAATTGTAAGCCATTCTGAGACTCCTTCAGGTAGTGAAAAGCAGGGTATAAAACCAGCTCCTCCTCCTCCTCCCTCTTCTCCTTCTTCCTGAGGATACCATCAGAAAATAGCAGTGACTCTAAATACAAACCTTTGTAAGGAATTAACAAATTTGAAGGCTCTAATTTTGTTTAGGGAAGGAAAGTGGCCGCGGTATGATCCTGTCTCATCAGATCTTGGAAGCTAAACAGAGTCGGTACTAGTAGGGGAGACCACCAAGAAAGACTCTGCAGAGGAAGGCAATGGCAAGCCACCAGTGCTTCTCACTTGCCTTGCTGGGGTCATTATCAGTCAGCTGTGACTTGATGGCACTTTACACACACTTGTTTAGGGAAGGAAGGCAGTCATGGTAATAGCCCTGTCTCATCAGATTTTGGAAGCTAAACAGGGTTAGTAGTTGGAAGGGAGCCCAGCAAGGAAGACTCTGCAAGAAGAAGGCAATGGCAAACCACCTCCATTTCCCACTTACCTTGAAAGGGGTTACTAGAAGTTGGTTGCAATTTGACAGCATTTTACACACACACACTTGTTTTAATGCGACTTGGGGACTTTTACTTGATTCGAGTACAGATCTCTACAGAAGCCAACTGAATATGTGAGCATCAGTACAAAGTGATCATTTGAAAGAATTTTAAGAACAGAACCAGGTGAAAACTGTGCTGAAATTTAATAGTTCCATTATGGCTTGAATAAACTGCCATATCTGGTTGGAACATCATGCTGGGTGGAATTTGCTGACAAATGGCCAAGTGCAGACTGTTGAAAGTCATGAAGGTATTTTCAATGAGGAAGGTTCCATGGGGCTGATTATGAATACCGCATAAAATGTTACTTGCCCCAGAGTCTTCTAGTGAAATAAATGTTCTTGTTCTTGATCAGAAAATCTGATGGGAAACCAGAATTGAAGGGTGCCTTGCGAGACGGTGTGGAAAACAGAAAGAAATACAGTTTGTTGGAAATCTAAAGAAACTCTTTCTATCATTGGACTGGTTCGTTCAAAACAGAAGTTAGATCAACATATTGGAAACATTAGGCATTCAAATACTTAGACAAGTTTGTAGACAAGCTGTTGGTATTCTTAATGACTTTGAATGACAAAGTTAGTGATAGGTTACAGTGGTAAATATATAAACTTTTCATAATTTTTGCAAAGCTTGTTTTACTTTATTTGTAATATCTTATATTTCTCTATTTCTTTGCAATATTTTAAAGGAATGTGGGGTCCTTTGGTGATATGCATTGCACGTGACCAGAAATGTGGTATGCCAGGCCCTGAAACTCTTAATTCCTGAAAGATGCACTTTGTACTCAGAATTGGAGTCTCAGCTGGGCTGTTGTGCCTGCAATAGATCTGCAGTGCTGTGCACAGGCTGATCTTAGGTGTCCTGATGTGATAACTCAGTAGCTGACAGGCATTTCTGCAAAACAGTGCGCTGGCACATGGCAGCATCCCCTGGGTGCCATTCTTGGAGTGAAGAGTGCTGTTGGTCTTAAAAGAAACCAACTGTCCTACACTTGCACATTTTAATATTTGAAGAGTTGTCCATTATAAGGGTTGGTGCCTTTCTGTGTTCCAACATGTACATATGTTGTTTCAACATGTACATATGTTTATAGCATAACTGGAAAACATAATTGAGTTGGAAAAATTATTCTAGGCTCAAAGCATATTTACCATATGTGAACACACTAGAAACAGATGCTGTGTGGCTGCTGAACCTCCCTGGTCTTATATCTGAATCAGGGATTGGCACCCATGGAGAGTGTTTTTTTAGTTCCCTACCCATAATAACAATAAGGTATAGTGACCCTCACTTTTTGCAAATTGTTTCAACTGCAGTATAGCAGAATTTACAGTACAGGAGTCTCAAAGCCATTATCACAATACTGGAGATTCCATAGGAGAAAGAATCAGTGTCTAAAGGTCATTACTATACATCATTTGTTTGCGGGATCAGATGCAGTTGAGCAATACAAAACCAGACACATGTGGCTTATGCAGGCATCCAGATGTTTCTAACTGGAGAAGACTATGAATGGGTGACCAGCTCAGTTTTTGTCTTCTGTACAATCTAAATTTGTTATCAGTTCCTTAAATTCATTGTGATTGTTATTAGGGAACAGGATTGATCCTCACAAATGTAAGCCATCCAAACCTCTACACCAAAGAGGTGTCAAGCATGCTCTGCTGTGTCCTGCAGCCTCAGTTTGCAGCCCAGGTGGAGAAAAGCTTTGCTGTGGTATGATAGATTTAAAAGAATTTCTGAAAGCTTTATAGCAAGTGATCTTCCATTAGTCATCCCAGGACTCAGATAAAAGCAGCAGTCTCTGGGAAAGTGTGTCCATGGATGAAATTTGCAATGTTTGAGAGAGAATGTTTCCTCTTGCTGTTCTTCTGGAGAAATTCCTGGAGACAGAGGAAGTTCTGTAATTTGGCTGCTGAGTACAGTATATTTCCATATTCTGAATGTGTCTGATGTTCTCATCTCTCTGGGACATTTTCTGCAGAGGCCTCAGTGCTTTAATTTGTTAGCAAAAAAACCAGCTGATAGTCCTAAATTCCTCTTTTATTTGGAGTTCCATTGTCCCTGCTTTCAGGTGACCATAAATGGATTTTCCTGGCAGTTTGAGAAAGGCAAATTATGTAGAAGCAACAGCCCCAAATAATCTGGGGGCTGTGCTTGTGGCCAGGGATGGGACATTCAGCTTCAGGAAGCTCTGTGGGATCCAATGCCCCCTGGCGGCTCATTGGATGAGCTGGTGAAGGACTGGGAACACCGGCTCTCTGAGGCCATCAACAAATTCGCTCCCTGATGCCCTCTATGCCCTTGCACCAAAGAAATTATCAACTTGTCCCTTTCTACTGGGACTTTCTCAGAGGTGTTGAAGGAGGCAGTAGTTCATCCACTCTTGAAAAAACCATCATTGGGCCCTATGGTCCTAACTAACGACCGCCCAGTGTTGAAATTACCTGGGTAAGATGGTTGAGAGAGCGATGGCCGAACAACTCCAGGCTTTCCTAGATGAGGCTTTCACCCTGGTCATGAGACAGAGATGGCTCTGATTGCCCTTACAGATGACTTCCGTAGACATCTGGATCAGGATGGATCAGCACTGCTGTTACTATTAGAACTAATGGTGGCATTCCATATGGTTGACTACAATCTATTGACCCACCACCTTGCTGACGTGGGAGTTCAGGGGACTGCCTTGAAATGGTTCTTCTCCTTCCTCCATGGTCAGGGACAGAGGGTGGTGCTTGGCAAGAGGGTCTTCCTGCGATGCCTACTGGAATGTGAAGTACCACAGGGGGCGATCCTCTTGCCAATGTTATTTAACATCTATATGCGCCCCCTCGCCCAGTTAGACCGGAGTTATGGGCTCGGTTGTCATCAGTATGCTGATGACACCCAACTCTATCTGTTAATGGACAACCATTAGTCTTCCATTCCTATGAATTTGGCTGCAGCTTTGGATATTGTGACTGGATGGTTGCAGCAAAGTTGGTTGAAGTTAAATCCATTGAAGACAGAGGTCCTGTACCTGGTTTGAGAGGGGCTGTATGGGGATGCCAGGTTCCCCACACTGGAAGGGGTGCTTTGGTGCCAGCCCAGATAGTGAGGAGTCTGAGAGTGACACTGGATGCCTCTCTCTCCACGGAGGCCCAGATTGCTGCAGTTGCCAGATCTGCGTTTTTCCATCTTAGGCAGATCAGGCTACTGAAGCCCTATCTTTCCCCCCAAGACCTAGTGATGGTGACCCATGCAATGGTCACTTCCAGACTTGAATACAGCAACTCGCTCTATGCAGGCTTGCCTTTGAAGCTGATCTGGAAATTACAACTGGTGCAGAATGCGGCGGCACACCTGCTGATGTCAACACCTGTGTGGGCTCACGTTAGTCACATTCTCTGCCAACTGCATTGGTTGCCAGTTGAGTACTGGATTCACTTCAAGGTGCTGGTTTTGATCTTTAAAACCTTGCCTGAAGGACACCCGTCTTGCCTCAACCAGGGCCAGGGCTTTCTCTGTCCTGGTCCTAGCCTGGTGAAACATGCTCCCTATTGAGACCAGGGCCCTGCGGGAACTTCTTCAATTCTGCAGAGCCTGCAAGACGGAGCTGTTCCACCAGACCTTTGGTTGAGCCAACAGGCACCCATATATGGCTTCCCTGAAGTTCCTGTCACCAGTCTGTCACCCATCTATTTACTGACCACTGACAACTGGCCTTTAACTCACTGCACCATCGGGCCAGAACTTTATACCAACTGACGTTATTTCAAGCTGTACCCATTGTTTTAATTGTTATAATGTTTTATTGTATTTTAAACTGAAATTGTATTTATTATAATGATGTTGCCCACCCTGAACCCGCCCGCCCACAGGATGGGAGGGATAGAAATGCAATCAATCAATCAATCAATCAATCAATAGGAAGTGCAGTGAATGGCAGTACATCAGGGGTGAAAGGTAGCCCCTAGGCTAGCCAACCAAAGCTGCAGGGCTGGCCGGGTTGTGGGGTCTGGGCCTTTGGAGTGGTCCCTAGGCCTGGCCCTTCCTAGTGGTACCTGGCATGCCTGTATAACAGTGTTGCACTGGGCAATCTTCCTCACTCTGCTCTGGCTCTCCCACCAACCCTCTTTTTGTGTGCTGTCATTACCGGTTGTGTATCAGTGTTGTGTTTTTATTATTCATCCGTCACAGCTTGTTGTGTGGTTTGGGCATTGGGACAGATCCTTTGGTGTGGGGAGGCTGTGCCTGCATTCCTGCCTCCCTGTTTGGGGTCTTGAGGGTGGAGCCACATAGCAGTATGCCCAGCTCAGGAGTGGGCTGCTAGCTCTCACCACCAGGTGGCAAGGGAATCACTCAGTGGCCGGTGCCCAGTTGGATCCTGGGGCTTGCCACTCCATGGTTTTCCCCTAGCAGGCAGGCTGGGGGAGTGGGTATACATCAGGCAACAGGCGAGTTCCCTGATATAGGATCTGTCTCCATGCTGTGTCAATGCTCTTGTGTTCAATATTGTGTTCAATAAAGCAGTGGCCAAATTTTCCCAAACACATTTGTGTGTCTGCTTCCTTTCTTGCTCTTGCCCCCTCATATCCACTTGGGCTGGCAATATCAGCTTTTTCAATTTCAAAGCTAATAATATGGTGAATATGGTGGACACTATATCAGCTAATGAAACCATAGGTGGGAAGGAGGTCTGTGTACCTGATCCAAAGTTCTGCTCCTTAAAAAAGGCTGTGAAGATCCAGTCACAGAACTTCTAGCATCATGACTACTTTGGCCATTCACTAATGGTTAACAAAATAGTGCAAGTACAGAATAATATGAATCATGAATTTGGTGGAGTTAATTATGGCTTATGCCTAAGTTTACATCACGGCTGAGATATGATAGAATCAAAGCACTATTCTGAGCTACATTTTTAGCAAAGTCACATATAGGACACTGGGTAGATGACAAGCTTCTGGTTAGGCATCCTGTATAGAACTTAAATGTCTGGTATTAGAATTAGCAATATATGAGGAGTTTCTCAGAGTAGCTTTATATTGACCCAGCCAAAGTCAATGTGAATTGCAAATGCCAAGCAGTTCTGACCAATATTTTCTACACTGTTGAAAGATTTTAAGTGGCTTTAGCACCTTTTCGGTTTTTGTGTCTTTCTGCCTACTGATGATACTGATCAGCTGCATCCTCCCCCCATATTCCTCAATCATTTGTCTCTTCCCCAAGCCCAAAAGTAATCTTATGGCTGACCAATAGGGGGCCAGATCCTGCAAGCTGTACTTTGCCTACAGCCTCTGTTGCCCCATCTAGGTCACGTTTCCTCTTTAGAGAGGGATAAAACTTTGCCCTAAGTAGAGCTCTATATGCAGAATAGAAGGTTACGAAGTGTCTGCCTCTTTGGGAGGTTGATTCTGTGCTTTCCCCACCTCTCTTAATGTTTGCTATGGGCCTGATCCTAGGCTGACACTTAAGGATGCTTTTGTTTCTCACCTAGAAGGGAAATGAGTATTGCTGCAGCAAAACAAAAGCAACTGTAATGCATGTCCCAGGGATTTGATTCTTGTGGGACTAGTGGCCAAACTCTCTCACAGATCGCTGCCTTGACACAGTGAGGAGGCTTGTGTGGTTCGATGAGGCTGTGAGTTATGCCATGGAGGGCCACCCAGGACAGACAGGCCACAGTGAAGAACTCAGACAAAACGTGATCCACTGAAGAAAGAAATGGCAACCAAGAAAATGCCAAGAAAACCCCATGGACAGTAACAAAAGGCTAAAAGATATGACACCAGAAGATGAGCCCCTCAGGTCGGAAGGTATCCAATATGCTACTGGGGAAGAGCAAGAGGGCAAGTACAAGTAACCCCAGAAAGAGTGAAGCAGCTGGGCCAAAGCTGAAAGGACACTCAGTTGTGGTGAGCTGATGCTGCAAAGATGCTGTGGTGAACCAATGCTGAAAGAACAATATTGCACAAGAACCTGGAATGTAAGATCTATGAATCAAGGTAAGTTGGATGTGGTCAAAAATGAGATTGCAAGACTGAACATCGACATCTTGGGAATCAGTGAACTAGAGTGGATGGGAATGGGCAACTTTAACTCAGAAGACCATTATATCTACTGCTGTGGCCAAGAATCCCGTAGAAAACATGGTGTGGCCTTTATAGTCAACAAGACAGTGGAAAAGGCAGTAATGGGATACAATCTCAAAAACAACAGAATAATCTCAGTCCAAATCCAAGGCAAACCATTCAGCATCACAGTAATCCAAGTCTGTGCCCCAACCACTGATGCAGAAGAGGCTGAAATGCCAGTCTGGTGTAGTGGTTAAGTGCACGGACTCTAATCTGGGAGAACTGGGTTTGATTACCCACTCCTCCACTTTCAGCTGCTGGATGACCTTGGGCAAGCCATAGTTCTGTCAGAGCTGTCCTTGAAAGATCAGTTCTCTCAGAGCTCTTTCAACCTCACCTACTTCACAGAGTGTCTGTTGTGGAGAGGGGAAGGGAAAGGGGTTTGTAAGCTGCTCTGAGACTCTGAGTGAAGGGCAGGGTGTAAATCCAATCTCTTCTTCTTCTTCTTCTTCTTCTTCTTCTTCTTCTTCTTCTTCTTCTTCTTCTTCTTCTTCTTCTTCTGAAATGGACCAGTTCTGTGAAGACCTACAATACCTCCTAGAACTAACACCAAAAAAAGATGTCCTTATCATCATAGGGGACTGGAATGCTAAAGTAGGAAGTCAAAAGGTAACTGGAATAACGGACAAGTTTGGCCTTGGAGAACAAAATGAAGCCAGGCAAAGGCTAACAGAATTTTCTCAAGAGAACACACTGGTCATGGTGAATACCCTCTTCCAACAACCTCAGAGGCAACTCTACACATGGACATCACCAGACGGGCAACACCAAATTGGATTGATTATACAATTTGCAGTCAGAGATGGAGAAGCTCTATACAGTCAGTAAAAACAAGACCTGGAGTTGACTGTGGCTCAGATGTGCTATTGTTTAGACTGACCTGGAAGGGAACCTGGCATAGAACCAAGGGGAAGAAAGCCTGTGAAAATGAAGCCTATTTACTAACAATCATTGGTTAATGCATTCAGGTGATTTCCTTCTAGGGGTCATAAAGAGTACATCGTGCAAAATGCTGGCCTGGATGAATCAGAAGCTGGAATTAAGATTACCAGGAAAAACATCAACAACCTCAGATATGCAGACAATACCACTCTGATGGCAGAAAGTGAAGAGGACCTAAAGAGGTATCTGAAAGAAGTTTGTAAGCCACTCTGAGACTCCTTTCAGTAGTGAAGGGTGGGGTATAAATCCAATCTCCTCTTCTTCTTCTTCTTCTTCTTCTTCTTCTTCTTCTTCTTCTTCTTCTTCTACTTCTACTTCTACTTCTACTTCTACTTCTACTTCTACTTCTTCTTCTTGAGGGTGAAAGAGGAGAGTGCAAAAGTTGGCTTGAAACTCAACATCAAAAACACTAAGATCATGGCATCTGGCCCCATCACTCCTTAGCAAATAGAAGGTGAAGGCATGGAAGCAGTGACAGACTTCACATTCCTGGGATCACTGCAGACAGTGACTGCAGCCATGAAATTAAAAGTTGCCTGCTCCTGGGGAGGAAAGCGATGGCAAACCTAGATAGCATAATAAAAAATAGAGATATCACCCTGCCAACAAAAGCGATGGTATTCCCAGTAGTAATGTATGGCAATGAGAGCTGGACCATAAGGAAGGCTGAGCGCCGAAGAATAGATGCTTTCAAATTACGGTGCTGGAGAAGACTCTTGAGAGTTCCCTGGACTGCAAGAAGATCAAATCAGTCAATCCTAAAAGAAATCAACCCTGACTGTTCCCTGGAAGGACAGATACTGAAGCTGAAGCTCAAATACTTTGGACACCAAATGAAAAGGGAACACTCACTGGAGAAGACCTTGATGCTGGGAAAGATTGAAGGTCAAAGAAGAAGGGGACGGCAAAGGATGAGATGGTTAGACAGTGTTATCGATGCAACGAGCATGGAATTATGCAAACTCCAGAGGACAGCAGAAGACAGGAGGGTCTGGCGTGATGTGGTTCATGGGGCCATGAAGAATCACATTCAACTGTGCAACTGAACAACAACAACAAAAGTGGCCAAACCAGATGCAATGTTTGTTACATGGTCACCACAGGGACTTGCAGCCATACTCTAGCATTTTGGGTTGCCAGGTCTATTGGAGATGTCAGCAGGGAGATGGGGGGGGGACATTCTGAGAGCTGGAAGAGTTGCCTCTCATGTGGCAACATCACCAGAAGTGATGTTACACACCGTGCCTACATCACCTAGAAGTGATGTAAGCAGGGCAGGGGCAACGCTCTGGTTTTTGAGGAAAACTCTATGGTAAGATCACCCTCAAACCATAGAATTTTGCCCCCAAACCAGAGCATTGTCCCCCCAAAGGCATTGATGTGCCCATGTCACTTCTGGGTGATGTAGGCATATTGTGCAATGTTGCTGTTGGGGGAGATTTCCTCTTACTGGCCAGCTGGCCAGCAGCAGGCAGGAGCCCACAAAGCCAGGCAATCCTCCACCCCCCAACTAGGGAATGGCAACCCTAGCTGCAGGGGCCTGATTCTGGTATGGACTATGGTGTGGGAGGGAAGAAGGGTTCCTACCATTCCCCTGTGCCATTTTCCCAACCCAAAATGGCATTGGAGGGGCTACACATGTGAGCAAATAATACCTTAAGCCATTTCAGCTCCAGAAAAAGCCCTCCCCCACACATACACACCATGGTCCTGATACAAAGCAGGCCTCTGTGGTGCTTTGCCACTAGGGACATGGAGCTGCAATATGGCCTCCAGGCCCTGTTGGGAATTTGTGTAAAATGTTGCAACTGGTTTGGCCCTGTGTTTTATTTCTGAACAATATGCAAGAATCTCAGAGGGCCCCACTACATATGGCGTTGGCTTTCTGTGTGTGGTTCTCTAAAAGTGTAATTTAAGAAAGTGGCCATAAGGCAAATGATCTGGATTGGGCTGCAAAACTCTTGTCTCCTGCGCACACACCTTTTCCCTGGGAGAAATTCTGGATCCCGAATGGCTACTAGACTTGGAGGGAGGGGTACATTATAGCTACTGGGGTTCATAGCAGCTGCCAGTGGGGTTCTCCTAGGAAAATCTCACAAGGGAAGGAGTTCACTCTTCCTGCCACACAGTCCTGATACATATAACATAGGGTTGCCAGACCCAGGATGGGAAATTTCTAGAGATTTGGGGGTGGAGCCTGGGGAGGGAGTGGTTTGGAGAGGGGAAGTATGTCAGCTGGGTGTAATGCCATATAGTCCACCCTCCAAAGCAACCATTTTCTCCTGGGTAACTATCTCTGTTATCTAAAGATCAGTTGTAATTCTGGGAGATCTCCAGGTCTCACCTGGAGGTTGGCAGCTCAAAACACACCCTGACTGTTTTTAACCTTAATGTCAGGAGATCCAGTCACAGACTTCCAATGTCACATGCAATTTGGTCCTTAGGTCAGTGTTTACTGTGCTGTCTTTAGTGTTGTTTGGAAGTGAAAGGTGTATTTACCATGAGTATTTTGGAGGTGGAAGGCTTGCTGTCTGATGGTCTTTCCCCTTAGTATGCATATGCAAAACGGTCTGGTGGAAGCCCTGGCGGACAGCAATATCGTAAGTTACCAGGTCTTAAAAACCTCCTCCTTGCAGTAATTTTTCTCCAAGTGATAACTAGACATTGTACCAGATCCAAGCTTAACATTTTCCTTCCCATACCCAGAGTTTATCTGACCCTGCTCTAAGGACAGTCGAGGTTACTATACTTCCTTAATCAGAATGTACAAGTGATTCACCCACAAGTCACAGCTGCAGGAATAAGTTACTCCATGTCACTGTTCACTTACCCTCCCGAACTCTATCACTCAGCTGTTTTCTGCAAACAGGGCAGCCGCTAATGATGTTTGGGACACAAGCAGTAAACAATTAAAAGCTTACTGTGCCAGTGATGAGCCCTGTGGCAAGCCAGCTTTGTAGACAGCTGCCCCTGAGTGCAGCAGCCTCCCAACCAGTCCCACGGCACTAAGAGGCAGGCACATCTGGCTGATAGACTCGGTGTGTTAATAGGCCAAATAAACTCAGTTTGGCATTTGGGCTTCAAGCATTAACCAGAAGGTAACTCTTTGGGGTTCCTGAGCCTACGGACAAAATGTGCCTTTTCGTTGCCAAAAGCTAGCCATAATTTGGGGAAATACGTGTAGTGAATGGAGTTCCAGGCTCTGTATCCTGTTCCCAAGCCTCCCAATCTCTTCTCTTCTTCTTCTTCTTTCTCTAGAAAGAATACTAAATGGACCAGACAGCCAATAGATTTGTAATTAGCCAGTGTGGTGCAGTGGTTAGAGAGTCAGACTAGGAACTAGGGGAACCAGATTTGAATTCTCTGTCATGAAAACTTGCTGGGTTATCTTGGGCCTAACATATCTCACAAGTTTGTTTTAAGGATAAAATGAAGGAGAGGATATGATGTAAGCTCTGCATTGAAGGGGAGGAGATAATAAATGAAGCAAAACACATAAAATAAATTATTCCCTAGGGGGAAAAAATCAAACATATCTTAAACAGTTGCCTTTTTGAAGAGGGAGCTTCCCCTTTCTTCTCTTACTTGCTAAACATACTTACAAAGAAGGAAAGCACCCATATTCTAGCTGTCCATCATACCATAAAGGCAGACGGGGGGGGGAGGATTTAGTTTTGCCATCTTACACAAGCAGTTTGATGGAAAATGCTACATCATGGACCTTTTAGGACCATTACTGTCCTGTCACTCATTGTCAGCTCCTGGCAATCTGTGCTTCCGGTACCTGTCAGACAGGGCAGGTTTGTCTGTTTTATCCAGGTCTGCAGAGGAATCGATCTGGAGCAGAGAAAGTCTCTGCTAAAGAGGAAAGTGTGTGGTGTGCGGCCATGGAATGTTGAACCCGAAAAAGAGAACTGTCACATATGCTGGGGTACTTTCCCCTCCTCTCTTCTCTCTTTCCCTTCTCCTCTAAATTGACTTTGAGTGAGGTGAAGCTGAAGGGACCCTCAGAAAGGCCAGGTCATTGATTGAAAGGAAAAGGCTTGACAGATGGTGGGGAGTTTGCAGTGGCAGCGGCAGCCAGCTCCAGGGAATAGAATTTGCTTCCCTGGCTGGCTATGTGTCTGTGTCTCTGATTATTTTGTGCGTTTTCATCTCTGCTGTCTGTATCTCTTTCTCAATCTGGGCTCCTCCGTGCCACCAAAATGCTTAGCTCACTCCATTGTCTGCGAGACTAATTTGCACTGTAAATCCGATGCTTATCTTACATGACAGCTTACTATGGGGTTTACTGCAGTCCTGAAGACAAGCTAAGTGGAGACAGTGAGGGAGTGTTTGCTGTGTGAAGGATGCGCTCCTGGCCTTGCATTCTTTCTATCTAAAAAGAGCTCGGGACACCATTGAACACATGAAGCTGCCTTATACTGAATCAGACCCTTGGTCCATCAAAGTCAGTATTGTCTTCGCAGACTGGCCGTGGCTCTCCAGGGTCTCAGGCAGAGGTCTTTCACTTCACCTCCTGCCTGATCCTTTTAACTGGAGATGCTGGGGATTGAACCTGGGACAGTTACCGCCAATGGCCTACCTCGGTGTTGGGGGAATTAGCAAAGGAGTCCAGAGGGGTATCAGGGACCACACACCAGTTTATGCTAAGGTCCGGTACAGATTTGAAGAGTAAATTAAGTGTTTTTTATTGAATTTTTCCCCTAATTAAAAGCACACTAAGCATTCAAAAGAGCAAGCTAAGAAAGCAGAGGTGATTGATAGAGAATAGAGGGGTTAGTTATGGGGTAATAACTACCTGTCCAGACCTTGAAGAGGACCTTGACGAGAATAGCACCAATGGCCAGCATTATGCACTATGGGAAGGCCCAAAGAAAAGACTCTGGAGGTGGAGTCAAAGTATAGGCGCAATCCTGAGTGCACACCTTGATGGTCATGTGTGTGGATGGATATAGACATCGGAATATGATGCAGACCAATAGGAGGTCTTGAGGAGTTTGTCCCAGGTGAAGACAAAAGATTACCTGGACCAGTCAGGGGTCCCAGAGGGTGTAGTACCAGGAGGAGCAAAACTTAGGTGTGACCAATGAGGTTTCAGAGGAGCAGAGTCTGGGTTCACAATAGGGTTGATGGGATTAGCCAGCTGAATGGGTTTGGTGACCACTGATGATCCTGCCAAGGCAGGTTGAATAGGTTCCCAGGTTTAGACAAAAGGTGGGAGATGGGTCCCTGATTAGCATCAGGAAGGATTACTAAACATTTGAATGTATGATTGGTTTATCTTGGTATCCTGAAGGAAGGAGCAGGAAAGACAGCTATGAAGACAAAGGATTCTCAAATAGACATAGGTGCACACAAAAGGGCTAGGTGAAGTTCTGTAGACAGAAGGGCTATTTGCCAGGTGGCCTCTGAATAGCCTTTAGAAATATAGATACTTTACCTGCTCGAACCCATTGTTATTCCATAAGCATACCTCTGCTGGGTGGAGGGGGAGATTAGAAATTGCCTTGGACGGCTGCCTTGTGTCACCTGAAATTAAGCCCTTTTTCAGAGCTTTTGACTAGCTCTGTGTTTCAGGCCAGGAGTGTCTTCCTTGACCTGAGTTTGTGGGTCTCTGGTCCAGGTTAGAAGTGGGGTGCTCTGCTGCTTAGGGCTACCTACAAGTAAGGCAGCGCCTCTGGGCTACAATGCCAAGCAGATGCTCTGCCAGTGAGCCACAGTGTGGTATGTAAAATATCTCCCTGACAAACTAGATTTTTATGTGTAGAAGTCTTTTTCATGGGGAGCATCAGTCATGTGCCCCCCCCTTCCTGTGATTAACCACCATTTTCCACTTTAGTGAAAAAGAGGCCATAGGTCCCAAAAATGGGAATGTCTGTGTTTAATTTTTCACTCTAGATGCAAAAATGTCCGAGGTCAGCAACATATGAAATTGGGATCTGGCACCAATCTGGACTTAGGGTGACCTTGAGCAATGAGTGGTAATAGGCTGACCCAGTATGGCTTATAGTAAGTGGGAAATGTTGGCATTCTAGCAGCTTTGGCTAATGCAGGCATGCACTACTAACAGTAAGCTACTGCCAGGTTCAAGGGTTAACTTGTATCATCTATGTAGGAAATGCTGTGTAATTCTATGGCTGCCCACAGCTACAGCTGCAAAAATAGGCTTTGATACCACAGGCAGCTTTAAAAGGCCAGGGAGTGTAGATAGAAGCACATAGCCAGGGTTTCCTGAAAGACTCTATGGTGAGACCTAGAAGGATCTGGATCCTGGGAAGCTTTTTATGTACTTGCTTTTGAGAAAACCAAACATTTAAAAAAGACATTATGAATGTGTCTTAGTGCAGAGTAACCTTACTTTGGGAGAAAAATGAGCCACCTGACCTCATCTTGTCTAGTTGATCAGTTCCTGTATTCTTAGTTGCCACTCTGCCAATGTATATGAAGGAATGAGAGTATTGGGATATTTGGTTAATATGGGCCCCAGTCACACGGGCAGGATACTCCGCAGGGGACGGGAGGCTTTTAGTGGCAGAGCAAAAAGAAGTGCAGTAGCGGGATCTCATGTCCCCCCATGGCTCTGTCTGCAGGCCTCCAGCAGCCAATCAGACCAGCAAGGCAACGCAGCAGGACCGGCAAGGCAACGCAGCAGGACCACGTTTGTGCGCATGCGCCCAATGCCGACGGCTGCTGGAAGTGACGGGCTACCAGCACGTCTCCGATCAGACACCCACCGGTGCCGTACATTCAATGGAAGATAGTACTGGTTAGCTGGTAGTTTTTAACTCCGCTTTTTCCTCAGGAAGCCGTGGGTTTGCCACAGGAGTGCTATGCCTCCCAGATGTGCCAGTGTGATCGCGCCCAGAAACTCCGCAGAGCTACCGTGCCTTCGGCGGGGCATATGCTCCATGTGACCGGGGCCATAGCAGAGTTTGCCCAGTCATAGAACCATGATAATGAGTGCAGGAAATAAATCTCCCAAGAAGTATATTGCAAAAAAGGTAAGCTTACATTTTGTATATTGCAAAAAAGTATGTTGCAAAAAAGTACGCTCAGGGTCTGGTCACCTGGAGGATTTGCTGCATGACAGGGATGAATGCCGGGTGGATTATACAGGCGCAATCACATGGAAACATCTGGCAAGTGTGGCACCCCCGTCTCCAACCTGTATCATACCACCAAAGATCCGGAGTTAAAAAGTACCTGGAAAAGTCTACTATTAAATGGGTTGCGACGGACCGCTGCCAGACTTCCTTCGTGTGATCGCTCCAGCACGCTCCTCTTGCCTCGTTGGAGTGCGCCAGAAACACCTGCAGACAGGAAAAAATCTGCTTCACCGCTGTTGCGTCGGATCATGTAATGGCGGGGCAAATTGCGACGGCACAAAGAGCCACGCCTCCACCCTGCGTTATCTGCCCCATGGGACTGAGACCTTATTCTAATAGATCCAGTTCACATTCAGGTTGCAGTCAAAAGAAGAGAAAGAAGCCTAATCTACGGAGTACTTTCCCTGTCACAAATGGCCAGCTAATCTGACATCACAGGTCTGGGAGTATGAAGGCATTGTATCTACAGGAGAGGCCTGCAGAGACATGCGTCTCCATGGAAGGCTGTGTGCAGAGCGAGAGGACAAAGCTAGAGAGAGAGAGGAGAGGTTAAGACAAAGAGAGGCATCCCATTCAAGGAGATAATGCCTATACTCACTTAGAGCGAAGTAGCAGCCCCCAATGTCCCGGCATGCTGAATTGCTCACTCCAACACTCCGTCTCGACTCTGTGTGCTGTCAAGGTTCACAACATTCAGGCCTTGGTATTTGTTTCTTGGTAGCGGTTTGGTACATATATCTGCTTTCATTTTCTCTGTGGGACAGTAGTGTAGCTTAATAACTCCTTGTCCCTGCTGCAGGACCCTTACATACTGGTTCCTAATTCCAATGTGCTTTGTCCACGTGCTGTTCCTTTCTGAAAGAGAAAGTGCTGTACAACTCTGGTTATCCTCTAGCAGTTGAACTGGCAAAGATTCCTTGGTGTCAAAATCCTCCAGGAACATTATAAGCCACTCTAATTCTCTGCATGCTTCAGAAGCAGATGCAGATTCTGCTTTAGATGAGAGGGCAACAATTTCTTGTTTATTTATAGCACCAATTTATAGCACCACCCCCATAGAAAAATACATTACTGATAGTGGATCTTAGGCCTGATCTTTCTCCAGCCCAGTCTGTGTCAGCATATCTCGGTTGTGTGGGATTGTTAGTTGCTGGCAGTCCCAGTTTAAAATGTGCAGTACCCTTTTAGTACCTCGTCATCACCCTATTAACTGCTGTCCACTCTTTTGCGGTGAATGTGCTAACTCTTCTGGATAATATATTTATAGCTGTTGCAATAACTCTCTACTTATTATTATCTGGCAGTGGTTCATTGGGTACCTTTTCTTTGTAGAAGCCTGACTCCATTGGTGTGGGTATTGGATTAACACCTTCCAGGTCCAGGCCTTGCAACAGCTCCAGTATCTTCTGTTCAATCTGAATTTCCAAGTAAAAGTTAGCATTGCCTAGGTGTTTTGACTTCTACTTCCTTGTTTATTTGGGATATAATCTCAGCACAGTCATTTTGATTTTCATGGCAAATAATCAGATTGTCAACATAGGTCAGAATAAATGTCCATCTTCCATATTTGTGTCTACTGAAAAGACAGGGGTCAACTTTGCCTTGTCTGACACCCTGATTGAGTAGCATCTTGGTCAGCTTATTCAACCACACTTTTGCAGTTTGTTTAAACCCATAAAGCCCCTTTTGAAGTTTACAGATGAAGTGTTTTTTCTTTTCATCTGTAAACCCTGGTGGCTGTTTCATGTATAATTCTTCCCCTATTTCACCATGTAAAAGGTCAGTCTTAATGTTTAAGTGTTCTGGTTGCATGTTTCAGGAAGCTGTGATGCATAGGAGTATCCTAATTGGGGAATATTGTACAACTGGTGTAAAAGTTTGATCATAATCTGATCCATAAATCTGAGATAATTTTTTTTGCCACTAGTCTAGTTTTGTATCTCTCACTGTCTCTTTTTGCATCCTGTTTAAAGATCCTCTTACACCCAATGGCATTTTTATCCTTAGGTAGTTCAGTGAGAATCCATGTGTTATTCTTATGCAGTGCATCCATTTCTTCTTGTGCTGCTTTCCTCCACTTGCTTGCTTCTTGCTCAGGCATGCGCTGTAGATACTGGTTCATGTGGTAGCAACATCCTTGCAAGGTAGGCTAATATCTCAGAACTTCCTTTTGGCCCGTGATAAGTTTCTGAGGTTCAGGATCTCATCTGCCTCTTCAGCAGTGTCCAGCTGCTCTGGCTCACCTGCTGGTTCAGGAACTTTTGCCTTCACCTCTTTTTCTGGTTGACCATCTGGCTGTGTCTGTGCAGTGACTTCATCCACTGGGTCTGGGCGATATACCACCAGCTGGTTGTTGTCACCATGTTCCTCTGGATGGTTATCTGTCGCAGTGGTCTGATTGTTCCTTGGTCACTCATCAAACTGCACTACTCTGCTTGTAGCAATTTGGTTAGTGTTTGGGTGTAGAATTCTGTATATCTTGCTCTCTAGAAAATAGCCTATGAAGATGCCTTCTTCAGCTCTGGGTTCTAGATTGGATCTTTTTTCTTTTGGTATATGAGCATAGGCCTTGGATCCAAATACCCTAATGCATTCTGTGCTTGGCTTTCTGTTATGCCATAACTCATAAGGAGTTTTCTCTGTGGCTTTGGTTGGCAATTTGTTTTGCAAGTTAACTGCGGTGATTGCAGCTTCTCCCCAGTGCGTGTAGGGAAACCCAGAGTCAATTACCATGCATCTGACTATGTCCATTATAGAGTGATCCTTGCTCTCAGTAACCCTATTCTGTTCTGGTGCTCCTCTCTAGATGCTGCTCCTCTCTAGATGTGTACTTACCACCATGGGCAGACTGGATGACTTGGGGGTTCCTGTGGAACTTCTTAGAAACCATGGCAACATAGTCTCTCAGTTTCTGCTCAGTTTGCAATTTTTCCTTCAGAAAATAACACATAGTATATCTTGAAAAATCATCAATGGAACATAACAGATAAGTATTCCTGTTATT
This sequence comes from Gekko gecko, assembly GCA_029375565.1. NCBI lineage: Eukaryota > Metazoa > Chordata > Lepidosauria > Squamata > Gekkonidae > Gekko > Gekko gecko. The sequence goes on from JAPDNY010000003.1 coordinate 154,312,974, forward strand.
TCTGATTGATGCTGGTTTGATAGGCCCATATAAGTCACTGTGAATTAGCTCAAGCAGTTGCTTAGAGCATCTCTGACATTGTTTGGGAATAGACGGACAAGTTGCCTTTCCCTCTATACAACTTACACACAATTGATTATCATTGGCACATTCACTTATATTACTACTTGTTACCAAGTCTTTTGTTTATAGTTTCAAGATAGCTTCTGGGTCACGGATTTCTTTCTATGGGAGGTTGGTCACTGCAACAGCTTCCTCCTTCCTTCTGCCTGAGTCACGTTATTTTCTCCCCTGACAGAGTCTTCTGGGACCATGATTCTCCCAGAAGCAAGGGGCAAAAGCACTGCTGCATCCCCATGTGACCATCTGTGCCTGAGCTATGGAGAAAGAACCCAGAAATAATGGGACCAACCATTGCCTTGAGGAACAACACCACAGGAAATAAACACTTTCATTCCACTCTGTTCTGTTGTGTCATTAATGTTCTGTTGCATCATCTAGCCTCGGATTGCAGGTATAAAAGAGGTGTTGTTAGCGTTGGTACAAGTGGTAATGTGAATTATGCATCATAACCATGGGGTTCCAGAATCTTTTCCATAGAAGCTTATCCTGCTCATGTTCTGCCTGGCTATAACCCCACTCAGTGGAATGCCCATAATCAGTTGCAGTATGCCAGATCTGGGAGACATGAACTCTCATTTTCGGGCTCTCTTTCTGTTCTAGTCCCTCCCATTTCTTACACACACTTCATACATTCTCTTTTTCTCACTTTTTCCTCTGCCACTGGAATTCCCTCTTTCATCCTCCTCCCTCAAACATGCATCCATTCATAGTGGCAGGAAGGAGAGGAATACTCTTAACAACAGACTGAAGAAAAAACTGGAGCTTTAAGATAGCTTCTGGGTCACAGTGAACAAATGTCCTGTGCCAAAGCTCCAGGGACTTGTGATCAGTGGTTGTCTTGGCTGTATGGGTCTTTGGTTTCTGGCACTCTAACTCAAAGACTCCATTTCTAAGAGCACCCATGGAATATAGCTCACCTTGGTGCAAGACAGTACATACATTATTCTCCAAGTGTATGGCCAGTCCTTTTTCTGAGAGTGTGGGCACACTTAGCAAATTTGCCTTTAGATCAGGAACAGGGATGGGCACAAACTGGCTCACAAACTAAAGTTCATCATGAATTATGGCTGGTTCATGCTTTGCAAAGTGATGTTCATGAAAGGGCAACCGGCATGAACATCTCACAAACTTTGGTGTTGTTTGTGGTGATTTGTGGTGGTTTGTGAATGAATACATTTCTAGATAGACTGTCCCAATTCAAACTATTTACAAAATTCCAAGGCAATGGGGGGGGCAGAATTCTCCAGCCTTGGAAACACCAATAGGAGCCCTCCAAAGCTTAACAAGCACTTCTGGCTACCACTAACAGAGTTCCTATTCTGCTCTATGGTATTAGAAAGCTATATATCAGCCCAGTCCAGCCCTACACCTTTTTGTTTGTCAGCTGTTTGCAGAGAGGCAGGGAACTTGTTAAAAGCCAACTAGCAGAGCACATTTATTCCTTCCTTCCTGATTGTGAACTCCTCTTCCCTTCTGGGGTTGGGTGTTAGGTAGACTCAGGGATCTCTGAGCCACCCTGTCACCCTGCTCACACTGAGCAGTGGGGCTTAGCTACTGGGTTCCTTGGCTGAGTGAGGACCCACGTTTTATACCCTCCTGATTGTGACCTGATCTCCTTGCTGGGTTTGGGGTGTTAGGTGGACTCAGGGCTCTTTGTCACATTGTCTCTCTGCTCACACCAAGCAGTAGGGCTCAGCTACTAGGTGCCTTGGCTGAGTGAGCACCCACATTTTATACCCTCTTGATTGTGAACTCCTTTCCCCAGCTGGGGTTTGGGTGTTAGGTGGACTTAGGGCTTATGGCCATGCAAGAGAGGTAGGACCAGATGACAGCCTTGTGTGACCAGTACATCGGGGAATCAGCGTCGGCAGTCTCAGGGAATTTGGCGAGGCACTCCCTCACCATCACCTCTGCCAAATCCTCCACCAGTGCACACCTGGCATCCTTGCCACTGCTGACCTCCCAATTCACAACTGACAACCATGAATGGGGCCTCTCCCTGGTTGGGCATTTGAGGCAGAGGTACTGGGCTGCAGCTCCTCCTCCTCCTCCCCAGCCTCTTCCACTCACTGTTCCCTCTGGCCACATCTGTTGGCCTATAGCCTCCGCAGTCTTTGCAGAGCTTATACTTCCATTGCAAGAGCTCTGCATTCAGGAGAGCAATGTTGCCATTTATCCAGTGTGTAGAAATGTTTCCAAACTGTAGCAAAAGGATTGGAGAAGGTGGGAGGCACAGCTGCGCTCTGGTGCTGGGCTGGGAGGGACCACAGAGGGGTGTATTCAAGGTGGGAGCAGCAACGAGGAGATAGGATGTGGAAGAATGCTTCCACCCACCCTCTGAACCACTGCTGTCAAGGTCCTCCTCTCCAGAGAGTGGTAGCAACTACTGGTGTCTCTGAACAATGCTGCTAACAGCAATATTGCCTCTGTGGAGAGCCCCAGGGCCTCAAACAGATAAGGGCAGGAGGCTCTGAGACTTCTCGTGATGTCCTGCTAGGGCCTGGCTCCAGTGGCCTGGCAGGATGGGTTTGGTGCCCAGAGGTGAGGGCATGTGGTACACAGGGGGTGGATGACTTCTTCCACCCACAACGAACACCCTTCACACGGTCACTCCCACTTTCACCCTCATGGCACACAGAGGTGTTCACACTCAGGAGGGGTGGGAGGATATAAATGTGGGAGACCTTTTATGTGGGTCCATAACTGGGACCCCTGAAATATAATCTGTCCCCAACTTGGAGAGATTATAGAGGAGCCAGTCCTAACATCCACTATGGAAGCAACCCTAGAGGCACAACTACTACTTAGGAACATACTTGTTATAGTCTCTGTGCATTATTTCAGTATATGAATATAATGTCAACACTTCATAAATATTTGGTTGGGCAGGAAACTGTACAGTATTTCTTTATTATGCAAGACAGTTTGCATCTCTAGTCTCTTTAAATGGAAAGCTCTGATTTCCACAGGTCCGGTCGGGCTGAGGAGCCTGCCAAGCTATCAGGGTAACTTTGGGGAGCTCTTGTCAGAAGTCTTGCCATGTCTGCCTTTCTCTCCTTCCAAATCTGCCTTTAGGAATTGTGGGTGGCCCAGCCAGTCTGACAGGTGTTTCCTTACAGAGAGGAAGTGGGCTGTTGTCAGCTAGGCCTCTGGCTGTTCTAGCTGTCATGGGTGTGAGGGGGGACTCTGGAATTTTAACTTTCATTTCTGCTGTATTCCCAGTCTTATTTTATCCATGTAACTGAAGTCTTCGACCTTGAGTGTTCAGTGTACTTTTCTCCTGAGAATAATTGCTTGGGCGGGTTTCTAACTAGCCTCTGATTGGACCTGAGCCATCAGGGAACCCTCTTGAATAATGTATATCTGCTTACTTCATGAGCTTTAGGCTAGTTTTAACACTGAAAGTGCCATGATATCTGCATACTCCCAATGTCTCAATAAACTTTACTTCTTTGAATGAAAGCTGTTGGGAACTGATTGCTGCAGGAGTCTGAAAAAGTATCAGAACTCCTTTTTGTTCCTGAACTCATACCCTACCCTGGCTGACGATGATAACAGGAGTCTACCACTCACCGCCACCACTGTGATGACCACAACAGTGGGTGGGGACCCAGGAAGATTTGGAAGAATCTGGCAAGAATCATATTCCTGGTCTTATGCCCCAGGCTGCACCAAAGAGAGCTGGGCGATGACTCCTGACCCAAGGCTACCTGTGTACGAATGGTGCTATGGCAGCCATTACTCGGAAGAGTACAGGAAGGGGGCTAAGAGTGAGGAGACACAAATCGAGCAGGTGCGGCGAGAACTCCTGATGCAGAATGAGGAGCTATGCCAGGACATGCAAGAGATGGTATGGATGCTGTGAAGCATGAGGTGCGTGCACTCCTGCCCCATGGGGAGAGAGGAAAAGGCCAGGACCCACCGCATGACAGGGCACAGGTTAAGGATCAGGTGGGAGGTGTGCCTATTCCCGTTAGCCCCCTGGGGGGCCCAGGTGATCAGCACCCTGCTCGGTTGCCGGGTTCCCCCGTGCCACTGGCACTGGTGCTCAGACCCAATCGGCCCCATGAAATGTTGGATGCCACTTTCAACAGGGATTCCAACAAGCTGCCCTTCTTCCTGCTGCAAGTGCAAAAATTCCTAAGGGACTGGTGTCCTCGGTTCACCATTGATGAGCACCGAGTGGATTATATTGGGTCACACCTAAGAGAGCAGGTGGCCGATTGGCTTGTGGGTCTGCACAGTGTTAGAGGTCCTGAGCTCTATGATGTCATGGCTTTTATGTAGGCCCTGTGACACCAATATGAAGACCCCCTGGAATTAGACAAGGTGCAAACCCACCTGCAAGTCCTGAGACAAGGAAATAAGACAGTACATGAGTTCTCTGATAAATTCAAGATGTATGCGGCTAAAGTACAAGGATGGCTTGAAGAGGTCATGATTGAGCAGTATCATATCGGACTCAATCACCAGATCCTGGAGAGGGTCCTCAACTCCACCAAACCATTGACCCTAGCTGGTTGGATCTGAGAGACCAGTGATGTGGAAAACCGGCTCAACATGAGCAAGATGTACATGCCCAAGTTGGCCATGAAGACACTGGGGGGGGGAGGAGGCCAACACTCCAAGATTGGTGCATGAAGCAAGGAGTGTGCCTGCACTGTGGTGCACCCGGGCACTATGCTGCCTTCTGCCCAGCCAACCTGACACCTCTTGGAGAAAAGGCCCCTGAACGGTGGGGCTTGGAGACACTGTCAAAGCCAGGAGGCGCATGAGCCAAGCAGATGAGAGCTCTCCAGCTGAATGCCACCCCAGACAGGGCTTCATCCAGTGGAGATGAGAGCACCCAGCCGGTGGGAAAAGGCTGGGACCTGCTATAAGAGGCGCAACCCAGCAGGTCTGAAAGCCATCGGCACCGTGTTCAGTGAGCAACACCCTCCCCTTATTTTCCATGACTGTGTCAGTAGTAAACCCAGAGTTCGGTACCCAAGTGAGGGTGATGGCCCTAATTGACGCCGGTTGTGCAAGAGACTTAATCAGTCCTGCCATAGGGGTTCCAGTACAAACTGGATGCAGCCTGAGCCACTCATCTTCACCCAAATGGATGGCTCTGTCATGAAGAAGCCTTGTAAATATCAGACTGTACCAGTTATCGTGGGTACGGGGCACCACTAGGAACAATGGGCATTCATGATCAACCCAATGGCCCACTTCTCCATTGTGTTGGGGAACCCCTGGCTAAGAGACTATGATCCTTATATACAGTGGAGTGCAGGCACACTACATTTCCCGGACTCCAAATGAGATGATCATGAGTGAACTATTGAGGCAGACTCAGCATGGGTTCTGTAAGGGAAGATCTTGTCTCACTAACCTGTTAGTGTTTTTTGAGGGAGTGAACAAACATGTGGACAAGGGGGACCCAATAGATATTATTTACCTTGACTTCCGGAAAGCTTTTGATACAGTTCCTCATCAAAGGCTCCTAAGTAAGCTCAATAGTCATGGGATAAAAGGACAAGTCCTCTTGTGGATCAAAAACTGGCTTATAAATAGGAAACAGAGAGTGAGTATAAATGGGAAACTCTCTCAGTGGAGGGTGGTAAGCAGTGGGGTACCACAGGGATCAGTACTCGGTCCGATGCTTTTTAACTTGTTTATTAACTATTTGGAATTGGGAGTAAGCAGTGATGTGGCTAAATTTGCAGATGACACGAAGTTGTTCAGGGTGGTGAAAACCAGGGAGGATTGTGAGGCACTCCAAAGGGATCTGTTGAGGATGGGTGAGTGGGCGTCAACGTGGCAAATGGGGTTCAATGTGGCCAAGTGCAAAGTGATGCACATTGGAGCCAAAAATCCTAAATATAAATACACGTTGATGGGGTCTGATCTGGCAGAGACTGACCAAGAGAGAGATCTTGGAGTCGTAGTGGATAACTCGCTGAAAATGTCTACACAATGTGTAGCTGCAATAAAGAAGGCCAACGCTATGCTGGGGATTATTAGGAAGGGAATTGATAACAAATCAGCCAGTATCATCATGCCCCTGTATAAATCATTGGTGCGACCTCATTTGGAATACTGTGTACAGTTCTGGTCACCACATCTCAAAAAGGATATTATAGCATTGGAAAAAGTGCAGAGAAGGGCAACTAGAATGATAAAAGGGTTGGAACACCTTCCCTATGAAGAAAGGTTAAAATGCTTGAGGCTCTTTAGCTTGGAGAAACGACGGCTGAGGGGTGACATGATCGAGGTTTATAAGATTATGAATGGGATTGAGCAGGTTGAGAAAGAAGTACTTTTCTCCCTTTCTCACAATACAAGAACTCGTGGGCACTCTATGAAATTGCTGAGCAGTCGGGTTAGAACAGATAAAAGGAAATACTTCTTCACCCAAAGAGTGATTAACATATGGAATTCACTGCCACAGGAGGTCGTGGCAGCTGCAAGCATGGACAGTTTCAAGAGGAAATTAGATAAACATATGGAGCAGAAGTCCACCAGTGGCTATTAGCCACAGGGTATAGAATGAGAACTCTCAGTCTGGGGCAGGTGATGCACTCTATTCTTGGTGCTGGAGGGGGCAGCAGTGGGAGGGCTTCTGGTGCCCTGGCCCCACTGCTGGACCTCCTGATGGCACCTGGTATATTTTGGCCGCTGTGTGACAGAGTGTTGGACTAGATGGGCCATTGGCCTGATTCAACATTGGCTTCTCTTATGTTCTTATGTTCTTATGTTCTTATGAGTGGAAAGCTGAGTGGGGAGAAGTGCCAACCGCACTGCCGGAGCAGGCGGGTTTGGCTCAGGGAGAGTTCAATTCAATCCCGACTGAGTACAGAGACCTAGCCCAGGTATTTGAGGAGGGCAAAGCAGACAAGCTTCCCCCCATCATAATGCAGACTGTGCCATTGAAATCCTACCAGGGCATAAAATGCCAAAGAGAAAATTGTATGCTATGAGCCCTGCTGAGAAAGAGGAGTTGCGGAAGTTCATCAACAAAAACCTAGCCTGGGGGTTCATCTGGCCTGCCTCCTCACTATTTGCAGCTCCCATCCTCTTCCAGAAGAAGAAGGATGGGGGCTGAGGCTGTGTACAGACTACCGGGACTTAAACACTGTCTCTACTACTAATGCATACCCCCCTCCCACTGATTAAGGATCTCCTAGTTGAAGCCACTAGGGGTAAAAAAAATTCCAAGTTGGCTCTCCGAGATGCCTACTTTCACGTACTCATCCGGGAGGGGGATGAACACAAGACAACATTCAATACTCCTCTGGGACAGTTTGAATACCTGGTTATGACTTTCGGGTTAGCTGGGGCCCCGGGGGTGTTCATGAACCTAATAAATGAAGTGTTGCACAAGCACCTGTTCAAGGGGATTTTGGTTTATCTTGATGATATCTTGACATATTAGGACTCACATGTGACTTTGGTGAGGGAGGTACTGGAAATGCTATATGAACATTGGCTTTTTGCTAAGCTCTCCAAATGCAAGTTCCATAAAGAAGAAGTGGACTTCTTGGGCTACCATATTTCTGGGAAGGGGTTGGGAATGGACCCACAGAAAGTAGCTGATGTACTGGGATGGGAGGCCCCACGGACCCAGAGACAACTCCAAGCCTTCCTGGGATTCACGAATTTCTACCACCCATCCATCCCCAACTTTGCAGAAGTGAGCCTGCCCCTCACGGATCTATTAAAAACTAAGAGGAAGGGGCAAGAAAGCACTAAGCCAAGTGCCAAGTTAAATTGGACTCCAGAGTGTCTACAGGCTTTTGACCATCTCAAAGAATTATTTACCTCAGAGCCCATTTTACAACTTCTGGGTGAAAATAAACTTTTTGCGGTCCAAGTGGACGCGTCGGATGTGGCCGGGGGGCGGGGGCGGCAATCCTGCAAAAGGGAGAGGATGGGAAACTCCACCCCCTAGCCTATGTGTCTAAAAAATTCAATTCCACTGAATGCAACTGGGCAATTTGGGATAAGGAGGTGGCAGCCATCAAACTCACCCTTACTACTTGGCATCATTGGTTAGAGGGAGCTAGGATCCCTTTCGAAGTGTGGACAGATCATAAAAATTTGGAAGCATTACACACACCCCAAACCTTGAATGCCAAACAGCTCAGATGGGTGGAGTTTTTCTCGAAGTTTCATTTCACTCTCCAACACCTCCCTAGCAAGTCAAATTTCCTTGCAGACACACTGTCCCACCTTCCCCAACATGCCAGTCAATGGGAAGAGGTGGTGGATTCCATGTTTACTCCCTCCCAACTGGGAGGGGCTGTAATGACACACAGTGGCACAAAGGTGGAGGCAAGTGGGGAGGAGCTGTGGGCTACCAAGTTTAAAGCTGACTTTTCAGACTCTGATAGGGAGGAAGTTGCTAAGGACCATTCTATTCAACAAAACCCGGATGGGTGTTGATATGGGGGGAGCAAACTATTTGTGCCACAAGTCCTATGAGGAGAGGTTTTACATTTTGTGCATGAATCCAAATTGGCTGGACATTATGGATTTGTAAAAACCCTACATCTCCTACAGTGGCAGTTTTGGTGGCCACACATGCGAACTGACATTTAATGAATAAACGGAGGTTGGGAAAACCACCAGGAACCCTTCAGCCCCTGGAAACACTCAACAGACTCTGGGAGGTTATTTCCATGGACTTCATAATGGACCTATCACCCAGCAAAGCAAAACAGTAGTTTCGGTGGTTGTGGACTTATTTTTTAAACAGGCCCATTTCATTCCGTGCAAACTACCTACCACAAAGGCACTGGCTAAGCTGTTCGTGCATCATATAGTGAAGCTGCATTCCACCCCAACTAAAATAATATCTGACCGAGGAGTTCAGTTTGTTGCCAAATTCTGGAAAGAGCTCCTACAGGTTTTGAGCATTGAACGGGGTCTCAGTAGCGCTCACCATCCTGAGACTGATGGGCAAACAGAGCATGTCAATCAAATATTGGAACAATTCCTTCATTGCTTTACCAATTATCAACAGGACAACTGGGCTGAGTTACTGCCCTGTGCAGAGTATAGCTACAATAACTCTGTACATAGCTCCACAGGGATCTCCCCCTTCAAGGCGATGCATGGGTATGAAGGGGTTCCTCTGCCTACTATAGATACTCCTGTGCCACCACCTGGTGACCTTCAGACTTGGGGGCAAGGCCTCAGGGATCAATGGTTTGCCATTCAAAAAACCCTTGACAAAGCCAAAGCGGATTACAAAACCCAGGCTGACAAGGGACGTGCTCCTGAGTGGGACTTACAGCCTGGGGGCTCTGTGTACCTATCCACTAAGAACTTGAAAGGGCTGCAACCCAAAAGAAAGTTGGGCTGGAAATGTGTGGGTCCCTTTAAGGTTTTGTACAAAATCAATGATATGACTGTTGAACTTGAACTGCCTAAGTCTATTAAAGATGTGCACTCTGTTTTCCATTTCAGCCTCCTGATGCGGGACCCAGGACTGAACAAGTGGCGACCCTGACCCCCAGCCCCTCGTCCTCTGATGAGGGGTGGTGAGACACATCACAAGGTGACACAGATATTGGAGTCTAAGCTTAAGCATGGACACCTTTATTACTTGATCAAGTGGAAGGACTTTGACCCCTCACATAATGAATGGGTGCAAGATTGTCATGTTAGAGCCCCTAAACATGTAGTGCATTTCACAAACTGTATCCACGCAAACCTGGTGGGTGATATCAGGGTGGGGGCAGTATGTCAGCTAGGCCTCTGGCTGTTCTAGCTGCCATGGGTGTGAGCGGGGACTCTGGAATTTTAACTTTCATTTCTGCTGTATTCCCAGTCTTATTTTATCTATGTAACCGAAGCCTTTGACCTTGAGTGTTCAGTGTACTTTTCTCCTAAGAATAATTGCCTGTTACTTTGGTGGGTTTCTACCTGACCTCTGATTGGACCTGAGCCATCAGGGGACCCTCTTGAATAATGCATATCTGCTTGCTTTGCGCACTTTAGGCCAGTTCTAACACTGAAAGTGCCAGGATATCTGCATACTCTCAGTGTCTCAATAAGCATTACTCCTTTGAATGAAAGCTATTGGGAACTGAATGCTGCAGGAGTCTGACAGCTGTGAGAGTTGTGGGCACTGGGCACACTTACCTTGCTTGTCTGGTGGGGCTAAGGTGCCCACCAAGCTGTCGTGCCTTCTGGGGCTGGGGTGCCTCCCAAGGTATCTTTGTGGAGTAACTTTGGGGAGCCTCTTTCGGAAGTCTATTGTCATGTCTGCCTTTCTGTTGTTGCATCACTAAAGATGGAACACTCTGGTTCACACTGGTCCGGTGGGGCTGGGGTGCCTGCCAAGCTCTCAGTGTGGGTTAACTTTGAGGAGCTTCTGTCTTTTGGAAGTCTCTTGTCATGTCTGCCTTTCTGTCATTGCATCACTTAAAATGGAAAACTCTGGTTTCCACTGGTCTGGTCTGGTCTGGTCTGGTCTGGTCTGGTCTGGTCTGGTCTGGTCTGGCTGGGGTGTCTGCCAAACTGTCATCATGAGGTAAGTTTGGGGAGTCCCTTTGAAAAGTTTCTTGTCATGTCTGCCTTTCTGTACTTCCAAATCTGCCTTTGGAGAATTGTGGGTGGCCCAGCCAGCCTGACACTGATAGGTGTTTCCTTTCCCCCATGGAGCAGAAGAATTTGCCATGGGTTGTGTCAGCCCTTGGGAGGGGCTGTGAGACTTGCAGGTACTGGGCACACTTCCCTTGCTTGTCTGGGGGGATGGGTGCCTGCCAAGCTTTCAACATGGGGTTACTTTGGGGAGCCCCCAATGGAGGGTGGGGCACTTTCTTTGACCCTGTAAGTCCAATCCTAACCAAGTTTGGGGAGTAGGTAGAGAAGAGTCCACCAGAGATCCCCTGTGAGTTTGGTGTCTCTAGCTTGCCCAGGATCCATTCTATACACTCCTGAACCTCCTGAACCTGCACCTGTCATTTCTCCAGAAAACACTTTCCTGGGGGCACTTTCTTTGGGGGGCTGTAACTCAGACCTGGTAAATCCAGTCATCACCAAATTTGGAATTCAGGTAGAGAAGAGTCTGCTGGAGATCCCCTACAAGTTTGGTGACTATAGCATGCAAGGGGGGCACAAATGGAACTGGTTTGTCTAGCATCAAAAGGGTTGTGACGGTCTGTGATTCATGAACTGTTCACACCATGAACTAAACCAAACTGTGTTTTCTTGGTTCATGTCCATCCCTAATCAAGAATGCATAAAACGTCATCTGCAGTAATTTCAGTTCCACCATCACCTATTCAGGAATTTAGTGTAACTTTTCCTTTTCCTTTGATGTCTATTTGATTTTCATTGGCTAGGTAGTTGAAAGGTGTGGCCTGAGCTCCCCAAAGATCACAGCCAAAGTTCTGACCAAGATTATCATGTGCAGAAGCATTCAGGAATGAGAGTGAGAGATAGGTAAATGGTAGAGTGAGATGAGCAAGGTGTGCACAGAAGGTATTGCTCTGACATCTCCCATCACTACCTTCAACTTCCTCAGGTTCTACAATTCTGTTATTTATTCAGTGCCTGCTTCTCAGAGTTCACTCCCTAGCAGAGGAAATCCACTGACTGAATCAATATTGAATTCAATCTGCAGTGGAAATGAAAGGGGGTGGAGACGTCAAGAGGTGTTTTTCTGTGCAGAATTGTCAGTTTCCCAGCATATTAATTATGTTCAAAACAACAAAGCAGTTTTGACTCATTCCAGCTAAGCAAGCAATTTGTTGAGAAGCTCCCTCTTAAAGAGCAACAGTCATCACACTGTGGCAGTCATCTGCTGCAAGCACAGCTTGGATCTCAGCAAACACCCCTTGCCAGAGTTGGTGTGATGGGTGAGGTGCCCACAGCATCTGATTGGACTTCCACAGTCTATTTATTCCCCTGGTCGCTGGATATGGCTGGGAACAGGATGCTTGCCATGTGATTCCATCAAAGAGCTGCTTTTCTCAGGCTCTTTGTCTGTGACAGAGAGTTCCGGCCAGGGGTGATTTCTGGACTGTGTAAAGTCCTAGAGGATCTCTCTGCTCGGCTTTTGGGAGCTGGACTCCTCAAAGCACTAACAGAGTCACTGAGGTTCTCCCTGCCAAGTAGCTGACTAGTTCTGACAAAACCCCTGGCCTGGGCTCTGTGCAGAGGAGCCATTATGTCACATTATTATTCAGGCTTTCAGCAACTCTCCATTCATCTTTGCAGCTTCTCCGTTGCCCAGAACACAGGAAACACATCCCACTAAAAGCCCCCCTACTGCTTGGTCTTGCTGCACTAAACAGTGCCATACTTTCTCCATAGGGTGGAGACAAGAAAGAATTATCTGATTCTCCAAAACCTATCTGCCTTGATTTCCTTCTTCAAAAAAAAAGCATAGAAAAATGCTGGAGTTCCAACCTTTACAGAAGCCCTTATATCTACTCAAGATGCCAGTTTCATCAGTCTCAAATTTTCTGTGCTTACTCATTGAGAAGGAAGTATACTCTGTACATGCACAGATGCAGTGACACACACACACCAGTACTGAAAATAGGTGTCAGGTTAAAGCAACATGAATTTTGGTAGAGAGTTAGCTCTCCATGATTTCACATGTAGCTCTTATATCGTAATTCCCATCTAACAATGAACATCTAGGTGGAGAGAACGGTTGAATCCAGCAACATGTGAGCAGAAAAGAAAATATACTGAACACAGTGCTGCTTGTGCAAGCAGTAGTGCAACAGCTGCAGCAACATGTAGCACTTTAGCATGATGTATTAATGGAATGGAAATGTGCCTATGGAGTACTGAAATGTACAACAGATGGTTTCATAACCTCCCCAGGTCTATGTGTTCTTACATGCATGTTGCATGCTTGTGTATATGCAAACCATGTTTCCTCTTTGTTGTGACACCACCCAAAGATAAAATCCAGCCTTCCATGATACCAGTGCCTTGGGGAACCCCAGTAAAGGCTGCCTCTGAGCAAGTATATAGGGCAGAGCTTTCCAATTACTTCAACCCATCTGATATGTGTGCATATCAGAGCATGAGTGAGTGATCTATGGTGACATGAGGAGGAGTTTGAAGCAGTTTGCTTTCTTAAACAGGAAAAGACTTTATTGCTACAGATTAAGCTGGAATAGAGATAAAGAAAATAGCCATCAAGCCTAGTGGTTACAAAATTAATGAAAAGAACATAAAATATAAGTCTAAGCTAACTTAATGTTACCTCTGACAATCCTGCCTAGCTGTTGGTGGGACAAATACACCTTCAGACCCCCTCCTGCTTCCTGCAGAGGAATCTGGCTCCCAGCATCTGGACAAAGTATTTGAACAAAGAACTAATGGATGTTTCAACCTTTTAATCCTTCCCACCCTTTGTTGGTGGGAAGCTTTTGCCAATCCAGATTTAGCAAAGTTGCCCTACATGGGAAAGTTCACCATGAAATTCCCTTCGATCATTCTGGCATGTACGTCTCACACATTGCCATACCCAGATCATGTTTTACAACAGCCATTCATCCTGTCTCCCTGGTAGATAGGAAAATGGTTATCTCCCTGTGGAAACACATCTCCTGCTCCCTAAGCTCTTTATGCATTTTATGGCTCTCTTCCTTGAGACAATAAATGACTGTCAGGCTCCCAAGAACTCCCCAATGTGCTTCAAAGTACCTTATAGCACTGAATCAAAACAGATGGTTCACATGATTTCCTTGAACTAGGGTTTGAAATTGTATCAGAAGAAATATCTTGCACCATGTCTAGCAAACATAAGAGAAAAACAGGATGTGGTAAGAGTGGACCAAAAGTCCCAGACCAAGCAAAAGTCTGGTATCTAAGATAAGATTATCTATGCAGAAGTTATATTTAGAGACTAAAAAGTCCCAGACACTGAGCTAGAAGGCAAAAAGTGCTTATAACAAGAAACTACATGTCTGCATGCATGTATGTTTGGCAAAGATAATCCTAAATAGGCATAAAGGAAACCAAGAACTTATGTCATAACAGGCATCTGCACATGTCTGAAAGTTGTTTGGTTGTTTGATTCAATGTATAAAAATGGTCACTGAGACAAGTGCTTTGGACTTCTTGGGACTTAGCTACCTGATGTCCCCTTTATTGCAATAAAGTTCTGTCTGCTACTGGAATTTCCCTGTTGTGTCCTTCATTGATAACATGAGAGTTGTTGCACATGCAGAAATCTCCTATAGGATTCAATCCAGTGCATAGTAGATTCTTCCAAGTGGAAGGACTCCCGGCCTTTTTTTGCCAAGAGAAGATTTTTTTCTAAGTAGATGGTACTATTGCCAGGTGCCCATGCTTCTCCACATTCTTTGCTCAGCTGCTTCACTCATTTTTTTTATTTGCCTCTCGTTTGGATCTCAAATGGCCCAGTTACTCCAGTGTAGGCCTATTGATTTCAGTGGGGATTAGACTGCAGTTAGGATGGCAGTGTCTGTCTCTTAAAGTGATTCCATACAGAATTATTTTTATAGGATGGCTATATATCAGTCCCCCAAAATATCACATCTGGAACCAATTCTGCATGGGAACTAGGTAGCAAGCCAGTGGATCACTTTTAAATGCCCAAGGCTAATACAGTTGAGCCCAAATGCTTTTTACATTCATACGCAGTTCTGCACTGACTTTGGAATAATATGTCACTGTTTCACAGTGGTGCTAAATCTAAAACAGCTACCACCACCTGGTTAACACCCCAAACACTGATTATCTGGGACTGATATGCTCTATGCATCCCACCCATTATTCTCTCCTCAGGATTAATGTGTCCAAGATGTGTAGTTTTAGGCAGATAAGGTACACTGGAGGCAAAATTGGTACTCTTCCACAAAGAAAAAAAATATTCAGGAAAAACAAAATAGAATATACAATCAAGCATATAAGAAAATTTAAAAACCTAGCAAAAGCTCTGACTTATCAGAAGATGGCAAATGCTTTGTCAGGGCAAGATACTTAACATTACAATAGTTCCAAAGAAAGTTATCATTCAATTCAGGCAGGTATAGTTTTTCTCTGTCTAAAGAGCAAAATATGCCTCTTTCACACAGCATCTGGCGAGTTGATTTCCAAATAGGTATCCCCCAAACTATAAGGAAAAGTTATACTTTTTCTTTACAAGAGAAAAGTTTCTTATTTAAGGTATAGCTGGCGACCTTGTGAGTTGACTGACTTTGAACCAATCAAAGGAATGTTGTTTATATTTCCAGTTACACAAAAGATTTAGAGCTGAGTCATCATGAGGACGGAAGAAGAGTATTTGTCCACTAGGGGCTGGATCTGGAAGTGTTTGCCTATAGCAGCTGATTCAATGCATCATACAAACATAGAATGAAGGAAGGGCTGGTCTAGTAGGCTAAATGTATAATCTTGGTACAGTTTCACTCCGCTACAGCTTCGGATCATAGAACATGGCTGTCCTGCATACCCCCTTTTCTCTCACACTGGGCAGATTCACCAGCGTCCAGTAGGGAAATTCCTGGAGATTTGGGAGTGGTGCCTCAGAAGGGCAGGGTTTGAGGAAGGGGAGAGACTTCAGTGGGGTATAAAGCAATAGTTTACCCTCTGAAACAGCCATTTTCTCCAGGATAACATCATCATCATCATCATCATTGAAATGGAAAAAGCTATTTAAAAGGCTAAGCTCCACCCATGGTGGCTAACATCCCTCAGCTATCACTTTGGATCAGAATTTTGTTTTCTGTGGATTAAAGAGAAAAGTCCAGGGAATGACCTGTGTCAGGCTCAGAATTAGCATGACTGCATGTGGTCCTTCTCCTTCCTGCAGTCTGTGCAGGGTAAAATGTGAAAGCAACCAGTGCTAGCCTGGGTTCTGCCAGACCTATACCAATCCCTGAAAAGCACCTCTCTGTTCTTCTCCTCGATGCTTGCGATATTGCAGTGAGAATGAAGGTTACAAAGTAATCTACCCTTTGAACTCATTCACAAAAGATGTAGGCAACCTGTAAGTATAGATTTAATTTGCCCCATCATGAATGGCACACTCTGTTCTTGGCTGGTCAGAATATTGTCCAGGTGTGCTAAAGGAACTCCACTGAGAGTGAGTATTATTAGTCACTGTGGCCTTTCTAGAGTTTCTACTTGCCAATAATGCTTTTCAGCATCTAAGACTTCTCATCTGTGCTTTCTTATCATTACTTCTTGCAGGCTCCAAAAAAACCACCCAGCACAACAGTCAGGCATGATATGGAAAGTGACCCGAGGCCTGTACAACAACACTTGGGGAGCTGTGGAAGCAACACTGAGAGGAATGGCGTGGGTCAGTAGCAAAAGTTTGGGACTGACTAAAACAACCACGACCCAGGTTCCTGCAGCTGGTGTTGGACTGGTAAAGGGCAGCATCTCAGCAGAGACCAGTGGCATGGGAGCTGTGGGCAGTGCAGTGGCCAGCAAAGGTTCTTTCACTGCAAAGAAGAAAGACAAGCCTGACTAGGCTCTAATTGCAACTTCCTCTCAACAAATCACCTCATCTCAGCACTTCTCCAATACACCATCTGTTTGAAATACAAACATCATGGAGAGAATGAACCACCAGTTTAGGTAACCAGCTGTTGTCCACCTGTTTTGTTTGGAACTCCTAGAAGCACAGCTAGAACCATTCTCTTTAAACATGCACAAGAGACCATCCATCCTCTTGGAAGTTCTGCAGGAGCTTGGCTTTCTGATTTGAAGCTGCAGGTTTCCCTTTTGCTCTTCAAGGTTCACTGGAGATGAGCACTGTGGACAAATGGGAAAGGAAACTCAGAAGGGAAGCCCTGTTGTCCCACTGAGTTGCCGGCTTGGACACTGCTTTTCCCTTTACAGCCATTGATATGTCTGGTGGGTGGAAGGCAGCACTAGGACCACTGTCATTGCATTACTGCTGAGGAAGAAGAAGACTCCATATCTTTTCTTGTGGAAGATATGAGGTAGCTGATGAGGTAAGGGGTGGCTCTGTGAGCACCATGAAGGTTTGCAGCTGCTGACTGGTGTGTGGCCACTGATCCTAATAGGATACATCTCTATAAAGTGCATCTGGCTGGTCAGTAACCATACATCTACATGGTGCTGATAGTGATGCCTCACCTTTGTGGCCCTTACATTACCCTCAGGTAAGCTCATGGGACAGGGCTCTCCTTTGATGAGTGATAGCAGCCAGTCCATCATTGGCCATTTGGGAGATCCTAAAGATAACAGGTTGCTATCTGGAAAGCTTAGATCTTGTTGTCGTTCATATTTTTCATAGGTGGTCCATTTTCATGTGGGGAAACCTCTTTTAAAACAACCCAGTGTAGAAATAGAGCCTGTTTTTGTTAGTGGAGAGGTGAATATGTTCAGTCTGTTCTGGAAAATACCATGCATAGGATGCAAAGGTGCTATAAAGGAGAAAATCCTGCCATTCTTTAGGGACAACATGGAAAGGTTTTATTTTTAAAAGTGACCCAGTCCTCTGTGTGGACTCGCTATCCACATACTCAGGCAAAGCATATATCTTCAAGAGCCATATGTCTGTCATAATATATTCACAAATACTGTATGATACAATGCCTGTTTGTGCAAGTACTATACTTATCATTACATTTCAATGTGCAATCACCTGATCCTGCTCCACTAGGGTCAGGGTTTGGGATAGTGGCAAAACTATGGTGTCCACACCAAAGAAACCTGCTTGGTCACCTTCCCAGTGTCATTTCTCCAGAAGATTTTTTTTCTATATTTGAAAGATTTGTTAGTAACTTTGTGAATGGTACTGTTCTAAATCAGTATTTTATAACTGGGAAATCTGCAAAGACTTCTGGGGGCATCTTATTTTCCCCTGTATCCCCTCCCCCACATGTTTCTCTGACCCATTTCTGGTACCCCTCATGGTCTCTCCCTTTTCCTGCTTCTTGCATGCTTTCATTTCATAATCCTTGCTGCTTTAATGCTGAAAGGGCAGCTATACTCTCAGACAGATTGAAGGAGCAGCTCTGTAATGACTGCAGATGTTGCTTGCTGAGAATCTGTTTACGCTTGCTTCACACAACTGAAACTTATCACCCCTTGCATAATGGTTGTCTGGTTGTGTCACTATGCCCTGAAATATAGCCTTTGTTTAATAGATGGGCATCTCTTGGGACAACACTGTTTTTGCAGGTTGTATCTCTTCATTATGCAAAGGTACACTTCAGTGTAGAGGATTCTGGCACCCAGGGATGTGGGTCACCAGGCAAAGGTCATGCCAAACGTTCTTCTTATGGTGCTCCAGCCTAAATTTTTGGTCACTTGTTCAACTGGAATTTTTTGTAAAAGACATCAAATGGTCACATTTTGATTTTTTTCTGTTCTCTCACACATAAATGTTCTTTTTCTCTCTCGAAAAGAAAAAAAGTTCTTTCTCTCTCTCAAAAATCTCTCTCTCTCTCTCTCTCTCTCTCTCTCTCTCTCTCTCTCATACACACACACACTTTCCCACTCTAAAGGCCTCAACAGTTTCTTGTTAGACTGTCCCTTGCCTTAGCACTACCACTCCTAAGCTTTGGTCAGGCTTTCCAGCTTCAGTTGGGGCATTGTATGTATGTACAAAAGTGTAGCACTTCTTCACCATGTATGTTATGGTAATCTTTAATTGGTGTATGAGTATGTATGTAGTTTTCCAGTGCACAGATATGTTTCAGTGATGAAAAGTGCAAGGTGTCTCTGCTACTGAATAGTCTGAAATGCATGTTTTCCTGGAGTGGTTTATCTTCATTGACTTGGCAGGTGTAGCAGAGACACTTAAAGACCCATATGGAATTTGTTATATAACTAGGTTTTAGGTCTATTTTATATCTTGCCCTTTAGAGTTATTTATTAGTTTGATTAATTGATGATTTGGTTATATTTAAATTGATTTTATATTGTATTAATTAATCAATTATCTGATTATATTAATGCAGTTGGGGTGGGGTGGTTAGAGAGAGGGTCATTTGATTGATTGATTGATTGATTGATTGATTGATATTATTTTCCCCAACCTAAACATTTTCCCCACTGATTAACTGATTACTGATTTTTAATCAAATTGGCTTATTATATTGGAGTTGATAAGGTTGATTGTAGTTGTTTAATTAGTTAGCCCAATTGGTTTAGCTCCAATAGGGTGGGTAAATTAGATAGCAGTTTAATTAGCTGGAGAAGGCAATAGGGGACTTAGTTTAGACAAAGGGTCAGTGATGAGCCAGATAGATCTTATAGTTATAGCCTTTGCTGATTGTTGGAGAGTGTTGAGGTTGACAGCACTGATGAAGGGAGGCCATGCAAGGGTCAGGGATACCAGTGATTATGGGGTGGGGGAGATATAGCAGTGGGTGTAGGTGCTCTTCCTTTAATTGGAATGGAAGAAATCAGAGATATGGAAATGCTCGGGCTTCTTCCCATCTACATCCCATCCCAAAGGATGTTGGTTGTGGGGCTAGGAAAATGTACCCTTCTCTGACACTGGTGTTATTCAATGCCAGGTCTATCAAAAATAAGACCGACATGCTCCATGATTATTTCATGGAGTCACAGGTAGACCTGGCCTGTGTGACTGAGACCTGGGTAAGAGATGGCGAAACTGTTGCCTTGAACCAGCTTACTCCACCTGCGTTCTCAGTCTTTCATCAGTCATGGACCTATGGGTGGGGCGGCGGCATGGCTTTGCTTATCCATGAATTTTGTTCCTTCAGGTTGCTCCCCACCCCAACAATCTCCAGCGTTGAATGTGTAAGTCTAGCATGTGATGTCAAGGAGAGTTTGGCTATCTGGCTGGTGTCCCAACTGCCTAACGCACCAACAGATACCCTGTCTGACCTGTTAGATGCCGTATCAGGCTGGGCACTGGAATATCCCAGGCTCCTGATCCTGGGTGATTTCAATTTTCAAACCGATGATGCAGTGTCTGTCCAGGCCAGGGACCTAGACTCATCCATGGAGGCACTGGGACTCTCCCAGTTTTTATCGACTCCCATGCACCAAATGGACCACACGCTGGATTTGATTTGGGGGATGGGGATACATGTGGATCTGAAGACTAGAGCTATAGTCATATGGTCTGACCACTTCACCCTGAAGCATACCATGCCCACCCTGTTTAGGTGGTGAGCGCATTTATGCTTGCCTGTGGAATCAAATGGACCCTAATCTGCTTCAGGAGGCTCTGCAGGATCCAATGCCCCCTGGTGTCTCATTGAATGAGCTGGTGGAGGGCTGGGATAACTGGCTCTCTGAAGCCATCAGTGAGATTGCCCCCCAGAGCCCTCTGTGCCCCTGCACAAAAGCAGCACCATGGTACACCATGGAGCTACAGAGGATGAAGTGGGAGCTAAGACAGCTAGAGCAAAAGTGGCAGTGTGCTTGTGACAAAGTGTCATTAATACCTTATAGGATGCTTATGAAAGCCTAT
This sequence comes from Gekko gecko, assembly GCA_029375565.1. Lineage (NCBI taxonomy): Eukaryota > Metazoa > Chordata > Lepidosauria > Squamata > Gekkonidae > Gekko > Gekko gecko. The sequence goes on from JAPDNY010000003.1 coordinate 154,333,510, forward strand.
GAGATGGCAGTGAAGGCCACAAAGAAGGATTTCTATGCAGCCTCCATTGTGTCTGCGAGCTTGCACCCAGCCCAATTATTTAGAGTTATTCAGTCCATTACAACTGTGCCTCAGGGCACGCCAAATAGTAAGGAATTGGCTGTCGGCTGTGAGGCATTTGCGAGCTGTTTCACAGATAAGATCATGGCACTCTGCCAGGACCTCCCAGTCACAATTGAAACACTAAAAGAACTGGAAGCCCCTTGTCCATCTCCTGGTCCACTATTGGACCACTTCAATCGACTCACCTAGGAGGAAGTTGACAGGACCCTGGCAGCTGTGAGGCCTACTACTTGCCTCCATGCCCTTCCTGGCTAGTGAAATCTTGCGGGGAGAGCATTCTGGCCCCTCTGGAAGAAATCATCCACTTATCCCTTTCTACTGGGACTTTTCCAGAGGCTTTAAAGGAGGTGGTAGTTTGCCCACTCTTGAAAAAGCCATCATTGGACCCAACAGTTCTGACCAACTACCATCCAGTGTTGAACTTACTGATCCTGGGTAAGGTGGTTGAGAGAGCGGTGGCTGAACAACTCCAGGCCTTCCTGGATGATGCTTCCACCCTTGATCCTTTCCAGTCCAGCTTCTGCCCTGGCCATGGGACAAAGACAGCCCTGGTCATCCTTACAGATGATCTCCATAGACATCTAGATCAAGGCAGGTCAGCACTGCTGTTGTTATTAGACTTAACGGCAGTGTTTGATACAGTTGATTACAATCTTATGACTTACCATTGAAGATGGAGGTCCTGTACCTGGGTTGTGGGGGTTTGGAGGTGGGCACCAGGCTTCCCACACTGGAAGGGACACCTCTGGTGCCATCCCAGTTGGTGAGTAGCCTGGGAGTAACACTGGATACCTACTTATTTATGGAGGCCCAGGTTGCTGCAGTCGCCAGATCTGCATTTTTCCATCTTAGGCTGATCGGGCTACTGAAGCCCCATCTCTCCCCCAGGACTTAGCTATGGTAACCCATGCAATGGTCACTTCCAGGCTTGATGGCCGTCCCATGGGGGAACATCCACATTAGTGTTGCTCTTCAACCACGGGACGAGCTAAAAGGTAGGCTTTATTTAAATGTAGGTGGATGGGTGCGCATATGCACTCATTCGCACATGTGCATATAGGCAGCAACTAAAAAACAAGTGCTGGAAACAGATGTGCAAATTCAGACATCCCTTTTGGGTTCCTTTCACTGCAGGAGAGTTCAGATGTCAGAACCACGAACAATCCATCAATACCAGACTTTCCCCAGTATTTGTTTATTCCAGTTCCATTGTGCAACAGCATGGGTTGCAAACAACTGCACCACGGGAGGCAGATGTCCTCGTCTGGAGGGGCCCATTTATTCTGCTCAAGTAACACCACTATATCATCACAAACTGTGCATGTGGCCACAGCCTTAGGGAAGTTTTAGCCTTAGCTTAGGGCAATACTACACAATCTGTGTTTTAATGAGGCAGGTCCAGGGAACTTGCTTTCACTGCAGCCACAGAGCACCTGCAGGGAAACTTCATTTTAAAAGCCTGCAGGGGCCCAATTCAGCTCAGGACCATGATGTGGGGAGCAGAGGGGCTCTTATTTTCCTCACACACACCATTTTCCCAAGCCAGCTCTTAAAAAAAATATTGAGAAGTTTGGTCCTTAGTTAGGACAGCAACAAAAGAGATCAGATGGCTACCCAAGTACTTAACTTTTTTATTCCAAACCAAGTCCAACTGATTTGACAACCTTCAGATATATCTGTTGACCATGTAGCCTAAGTCTGTGTCTCTGTCTCTTCTCTTGATTCTTCTAATTCTCTAGTTCTTATGTAGGGGTATTATTCTTTGAATATCTGATACCTAGTAGGTCTTCAAGAGATTCATAAGAATTTCTTTATTAATCACCTCGGCTTCCAAGTTTGGACCTGCTTGACTGCAGTGTATCCGCCAGTCAGCAGACGAATAGCCCAATTTGGCTTGAGCATGTCAGGACCTGGGACAGCAACAGGGCTGGCCACAGTCAGTACTTGGATGGGAGACCACCAAGTAAGTCTAGGGTTGCTTTGCAGAGGAAGGCAATGGCAAACCACCTCTACTCAAATCTTGCCTTGAAGAACCCATCTTTGGGGTCACCGTGAGTGGGTTGCAACTTCTAGATCACTGCAACATGTAGCCTTCTCTGAGAAGATACCTACTTTTTGTTCTCTCTTCTCAAGCCATATTTGCCTCTGTAGGTTGCATCACCGAAAACACAATCTGGCATCGCAGTGCCTATAGAGTGCACAGTGAAAGGGGTGTTTTCTTCTGCAGTTGGCAGGGCCTGAAAATGGCAGTGTAGCTTACTCTTTCCTGAGCTGCCAAGCACTGTGCAGGCAGGAGGTACCTGTTTGTGGCTCTCTCTTGGAGATACCCAATGCCTCTTTTACTGACATTGCCATACTGCAGGCCATACTTCAAAGACGCATCTGTCCCCAAAGGACAGCAATGAACAGGACCTTGCCATGACCTCACAGGAATGAATGGCCATTATAAATAACCTGCTGCCAGGGTGAATCCTATGGATTGTAAAGTGTATGAGAGGCCACCTTCTATGCAGCTGTCTTCTCCATCACTTTTGGTCAGGAGGCTTTCCCTGTTGTTTTTCTCCCAAGCAGGGTTTAGAAATCCTGCAGGAAACAAACTGTCTTATCTTACTATCACAATGTAGTACCAGTGCTCTGTGAGAACTTAGCTCTGGTTCAGTGGAGCTGAACACGCACTGGTTTCATTACACCATGCTAAAGTGTCACAGCCAAGAAAGAAAGAGCATGGCTCAGACAATCCCCTATCTGGGGTCCAATTCACTCTAGTGGCAGCGCCATCCCAGTCACAGGATACTTGTGAGAATAAGCACTGCATCTCTGCTTTCTTTCTTTCATCAGCCATCCTTTTCTCCCCCTTTTCTTTAACAAAATAGGATTAAAGACTCCATTAATTCAGAATAGGCAGCAGCTTGGATGATAGGCTTCAGAAGCTGAAAAAGAGGCAAGAGAAAATTCCATAAAAGACAGTCTTTTTTTGAGACACAGAAAATGAGTTTGGAAGCTGCCAGAGTGTTGGAAACTATAAGGTAGGGTAATACTTGGCATGGCATCTGGAGAAGTCTCCTTATATTGATCCTTACAGAAATATGCAGCCTTCCAAGGCTTTTCTGATACCACTAATATGAAATCAACTAGTCCAAAGCTCCAAGAGCTGTCAAATGCAAGAAGAACTGATGAAAAAGAGGATGCAGACAGAGACAGAGGCAGGTTTCCTCCATTGAGCTCATTGCCTTCTCAAGCCATAGAGGTTGCCCAGTTTGTGAGTAACAGTGTAGTCCTAAGCAGACTGATATCTCCAGTGTCTATTGAGCTCGGTGGGCTTAGAAGGGTGTAACTATGCTTAGGACAGCATTGTAAATATGGCAGTGTGCTTGGACAATACTTGCTTTTCCCATGGAGGGTTCAACTGTTAGTAAGCAATATTAAACTTGAGTTTGGACAGGCCTACCCTTTAAAGAGGGTTTGTCATGGTGGGTGTTTTTTTTTTTCCTTCCCATGCAGCAAGCCTTGCTTCCCATTGCCTTTGCAGTGCTACCAGACTATAATTAACAAATCAAATGCTAACTCTCTTACACTTCCCCCATGCTTCAGGAGAGCCACCCATTTAATTTTTTACAGCATACCCCTTGCATGTTTAGCACTGTAGTGTTTGTTGTTGTTGTTTGGGGGGGGTCTTTCTGATTTTGAAAGGACTAGAAAGAAGTGGGAGAGGACTGATATCACATATCTCCCAGCCAGTTAGTGCAGGGCACCGCTGTCTTCTGATGAAAATATGCAGAGCAGATGTTCCTTGAGCTTGATCTTGGGGAGGGGAAGGAATTCTTGAGACAAACTGCAGCACAGGGTTCCCACAGCATTTCAGCTGCTCAGGTTGGCATATTTGGGCACATCCATAGAAACCAACTGTTAACACTAGCTAGAAGCTCAGGAAGACTCTTTCATCTGTGCATTGACAACCTCAAGAAAGTAAAACATTAGTATTTCTGCTTTAGGGCAAAAGCTCACACTGGTGTTTTCCACAGAGGGACAGACACACGTAGTTTCCATGTTGCTGCTGCAGCTGGCAATACAGTACAGCAGCAACAGGGTTTCCCTGTGGCACAGTTCCTTATACTACCTGTTCCAGCTGCCAGATAGTGGCCACTCTCCTGCACACACACCCCACAAGCACTTACAACCAAGGTTTTTTCAGTTTTTTTAAATCAGCAATTAAAATCATTATATTGATAAAACATAGCAATATGTGTAATACAGTCTCTGAATTACAAGCATTCATTCTTTTTTCTAAGTAAATCTTTTACTTTTAAAAAAGTAAAAATGGGCTAGCCCTTTTCATTGGAGAGATATGCCTTTCTCCATATATCTCCATAATGAAAGATGCTACAGCCTTACTCTCTTTTAAAGTGAAAGCTGGAAACTAAGTGAATTCCCACACATATATTCAGTTGCCACTGGCAGGGGAGAAATGGCTGCTGGGAGGAAAATTGTTGCCATGTGGGTAGAATCAGGAAAACCCAAACTTTCCTCCCCACAGCCATCCAGGCTTTTTTGTGATCATACCAAAAACTTCTCATCAAAGCAAGTTTGAGACAGATAATAGAAAAGCTAGGGGAAACCTAGGAGGTGCACAAATGTACCACAATGTTGTGGGAAAACAGATAAAAATCCCAACAACATCACTGAATCCAGGGCAAATGACCTGTGTGGAAATGGCCAGGGAGGCACAGGAGGGCTGCAATCAGACTGGAAGCTTGGGGCAGTTTGGGCGCAGGGCAGATCTCTCTGTTTCAATCAGGAACGGAGAATCTCGGTCAGACACTGTACTCCAAGGCACCCTTATATTGCACGCAGGCCACAGTGGATTGTGAATAGTATTACAGCACATCATCCATGTAGCATGGTTCGGGTTTGGGGTTTTTTAAAGTTTCCTTGGTGCATGCGCATATGCACACAACTGAAGCAGTGCCTCCACTGGGAATTTCAGGAATCCTTCCCCAGATCCCCATCAATCTATTGGCTGCTGCCTAGGCTTATGCACACCACAGAGTAGGGGAAGAAAAGCCCACCTGGAATAGATTGACAGGTTCAGACTGCCAATCCATTTTGTGTGTGCTCTCCCAAATTCAGACGTTTGGCCATGTGGGATGAATATGCAGGATCCGTAAGCACTGGAGTTCCTATGGTGGCTATTTACACCCTATCCAACTCCTCTTACAACAGGGTGAGAATGACTGGAGAATGGCTGCCAGATGTGACTTTGTTACTGAGCCCATTTAATCTATATGGGAAGAACAACTATATCGGGCCAAATTGCTCAACTGACTGCAGCCGTGGATTCCCACCCCTCACCCAGCGTGCCCTCTTAGCTTCTTCCTGAATACCACATGGGCTGGCACTGTATAAATAAAACTATTCAAAAATACCTGCAGTAGTTGTAGAAAGAGAAAAATATCCAGGAGATCTTTTTTTGGATGGGAACCACTTTAGTGCACTTGAAAGTCCCATCGACAAATTCTAGGGGTGTAAGGCACTTTGAACCTGCTCAAAGGAACTCTTACAGTGTCTCCAGTCATCACAAAATAACCAAGCCCTGACACTGAAACATGTTTTGGTTTATAGTACATCCTGATGTAATAATGAAGTGGGACTACTCATATGGGACATGCTGTACTCTGGAGAGCCACAGACTCTAATCTGGAGAACAAGGTTTGATTCCCCACTGCTCCACATGAAGTCTGCTGGGTGACCTTGGGCAGTCACAGTTCTCTCAGCACTCTCTCAGCCCCACCCACCTACCTCACAAGGTGCCTGTTGTTGTGGGGAGAGGAAGGAAAGGTGACTGTAACCTGCTTTGAGACTCCATAAGGTAGAGAAAAGCAGAGTATAAAAACCAACTCTTCTCCTGCAGCAAAAAATTAGCTGCTTTGTCTTTTTCCCTTCTTTGCCATTTTCTAGAATTTATGTGAACAGCTTGATCATTTGAAACCAAAGTTTTTGGCAGCATTTAGATTGAGCTTTGAAGAATACTCCATCCTCTGCAGTGGAGGAAAGAGAAAGCAGGAGGAGCAGGTAATAGAATCTTTAACTATTATCTGTCCAGGCATTTGGCTTGTGAAAATATTACAGATTGCCTTTTGGTCTCCCATACTATCATCCTTCTTAGTAAGAGTGTCTTGCACACAGGCAATTTCTTTCTGTCTCAGGGTGTTTACTTTCAGGGCGTTTTTAATATGTGAAACTTAAAGGAGCTTTTGCCGAAATAGTTCTAGAACATGCATGTAACACATATGTTGGTGTGACTGCATTTGCACTTCTCCTTTGCATTTTGTTCCATGTTAACAACACTCACACTTGATACAGGTGGTATGAGAGAGAGAGAGAGAGAGAGAGAGAGAGAGAGAGAGAGAGAGACCCAAAGGCACTTTGAAAGTTTTGTTGCCAACCTCCAGGTGGGGCCTGGAGTTATGGAATTACAACTCATCTTCAGATTACAGAGAACCATTCCCCCCATAGAAAATGGCAGCTTCAGATAGGGTTGCCAGCCGCCAGGTCTGGGCAAGGGTTCCCCTGCTTTTGGGAGCTTCAGTCCACTGGCTGGTAGAAGAAGCCTCACCCCAAGCCCCACCCCCAAGAGCGACCACCCCGGGGCACCGTCTTCCTCCCCTCCTGCCAGGTTTAAAGGGCTTCAGCTGATAGGAAAGGAGCATGTGGCCCACTGATCAGCTGGAGGGCCCTTGAAATCTTTCAGGAGGGAGGAGAGGGGCTGTCGCCAGCCACAGGCTCTGCTTACAAATAAAAGGGGGTTGCCAGTGGAGCCTGTGGTTGGCAACAGCCCCTCTCCCTCCCTACTGAAAGATTTAAAGGGATCAGTGGGCCAGTAGGAGGGGAGGGAGGGGATGGCCACTTTGGGGGGCATGGCTTGAGGGCATCTCTGCCCACCCCCAGAATGTCCCCAAAATCCCCCTGCCAGAGTGACAAGGGGATCTGGCAGCCCTAGCTTCAGAGGATGGGCTGTATGGTATCATATTCCTGCAGAGCTCCCTCCCCTCCGTCCTCCCCAGGATCTGCCCCTAAATCTCCAAGAATTTTCCGACATGGAGTTGGCAGCCCCATTTAGAAGTGTCTTATGTGGCAAAGGGTCTGAAAGAATCCAGGAACCTGGAAGGAGGACTACCCAGAGAGAAAACTTCTGGTTTTCAGATGACTCATCTCTACACTTCTTTGCCTTGAGACAGGTCACCCTGCTGAAATTATTATATTCTGCTCTTTTAGACCTGCCATCTAGAGCTCCTTTTACCTCCAGGGAGCATGAGCTATCATGAAGCAAGCATTTTCTTTCTGTCATTAAAAAAATATAGTTTGTATTTGGAATTTGATTGCTGTTCCATTTCCCTTTGTTTGGGATATGGCCTTGTTTTGAAGTGTGTTGCAGGTGATATTCATCTCTGAAGTTAGGCAATACATTTTTAGGAAATAACCTCTTTGTTATGTGTGATCTTTGAGATCCTAATTCATGAGCGCTGTCTGGTAAGTACCTATGACACTTTTGTAACCACATCGCATGTTGTTCGGCATATAGACCTGTCTATTTATTTTACTCAACTTATATCCTGCTCCTTTCCCCACCGGCAGGGCTCAGGGTGGCTACCATGTAGAGCAGGGATGTCAAACATGTGGCCCATGGGCCCAATGCAGCCCATGCAGGGCTCAAATCCAACCCCTGAGCAATGTCCTTCTCCTGCTTTCTTTCCCAGGGCTGCTGCTGCTTGTTTTTTTCCCAGCTCCCTCAGTGGCTCTTTGCTTCGTTTCCAGTCTCTTGCATCCCTCCCCCCTCCCTTGCTCTCTCTCTCTCTCACACACACACACACAGAGAGAGAGAGAGAGAGAGAGAGAGAGAGAGGCACACAGAGTGCTCCGTGGCTGCTTCCTGCTTCGTGCAGGAGAGATACAAAGACAAGTCCCCCCCTCTAGCACACGCACACACACAGAGCTTCTGCTTCCTTCTCCTGTGCTGCTCCTCCTCCTTTGGGGAGGGAAGGGAGGAAAGAGAGAGAAAGAGAGAGAGAATGAACAAATTTGGGGTCCTGTTGCAGCTTCACGACCAACAATGTTTTATTCCAGGTATAAGCGTCCGTGTGCAAGCATACTGCTTTGGAAGGAAGGGAGGGATGGAAGGGTGGAGTATTCTGACAAGCACAATGTACATTGAGGAAATTATTTTGGCTTATTCTGAAAGGTTGTGTTTTTTTAAGGATTGGATTTCTCTGTTCATATCTGGATTTATTTTCTTTCAAAAAGAGCCTGATTAAGCATTAGAACACTTGGATTGGTCCTTATATCTTGGAGAGTGGAGTGATTTCAGATGCCAAATGATAATAGGACACATTGGTAAGGAGACAGGAAAACTAGCTCTCAGTTCAGTCCAGGAGGATACATTGTCTTGACCTTCATTATCAATTGAAATTCAGCACTCTCCCTTTGAAATTCCTTTGTAAGAGCCCTGCTACTCTTAGGTTAGCAAATGAATTTTGTGGTTTCTAATGTCAAACTTATGTCTATTTTTTGTTTGCATCCTCCTGGACTGAATCCTCCTGGATGGAATTGAGACCTAGGTTTCCTGTTTCATTACCAATCCTGGTATTTCCACACTTACTACCCCTCTGCATATCACACCTAATCCAATCAAGCCTGCTATTGTCATTCACCTGCTATTGCCATTCAACATCTGAAATTACCTTTATAAAGTCTGTATCTCCGATACCTCATTTTACATTTTATGGCATGCATGGCCCATCCCAACAAAGTGACATTTATGTCAGATCCGGTCCTTGCAACAAATGAGTTCAGAACCTCTGATGTAGTCTTCTTTTTAAAAAAATATTTAAAGTGACCCTAATTTACAAAAACAAAGCTAAAGAAAAGATTTCTTCATGATAATGTACCAATTGCCATTTGGCCTGCACAGAATATTTTTGTTTCATTTTTTTTTTGGGGGGGGGGGTTACATTGTGTGTGTGTGCGCACGTGTGTGCTTGCAAGCCTGGAAGTCATGGCAACTTCTGGAGATCCCTAGTGGGGCTAGGACATTTCAGAGAGGTGACTTGATATATTGCCTCTGTGTCCTGACCCTGGTATTCCTTGGAGGTTGCCCTTCCAAGTACTTGCTAGGGTCAGCCCTGCATAGCTTCTGAGATTGGGCTTGCCTGAGCTATCTAGGTCAGGGCTTTCAGTTTCACTTTCTGTGAATGCACTGCTTTTGCAGAGCCAAAATGTTCAGTAAAACTGCCCTTACTGATATTTTTCAGCACTGCTATTGTTTCTCATCCAATCAGGACTCACACTCTGAACAGCAGCCAACCAGATTACGCTACATGATGCCAGAGAGGACAAACAAGGACAAATTTAGGGCGATGCCCAAAGCATCAGTCCCCTCATTCTGAAGTGATGACCACTTTCACCCCATTTTGGAGGAGACCTTCAAAAATCCCCAAAAGTTTTCATAGAACTGTGCCCCTCTGCACTGAGGCTGTTGTTTCCTAGTTGCTCCTGCCCTTCATTGTAGGTCACTTCATAATAAGCCCCTACTTTTGTCCTCTTGCTATGTTTCCCATATATCTCTTATCCTTTGGCCCATTGCCAGCACAGCCAACTTATTCCCACCCCCACCCCCCAACTCCCTTCTCTGAGTGATATTTGCGATAAAATTCCAAAGTCTTTGAAAACCAAGTTCTTGGAAGCTCGGAGGGGAGAAAACTTGCTTGATGGGTTGCAGAATTTTAGGTTTCTTCTGTGCATGGTCTGGGTCCTTTTTCTGGGACATAACATATTGTTGTTCTGATTACAAACAGCATCCTTAAAGATTCAATGTACTTGGAAATGAGTTGCAGGGGTGTGATGTTACTAGTAGCTCTTTAGCATTTCTCTGCTGCTGCATAAAGCATACCAATCCAGCCAATAAAAGTTTTCTAACAACCCTATTACAGTATAATGTCTACAGAAAAGTGCCTGCTAAAGGACTAATTTGCCTGAGTAAATAATAATGGGCCAATCAAGTCATTTATTTACTTCAGAGCAGACTCTTTTCAAGGTGCATAAGAAGTCAGCTGCCAGGGGCTGCATGTTTAATGTGCTTGATTACTGGAAAGCTTGGTCATGCTAAGGCCTTTACAGCTGAACAGCAGATGCTGTTGCCCATCTTCTACTGGAGTTTGTAAGCCACTGAACAGTGAGGGACCCAACCTATGCCCTCCCCACCACCTGGGATTCCAAGTACTGATGCACTGAATGCTGGCACTATTGTCTGTATGGTGCATTGGAAGGGCTACAAGAGATCCCCCACTCCCCCGCTCCATCTTAGCTGCATTAAGGGTTTGCCCACATGGGAACTTACTCTGCTTCTGTGTGGACACTTGTTTAGTCTAAAGCTAGAAGTGAAAGAAACAGTCCCTGTCAAATGTTGATTGTGTACTCCCAACTGCTTTGTACATGGACTGCGCTTGCCTGTACACAGCTGAAACTTCCCTGTAAGTATCTGCTGCATGGACTGGCAAGGAATAAACACAAATGGTGTGCACAACTGCTGTTGTGGGGCTTGCTCAGATTGCGTCCATTGAACTGCTGCAAATAACACTGTTTCAAAGTACCTGAAAGAACAGGGAATTGTGTGTGAGAGCAGCTTCTTCCTCTTCATTCTCTAGCTCCATCCCTCTCTTGATGGCACAGATGATTTATAAGGCAGCACTCATTTTCCTGCAAGCCCAGAGGAGAGGCCACCAAACTCATTTTTCTGCTGACCTTTCACAGCCATTCCCACTTAAAATGGGTTTCCATCTTCCAAGCTGGGGGAGGGCACACCTTGTGAAGTGCCGCTAGCAAGATGGCTGCGCACTGCAGCAATTGATGCTCTTGCCCTTTGAAAGGCCACTAAAGGAAAATTAACAAGAATTGTGAAACTGCCCTTCCCTACTTCTATTTTGTCCCCATACCAGCTGCTAACAACCTTCTGCGTATTGATACAGTGCTCACAGATTTTGGTATGAAGTGTGTGCAACCAGAGGGCAGGACACTCCTGACATCTGAGGTGTCCTTTTACAAGTAGCTTGGAGAAATCCCATTGGCTCTGCCCAGTCAACAGGGCTCTTTCCAAACCCAGTTGTCCTCTAGCACTTGCCACCTTTTAACTGCAACTGTTTTCTTGATGGCAGGTCAGAGGCTCTCTGGGCATTATTTTCACCATGAGGATCAGCATTCCCAAGGCAAATTTCTCACCTCCCAGTTGGACCATGATGGTTAAAGGAGCACTTGTACCTTGTATGTAGGGACCATCTTGCCATCTACTTCACACCCCTTGCCAGAGTTGGTATATTGACATGGGAAACTCATTGTGTAATGTGAGTTAAACTTCATGGTAAAGCGAAGAAACTCATCATAGGATTGGGAAGGAAAACTGGCCTAGCACTTCATTTATTTACTCGTATTTACAATCTTTTTAGACCACCTTTCAAAAGCAAACTTTTCACAAAGCAGTGTACAGCAATTTTTTTAAAAAAACCCATCTATACAGAGTAGAAAAACTATGTAGCTCGATTGGGAAACATAAACATTTGAAACTAAATAAAAAATAGTGAGAATAAAAAATAAATGGAAGAACAGGTCTAAAATACAATCTAGCCCATTGGTCTTCAACTGGAAAGTCAGGATCTGTGAGTCCCCACCTGACCTTGGCTGGATGGCACTTATGACAGCACCACAACTTCTTGTTGTTTAGATTTTTCTTTTTTAAAAAAATAGCATTATCAGATTAAAAGGAGGACAAAGGATACTGTGGCTGCATTCCTACAAGACCTTTGCCTAAAGTAAGCCCCAGTGAATAAAATGCAATTTGCTTCTAATTAGACCTGCTTAGACTTGCTTGCTCTCCATATCTCCAATAGATGTGTAGCAGAGGTGGTTTCAGGAGGTGCAGCTTTTTTGCCCCCTGCATGAGCAGTACCTGCTGGAACTTCTTCTCCCATGCAGTGATTAGTGCATTTAGTCATACTAGTGAGAAAAGGAGAGAAGTGGACATTTGTAGAAAATGTTTTCAACTTTGTCTGATGTTGTCAGTTGGAATTAAAGGTAGGTCCTGGATCCAGCTAGATTGAATATTATTCATTTATGGTAGTCCCTCACCCTGAGTCATAACCTTCTGGACCTAAGCATTCCTAAATAACTTGTCTAAGACTGTGCTGATTAAAGTGAATCAGAAGCAAAGAACCAGATCAAGTAAGGCTGATGATGTCAATGTGACCAAATACAAATACATTTGCAGTAAGACAAATCCAGGCAGCTCTGGACCATGCTACATGGGAAGGTGACCCTTCCCAGCCAGGCTGACCTGGTGAATATTCTTTTTTGCAGTGTTGAATATAGGGATCAGACTTAGCATATCGAAGTCATCTTGTTCAATAACCATCTGTAGGTTTTCCGGTGATCCACTGGGTCTCTGCTGAACTGAAGGTGAGTAAATTAACACCTATGTGACACTGAATAATAAGCATGAGCCACATGTAGCAGGACACCAGGGACTCCATAGACCAGGCTTTGCTGTGCTTGAGACTGCAAAACCAGGAATCATCCAGCTTTTGTGTGGGCCACACTCAGCTTGAATGATTATATAGGTTGTCCAGGCCTGGTTGCAGGTCCAGCCTGAGCTTGTGACTAAAGGCAAGTCTCTCCAGGAATAAATCCATCATGGTTGCTTTGTGTTAATATAGCTAAGCTGTTATTTTCTTTTCTGATGACATAAAAGATCACTGGTTTCTAGGCTAGACTACATTCAGAAAAGGTTGTTTTTCATGTAGACTCAATGCAATTTCTGTCTGATCTTTGCTCAAACACAGAAATCTCTGATTTTTTTTTAATCCAAAAATATCCTGTAAGGTTTGCAGGCAAAGAAATGGCATTGACTTGTGAACTACCTTGGGGGCATATTATGACTTTGCTGAATAAGTTTATTAAAGGTTTGGCTTGTGGGCACACCACCTTCTCACCTTCTGTTTTGTTCAGTCTTTGTAATGGAGGCTGCTGCTCTGCCCCTTGACCTCTGGCCTGTGGGGTTCCACAAAGTTTCATCTTGTCCCCCATGCTTTTCAGCATCTACATAAGGCCACTGGGAGAGGTCATCCAAATATCTGTATGTAAGTGCCACCAATTTGTAAATGACACTCTATCTCTTGCTTCCAGCAGATCCTGCAAAGGCTGTGGAAACTGAAAAAGTGCCCGGAGGCAATTTTGATATGGATGAGAGTCAACAAAACTGAAACTTAATCCCAACAAAATGGAGGTGCTACTGGTTGGAGAAAGGTTTGACCCAGGAACTCTTCTGGATGGGTTGCACTGTCCCTAAAGGAACTGATTTGTAGCTTGGGGGTGCTGTTGGACATGAGCCTCCTGTTGGATAAACAAGTGGCAGCAATGGCCAGGGATATCTTTCACCAGCTTTGGCTGGTGAGCGAGCTGTTGCCCTGGTAACATCTACATTAGATTACTGCAGGGCCCTCTACGTGGGGCTGCCCTTGAAGGTTGTCTGGAAGCTAGAGCTGGTGCAGAATGCTGTGGCTGACTATGAAGAGCTCCAAAAGGACCTCCACAAACTATGTGACTGGGCAACAATGTGCCAAATGAAGTTCAGTGTTGGTAAGTGCAAAGTGATGCACATTGGGACAAAAAAATCCCAATATCAAGTATAGACTAAGGGGATCTGAAGTTACTGAGACTGAAAGGGGAAACCATCTTGGGGTCATAGTGGATAACTCAATGAAAGTGTCAACAAGTGTGCTGCAGCAGTGAAAAAGGCAAACTGTATGTTAGGGATTATTAGGAAAGGGACTGAGAATAAAACAGCCAATATTATAAAGCCCCGTATAAATCTATGGTGCAGCCTCATTTAGAATACTGTGTACAGTTCTGATCACCGCATCTCTAAAAGCACATTGCAGAGCTGGAAAAGGTACAGAGGAGGGCAACCAAGATGATTAGGGGATTGGAGCACTTCCTTATGAGGAAAGGCTGAAGAGTGTGGGACTTTTCAATTTAGAAAAGAGACAACTAAGGGGGGACATGAGTTTATGAAATTATGAATGGGATGGAAAGAGTTGACAAAGATACATTTTTCTCCCTCTCCCAAAATACTAGAACTCAAGGGCATCCAATGATGCTGATGGGCAGTAGATTCAGGACAGACAAAAAGAAATACTATTTTACACAGAAATTGACTAAAATGTGGAATTCGCTGCCAGAGGAATAAATAATTTTAAAAGGGGATTAAATAGATTCATGGAGGATAAGACTATCAATGGCTACTAGTCATGGTGGCTGAGGGGACCCTCCACATTCAGAGGCACTAAGCCTCTGAATCCTAGAGCCAGGAGGCAACATCAGGGGAAGGTCTCTGTCTCTATGCCCTGTTATTAGCCATCCAGAGGAACTAGTTAGCCATGGTGTGAGACAAGATGCTGGACTAGATGGATCACTGGTCTGATCCATCAGGGCTCTTTTTATGTTCTTATGTTCATTATGCTAATACTAGGGAGCAAAGCCCGTTGTGGTGGAAGACAACAGGCCCTAGAAAGGAAGGGAGGGAGGGTGGAAGGGAGAGAGGGTTGGAGGAAGGAAGGAAGGAAGGAAGGAAGGAAGGAAGGAAGGAAGGAAGGAAGGAAGGAAGGAAGGAAGGAAGGAAGAGGGGAAGAGTGAAAGAAAGGAGAGAGGAAGAAAGGAAAGGGGGGAAAGGAAGGGAAGAGGGGTGGAACAGGCTTCTCTAGGCCTACTGGGCCCATAGAAGGCCCAGAGGATGGTGGGGGGGGCAGAACGGGCTTCTCTAGGCCTACTGCACCCATAGAAGGCCCAGAGGATGGTGTAGGGGGGAAGAACGGGCTTCTCTGGGCCTACTGCACTCATAGAAGGCCCAGGGGATGGGGTGGGGGGCAGAAAAGGGCATCTCTGGGCCTACTACACCCATATAAGGCCCAGGGGATGGAGTGGGAGGTGGAAAAGGGCTTCTCTGGGCCTACTGCCCCCATAGAAGGCCCAGGGGATGGTGTGGGGGGGTGGAAAAGGCTTCTCTGGGCCTACTGCACCCATAGAAGGCCCAGGGGATGGTGTGGGAGTCAGAAAAGCACTTCTCTGGGTCTACTGCCCCCATAGAAGGCCTAGGGGATGGTGGGGGTGGCGGAAAATGGCTACTCTGGGCCTACTGCACCCATAGAAGGCCCAGGGGATGGTGGGAGGGCAGAAAAGGCCTTCTCTGGGCCTACTGCCCCCATAGAAGGTCCAGGGGATGGGGGGAAGGGCTTCTCTGGGCCTACTGCCCACATAGAAGGCCCAGGGGATGGTGTGGGGGGTGGAAAAGGGCTTCTCTGGGCCTACTGCACCCATAGAAGGCCCAGGGGGTGGTGGGGGAGCAGAAAATGGCTACTCTGGGCCTACTGCACCCATAGAAGGCCCAGGGGATCGTGTGAGGGGGCGGAAAACGGCTTCTCTGGGCCTACTGCCCCGATAGAAGGCCCAGGGGGGGCGGAAAAGGGCTTCTCTCACCTGCCTCGGCCTTGAGGGCCTGCCCCTGCGCTCACTCTGCAGACGGTCCTCTCCTGTCGGAGGACCGGAGCAGACTGAGCCGAAGACACTGACCAGGGCTGACGTGGGCGGGATTTCGCCAAGCAGCCAGTCAGCCCTGTCCAGCGTCTTCTGACTGCCAGTTCTTGAGCCCAATCAATTATAGCGACCATAGAATGTTGCGGAACCAAAATTCAAATATTAATAAGGACAGGTTTGACCGTTAAAGCCCTATATTGCTTTGGACCAGCATACCCTAAGGACCCCCTACTCCTATATTAATCTATCCATCCATTTCTATTATCTTCAGAGGCCCTGCTTTGGGTTCCCCTGCCATCTGCAGCTAGACGGGTGGCAACCCAAGAAGGAGCCTTTTCGGGTTTTGCACTTAGACTTTAAAACTCCATCCCCAGGATGATTCATTTGTCTCCCTCTGCTGTTGTGTTCTGCCAGCAAGTGAAGCCTTTTTTGTTTGTCATTCCCCCAATAACTGTTACTGGCCCTTCTTCCTGGTCATTTTAAGTATGCTTATGTGTTCATATGTTTTATTTGTTTACATATTTCATATACGCTTAATTTAAATGTTGTTTTAATGTCTTGCTGTGTCAAATGTTTTAATGTTTTCATATTTCCCACCTTGGGAACCCTATTTGAATGGAAAGGGGGCAAAAGTATTTTAAATAAATGGTAGGTACCATCTCAGATTGAGCTGCGGTGGCTCAAGTGGTTAAGACACTGAACTGCAGGCTGTGGAAGGTCAGTGGTTCAGCAGTTCGAGAACCGGGTGCCGCATGATGGGGTGAGCTCCCGTCTCTAGTTCCAGCTCCTGCCAACCTAGCAGTTTGAAAGCAAGAAATTGCAAGTAGATAAATAGGTACCACTTCGGTGGGAAGGTAACAGCGTTCCGTGCGCCTTGGTGTTTAGTCATGCCAGCCACATGACCACGGAAATGTCTTTGGACAGTGCTGGCTCTTCGGCTTTGAAACGGAGATGAGCACCGCAACCCTAGAGTCGGATTCGACTGGCTTTCGAGCAACGGAACCTTTACCTTTTTACCATCTCAGATGAAGCATTCCCGTTTGAGTGGGAGAGGAGGAGGTGTACCTCTTCTCAGATGCTGGGGTATCAGCCATCGATGTAATCTTTTAATTTTATAAAAAAATCTGCTGCCTGCTTAACTAGCAGCAGTTTTGTAACTGATTACAAGGTTTTAATCAATTCATCCAACTGACTGAGTGATGAAATATTGCAGCCCTATACAAAATAAATTTCCATGTTTTATCTTGGCCTGGAAAAGCAGGAACAGTAAACTTGATGCCAAATAATTTCATATTCCATTCCCTAGGGGGAAAGTGCAAAGCGGAACTCTTTAGAAGAGCCTTTGGCTGAATGTTGATTATATACTAACCCTTTTAGTATAGAATGATGCCTTTATTATTTGTTACATATAGGGGTTTTATTATTGGAAACTACTTTGAACTTCTAAGAAAAGTGCTATAGAAATATATCAAATAAACCTGAAGAAATATACCTTTCAACTAGTTTAAAAATGAAAACATGGGGGGATGACACTGAATGATGCAGATCATAAGAGCATAGTATGGAAGGCAATTGCTTGACAGAAACACAATGCCCCCCATATAACCCTTTTTAATTGGGATTTAAAAAAAAAAAGAAAAGAAATCTTCACACGTGTGCTTCATTCCTACACTTTCCACCTTTTTATTGTAACCAGCTCACTGTATGTCCATGAAACACTCAAAACAGAAGTAAATATACTGATACATATACCACACAGATTGCATGGCTATACTGTCACCTTGGGAGCAAATCCAGTCAGAACATCCCTCTCTCCTCTTCTACTGAGAATCTGTTAGGAATAAGGAAGGTTTACACAACTGGATAAATAAGCAAGTCCTACAGATTTCAGTGGGAATGGACTCAGTGTTTTTAAAGTGCATACCTAAGAAGAGTTACACCCTTCTAAGCCCATTAACTTCAATTGACTTAGAAGGGTATAACTCTGTTCAGGATTGTACTGCTAGATTGGCAGCCTTATCTGCATGTTTTAAAACCTCAGCCTTTCAAGGAAAACCAAGGGTCACCCTGTAGTCTTATATTCACCTGCCATGTCTTTTGTCATGGAGTTGTGTCTTGATAAGGCCACTGAGAATTCTCTATTGGAAATCCCTAGTCTCACTCACAGAACTACAATATACAGGGTTCACAGTTGAGAGTGGCTGTTAAACTAACTTATATCTACAGTATAAATACATTCACATTATTTCTTTAAAATGATTTCAGCATTGTTTAGTATCATTCTTCCCACAAATAACCCTGGGGATTGCATTTCTGAAGGTGCTGGGAATTTGTTGTTAGCATTCTATAGCCCCATTATACAACCACAGTTTCCAGAGTCCCTTTGTTGAGATCTAAGCAGATGGGGGTGGGGGAGGTGGCATGGTATAGCCCAGTCTCATCAAATCTGGAAGCTAAGCAGGGCCTGTATTTGGATAGGAGACCACCAAAAGAGACTCTGCAGAAGAAGGCAATTGCAAACCAGTTCTGCTTCTCACTTGCCTCGAAACCCCCTTGCTAGGGTTGCCATACATCAGGTGTAACCTGATGGCATTTCTGTACATAAGAATATGGTTATAATATGTGTTGTTAGTATGGCTCTAAGATTCCAGCCAATCAGTTGTTGAATGCTGAAAGCACTCTTATTGGGAAGAAGTAAGGCATAAGGCAACTACTGAATGCAAAGATTAACTGGACTTTCAAGAGTGATGGACCAAACTGGGCAAACTGCAGTAGTTGTTTAAAAGAAAAAGAATATATGAAGCTGCCTTGAGTTGGATCAATGGGCTGTCTATCCCAGTATCTTCTGACTGGCAGCAGTTCTGCAAGGTCTCAAGACACGAGTCTTCTCCAGCCCTACAACATGAGAGGTCCTTCTAACTAGGAATCATGGGACTGAATATGGGATTTTACACATGTGAATATATGTTCTACCTCTGAGCTACAAGACCTCCCCTGGTATGCTCAAATATTCCAGCCAAATAGAAGTTTGTACTGGTAGTATGAGAGACCATTCTTGAACAAACTATGGTTAGTGAGGTCTCTTGTTGTTTTGACTTAATTATATTTCATTACATATAAAAATGGCAGGAAATTAGAATCCATACCCTCTCCCTGGAATGGCCACTGCTTTTCCATGTGGTCACTTGCAGTCAGATAATACACTTGCATTACTCACCATTCTTCCTACCTCCACCAATGAACCTTTAAAGGTGCAACTACTTCCTGTCCTATCCCACCAGGTACCATGTTTGCCACACCAGTTAAAGGCATTACTGAGTAGCAGTAAATGGTCACTGAGATTGGCCTGGTGAATTTCATCCTCCGGGAACAACTGATTTTATTGAATTATTTATTTGCAGAAAACACAGAGATAAAGCATTAAGGGTCTGTTGTTGCTGTTCAGCAAACCATTTTTTTTTTTTGTCTTTTTGGCACAAAGAAATGTCATAGGTGTTACTAAACAAACCATGGATCAGCGACCAGCCTGATAACATGACTCAAACAGACATATCAAAACAAGATTAAAAACAAGGAGATATTCCACATTCAGCTAACAGTAAAACCTGCTCATAATCAGAAAGAGTTAGGCGGGAAGTGACAACACTATTCATAAATTAGACATATATATATATGTATATATTTATAGTTACCTCTTACATTGTAAAAGTAAACAGTGCAAAAGTATAGTCCCCCAGGTGCCTTTCAGTGTGGAAAACCTGAGGGTTACTTTTTTTTTCCTTTTATACATTGTTGTGTGAGTGTGATTTGTAAACATTGCTACCCATCCACAGTTTGCTTCTTTAATTTGCTTTTACGGTACCCAATACTCATATTTCATACCATAGTCTGAGAGGAGACGCTTTCTTCATGTTAACTCTTTTTGAGATTCCCATTAAAGAATTAGTGCAAATTTCAAGAGTAAATGGGGAAAGGGAAAGTAAGGCAACAGTTAGGAAATGGCTCGTATCAGATTTAAAATACGAAACCCTAATGTTTGTGTTACCAGAAGGGCAAGAAGTCCCTTTCTTCCACAAGGCTGATGGAAAGGTTCTTTAACTCCTCCTCAGAGGACACCAGTTTATAACCTAGTTGTACCAACACCTGCTGGCAGGCGTTCTGCGTGAATGCCACAATTTCATAGGAAAGGCGGAACCGCCACTTCTCGGCAGTTGCTGCTGAGTTTCGGACAGTCCCATACTTGTGTTTGGCTGCAGATCTGTCCCCTCTTGTGTTATTCTGTATCCATCGTTCCACATTGCTGTCCATGGGGATGCCCAGGAATTCATACATCTCCTCTGTCTTTTTCAAGGGATTCCTGGCTAGGTCTTCATACCTAACCAGCATGTACTTGCCCTTGAGCCAAGCTGGCCGGTTTAGTCCAGTGGAAACAGAGTTCAAGAAGTCCTCACAGACGGTAGTGAGCTGTGTCACATCCAGGTTATAGGGTTTCCTGCCTGTGCCATCCCAGATACGCCAAAGCCTGTAAGTATCTCGAAATGTCTCACTTCTGGAGGCAAGGATGCCCCTGGGGTCCCTCACCAGTTGTATGATTTTCAGATTGAGCCTGGGATCCTCTACCAAGGCCCGGAGGTCACTGACCTCTGGCACCCGCACGGTTTTGATAGCAACATGCCCGTGATCTTTGCATGACTCAGTTGCCAGTGTTAGGTTTAAGGTGCCACATTTTTTCACACAGTCTCCTTCCTCCAGTGGAATATCAATGGTTGTCAGTGTCTCACAAACTGGTGGGGAGCACAGCGCCTTGCTGGCTCCCCGGCGGAACAGCCTGTCTGTTGTATGGTTCACTGGTGGAGGCTTAATGTAATTTTCCAGGAAGTAGAGGTCACAGTCATAGAGGCTCCTCAGCAAATCTCGGCCAGCTCCCAGCATGATCCGCCTGTCTGTGGAGCCCTTGGTCTGTGTCAGCTTTGGGATCAAGGTGTACTGGACATGGTAGAGGGGTTCAAATAAATAGAAGACATCAAAATGTTGGTTAAAGAGTTGCCCAACAAAGGAGGAACCACTTCTGGTTGTGGCCAAGATGAGGACATGTGTCTTCTTGGAAAGATTATATGCAAAGGTGGGGCTTTCATCACAAAGTCTGTCAGCTGATTCAGTCTCCTGATTCAGGCTGCAGTTCATTGGGTTGGGCACAGGGCAACTGTGGAAGGACTTGGTTGTGAAGGTGCGGATGGCTGTGTACTGGATAGCTATAGAGGCCAAAGCAAGTAGGAGGACAGCCTTCCAGGAACATTGCATGGCTGGTCACCTTCATGGAGATTCTTCACAGGTTGCTTTAGTATCTGCAACACAAGAGAATCAGCCTAGTTGAATACGATATTGTCAGAATACCTACTGTACAACATAGAGGTGGCTGGATTGGGGTATGAAAAATACCAAATACTGCAACCTGGAAGAAGACACTATGCAAGGCAGACAAAGGCAGCATTTTTTGAATTTAATGTATTTTATAATATGTTCAATTTTTTAAAAAATTGGATTTTGTAGAATTATACTTTTTTTTGGTGAATGCCTGGGATTTGTAGGGAAAGGGAAGAATACGTTTCACGGGCAGTGTAGCTCCTCATGGCCAGAGGGTCCCAATATGATGTAATAGTTGTCAAGTGGACCTAGGAGCCCCAGATTCTAGTCCTCATGCAGCCATAACACTTAGTGACCTGGATCATTCAACACCTCATAGGGCTGTTGTGAATATAAAATATACTAGTCCCCCCCCAATCTGTATGCACCCAGTTTTTCGCAGGATTAGTTAAAAATTATATATCAACAAACACACAAACATAAATATGCATAAGAAAAGGGAAAGGGGGACACAGTTTATGAGAGCTGCAAAAAAATCCTGCCCTGTGATGGCTGAAAAATCCACTCTGGTCTCATCTCCTTCCAGAGGCTTTTAGCAGATGCCACCCACTAATTTCCAAGTTGTCTTTCTTTAATTTAGGCACCCTCTCCCTGTCTAAAATGTAACTGTGCATTATAGGTAGGGAAAGGAAACAGTTTAGGTTTGCCCATAGCTTGGACCTGAAACTAGGTCTCAAGAATCCAATGCCTCTTTATCTATAGGGCCACATGATAGTTCAAGAGTCACTTAGTCTATAGGAGCTGAGGGCTAAAAGGGATTTGTTAAATGGTCTGAAGAGTATTGATAAGAAGCACAATGGGATATGTATGTGCAATGGCACACAAACATAAATATACAACCACTTCTCATGCTTTGTATGTGAGACTGAGAATAACTTGAATCTTTCCTTTGCTTGTGAACCACATACTCACTCTGTATGGAGCATGTTAATATGACAAGCATATTCATAATCTACAAAACATTACATTTCTTAATAATTCAGGTAATCAATAAATCAAGCAAACAAGGTAGACATATATAGTTGGCTTGCTATCCTAATACTCCATCTAGTACAGTTATTTAAAAAATAATAATAAATCCTTTATCACTATTACAGGTAGCTAAGAAGAAGAGAGGAAATAACTCAGTCTTAGCAGTTCCACCCTCTTAGGATGACTATCTATGAACTTGGCTAATACATGAACAGATACTTCTTCACCCAAAGGAAATACTTCTTCACCCAAAGAGTGATTAACATATGGAATTCACTGCCACAGGAGGTCGTGGCAGCTGCAAGCATGGACAGTTTCAAGAGGGAATTAGATAAACATATGGAGCAGAAGTCCATCAGTGGCTATTAGCCACAGGGTATAGATGGGAACTCTCAGTCTGGGGCAGGTGATGCACTCTATTCTTGGTGCTGGAGGGGGCAGCAGTGGGAGGGCTTCTGGTGCCCTGGCCCCACTGCTGGACCTCCTGATGGCACCTGGTATATTTTGGCCGCTGTGTGACAGAGTGTTGGACTAGATGGGCCATTGGCCTGATTCAACATTGGCTTCTCTTATGTTCTTATGTTCTTAGATGCTTTATATCCTCAAGTATCCGTACCCAGACAAAAAAACACATTGTAAGAAATAACCCTGATAAAAGGAACATGCATTTTTTCAGTTTCTGAAAGCACAGACTCTACATCCCATAAATGCCCATCACGTGGTTGTGAGGGAAATAAAAAGGAATGGTTATATGTTTTTCCCCCTATATGGAGTTCACTTCCACATTTCATGGTTGCCACAGAAAATTTTGGGTTGGATCCAGGGGAAAATTTCCACTGAGAGAAGGGGGATCATTTTCACTGTTTCCCCCCTCCCACAGCAGACTGCTATCTCCCTCCTTAGTTTTTTTTCTGGGAATCCCTTGTCCTCCAGGAACAGCATTTATGGGGGTAAATTTAGGGTTGTCAACTCTGGGTTGGGAAATACCTAGAGATTTGGGGGGTGAAGCCTGGGGAGGGTAAGGTGAGGGGGAAAGTAAATTCAGCAAGGTATAATACCATAGAATCCACCCTCCAAAACAGTGATTTTCTCCAGGGGAACTGATCTTGGTTGTCTGGAGATCAATGTAATAGTGGGAGGTCTCCAGGTGCCACCTGAAGGTTGGGAAGGGGAAAGCAGAGAAATCCCACCACGCTGATTTTAAAAAATCCTTCATTCAAGTGGAGATTTTGTGCAGGATCCAACCCATTAGTGTTTTCTGCTCTAATATGCAGAGTTATCCTGATGCAGCTTTGAACCTGGCTTTTCCAGGTCCACACCTAAAATATAGTTTCATGAATAATTATACTCAGTCAATGGATGCATTTGCTCAAGACTGTTGAAGCTACACACTGAGCTCTTTCACACACACATTGCGAACTTTGCTCTCCTCTGCATCCTTAAAACTAGGCAGTGCTGCTGGTTAAATGGTCACATATTCCAAGGTGTCATACAGTCCTTCACTGGGTGAAGACACTCTTCTTAATATTCAGTTCCTCACTTTAGTGGTTTATTAACCCCTCAGATAATATCACCAAATCAAGGAAAACTGAAGCAGTTTTCAGGCTTGCTACCTTATGATATGTTAAGTAGTACACAAGCCTAGACTCTCTACTGATTGATATCAGATATCTCTCCCAAGGCTGGTTTAAGCTAGTGAGCCACCGCAAACACACTTCCCCCATGTTGCTCCAGCTTGTGTGAGCAAGTACATGTCTCTCCTGGTGCGGGAACACTAATGTGTTCAGGATACTCTCAGGAATTTATATCAAAGAAAATTAGAGGCAATTACAGAAGCATATGGAATCATATAAAATAAATGTATGCATAAAGTTAAGAATTGGAGTACAATCATGTAACTTTTGAGTTTCTTTTTACAGTCCACAATCTGTGCTGCTTGCTGAGTTAGCCTCCTTAAATAAGGTGAAACTCTAACTTTTGAGCCTTCAGCCTTGGAGGCCCAACACAAAACCCTGTTGCAGAATAAAACACCTAAGACTACAATCACAATATAATCTCTACAAAATTAAACTCTGAAAATCCCTCTTTAACCCATGCTTATCTGTATCAAGTAATACAGAGCATATTCTATATTCTAAGAGTCCTCCAGCAGCTGCCTCAGAAGGTTCTGATGTTTCTCCTCAAAAGTTGGACTCTGGGGCACATGAAGCTCCATTCCACTCCCCCCCCCAGATCCTACCTTGAAGCCTTAAAGCGGGAAACACACTGCAGCTTGTTGATACCAGAGTTCAACACACATGTCCCCACATGCACACAACAGTTTTTGCCCAACACAATGCATCTTTGCCTTCTGTTTCTGCCTTCAGCTTACTGCTGATACAGGTGTGATACTGCGAGATCAGTGAATGAATTTTTCCAATAGCAGCTGCATGGACAATCTTAGCTAGATATGTTTTCACCACTTAGGCTACCTCACATAAGATCCACTATGGTGGACAAAAACAACGCACAAATTGTCTAGTCAGGTCCATGTGAAGAGGCAGCCTTTTCATTATTTTTCATATATTTTGACCCCCAGTCTTCCTTCAAGGACCTTCACCTGCCATTTCTGCCCTTCAAACCTCAGGGGGCTGAACTGTGCCTGCGCCTTGGGGCATGTCCACCAGGCCTGTCCCAGTCTAGTAGCCTTATCGTGCCCCAGGCTCCAGTTCCTCCATTAGGTTCCTCTATCTTTGTACCTAGTCAGCTTTGCTCAGTCAACTTACATTCCTGGCCTCTCTTGTGTCTTCTGACATTGCCCTTTTTATCCTTGGGGTTCCACCCATGATGGTCAAGCCCCACACCATCCCTCCCTTCTCAGAGCTTTGTTGCTCTCTGAACATCTTCCTTGCCTTGCCCAACTCCAGCTGAGTTTGCACAGGCTGCTACTGTCTTCTCATGAGGTGCCGCGCCCTATCCTGGAGCATCTGCTGCCTTTGCCCAGTAAGTGGAGCCTCCTCAGGCCTCCACTACTGCCTTTGTGCCACACAGGGCTTCCATGAGCTAGCTAACACTCTCATTGGCATGTCCTCTCACACTTACATACCCTTCCCAGCATGGCACACAGCTGCCAGCTATGCAGCTGTGTTGGCAGCACAGAGGGGGAAGAGGCCTGCAACAATTGATCCGAGTTTTCCATTCAGTGGCCCAGGAATTGAGCAGAACAGTTTTGCTCCCTAGCAAGTTACATCACACGCAAAATGCATAAGGAGTACGCGTAACATGTTTTCAAATGTATGTATTCTGCAGCAGCCCACTGGCCAGGCAGCTGAAACTAGCTTCCACACTACAAAAGAATACAAACAGTGGGAAACAGATTTGGTGCTGTTAACATATGGAACTGCCTTAAGAGGAAATACAGAGCAAGTGGTGTGGGAGCTGGACATCTGTGTCCCACTAACAAAACAGGAAGCTTTAGCTGCTGCGGTGAAAAAGAAATGGCTGTTTCCACAACTGCAGTGAAAGCTTATAGCGTTGGGCTGCTGAGCTTTACAGGCTGAACACAAAATGCTGACAGCAAGTGCCAGGCAAATCCCAGATTAATCTACCCAAATATTTTTACACTGCCCCTACTGTTAGCATGCCCCTAGAGAAGGGCTTCCCTCAGCCAGCTGTTTTTTACTTTCCCTCTCCTTCATGCAGAAGCCTTTCCCTGCTGCCACCCACAAAAGCTCCTACAGAGTCTATGATCCGCAGTAGCTGCTGTGACGGTAGCCTAAATGAAAACACCCAAACATTTTGTGTTATTGGTGTAATTCATGTGCACACAAAATTCCACCTCTTCTTAGCAGGCTCCCCTTCGCCCCTTGCTGCCCGTTAAGGCCTATAACACCATCCACTCCTAAGGGAGAGCAAGAGCAGATGCTGACAGGCGGTACGGAGAGGGGATTTCTAGAGCTGAAAACATCTCGGCACACAGTGCAGCGTGAGGGAGCCGGATTGGCTAGGGGTGTGTTTAGTATGCAGGGCCTGTTCAACAACCTCAAAGCTCCTGTGGCTTTAGCATATTAAAATTCCTGACGGGGCTGGAAAAGCACAAAGTTCCCGGTGATTTTTCCCAAGAGAGGACTGCTGTTGGCAGGCTGTGGAGTGCCTTCAAGCAGGGGGAGGGGGATAGGCTGTGAGTCTTGACTGTGTGAGTTATATAAGGACAGGGCAGGGCTGCTTTCTTGCAAGCCCAGAGGCTGGTCCGAGCCACCAGTGTTTTCATTTATCAGATACACTCCCAACTCCAATAAGTTGGTGAGAGCATCAGGTATTTTTCTCTAGAGGAATGTATATATTAGGCAGTACAAGACAAGAAACAGATGTTAGCCGCAAAACAGGATAGCAAGGTTAACCCAGGCCAACCCAACCCTAGCTAGCTAGTAGTCAGGCAAAATTTGGCGGCCATCAAGTTAAGCTCATTCCTGCAGTTACATCCCAAAGCTACACCTTTAACCAGACACCTTACTCATTCTCCATTTAGGGAATTAAGGACCAAATCATTATTTATATAGCACTGAACACTGAATGCTAACAAAAAAAGACAAGTTACCACCCAATCTATTTTTATTTTATTTTTTACAATGGGAGGAAACAACAGAGGGAGGGAAGACAAGTGGTATTGGCTCTTGTACTTGAACAGTCTGGATAAATCTGATAACAAAAAAGGCTTTTAAAATCCAAATCATATCTTGTTTTAAAAAATAACATTTTGGTAATATTAAATGTCCTTTAAGATTGCCTAGTTTGATTTGGTAGCAATGTGAAAAAATACACAAGTCCATATGTATAATCTCTTATAAAACTGATTCTATCTTCCATTAAATGTGTCTTTCTATGTAAAACAACAAACCGGATTTTAAAAGTGGCTTGTGATGTTAAGCATTATAAATACAACATATATTGTATTTATGTCTGTTCAGTTTATGAATAACTTGAACTGTCAGTCACAAAGCATCAGCAGTTACTTTTCATGTCATACAGAAACCCTGTTCTGCACAGCAACTGCCAGCTATTGCTGTTGGAAATTTCTGGGTACTTCAAATATTTGGAATAGCAGCTAATCAGTATGAATTCTTACTTAGGAAATACATAAAATAGAAAGCTGGAAACTTGATGATAATCTTGTCAACCCACACATGTCTTAAATGTTCAGCAACCTCCTGGGTCTACACCCTCATGGCTCACCTGAGGGGGCAGGGGAGGACAAAGGGTGGGAGGGAGAGAGAGAGCTAATTGTTAGGAGACAGTTTTTAGTACCAAGTAACCATATAAACTTGGAGAAGATGAACCCTCCCAGGTAAAGAGGCATAGAAACAGCAGGCTTAAGTTTGGAATAGACAACAGGTGAAACACAAAGGTACAACTGCCAGTTAATCACCTTGCTCTCTCTGGGGATCAGATATGAAATAGTGGGTGTGTCGCTCTGTAGAAGCTCTTTGCCTCCCCGTCCTCTACTTGTATATTGGTAAATGAAATACTGCAAAATTACTAGTGCTATCTCATTCAAAGGAAAACAGAAACCAGGTGCCATTGCTTCTTGAACTTCTCACCACCCAGGGAACTGGTCAGCACAAATGAACACCGCCAGTTAGGTTCATCTTTACAGTATTTTTGGATTCTATCCACCATTGCCACCTTCCTTGGAACCTGACTCCATTAGGAGAAAGGTGGATCATACAAATGTTATAAATAAATAAAATATTTGATGGTGCTCTAGTGGGAAAGGGCAATGTCATTTGCCAACAGCTTATTTCTCCCTTTTTGTAGTCTGAGGAATAAGAAATTGGGTGCCCCATTTGAGGGGAAATTCTGGGAAAGTCCAAAATCTCTTTATAATAATAAATGTGTGTATTTTTTTCCAGACAAACTGGATGGCAGCTGTTGGCTCAATAATGAGTCCTCCTTCCTAACAACAGCAGCAGCCCTGAGGCAAGGAGCTAGATTTGGCCAAGTCTGTGGTACTAAAGCATTTTTTTTCTATTATGGCCAATAGTGTCCCTTGGGTGGGTTTACATCAGAAAATAGTGTAGAGGGGAAAACTTAAACTCATCCCCCCTAGCATCATGGTTCCAATCAGTTCAGGGACCAATACAATGGCTATGAAGAAAAGTTTGGGGAAATGGGAGATCTGATCACAGATCACCACAATCCCATCTCACCGCATGCTATAATGCTTGACTCCTGTATGAACCTACCCAACCACTCCAATCACGATCTTTTGCCAACAGGTAAAGACTTCTTTGTTTTATTTGGCATTAACTCTTATTAGCCCTCCTCCCTGTTTGTATGCTTATATGCGTTTGTACATTTATTCAAATACTGTTTTGATATTTACTGAGTCGGGGACCCTGAGTTGGTTAGAAAGGCAGCATAGAAATGCTTTAAATAAATAAAAATACATAAAATCTTCACACACTTCACTCAGTTCCTCCAGGCCTGGTTCATGTATGCAGAAAACCTGAAGAGGTAGAGTACCACTTCAGATGGAGGCTCTCATTTTGGAATGTTCCCATATGTTAAAAACTCCCTGCAAACAGCAAGCAAAGGGAGTGGGTAGGACCTTTCTCCCTGATGTGCTCATTTTCTATTTGTATTTTTATGCAAAAGGAATATTCAGTACTGGAGTCACCCACTGCAGTCTGAAGTGATGCAGTCCATTTTGCTACCTTATTCCCCACACATTTGTGAACCACACCTTAACCTACT
Organism: Gekko gecko; assembly: GCA_029375565.1. Classification (NCBI taxonomy): domain Eukaryota; kingdom Metazoa; phylum Chordata; class Lepidosauria; order Squamata; family Gekkonidae; genus Gekko; species Gekko gecko. The sequence continues at coordinate 154,362,370 of JAPDNY010000003.1, forward strand.
TAGATTACCAATTTTCCAACAGTCCTAGTATAGCTTTTCTTAGCTCATACCCACACCACCATTCAAAAGGGGGGGGGAGGGTTACTGAATTTTATTGTGAGGAGATGGAGTCTTACTGTTCTAGGCCACATGGGAGGTGAAAAAGAACATAGTTAAGAGCTCACCTGTCCTCAGCACAGTAGCTCCTAGACAGCCCAAGCATTTTGTGCATGTGTATAGTTTGCTGAACTTAGTTATTTAGCAGAGAGCTCTTTCCTGCCCTCTGGTGGTTGTCTTCTATACTGGTTATCTTCTAAGCCATTTGGAACTTTCCATCCAATGTTTACATAGGTGTGCATTCAGTGTTTGTTTATACAGTGAAAAAGATGAGGGAATCACCATACTGCTGAAGAGAGGACATATGCTAAAATCTGCTCTCTAATCTACCTTCTCCCTACAAAGCTTACTACTAGGCCTTTATTTCATGTTTGGTTCCTCTCTTGCAAAATGTGTCTTGACGGATTTCATTCTTGAATCATAACAATGCTATGATTTCAAGCACAGCACAATTGCGCATGTACAATTTGGTTAGAGAATAAGTTAAGCACTTGGAGTTGGAATGAAGGGGGCAACTCTGTTCTGTGCTAACCTTGTGATATTGGACTAGTTTGAATAACAAGAAGGTTTGTAATTTAAACAAACACACCTTTAATAACGACAGTTCATCTGACTTCAGTTTGAAGGGGGGGGGCTGTAGCAATGCAGGGACCCTCTCTGCCAGATAAGCACTGTCTGCACTGATAATGAAGCACTGTCAAACTCCCAAGGACTGTGCTACATATTAGGATGCCTGGTGGCAATCACTAGCTTCTATCCTACATCGATGAAAATTATGTTATACTCACACAGGAGGAAATTAATGCATTGCCATGTTTGCAATTATGTTTTCGAGGACCGCACCACTGTTGCATACAGTTTTTTGCTCACTGAAAATGTATATTCATCACCACCCAGATGGATCATCTATGATGAGTAGCAAATCATGAATAATGATAAAAGAAAAGAGAGAATTTCAATCTCTTCATAGTTCAACCAGACTAACTACAATTAGGTACACTCTTGGACAGTCAGCAAAAAAAATCTGTAAAGGCTTATATCTGACACCAGCCCCTGGATCCTGGTCACAGATCAAAAGAATACAACTCTGCAATGCTCTTGTGCAATGACACAGGGTACAGCAAGCTAGTAGCAGTCTCATTTTCCCCTTCAGCATCAAAGTTCCCCCATTTCATCCATAAATCAATTACAGCTCCCCAAAACAAAAATATATTTTTTAGTTTTTTGGTAGCCAAATCAGAATAATGAATGTTCCAAAAGAGAGGAAATGGTACACACTGGGAGATTCAGTAGGTATCTTACAGTGCTAGCCTAAACAAAGTTATCCCCTTCTGAGGCCATTGACATCAATGGCCCTAGAAAGGTGTAACACTGCTTAGGACTGCAGTGTTAATGTCTGTTACTATGTAGCACAAGAAACGCCTGAAGTGCTCTTTAGTTTCATTGCAGTAGCTGCTGATTTCCATCAATGTAGACACAAGGTCAGCCATGACCTCAAAGGCCACTTGGCACCCATTGTTGCTCGATTCCCAGGAAAATACAAGCTGATCTTACTTATTCCAGATTAGGGCAACATGGGACCAAATGTAAACCTCTGTGGTAAACAGGTACACAATACAACACAATTCCAAAAGCAAATCTGAAATCCAGCCAAATGGACAGTAATCAGCAGCAATCAAATTAACTGGCCATCCAGCCAGAGAAACTTCAGGCGGTCTCAGCAGCCACATGTCTGCTCCAAAGAGTTAATGGACGTGTGACACACACTGTTTCACAGAGGGATGGGCTCTGCTATGGCCCCTGTCTATTAGTACGAATACTACTATAACAGCTAGAATGTGGTCACTTCAGCAGGATGAATGCTCCCAGCATCAGTAACTAGGGTCTAATGTATGACTTTGTAAGTAAGTAGAGTAGATCTCAGCCATGGTGAGACTATTCCCATGACAGCATGGGAGTTTCTATAATCTGGGCCTGCTGATCTGGTTCCCACTAAAAATCCATACTCTATAGGTATCTCTCCATATGATAAGTAGCACCATGTTAGTTGGGTGAAGTTAAATATTGCTAGAAGCACCTCTCCTTCTTGCTTCACCACCACATTATTAGCATTAGCTCAAATTATGTAGACCTCATAACTATGCCCTCCAATTATGTGTTAAGTAGGCCTCAGTTTGGCTGTAAGGAAAGGTACAAACCCATCCCACTACTTGACATTGGTGCTGGATCTAGAAGTTCATATTTTGAACTATCCAGTGTACCAAACTAACATTTCTCCAGCACTATGAAGAGACTGTTTATGAGATAATCATACATCATACTGTTGCTCTCTCATCTTGTTTTAAACCTTTTTGGCCTGAAAAGGAAACAAAGGTATACAACCCATGCACAGATTGTAATATATAGCATGTGCTGAACACAGCAGGATGTGGAATGGTATAATGTAACCCAATCTCATCAGATCTTGGAAGCTAAGCAGGGTCAGTACTTGGATGGGAAACCACCAAGGGAGACTTTGCAGAGGAAGGCAATGGCAAACTTAATCACTTGCCTTGATCACTTGCCTCTGTTTAATTACTTGCCTTGAAAACCCTATGGGGTCCCCATAAGCCAGCTGCAACTTGACTGCACTTTACACACATGAAATGAACACAGCCAGTTGCATGTTCCCGGCATGGGCTCAGACAACAAAATACAACCATGTGCAATACGTAAGATTTCACCATTTCACCTAAGAGCATCATGCAGCTATAAATCCAGGATTACCCCTACAAATATGAAATCCAAGTCATATGAAGATTTCTTTTGTATGTAGTAGGTGTTCATGTTTATTTAAAATGTGTGTCTGTTGGTCTTTCTTTCACATCTTGCTCAAGTCCCAGCAATACTGACTATTCTATTTCTCTTCTTCAGTAATTTTAGATTAATGTCACATTTCTTATTGATTTCTTGCCTTAGGCTTGCTTTCTGGGTAGATTTGTATTGCCTTATTTCACTCCAGCACTGGCTGCATCCCCTACTGGGAAGGAATTTCTACCCATTTTCTATGAAGCAGATTGGAAAGGCTATAAAACTATAAGAGGGCACATTATTAGTAGTACCCGAGTTGTCACCCAGGCTAGATACTGTCTCATCCTGCTCACCTTTGATTTTATTTTTATGAGCTTCAGAGAAGGCTGGGGGGGGGGGAGTTCTGCTACTCTCATACTCTTGGAAGAATGTGCAGCAGCTAATCCTTTCATTAGCTTCATTCTTCTTGGTCCCTTCAAACCCTGCTATTTATGGTGTGTGCACTGTGCCTTGTTCCGGTCTTTTGCTTGCAAGTGATAACCATGACAGGAAAAAAGTGAAGATTTCATAGCAACAGGTGAGGAATGGAAATGGCAGGGTTAAGATGTGTATTTGGAAACTGAATGTCATGTGTGAGAGAGAGTGGTGCGTGTGCACGCACACACACACACACTGCATAGTCATGACAGGTTCTGAGAGGCAGGAAACTCACCCAAGACTAACTCGCAGCAGTTGTTGAGAGATTGCAGATAGAGTATGAGCCCCTCACCCAACATGATGAAACCTCTCCTCTTTCTAACCAATGTGATTCTGGCAGTTGCCCAATTCCTAGCAGCATCTGTACTATATTTTCACTACCCCTAAAACAGATTATAATGAACAAGCCTGTTTCCATGGAAACAATACAGTGACTCAGGACTTTGGGGCTGGCTCTATACACGACTGTCAATAGCAAAAAGCTCTGGGAGATTCAGGATGCTAAAGAAACAAGAATGGAAAAGGCCACCTCTGAAAAGCTGACACACACACACACACCTGTCACAAACCCCACATACTGTCATGTACACAGAGAGGAACACACAGACACAACATGGTTTAAGCCCACTCCAGTGTCACAAACGATTCCAACTCCTCTACCTGACATCACAGCTACTGCCGCATCTTAGCTGCAGTATGTTTACCAGTAGGCCCCACCACTTGAACAGTCAGGCACACTCATCATGTTGCCTGTTGTCACAACAGGATGTTCCTATCACCATATCTAAGGCTCAGTTCTTCATGTACAATGTCTCAATATATCATCCTCATACCCCTTCCTTCCCGGCAGGCAGCCTATATATGTGGAACCCCTATTGAAGCAAGTCTCATGTTTACCATAAACTTATGATTTACTAGAGAAGAACAGACTTTTTGGACACATGAAATTAATGTGTTAAACTATTTTAACTGATGTGCATGGTGTGAATGTAAATAAGATTAGCTGAAGGAGGGAGGGAAATATACTGCTTGCAGATTCAGGGTGGGAGCCTTTCAACAACACTGGAATACTTTATTAGCTTCCTGCTTTTCTATCACTGAAGCTTATGGCTCTTTTCCTGAGGTTAACTACTGCTATTTTAGGTTTATTGACCAGCCAAGCCTGTTGACCCAGAAGAGACAGACACATTTCCTTTATTATCTCATTCAGCTTCTCAACAACCTGTGAAGTATTAGTGTTTTGACCATTTAGCCAGTGGGGAACAGAAGGTGGGAGATGAAAAACTTGCTCAAGGCTACAACAGTAATTCCTACTGATGATAAGAGATTTGAATCCTGAATCTTCCCAAGGCCAATATCCAGTGTTTTACTCACTAGATTGCTGGACCATGCCCTTGGCCTTGCTTGACTGTAAGACAAATGCAGAGGCCTTAATATAAAGCAAAGTTCAGCCACTGGACATGTGTACTACAGTATACAGATTCCAATCACATACACCAGAGTGTGAAAGCCACTTTCCTGTATATGAAAGAGCCAACTGCACAAGTCATTATTCTCACAGGACAGTTACCCATCTAGGAGTAACTTCCACACTGCATGGAAGCATGTCCAAAATCTGTGCTCGACTGTGGCCAAGAAGATGAACTTCTGTTCATAAAGGACAGCTATCAACTCCTGCTAGCAACTTCTAAATCAACAGTATTCTTATCCTGCAAAGACTCATAAGAATCTGGAACATAATCCTATTCTACATATGTCCTCTAGCTAGTTGGTCTGTGCTACTGTCCAAGTTAAGTTAGTGGAACTTGCATTTGCGCTTAATTTCAAGAGAACATGCTGGGTCTTGGGACCTAAGCATATGGGTATGGACTTTGCAGAACAAGACTTTCCCACTTCCCTCTCCAGCTGCAAACCACTGAGTCCCTCCCAAAAGTTTCTTCCTTGGGGTCAGCAGACTTTCAGGAATAATGAAGGGGTCAAAGTGGGGGTCTGCAATGGAAGGGGGAATTGGCAGAAATCAGCAGCTCCTTTTCTGTAAATGAGGATGCCATTCTATTCGAGGAACTGCATAGCTATATACACACCACCACCTACATAGGCAAAAAATAACAACTTGATTCCCACACCTATATTCAACCAGCATATGCAATTTTAAGTGCATCATTGGGCAATACATTACATTCATAAGAACATAGGAGAACATAAGAGAAGCCAATGCTGGATCAGGCCAATGGCCCGTCCAGTACACTCTGTCACACAGTGGCCAAAAATACCAGGTGCCATCAGGAGGTCCACCAATGGGGTCAGGACACTAGAAGCCCTCCCACTGAAAGAAAACAGTAAGAGGGGATATATCCCAGACATTGGTGCCATAAGGGGCTTTGCTAACTGCTGCTTTTGCCATCTGCATAAAGATAGGAGAGGTTCTCATAGCCAGCCATCCCATGACATACCTCACATGATTTGAAAGGTAACAATTAACTTAATTCCTTTTTTCCCTGTTGGATCATAACTACAACATCAGCCAGTGCTAAACATATCATATGAGGGAGTATCTGGGAGTGTTTCTTTGCATTTCCATGCTCACTGGAGGTGAACATTATATACAAAGTACTATTGCCAAGTAACCCCAGTTATCTCCAGCACATCTAATATTGGGAGGCTCAGCTTCAGGACCAGAATGTACAGCTGGCAAGCAGGCTTGAGCCCCAGGGACTGGTATGTATCATAAGAACAGAGGCATCCTAGAGCTCAGTATAGCCTTCTGGCAGTATTGACTGTCCAACTAGGGAGTCAGGCTCTCTTCTTCTCTTTCTAAGTGTTCTTTCAATAGGCACTTCTGACACAGACATGAAGCTACTGCATTGCAAAAAAAAAAAAAAAGCCTGTTAGAAGTGAACAAACTGTAGCTTGGCCGCTTGTGTTTACTGCCTGACTGAATGATAACTTTGTTCCTTCAGCTGAAATGCTGCTTCCTTGCAGGCAGGGGAAATAACAGATTTTAAAGGCAGGAGTTAAGACTTGGACATAGTTCCATTTGTTGCATATTTGAGAGGATACTGAGCAAGGTAAAATAGCTGAAATTATTGGCTAAAGGCACCAATACCTGACCAGGAAAAAAGGAGGAAATCAAACTGGGAAAGTCCATGTTAAAAGAGCAAAAAACGTTTCCAGAATCAAACTCAGCTAGCCATCAAATAAGTTGCATTTAACAAACTGGATATCTCTGAATAGTTTTAAGAATTTGGTGGGATCTAGACCAAGCTCCTCAGGATAGCCCATCTGTAGTACAGGAGGTGCTAGACAGACACTAGGTTTGGAGATGGAATGAGAGGAATTACTTAGAGGGCAGTAGTCATTCCTTAAGTGAAGAAATTTTGAGAAAGAGGAACTAGAGTTGGAACTAGTTAGAATAACCCAAACATTTCTACACATTACATGAAGACTCCGTCCTTTGTGTACTAATGTAACCAAACTCAGCTACCAAATGAGTAAGGTGCATTTAACAAATAATTTCTGAATAGCTACTCAAGATTGTGCTCATCCCTTGATATACACAAGTGATTTCCATTCTGTTTATATTTGGGTAGGGATAAGATAGAGAACCAGAAAGAAATCTGTTATGTTGCAGGAAGAGAATATTTAATATCATTGATTGATTGACTGATTTGTATCCTGCCCTCCCCACCAAGGCAGGCTCAGGGCAGCTTACATAAAATATACTGAACTAAAACACAGAATTCAATGAAACCACAACACAGTGCTTATAAAATATGGCATAAAGTGCTACTGCAAATTCATAACTGGTGGCGGTCATTAGCAGCGTCCAACATTAACTCATAATCAGCTAACATCATCGCCTGAACAGGCTGTTAATAATGATGTTAATACTAATGTTGGCATTGGGGCCAGGGCATCATAAATAGTTACAATCTGATAATTTTTTAAATTAAAAAAGTTTATGCCAGTCTAGGTATTTTCTTCTTGGTATTTCTTGGTACTTCATATAACTCCTTTAAATTCCCAGCAAAGTCCACACATAACCAAGGAAAGCACCATAAAGTCTTCAAAGTGATGCCCAGCGCCACAGATCTAGCAAGGAATACATGGAAGGGCTGTTGCTGGCTTTGGCTAAAAAGATAAAAGGCACTCTTGCAGGCCAGGGCCAGAGTTGGCCAGGCACCAGAAGATACCACTCCATGTTACACAAAAAATAAAGTGTTCCAGATCAGACAGATTAGATCAGTATGCAGGTTGAATAAAGTATGGAGTTTTGGAAGAACATAACTGTAAGTAGTCTATAAACAAAGGGGTATACACACACACAAATCTATAATAGATAATATAAACCTATAGATAAAATGGAGGAGAGGAGAATGATGTAAGCCATTTTGGGTCCACTTCAGGAGGGAAAGGCAGGATATAAATGAGTTAAATAAATAAATAATATATGAAATACATAGTTATCTCTTGAATTCCAGGAAGCCAGGAGTGGTTGAATGTGGTGAGAACAACCTAGCCAGTGACAAAATGATACGAAAAGCATCCTGTTCAAAGGCTAAAAAAGGATCATATGTATGAGTAAGTTGTAATTACTAGTTCTGATATTCATAGCTATGATTAGAAGTAACAAGAATGTATTAACAAAACATTTATATGATTTTAGAGAGTACATGTCCAGGGTGGTCTTGTACATTGTTCTAAAACTATAAGATACTCTGTGAACCCTATCAAGTGTGGCAGCTAGCTGTCCTTAGGGATAACTCTAAAAACCTATAAAAATGAATGTTCTGAATTGGTCCAGGACTGCTTCTTCATAGATGAAGCTTCTTGCCTTGCAAAGCTGCCTGCTTTGGGGTAAGATAGTACTTTTGGGACTCAGAAGCTTCATCAGCAGTATGTGTGGAATGTGTTGCTGAAGTCTGGTATTCTTCTATTACTCATTATAATGGCAATATCGTAAAAGAGTAACTGAAAGTTTCTCTAACAGTTCTGTCCTAAGTAGAATCACACCCTTCTCAACCAGTTGACTTTAATGAATTTAAAAAGGTATAACTCTGCTTAGGGCTGCACTGTATGAGTATTTGCTTGTGTACCAAATTCCAGTATGAATATAAAATGTTTTGGCTGTACCTCTTGCCAGAAGAGTAAAGGTCTGATGCAGTAGCACTGACCGGGAAAGCACACCTTCACACACATCAAGCCTGACAAGTGTCACCCAGAGCACTACCACTGCTGGATTTCCTCCATCTAAGGTTTCCCTTACAGTTACAGTTCATGATCTTCATCCTCCTCACTTCCACACTCTCACTTTTGTCATTCATTTGTCCCTATTGCTTTGGGTCGTCCCCCCTTTTCTACATGTGTTTTGCTCCCTCGGGGACTATTAGAGAGAGCAAAACACATGGGAGAAACCTGAAGCAATAGGGACAAGCGACTGACAAAAGTGACAGTACGGAGCCTGTTGAATACACTGGTGCCAGAATACAAATACACTCCCATTTGCTGTGCAATTTAGAATTACTCTCATACACTGAGTGTACATGCAATTAAAGATTTTTTCTTGTACCCTTCTTTAAATGACATAGCTGAGTTTTACTTTAGTTTGAAAGGGGAAAAAAGGAATCTGGTAGCACCCTGAAGACTGACAAAATTAATTTCATTGTGAACTTTTGTGAGTCAGAGCTAACTTCCTTAGATGCACATAAGTGTACATCCATCAGGTTTAGATAGCTACTCAGAAGAAGTGGTGGGGAGAGATGTTATACAGAGATGCTGGTATAAAACAAGATTCAATTAAAATAGAAATGCACAATGAAGTGATAATGGAACAGATTAACAACTGTAAGGAGTGGGATATGCCAGTTATTAGTATCTACAGTGAGTTAGGAAATCCAGTGTTAAGCCTGGGGGGGGGGGGTGTATTGTCTTGAATTTGTTAAGGAATTCCAATTCATCTCACATTGGATCCCCATGAAGTTCTTTTGGAGAACCATCACCATTATATCAGCTACAGTATATCCTGAGAAGTTAAAAAGTCCCTCCACTGGTTTCTGAAAACTGTGGTTTTTAATGACACATTTGAGTCCACTTATGGGGGGGGCTGTCCCGATTGTCCAGTGTAGTGGGCAGAAGGGCATTGCTGATAAAAGATGAGCAAATGGATGAGCACAAGCTGGTACACCAATGTTATTATGTTCTGTAATGATATAAGCTAAGTATATGGCCGTGATTACACAAGCAGTTTGGCCCTGACACTTCCACGCCTCCCCTCCAGATCAAATGGGTGCAGTCAGACAGCCACATCTGTCAGGCATTCCCCAGCCATACTTATCCCATCATAGGATGACTTGGAGCTGAGTTAAAAAGGCACCACATCAGAAGTGGTGTTTTCAGTTCCCCGCACAGTCACTGTGCATGGTCAGATGTCTGAACGCAGGGGAGCACGCACACAACAGATTTGGCAGTCTGAACCTCCAGATCTGTTCTGCCACTAGGGAGGGGTTTTTTTTTAAAAAAAAAAAAAAATTGCCTATATGCGCATGTGCATGCATTCCATGGCTGAGGCACTACAATAATGTGGATGTTTTACGATGGGATGTCTCCGTGGGTAACCTACAGCAGGGGGTTGCTGTGTGGCTGACATGCCCCGCAACACTTTCAACCAGTTCAGTTAGAGGTGGCACCATATCGCGCCAAACTGCCAGTGTGACCAGGGCCTATGTGGGGACAAGGTTGGCATCTGGATTTGTTGCAGTGTTT